>CM033476.1:38100750-39300750 GCA_019447015.1 Hymenochirus boettgeri
CAGGGCCACATCTACCATTAGGCAGAGTGAGACATTTGTCTCAGGCGGCACTGAAGAAGAAAGGCGGCAGACAGGCAGTAGTGGGGGGAATTTTTTTTTCCCTTGAACGGTCAAGAAAAAAAAAATATTTTCCCTAGTAACAGATATGATGTTATTAAAATCATTTTATTTGGTTAGGTTACCTTACGTTAGTTTGTTAGGTTAGGTTAGACTAGTTCGTTTAGTTTACGCCCTGCTGAAAGAGTCTACCTTGACGTGGCAGGTTTACAAATGTTTTGGGTAAAATCTTTAATACTACAGAAAGTATGGCATTTCTAATGTATTGTAACAGTTGAACCAACGTGTATAGCACAGGCTATAAAATAAATTATATTGATTTGAGCAACAAAAACCTGAAAGGAGCAATATGGTAATGGCAACACAAGCTGTTTGAGAAAGGGATGTAATATCTGTTTCTAGTAATTTACATTATTGCTAATTGACTGTCTGAGGAACTGTTTAAAAACCTATGTGATGGGAAGTTCAAAACTGTAAAATTTTAGCCACAGCCAACAACAAACCACGGCCACCGAGAAAGCCACTCTCAATTTAACACAGCGGCCGAACACTTCATGCCACGCCTGGAAATAATCAAGGGCAGAATTCAAAAGTTTGGCTCAGGCAACAAAAACCCTAGAAGTGCCGCTGGTTGGACTAGGCTGTGGGGGCCCACTAGGAAATTTAAGATCATGGTCCCTCTAACACAAATTAAGGGAACCAATCTAAATGTTATCTCTAAGCTGGGTACACACCATCTAATTATTTGTCCCAACTGACCGTTTGCTACTAGGGAGCAGTCGGCCGGTATGAATCACCCCATTGACAGTTTGCCGTGACTGATAGCTTGCTAGTAGTGAACGGTCAGTTGGGCTGAAAAATCAAATGGTGATTTTTCAACATACCCAGTTTGTCTGATCCGTACGAATGGGTGACAGAGATAGATCGTGGTCATCGGCAGATACAACATCCAATTTTTCAGGAAGACCGAACGATAGTGTGTATCCAGCCTTTATTTACGTATCTGTCTCACTCCACCTGACTGTTTATTTAGATTTTCTTGCCGTTTCTGTTCTTTTTACCCTTGAATCTGTTAACAATCGTCTCTATTTCTTCTGTTGCCCAGAAGCTTCTAGTTACGTTACTTTACCTTATTTAATGCTCTCTAATCTCTGGCAGTGCTGGGGATGGTGTTTTAGCATTTAATACATTTCAGCATTTCCTTCCATTAAAATGGTGCCAATACATTCAAGCAAACAGCTAACAGTTCATTCTAACTATAATAATATGGATAGAAAAAGGACTCTGTCCCCATCACAGAAATCAACCAACAGTGACAGGAAGGAGATTGGAGGATCAAAGTTGAACCATGAAATATGATCAGAACTTTATTATTTATAACCATAAACAAGGAAAGTCAGGTTATATCCTATTACCAGCAGGGATTACTGTAACACAGAAGCCTCATTGCACTATAGGAACCATTTTTGTGGCCCCTGAGAAGCAAAGGGGCCACGTCAGGCACAATTTTTAGAATACCCCAAATTTCATACTTCATTGTTAAAACAGTGGCTTAAGCTAGGTACACACAATACAAACATTCGGCCCAACCGACCGACATTTCAGCGTTTTGGTCGGTCAGGACGAAATATTGTATGGCGTCTTTTTGCAGCCTTGATCGACCACATTGCCTTGTATTAAGGATAGAGGGATATAGATTCAAGAGAGAAAGATATTGTTCTCCCCCTTTATAAGGCACTGGTGCAGCTTCAGAATCAGAATAAAACAGTGGAGAGATCAGAGAAGGGCAACTAAATTAATAATGGGAACGAAGGGGCTTGATTATGTAGATAGATTAGGGCTGTTAACACTGGCTCCTCCGACTGCCATGAACATGCCCAATGGGAAGACGTTGGAGGTGGATCTAGACTGGACCAGTTTATGAGCGGTGAGCTGTTGTGTAGTGGTTGATAGCTCACTGCAGTGTGCAGGCAAGACTCTCACCTGACGTTAGAGATAGGGGAAATGTTTACGCTCTATAAGTAGAAGAGTGTGTGGTGGGTTGTCTTCCAAAGCACAAGCAGAACTTTAACATGACTAACTCATGTTAGTGGTCATTCAGTGAGATATTAATAAGATATCCTACCACCCTGGGAAATGAACTTTAAAACCTAAATAGGATTTTATAGTCCATTTTTATTGTAGCGGTCGACAGTTTGCTCAACCGAGAGTGCAGTCAATAGGGGAACATGTTCACCTGTGATTTTCCAACACGACCGATTCGAACGAACAATCAGTCAGTTGCTGGCTGCCGCAAAACCATCCCATTTTTGGAGGGAATGTACCCAGCTTAAAGGGACACTAAACTGTGAATTTTAAGTAAATGAAATCGGTTTCTATTATTCAAAGGGAGGTAAGAAAGTTTATTCCCACCTCCCTGCAACACTTAACTTACCGGCGATCCACTTGCGGCTCCTTCTCAGCTGTCAGGCACTACCCCCGGGGCGGTAGTTAAGCCGCTGTACATGAAATCTGTTCAGTTTTCCTTTAATGTTGAGGGGGGCCTAATACAGACTAGATTGTCATCTGAAGCTGTCAAAGCTTGTTAATCGCTTTGGCTGACACGTGTACAGAACTTTAGGCAGTAGCCACAAGAGAGCATTCTAAACATTGAACAATGTGTCAAGTGCCAAATGTAAATTGGGCACAGAAGAGGCAGCTTAGCTGTCCCGTTGGAATAACAGAATGTGCCACACGGTGCGCTGCATTCAATGCTTTCTTATGTGACCTAAGACCAGGCACCCGTTAAAAAGACAGCTTATAACATATACTGTATAACATATACCCGAAATCCGGTGTAGGGTATATTTAAGCTCCGCCCATCCCCTCACCTAGATTGCCTGTCCCAAGCCCTGTGCCCCAGGACAAATCTAGGTGATATGCGACACCAGGACAGACTGTTAAGATTGTGTCTGCTTGACAAACCAGGATGGTTGGGGGGTATTTTATAATACCACACAACAGAAATATGGATCCATTACATGGGTTTCCCAGCAGCAGTAAAAGAAAAATACAGAAACCTTACTTTTTGGTTATTTCAGCACATTTGTTAAAGTGACCATTATTCAATGAATAAATCTGATTGTATTAGACTTTATTCTCTACTCTTCCTTTGTGTTCATTTCAAAGCTGTCAATTACAGCAGAGAATCCATTCTAAACTCCATCTTTGTTATCTCCTCACACGATCACAGATACATCTCTTTACCCATAGCAGCCATTCAGCAATAAGCTTTGATCGGTCTGTTGCAGCGGGAATAATAAAATGGCAAATTTTGACAGGTTGCTGTGCGAGTCTGCTGATAAATTACCCTCCGGCATCGTTCCTTTTATCTTCTTATTAGGTGAGTCTTTCACATGATGCACATCCACTAACACACTAGGTTGGTACTTTTCTAACCCCAGGCCTTGGTAACTGCACACAGACTTGAGTTTAGGGACTTCTTACCTCAATGAAACAAGTTAATCCACATCTCAGTAACTCTCACACGTGTCTGTGCTACTGCTAATGTGTGTTCATATGGCTATTCAAATCTCTCCTGTGTGGACAAGAGGCAAATGTGGCTTGTGCTTCTGCAGTACTACAGTATTAATATAAATGTAATACTGCGATCCAAATCCTTTCCCCAAGTTTAGCCCACATTAGCCTTCTAGTGAATGCAACATCTCCCAATACATGTTAAGCTAGGTACACGGGATACAATAATTTGGTCCGACCAGCAGACATTTCGGACGGTCGGACAGAAAGAACGATTGGACAGGTTGGAAAATCACAACCAATCATGCGGCCCTTTATGGACCACAAGATCGGTCGTGCCTAACTGTCATACGCAACCTACTTTTGCCGCAACCGAAAGTCCGTCTTCCTGGCCGACCGGTCAAAAGCCTTGAACGGTCGGTCAGGAGGAAGGATTGTACTGTGTGTACCTAGCTTTAGCGTGTACAAATAGCCAGAGCCCATGAGAAGTGATTGTTCAAGGTTTCACATATCTCCCTGGATAACCTCTGACTTGGTGTCCTTAACTAACTGGGATTTTGAAGCAAACAAGCCTAAATCTGATGTTAAATTTGCTCTGATTTATAGGGTCGTATGGAATTCTATTCTCTGCCATTTGAAAAAACAAACAAACAACGGGACTGGTTGGGATAAAAGTGTTAAATCAAATTTAACAGCACAGGCACTATTGCACCTTATCAGCACTAATTTGTACAAACCGACATTTATTTTGGGGTGTGCACCTTCCCTGCAGCTATTGCAATGCTAAAGTTAAACTGGGATGGGACATTGTAACTATATTGTCCAATAAATAAGGTGCAGGATAAACCCAGAGATTCACAGTGGTGCTTCATTAATGACACTAAAGATCATTACCTACAAAAATGCAATAACCAGAAACATCAGGTATATATAATGCTTTGTTTTTATAGGATCCCAACAACATTTGACATTCACATGGTTTTTTTTTAATTTCATTCTTAAATAACACGAGGATGCACTTCCATTTGTAATCTAGTGTTTATGAGCGATACAATAATGCCTTTGGCTTCAATTCGATTGAGAATGAGGGATCTCTGTTGAAATGACTCATTACTGTAAATACAGTATAATGCTTTCTGTTGTCTCTAAACACTTTTCTATTGAGTGGCCGTAACAGCGCCCAATATATTTATAAAATGTGCCCCACCCCTTTGTTGTTATTGGTTGGAGTGTCCATTCACAAATGGTATAATCTCTCCAACAAAGGTGAAACCCAATAGGTTGGAAGACATTATATTGGTGCGTGGCATAGGGCCCCTAAAAATGTATTAATATTACTTCTTTTAACAGCTTTCCCCCATCTCTCCTGTGTCTTTATAATAGCTTATTATACACAGTACTTCTGATATATTAGCTCCAGAACATGGTTAAACAATACAAAGCTAATATAAATGAAACATTCTATTGTAGAGTAAATGATTAATTAAGCGCGTCCCATGATTCCCTGACAAGCCTGTATTTTAAGGTAGGATTCATTTTTTGACAAAACTGTACCGATCTAGTTAAAATATCTGTTTTATATACATGTTTGCCATGGGGTATTAGTCTGTCCTTTCCTCTTTCTAACATCATTTGGTGAACATACTGGTCTTTTGTTTGCCCCAACAGCAACTTATCTAGAATTTTCTAGATCTAAGTATTGTTGACTGTATTTTAATATTCCCAGAGGGTCGCAGTATTGACAGATTCAGCGTCTGCTTTCAGGGTCCCTGCTTGGTCACCACGCAAATACTTCTCATTCTTTCCCTTGATCACCAGGCGGTTGTATTCTCGGAATTCAAAGTGGAAATCCTCTGACATGTCTCCGTCACTGCAGATGGTTCCGTTGCTGGAGATGTACCAAAACTTTCCATTTTGACCTGAGGGGTAAATAGAGATTTCATTGACTTTTCATCCTTAACGGATCTTCTGTCGCCAACGGAAACCGTAGATCCCAGAACAGTTGTGTTTGTTGTCTAGTGGAAGGGTTTGTAGGAATAGATGAGATTGTGTAATGGAATAGTAGGTTCAGAAATTAAAAACTCATCACTTAGGGTGAGGCCACACTAGCACGTTTTTCACGTGTTTGCGCACGCGTTTCGCGCTCACGATTGCAGACGCGATTTTCGCTAAAAATGGAAATCGCGGTAACACGAAAATTCCCGCGATTCCCGATGCGATTGCGCGTCTGTTCACGTTTTGGTAACACATGCGTTCACCATTTTTGGTGCGTTAATGCATGCGTTTCCATAACGCAAAACGCACAAGAATCGCGCACACAATCGCGTGTGATAACGCTCACGATTTTGTGCGCAAATCCTGTGCGTTGCTTTGTGGCCTCAGCCTAAGGTTTCAATGGAAACTTTGACGAAATTCTATGTAATTAGATAATATCAAAGAATGAGAAAAATATACAGCTGGGGAATCTCAATAATTACCCAGAGTTCCCTATTTCTTCTTCAAACAACTTTGGATATTACTACAAATATAAAATAGATGTAAGAGACTGACTGTACATCACTTACACGTAAGATGTTTGACCAGTTTAAGGCCAGTCAACTAGGATGAACCAAAGCGACTGGATCACACAAAAGATATGGTAAGTTTAATCAGAGAAATATAACGTTATTTGTATTGTTTCTACCTCTGCATTTTAATCACATTTTGACAGTGCTTCACCTTTAATTTGGTAGGCCCCATTGTTAAAGATTATCTGGAAGACATCATAAGTAGAACGGTTTGCATCCAGCATATTTGAGGTCTTATGGTGGCAGACAAATCCCAGGTCTCCGCGTAGGACCAGAATGGGTCTGTTAATTAATTTCAGGGTGAATTCCTCATCTTCACCTGCAGGAAATATAACAGTTGCTTTTCCTTTATATATTTCAATTCCATCAGGTATAGCACAAAGAAAATTCTAAAACACCATATATTTCCCCAGACCTCCAGACCCCCGATCCAGACAAAGACCCGCGATGGCCAGCCGTTTCAGAGGTCTGGAGAAAATCTAAGGTGTGTATGAACCTTTATTTAACATTTGAAAGCTAACATCTGATTGGTTGAGGTAAAATTAGCACCATTTTTAAAAATAAGAAATTTTATTGAATCTCCCTAAAAGCATTATAAACATTTAGGGGTTTGTTGTCAAAGTTTTTTAACAGCAATTCAAACAAAAACTTTTTAGTTGATTTTAAATCGTCATCACAGAGAGGTAGTCTGGTCCAAGCAAAAGTAATGGGATTTTAATAAGGACCTTAAACGGCATGTCCACCCTTAAAACAAAAAACTGGTGGCAACCCCAACTGAGCATTAGTAACCAGATATTTAATGATAAGTTTTATGTGCTGAACCAACTGTTACTGTGACATGGGGGTGGGGGGATTTGTGTTATGGTGGTGCCAAGGGGGGGTTTCTGTGCCAAAACTTTGTCTGTAACTGTGCCAAGGGGGGTGGGTTGGTGAGAATATAGTGCAATAAAAAGGCAAAATGTATTATTATTGCTAAGCGGCAGGGTGATATGCCAAATAAGTTGTGTCATGGGGGGGCTGTGTGCTGGTGGTGCAAATGAGGGGGTGGATGTCAAGGAATAGTTTGTTAATGTACATAAATAAATAGAATGTTAGGGGGGGCTCCAAAAATCTGACTTGGGCCCCATTTGGTCTTAATCCCGCCCTGCTCACAAATATGGTTTCCACACTTGATGCAGCAGACAATAAACAATGCACCTGTGGTGTCTCTATCTAGAGCAGCTCTCCATTAAGCTTCCCTGTATCCCTCTGTCAGTAGTGGAGTAATAACCGGACTGCCTGCTCCATTTGCTATGTGGTTATAAAAGGGCAAGTAATACAATTTTAAACAGCAAACTTTAATCTATAACTCACACGAAATTTGTTTTATCTTTAACATTTTCTTTAAGCTGTTTACATGGGGCGATGGAGAAGTTTAATGTGTTCACTTAACAGTGTTTAATTGAGTGAATTGCATTGTGTCTATGATTTTATATACCCCCGTCTGAAGGGCTTTTCATTCACATGCTGGGCCTGGGATTCCAGCTCTTATCCTAATAATCTGATGGATCCGTTTACAATGTTCACATAAACTCACCAACGCTGTCTCCCACTGCTGCTAGCTGCCCGTTCTTCTTTGTGCAGATGTATTTTCCATTGGTGGCTTTCAGTGCAACCTTTCTGCCTCTCCACTCTATATCGAACATTGTGTTGGCAGAGCTGTTCAAAAAAGATACTGGACTTGGTTATTTTTCATTTATCATTTTGAGGCTTTGACTAAAACACATTTTGCTGATAAGCATCCCGGAAACCACTGATTAACATTACATTGTACGTTTGGGCTTATTAAATTAGAGGTGCAGCATCTTACCTGTACTTTTAATCTGCAACAACCAATTAGATGTCATCAGGTGTTTTCTTAATGGTAGTAGATCAGTAAAGAGGTTGCTGCAGATTAAAGGGTATAATTAATATGTTATTCAGGACCCCCCAAAACCACAGTTACATTTTGCTAAACAGTTCTAATAATTTTCCCAGAGTGAGAAATTATATTTATAACCCCCACAATCCACCGCCACGGCTCCCTGCTACTTCCTGGTAAGGCCGTCAGTCACAGCCGTGACAGTGACATCACGGCCAATGGCTGATGGCCATTACCGGGTGATCCTACATTGCTGCTGATTGTGAACGGAAAAGGCACATAGCAGCAGCAGTGGACAGGGAGCAAGCCACGGTGAATTGTGGAGTTGTAAGTATAATTCTCACTCTGGGAGCATTATTACAACTTTTAAACAAAACATAACTGGGGTTTTGGAGGGTCTTGAATAACATGTTAAAAATATTTATTAGGCCTTTAAGGCTGTGTACACACAAAGCCATTTGTAGGCCCGATCGACCATCACATGGTTTTTTTTCGGACGGACGCAACCAGTTTGTTCTGGAATATGAATGGAAAATCCGACCCATCTGAAAACCACGGCTGATCATGCAGTCCCCTATGGGCACGACCGTCAGTCTTTCGTCCGGACTGAACGGTCAAAAGTGCTGAACAGTCAGTCGAGACGAAGAACTGCAAGGTGTGTAGTGGTCACCTCTTGTTAAATAATCTTTACAAGGCTGGACACGATGGACTGTCCAGTCTGATATTTCAGACAAGTGGGTTAAAATAAAGAACATTTATGCTGCAATTGAAATTTTTTGCTGTTTTTCATTAAATTAGTATGGTTGCCGTTCACCCTTCCAATTGAACGGTATTCTGGAATTCAAGTATTTTGTCAATTGGAATGTGATTGGACAAGATCAATCTGTGTATGGCTAGCCTTACGCTGGGTACATACAGTTGGACCTGACACGTGTGAGGGGAAAATCAGCCAACCCTGGAAAGAATCTGCCTATATAAAGTATAAGGAGTTCATCGGGAATGCATGTAACATTGGGAAAGGAATCTGTCATACTTTAATATAGAAATGCAAGGAATTGGTACACTTCCTATAATCAGTTTGTATGATCACTTTGTTATCAAATGCAGGAGATGATCTTGTCAGCACATCTCACACATAACCATTGTACTGATCCCTGGTGATAGTAATCTATCATCTGTACCATTTCTTCCTCCAGACCTTTCTTGGGGAAAGTTATGTAGACACAATAATGACACTTTCTCCACGTGGCATTGCCCTTTCACAGTGATTGTTTTGTCTGTAATGACACGGGTGCTATGTTTGTAACGGCTTGAGGTTCATGTTGCAAAATAGTGTGACACGTCTGCCTTTAGGATCCATATCTTTAGTTCTGGAAACTTTTCAGATACAGAAAATAATATGCACCCCCTATTGTAAAAGGTAAGCACAGTAATAGTTCCGTGGCCATCATAGGGCATCATAGGGAGAACGTTCGGGACTGTGTGTTTCCATCGGCCACGCTAGTCTCCTCTATAGGGAGTCTAGCGTGGCCGATGGAAATTTTCATTCCTGAACGAGCGTTCCCCCCCGCACAATCGTTCAGCGGCCGCTCGCTCTTTCAGAAAAGGAACACACAGTACCGATGAAGCCCCGATACTGATGGATCCAATGGTATTGGGGCTTTATCGTTACTGTGTGTACCCAGCTTTAGTTAGAGGTCACGGAGACTTTTACTATCCTTATTTAGTGCAATGTTTTCTTTACTAAGCTTTGTCAAGTGACACAGATTACCAAACTAAGCACCTACTAAGGGCTAGGCCACACTGCCACATTTTAACATGCAATCCGATAGCACGTTAAAAAGCGCACACTAATGTTGAACAGTTGTTAGGGTCACACTAGGTACGCAGTCGTGCGTTGGGCTGCAATTCGGCAATTGAAACGCACGCGATCTGCATTTTTTTTCTCATGCGCCCCAATTGTGCAAAATATTGTGCAATTGCAGAGTACGACAACACGCGTTTGTGCACGGAAAATGCGCTCCAATGAGTGTGCACTTCTGGTCTGCTAGGACGTGTTATAGTGTGGAGTAAAACCAATGAGCCAAATGAAATATTGGGAAGCAGCGTACTTACATTTCTGTGGCTGTGGACTGGATTCCACTGTGACTCACCAGGGTCCAATATTTACCAGCGTTGGTATGGAAACTGCACTTATTGGTCTCCTTGTCGATTTGCATCTGAAAAGTCTCATAATCAGTCTCCTCGTCCTGATTGGCAGACACATTAACACCTGGATAAGAGGAAAGATTTAAGGACTTTCCCAACAGAATAAATCCTCGTACACGCATCCAACACACGGACTGACAAACGACCCCGGAGCGCGTTCATGCATGTGGTGAATGCCCAGTTTTGGATCTGCCACGCCCGACCGAATGCATACACACGTGTGTCTTTTGGCTGAACAGACGTTCGTCGCACCTGTGCCTTGCACTCAGGGGTTGCCGGGGTTTGTGCGCCAGTCCGTGCGTGGGACATGTGAATATATCAATTTAGCACCAGGACACAGCAGTTTCCGTATAGAATATGCTTTACGTTTATATTTGGGGGCCGGTGCAATAAAAAAATAAGAGTTTGTAATTACTATTAATTTGCAGCAACCAATTAGATGTTAGCTTTTCATTGGGTTACAGCAGTTAGATGACATTGACTAATTATGCATATTGGCATTTCTTCCCCCTTCCATTCACGTATATATTTTTACTATAATGTACTGTAAATAAAACAAGCTCTTTCAGATTTTCTGTATAGACACCATTGATGTTTCACATTCAGCACAGCTCTGTTATAAATCGGACTATTGTTCCTATAAGGGAATCGTCACTGTCACCTGATTACCCAAAATACAGTCTAAAGGGCCCAAATGTAATCTTTATTTTGTCTTCCCTTTAACAAAACATACATTGTTTTAACAAAACATGATATTATGTAAGCAGCTCATGAATATGTATTATGTGACACTTTTCGGATACAAGAGGTCTAGGCGTGGATTTATTTATAAAACAGATTTAAGACGCCTTCTGACCCCACAACGCAACTGACTAAAAGCCAAGATTTCCACTTCAAAGAACAGGCTGTTTCATATGCACAACGGACTACTAGTTGATTCGAGAGCCATGAATTAGATAGCCCCTCTGGCTCTTTTCTGATTTACCCAGAATTCCATCCTTCTATTTATTGCTCCAAAATAAAGAAATAAAGGAATTGTGGGAGGACATAGATAACTGTGCTTGCAGTTTAATGTCTTCATGTAATTAATGTAGCCTGAGTAATCTCACATCATTTCTAAGATTCCACTGAATTCTTCTCCCTCATGTTTCATTACCCTCTCCCTTCCTTCTCCAAGTTCTTTGACCCAACACCCCCCATCGCTACCTCGCGTCCTGCAGACCATTTCACTGTCACCTAAAAATCTATTTTTTGCGTCTCGCTGTTATGACATTTTATTGATTCTCCCGGTATCTTTATTACTTTACCCTCTTCATATCTGAATTTCTTCTTTCACTGACGTTCAATAGTTTTAATTTGCTTCCACGGTTCCTTTTCGCTACAAGGGTTGTCACTGTGCCTGCGAACCGTCACATGATGCCACAGGAAATCTAGAAATACAGTGCCTGGGTCATATACTTTATACACTCAGTGATTCCATTTATCAGATGAGCTGCTTCTAATCCCTCTCATGACATCCTATGTCCGTCTGTCAGCACCATTTTCAAATTATTTCTCGCATCATCAGCTCATCACTGGGCCTGTTCGAGTTCTCTGCACCTCCCTTGCCCAATCCTGTAGAGGCTGCAAATTCCCTTCCTAAACAATTGCCTCTAATTGAGCTCGGTAATCTGATTGCCTCTGTTTCCATCTGGCTGGTTGTTCCAGCACTTGCAACCCTCACCCTATTTTAATCTTCACTGTTAGCTTCCATTTTTGCATAAGCAGCTTTGTACAGTGCTCAGCAGACATGTGAGTGCTCTCCACCCGGCCCCCTCCGAGCCCAGATAGACGTTAATTATTTAAATACTGGCATTAGTTCAGAATCTGGTGTCTTGCGCAGGAAAGAAATTCAGTTAGAAAATGCACAGACTGACAGCTGAACCAAGAAGTGTAATTAATTCCTCCATTTTTGCAATTTCATGATCACAGCTTCTGCACTTTAGGAGGTTTTTGCATAAACACAGGAAACATTTTGCCTCAGTCCAGTAACTCGGGGCTACAGTTCAGCAGTAGTTTTGGAAAGTTTAGTTGCCACTGGTTAATAGACTAGAGTCTTAGGCCTCGTACATAAATACGATCTTTGCACCGACAAACGAGCCCCGACCAAGACGCACACAGGTGACGAACGGCTTCTTCGGGCAATGATCATACATGTGTATACACATACAATTATCGGCCTTTCAACACGCATGTGCACGTACTCGGGTGTTCAATGGTGCAAAGATCGTACGTCTGTACAAGGCTTTACACTACTGCATAGACCAAAATGTATCCTTATTTTCTAAACTCAGCCCTGCAAGAATATCCCCTCAAAATGTGTATAAGCTGTGTGCAGGTGTTTATCATCTGTGCATATTTAGCTGGGCTGTGTGCAGCACATGACATAGCATTGTCTGTCAGGAATCAGGTAAGTAAAACCTCACTTATATGCAGGGCCACATCTACCATTAGGCAGAGTGAGACATTTGTCTCAGGCGGGCACTGACGAAGAAGAACAACAGAAGAAAGGGCGGCAGACGCAGTAGTGGGGGGAAATTTTTTTTCCCTTGAACGGTCAAGAAAAAAAAAATATTTTCCCTAGTAACAGATATGATGTTATTAAAATCATTTTATTTGGTTAGGTTACCTTACGTTAGTTTGTTAGGTTAGGTTAGACTAGTTCGTTTAGTTTACGCCCTGCTGAAAGAGTCTACCTTGACGTGGCAGGTTTACAAATGTTTTGGGTAAAATCTTTAATACTACAGAAAGTATGGCATTTCTAATGTATTGTAACAGTTGAACCAACGTGTATAGCACAGGCTATAAAATAAATTATATTGATTTGAGCAACAAAAACCTGAAAGGAGCAATATGGTAATGGCAACACAAGCTGTTTGAGAAAGGGATGTAATACCTGTTTCTAGTAATTTACATTATTGCTAATTGACTGTCTGAGGAACTGTTTAAAAACCTATGTGATGGGAAGTTCAAAACTGTAAAATTTTAGCCACAGCCAACAACAAACCACGGCCACCGAGAAAGCCACTCTCAATTTAACACAGCGGCCGAACACTTCATGCCACGCCTGGAAATAATCAAGGGCAGAATTCAAAAGTTTGGCTCAGGCAACAAAAACCCTAGAAGTGCCGCTGCTTATATGCCTTGCACATTTCTTACTGTCTGTTTCATTCCCTTTATTACACAGCAATTTCATTATTTGCACTGAGATGTTGCTGGGTGTTCTAATGTCAATTATGTTACATCCCAGGGATTTGAGCACACGCACCAGTCATTTATATTGGTATAAAGTGACGTATACTGGTTTTAACTAGTAAAAGGAGAACTAAACTCAACAACATTGTCCCAATAGACAGAGCACATTCACAAACACACAACAAGCTGTGTCTCATCTCTCTCTCTGCTGTGGGTGCTGGGTGATTTATGAAAATAACAAGTGGGTACTAGAGGTCAAGCTCCCATAATTCACCTTATCTGGGAACACCCAGCTAAGTGTGCGCAGTACACTTCACAGGAAACTGCAGTCTGGCTTCCTAGAAGCTGACAACCTATCATGTTGCAGCTCAGAGATACCTACCTCAGAACACAGATTTCAGTGCAGTTTTTTTGTGTATTATACAGATGTTCCAATGCCTAACAATGATATATTCCTATGCTTTTCATACAAAAAAGTAAAGTAATCTTTGCAGTGTATGGATGAAAGAAACAGAACATTTAACATTTCAGCAAAAAATAAAAGTAAGTATGGGAAATCGAACCAGTAACCTTCTATACTGTGTCTTTCTAAAGAGGAAGCTTTCTACCTCTATGTCACAAGGGCTAATAAGTAAATGATTTGCACATGTAGAGTCTTTATCTTTTGATAGACACATAATAAAAAACAAAAAAGGAGGTTGGGGAATCGATCCTGTGTCCCAATAGTGTGATTTTTTTTTTCCTAACCTAGCACTTTAGTAGAATGCACCACCAGTGAACTTGTAATTGATAGATATAATGGATAGGACCTTGCACACCTAAACCAAGGGTATAAATCAAATTCCAAAATGCTGGGTGCTCCAAGCACTGTAGCCAACAGCAGACAAATATATGGATGAAGTAAGCTGGGCACACCAGTCCTAGTGAATCAAATTTATTAGTAACATTTCGGAACTAGTGTGGTTCCTTCCTCAGACCAAACAATACTTACTCGTACTCGAACCACACTGGTTCCGAAATATTACTAATAAATTTGATTCACCAGGACTGGTGTGCCCAGCTTACTTCATCCATATATGTGATAGATAGAAGTACATTTCAGTAAATGTCAGTAAAATCAGTTCACTATTTTGTATTGCTACTGGAAGACTGTCAGCAATTCACGCTGGTTGGTAAATAAATAACAGAGCTGCTATATATAAAGTTTGAACATTTGTAGAAAATTTATATTTTTCTAGAAACATGGAAACAAACAAACAAAGAAAGCAATAAACTCCGGCAGTAGACTATGTTAATATTGTTTCGTAAGTAAACAAGGGGATTAGAACTTGTGACTTCTTGGGCTGTTTGTTCCTAAAACCACATCATTTACAGGGTGTGCTACCAGCAACTAAACTGTGACCACAGGTACATATATGTATTCTGGGGAGAAAAGCTTTCACATTTGGATTTTAAAAAATTAAGTTTACTTCTCCTTTAAATAGTAGAATCTTGGCAACTGTGTGGATGCAGGGACAGGTGAGGCCTGGTACACAGTATCATTTGGGTATAATAATTTAGGCAGAGAGATAAACCAATTGGTTTGTCAGTTGGAAGTGTTGCATGTCGATATTTCTCCCTGATGTATTGTGCAGACAATTGTTTGGGCTGACTAAGTTTTAATGCAAATTGATTGGTTGTGTTGGAATTTACAACTGATCTCCAAGTCAATTTAACAATCATATAGGGCCAGGATTTAAACCAGTACTCCACTGGATAACAACATATTTTCTAATTAATGTTGCCTTTTGTTATCTTGGTTTACATAAAGAAGCTATAGATAGTAATGGAGAACTGTAAAGGGAGCCAACAGTTATTTAATTTGTGGCAATATTAACAGGACTGCGATTTACTAAAGATTAGTCATGAGTCCTGTTTCATAGAGGTGGCGGATCTTTCCAACTTTCAACAGACTTCATTGAAAATCAGTGTTGAAAAAGTGAAAATCATTGTTGATTATTTGGAGAGCCTGAAATCATTGGCAAATCTCTCCATCCAAAAATCTTATTCAATTGAGTTCAAAGTAGGTTTTCGATTCCGCAGAATTCTAACATTCCGTGGAACCACTGGCCTTAGATGAATCTAATAACAAACATTCTTCGTTAATATTATTATCCTTTAACATTTTATTGTGTAAAATATATAAATTTGCAGTTTTCTTAAAAATTCTAAACACATACAGAGTTAAATCAATTCTTTTTTACCGCTGTCTTTTACTTTCGAATTCCATTCTTAGCAAAATCTGTCAAAGGTCACATGATTACATCTTAACAGAAATGCAACATAACCACTTTCATGGAGCACAGGTGGAGCAGTGCAAGTACAGTATGTGTAACGTATCGAGGTCTTAGCACAACGTTTATAATGATTTTTTGTGGTCGGTCAATTGTTTTTAAAACAAGGGAACCTGCTGTTTCCTATTTTTGTCAACAGGAACTTCCATTGTGAGAGCACAGCCTTCTCCATTTTGATTGGACAGCTGCTCGTGTGAACCAGTATTTGACTCTATCTACCAGACTAATGTTAATCATAGAGCATTTCAATCCAGGAAAGTGGTATTGTACATGTAAATCTCAATAGCTGCACCTATACATAGAATATTGTATATTAATAGTGACCTGACCATCAGCATCAACTGTCAAGTTTGTTGGCATTTAGTAATAAAGAATGGACCACCAGATAAAAAAAGTATTTAGCCCACAAGTAATGATTATAATATGAACTGGAAATTAATTTCTACCAGTTACAGAATTCTAAATTCTGTCCTCCATGAATGTACACTGGGGAATGTGTTTTTTAAATTGTCCATTACTGGAAACTGTAATTCTTCATAACTATCATTGTAACATTTTTTGTTCTGTCCTCTATTTCTTTAAAACAGTCTGAAACCTCTTACATTTCAGATGTCAATCAAGTTCCTTAGTATCATAAACTCTTCAGATATGTATAGTTTTGCTGTAGCTGGAAAGGTGACAGCTAGTATGTGAACTGCATGGTGGGAAATTCCTCTCCCAATGTTGCCTCATAGGGATCACTGAGCTTGCCCTCACTGAGAGTCAGATAGCCTGGCAGGGGGATTGAGCATGAGCAAAACAAGTACTGGATTGAAGTCATGCAGCAACACAAACACAGTGTTTCGGTGTACAATTCCTTTAAGTTTAAAGTGGCTACCCAATGTTTTTGGTATAGAAAAGCTGTGAAATAAAAAGTTAATACCAAGATATTGTTGGTTAACTGGTATTAAATTTATTTCACTTACTGTACCTTTTCCTTTTTTTATGCCAAAAACACTAGGGAAGAATCTTAAAATCAGCCACTTTCTACGTGTTCTTTCTTTCCTATAAAATAATGATTTGTGATGGAGACATGTGTATGATGCAAACGGATAGCCTTCAACATATGGTTATGGTGATTTTAAGACACAAAAAATCCTTTAATAAGCTGAAGGAGTGGTAGGTCTGAAATATTGGTGTCCAATATCAACTGACAGACCACCAATTGGTATATTAATCGGTACATCTGTAAAAATCAAAGAGGCCAAAGTGCCAGGCCCACAGTTCTTAACGTCTATATTGTGATAGATAAAGGAAGATAATAGAGATAGACCAACAGGAGAGATGAATAAACTCAATAAACTCTAAATCAATGGATTGGGTTTTTTTAAAGGGAAACTAAAGTTACCAAACAA
The DNA here is from genome assembly GCA_019447015.1 of Hymenochirus boettgeri. NCBI lineage: Eukaryota > Metazoa > Chordata > Amphibia > Anura > Pipidae > Hymenochirus > Hymenochirus boettgeri. The sequence goes on from CM033476.1 coordinate 38,117,960, forward strand.
CATTAAAGATACAGTAAAGGTGGCCATACACTATTACGATCGTAATTATGATCTTAAACCGACCGATACTTTGATAGACCAAGATGTACAATAAATATTGTTCGACATTCAATTTGTTTTGTGATTAATGTCGAATGTCATCCATTGTGAGGTAACATTACATTCACATTTAATCGGAACATTAGAAAACACTACAATCATTTTACCAATCGACTTAAAAACCGACTTTCCTGATCGTAATTACGATCGATTTTATGATCTAATGTCATGTGATAAGAATGGGAAAATGTAAAAATTTTCGGCCAATCGATAGAAATGTCGGATTGTATGTTGGATTGTACAGAAAATAGGCCATGGTGTATGGTTACCTTAAGCTCTGCTTCATCTCTCCCTTTGCTGTGTCTGTTGGTTGATCTATGAAATGAGCCTGTGAGTGCTAGAGGCCAGCTTCCATAATGTACCTCTTTGTTTTGGTGAAAGTTTAATTAGTCTCAGGACACTTCACATGCTCACTAACGCACAACAGATCAAACCAAGGAAGCTGCCTTTACATATAGAAGTGGGCAGCCAATTAAATTACAGCACAGACAAAGATACAGCAAAGTTACTCACAGTCTCCTACCCGGGAGCACCACGCAACAGTTATGGTGTCCAGTGCTCTCTACACCGGCCAAAATTCAGATGCTCGTATATACAAACAGAGGCGGGCAGCTGGTATGCCAATAAAATGCAATCTTTATTTCAAGCGTAAAAGCAGCACATCGGATCGGAACACAGATCCAACACTATTCACCTATTAGCTCCGCCCAACATGTTTTTTGACCACTCGTCACTTCCTCGGGGGCACAGACAATGTTACAGCAGATACTGCCACTTAAGCTTCATACATATGTACGATTTTGACACAGACCCCGACCACGACACACACCCGTGCCGAACAGCCATTTTGGCCGATAGTGGCAACTGTGTAGGCATGTGTATGCGTATACCAAACAGATGTTTGTCGTGCTTGGGGGTCATGGGTCTTTGTCAAAAGAACAGAAATTTAAACACAGTGTATAATTTTTTTTAAACAATCTCTTTTCCCCCACACAATCCTTAGCTATTCATTCAAAAAACAGTAATCTTTGCAGTTTATTTCGTATCAAAATTTGTGGAACAAAAGAAAACAAATTCAAAAGTAAATCTTAGGGGGTTTAACCTGTAACCTCATGGGCAGTGTTTGTTTGCTGTGGAACCTTTGTCTCCTAAGCCACAAGTAGTAACACTAAGAAAACAGGTACATTTAGAATCTGCTTTTGCTAGGAAAAGAATGGAAGCCAAAAAAAAAACAACAGTAAAATCAGCTGACATTTTCATTGTTCCAGTTACGCAGTCTATAATTCATGCTGGCTAGTAAATAAACTGCAGAGTACCAAGCAGCTTCCAACATCCATCTTATCAGAGACTTCCATATTGGTGTGGAGACATCTGTATAGATAATATATGCATAGAGACAGTGAATTTTGGGGTCAGGGGGCGTGGCCAATAGGTGCACATGCTCACAAGACACTTGCAACATGCTCACATACTACTGGCAACATGAAAGCCCTTTTAGTTACAAAATCAATTTCTTGCCTATATGTAAATGCAATTTACTAGAGAAGTATAGAGGGGAAAAAGCTTTCACAATAGGATTTTTAAAACAATAGTTCTCCTTAAAACTGTTTAAATGGACAGTTTAAACGAGAAACCAGGACATGCAATTTAGTTGAATAGGAAAGTGGATATTATCGGAGCATCTGTACTAAATTACATTTCTTGATTTTCTACTTTTAACACAAAGGGGGCAGTGTTATATTTTCCCTGGCAGTACTTACCTGACCGTGATCCCATGGTGCAGTAAATCCCTTGGCGATTTCGACTGCATGAAGGCACGCAATTTTACGTCTCGATAGGCATTATGTTTCTGGCTACAAGCTCAAAACTTAACACTAACTTTTTGGAAATTGTGCTGTAATCTAAGGATCTATGTGGAACTTTCCCTTTAAGGCACAGCGTTGATGGATTCTACCTTCTTTTGGAATATGGTGCTTGTGTCACTTTATGAACTGTTTACAGATGTTTAGACCAATCTGTTTGAGGATGGTACTGTGCAGTAAAAGTTTGATTAATGTACACCAAGCTTGGTTTGGTGCCTCTGCCCCACTTTAATCTCTGTGAAGCTGATAGGCACAGGGTAAAGGTTAAGACCCACAAGTACTAGAATAGGATGGACTGCACTCCCTTATCTTTGTATGGGGATGCTTAAGCGGATCAAGAACGACCAATGGCCAATTATGGTAACCACATACACATGCACTCGTGTGCTAAATGTACCTGCTCCCTCTACTATAGTAGTGGGCCCCGATACTATCAGACAGAAATTTTCTGTAGGGAACAACTGACAGTGATGCTGATGGTGTTAGTTTGTCTGCATCACTGTCGGTTACTTTCAGCCCCCCCCCATGTCCATCACTGTAACCTAACCTATCTGTGACCTAACCTATCTGTGACCTAACCTATCTCTATGACCTAACCTATCTGTGACCTAACCTATCTCTGTGACCTAACCTATCTGTGACCTAACCTATCTGTGACCTAACCTATCTCTATTACCTAACCTATCTGTGACCCTATCCCTATCTCTGTGACCTAACCTATCTCTGTGACCTAACCTATCTGTGACCTAACCTATCTCTGTGACCTAACCTATCTACCTATCTGTGACCTAACCTATCTCTGTGACCTAACCTATCTCTGTGACCTAACCTATCTCCGTGACCTAACCTATCTGTGACCTAACCTATCTGTGGACCTAACCTATCTCTGTGACCTAACCTTCTCTGTGACCTAACCTATCTGTGACCTAACCTATCTCTATGACCTAACCTATCTGTGACCTAACCTATCTGTGCCCTAACCTATCTGTGACCTAACCTATCTGTGACCTAACCTATCTCTATGACCTAACCTATCTCTATGACCTAACCTATCTGTGACCTAACCTATCTCTGTACCTAACCTATCTCTGTGACCTAACCTATCTGTGACCTAACCTATCTCTGTGACCTAACCTATCTCGTTACCTAACCTATCTCTGTGACTAACCTATCGGTGACCTAACCTATCTCTATGACCTAACCTATCTGTGACCTAACCTATCTCTATGACCTAACCTATCTGTGACCTAACCTATCGTGACCTAACCTATCTGTGACCTAACCTATACTGTGACCTAACCTATCTGGGACCTAACCTATCTCTATGACCTAACCTATCTCTATGACCTAACCTATCTGTGACCTAACCTATCTCTGTGACCTAACCTATCTCTGTGACCTAACCTATCTGTGACCTAACCTATCTGTGACCTAACCTATCTGTGACCTAACTATCTCTGTGACCTAACCTATCTCTGTGACCTAACCTATCTCTGTGACCTACCTATCTGTGACCGACCTAACCTATCTGTGACCTAACCTATCTGTGACCTAACCTATCTGTGCCCTAACCTATCTGTGCCCTAACCTATCTGTGCCCTAACCTATCTGTGCCCTAACCTATCTGTGCCCTAACCTATCTGTGACCTAACCTATCTGTGACCTAACCTATCTGTGCCCTAACCTATCTGTGACCTAACCTATCTCTGTGACCTAACCCATCTGTGCCCTAACCTATCTCTGTGCCCTAACCTATCTCTGTGCCCTAACATATTTACTTCTGTGTTATAGTTTTATAGTTATTTTGGATTGAATAAAAGTGTTATGTTTTTCCAAGCCAAACCCAGCATCCCCAACTCAACAGAAGAGCAGCCACCTACATGAATTATCCCCCTCATATCCCTCCCGCATACACCTACTTGTGTGTACAATAATATTTTACTGTGGCCCCTGGGTTGACACCAGTAATTTAATCACCAAATGCAATTTTGGAGAAATGTAATTCCAATTTTCCCTTAAAGGGCATGTCCACCCCCAAAACTATAATCCTTAAAGGGCATGTCCACCCCAAAACTATAATCCCCCCAACTACTGGCCCCACCATGTAGTGTAGTTTAACCTTACCTCACATCCCAGCTCCATAGGGTTTCTCTGTAGTCCCCCCCCAAGTCCCAAAAAATGACTACCAGGAGGCTAGCAGAGTCCAATAGGACACTCCTGCTAGCTGGCCTCAGGTAGATTTTTGCCATGCGTACGCAGCCCTTCTCCCCCCCCCTCCCCTCCTCTCCCTCCCTCTCCCTCCCTTCCCTCCCGTTCTACTATCCCTCCCCTAGCTCAAATCCCCTTAATATTGGCTCCCCATGTCTCCAGCCCAACCGCATATTTTTTTTTTTAGAAAGCTCCCCAAACTCTTACTTACTCTCCCTTTCCTCCGGCGAAGTGAGCTGCCGGCAGTCGCGTCTGTGATTGGCTGCCGCTCAGCCAATCACAGACGCGGCTGCGGTCCCACCCCTCTGCTTGCATTTCCTTGCAAGCAGAGGGCGGGAGCGCGGCGGAGGATCGAGGGGAGGTAAGTAGAGTTTGGGGGGCTTTCTAAAAAAAAAAAATAGCGGTTGGGGCTGGGAGCCCAGGGGGGACCATATATTAAAAAAAAAATTTCAGGGTGACATAGCCTTTAATTTCCTATAATTATTCCTTGTTGTAAATGGTCTATGGGTCTAATGGTCTATGGGATGATCTAGATGATCTCCACCCCTTCTATTATTTTCATTTCTTATGGTCCACTGTGTTCAATAGGGACCATCATTGTTGATGTCTTTCACGAATTGTCCTTATGTTCTCACGTTTTCTCTTTATTATATTAGTTGGAATAAAGCAATAACTGGCTGTCCGTGCGTTACCCTTTAGAGTTTAACCATTGAGAGACATTTTAATGCCAGTCAATGACATGTCGATATGTGAAAATAACATAGCTTGTGGCGACTGTTGGTTAACTTGCACATTACTCGTGTAGCCCCTGCAAACAAGGAATTAAAGCCCCACCAACTAACGATATAACTCAGGTTAAGGTTTGTACACACGTGCAATCCCGACGCACAATGTGTACAAACAAACATTTCCGAACGAGACCTGGCGGATCTCTGAACAATTAGCGTCCGAATCGTTCATTCGTACACATTGTGCGTCGCGATCACACGTGTGTATGAGTCTTTAGAGCCACTGGGCTGAATATGCCCCGAGAAGCCATGACTGCGATATCTGAATGAAAGGCCTAACATTTGGCTTCCTTTAAGGCAAGGTCCCACTATCTGCACAGCAGTGCACGCAGGATTTTTGCAATACGTTGCTGTGCGTGATACATGTGTGCTGCGTTCCGGGTAATTTCTATGTTATTGGCCGCATGCGAACCAATAACAAACAGGGAACATCGATTATAGTAGCAGCGAACCAAAACAAACAGGAGCACATCGATCAAGTAGCACGCGAACCAATAACAAAACAGGAGCACATCGATCATAGTAGCACGCAACCAATAACAAACAGGAGCACATCGATCATAGTAGCATGCGAACCGGAAGTGTGAACGGAGCGCAATCGGATAGTGGGACCTAAGCCCTAAGTGAACACTCCGTACAGATCCAGGTAGAGCTAAGAGTGAGGTGTTTTTGACCAGCCCGCACTTTCATTTTAAAAGATGACAAGGGGTTTAAAATTGAACATTAATAAACACAATTTGAGAGAGCTTTCAATTGCTTACTCTACTAAGGCAATATATAACTCCAAAATGGCTCCAAAGCAAAAATAAACACTATGTTTACAATAAGAGGCTATATAGGAAACACAACCTCTGTATGAAAATACCTCTAAACCATAAGGACTGTTACATTAGTCATTGCAGTTGGGTGTTTTTTGAGTCCCTCTACCAACCATGCAAATGTATGAGCCCATATAATTCAAGGCAAGAATTCTGTGTTGTGTTGATATGGTTACTGCTTGTACTTTTAACAGAGTATCGGGTGAGGCAAGAGTGAGTCATATTACTTGTTGCTAAGGCATCGTGCATCATCTTTCACTCCAGGTTGGACCAATTAGTGATGAGAAGACTGCCTGCTTTGAAAGAATCTTCTCTAATTTGTTATTTTCAGGCTTTAAATAACAAACTTCATCCACCACTACAAGAAGCACACGTGTGTTTTTGGCAATATAATACAATTAAATTCTGATCTTGTGAACATGGCCAGGAAAACATAAACAAAACAGATGTTAATCTCAATGGTGGAGACTGGATTTGTGAAGTACAGTTGGAACAGGCACAGGGGAATTTTTTTAGAATAACTTTATGTATAATGTAGTAGGAACACTGTGGACCATATCAGGCAGTGGTATCCTAGTGGGAGCTCACAGACATTGGATGATGCCTCACACAGTGCAATGCTATTTAATCCTACATGCTCATTGTACAGTACTAGGAATTGTCATCATGTACATCGTACAGTCAGCATTTCTATAGAGCTACCTGAGTTCTACAGAACCCATGCTGGTTCCTTTTCCACAGGTACGAGCAGGTACATCTGAATATGAGGTGTGTTTGAGTTTAAAAATGCACAATATTCCATATGTTTCGAATTTTAAGGTCCTAAATCACTAGGTCCTCACCCTGGGTATGCTCTATGTACCTTAAACAAGGCAGATTATAGTTTCTTGGTTACTGCCAATCTTGCTTCCCCTCACTCCCATATGCTCCCGCTCCATACTGGCCAAAGGAAGACATGCTTCTTGTGGAGAAGCCTTCCCATTGAAGAGGTCAGGGTCATTAGATGATGCTGAGCCAAGACCAGCAAAAGCAAAACCACTTTAACTTCTTCAATCTTTGATAAATGGGTTTTGTAGGGTGGTCTCCAAGTAAAATATAATTATCATTTAAGGAGCTGGACGGAATATACCTGCATTAAGGCCCACAAAGGCAGTGGAGGGTGACAGAGTTGCAGCTGAATATTGAAAAGATGAAAGGTCTCACATTGGACAAATCTATTTAAAAGATTCTGTAACCTCAAGTAAATAAAACTACGGTATGTTAAGGCTATGGAATGATTTTGTGGTGTTGGGGTCAATAAATATTGTCTATAACATACACATATACATAATTGCATTTTATCATTCATGTCTTGACTTAAGTTGTACAACATTTCCTTGTTTAATGGGTGATGTATTTCTGTATACCTAAAACCTGTAATGTTGTTTTGCCCATACATACACCAATATCCATCATGCAGCATTGTAAATAGGGAAAAATAAAGAAAAAACTGAACGATCGGCTATATATGCTACAATGGTCGTACGGCATCCAAACATCATGATACAATAGACCCGAAATGGTGGATTATATATATACTTTACTCCATGTTGGGGAATAGCTTAGAAGGTAATATTTTGCAAGGGTACTTGCCCATCTGTTCATCTTTTTATCTTTTACAGCATCCAGGATGTAAATTTCCACTAGTCGGTGACAAGAAGAACAATTTAGCCAAGGTAGTAATGTCGGATTCTCCTTTCTGACTGTTTATTATGGTAATCTAATACAAAAACACAGGAAGCAGCTAAACCTCCTTTATTATTAGCTAACAGTATTATCAGACAATACATCAATTGTACCGAAAATATGACAGTGATAATCATTTTCTGACACATTAGGAAATTAGACCATTTTTTCCATGTCTACTGTACATAGTTTACTGGTGTGGTTCGTTTGACAGAGCTGTGTATCGATAAAATGAGAGATACATCGATTCTTTATCACTACAAGAAGTGAGAAAAGTCCATGATAAACTATAGGGATCAGGGCCAGATGTTAGAGACACGACAAGAACTCTGGTGGGTGACTTTCTTCCAGATCAAAAAGTTCATCCTTGCCAGGTTTTGTACTCCTCCCAGCTTTCAGGGTACCTGTAGGTCCCATTGGTGTTAAGTACTTGCCATTGCAGTCTTTGAAGGCCAACTTCCTGCCTTGAATCCAACGTGTAACCAGTCCCATCATCTGGTTCCTTTACCAGCTTCCCATCATTGCGTAGATACCTATTGTCACACGTTTCACGCAATATTTTTTGTCTTGAAAGACCAAAGTTATTAGGGAGTCCACACCCCATGGAATGATATATCTGTAGAGATTTCATCTCTTGAGGACTCAAGTGTGCATATCTCCTTCTACTGACATAGAAGGTTGGCTGAGGATGGATGGCTAGATGAACAGCCCAAAGCTCTGTTTCGGTGATTGTCTGTGCAAAACATGACAGCTTGTCCTCTGATCCACAGAAGAAACGCTTGTGAGGGTCAGACTGGAGGGCCATCGTCCATTGATTGAGCAGAGATAGAAAAGCGACAGTCTACTCAGGTTTCTCTGCCTCACACGATACATTTCCATCTGTTCAGCAGACAAATACCGTGCCAGGTGGTGACTTTTAAGTAGACCACTGAACTGTCCAACTCATCTGTTCTAAAGTCCATATCTGCTTTTTTTTCAGGCTCAGCGCAGATGCATAGACCTAAAGCCAAATGCTTCTGCCGTAAGATACCTGTTGTTGCGTTGATCAACCAAACTGGATTTTCAGTATCTGGTGTATTCCATTAGTTGGCATATTTTTTGCTTTATAACTAAATGTTCCTGTTGACCAGATAAAAGAGTTTTGTGTAGTCGGCAGTCCTTGCGTGTAGGCACTTTGTAAGCAGCCTTGATGGATCTGGATTAAAATGTATGAACTTAAAAGTACTTCAACTTAACACCTGTGGACGCTCTGTTATCGGCTTCTGATGCTGCAACATAGGGCTGTATCTGTTGCCTTCCCCTAATCTGCTCCTGCAGCGCTGTACACATCACTCAGAACGAATGCAAAGAGGGATTTCTCTTTACATGTTTAACTAGGGATCCTGACTGATCAGTCAAGCCGTAGTTTCCAGCCAGTTTAATTGAACACATCTAGGGTTACAAAAGCTCTCTCCTGGTTTTCAATGAATTGCAAAACTCCAGTAACCAATAGTGGTTCATTTCATAAGCCACTAACAAGCTTCTTTTGTTAAGTTGCTCTCAAATATTCAACTCAGATGAGTGAGCACTTTCTCCTAGTTTGTCCAGAGCTATTAAGCACACTCCTATTCCTGACGCTTCTTTGGTGTAAAATATTTCCCTAATTTCTTCTTTGTAACCCTCCTCCAAAAAATCTTCGGCGTCGATGCTTTTTCTTTGGCTATATGTTATAGAAGAAGAAAAAAGTTTAGTAACCCAATCCATCCCTCCTACCCATCTGTCGAATTCTGTCTGTATCTTTCTTTTTTACACCTGTATAATTACCTGCTTCCTGATTCCCTTGTAGCCCGTGTAGGTCACTTATTAGGCCTCCGTGCTGTAGCCAATAATCTCCTTAACTATTATCCTGATGTTTTTTTTCCCTTAAGCCGTTTAGCATTCCAATGGCTCCTAGTGCTTTGCTCCATCTGTCCAAACACCCATCTCGCTTTAAAGGATATGTACACTGGGAAATTTCTTTTTTTAATTACCCATTATCGGAACTATAATTCTTCCCAACCATCTATTACCATTTTATTGATTTGTCCCCTATTTCTTTAGATACCAGCTCTGAAACAACTTACATTTCAGCTGTCAATCAAAAACCTTAGTACATACACTTTTCTGTTATGTTTAGTTTAGCTGTAGGGAATGGTGACAGTTGGTACATGAAGCATGGTGGGAAATTCCTCTCACAATGCTGCTTCATAGGGATTATCAGCATGCTTGCCCTCAAGAGAGCCATATACTAGCTAGGGGGCTGGGGGACTGAGAGACTAAGCTTTAGCAAAACAAGTGCTGGATTGAAATCATGCAGCAACACAAACACATCAAGTGCTGCTTACATGTATTCAGTATAGATTCAAACAAGTAATTTTTCAGTGAACAATTCCTTTAATCTTTGGAATTTAACGGTGCACCAGTAGAATACTGACTGTACAGACCCTTGAATTAACACATGGAAATGAGCAGCCGATAGACAGGTAGTTCCCTGCCAGAAGTAGTTTTTGTAAGACTGTTACAGATTATCAGGTTGTAGCGCTCTCATCACACCACTTGAATATAACCTTCAACGCTCTCTGGTAGATTCCCAATGACATTGACAAAAGGTATTAGATATACTTTATTACTTTTTAATCCAGACAAACAGAACAGCTGCTTGATATTCTAACAATTATTTGGCCTTATTTCACTAATTTAATAATACTTAAAAACACTCCGTGAAATTAAGTGGAAGGGAGAGACGTAAGGAATGTCACCCAGATTGCTACATCTTCTATACACTTGAACAAAGAATAAGAGCAGTTGGAATAGGGCTGATATGAGATAAGCTACCAAGCAATCCTGCTCTCCTCTCCAACAGAACAGAGCAATAGAAACCCAGGTAGTGCACTCCGTAGGGACAATGGTATAAAAATGGTTTCTCTTAGCTCTGTTGCTCTGGTTTGTTAGGAGAGCTTTGGCATGTGCCAATGGTCTCCCTCCTCCATGAGAGAAACAGCAGGCCTAAAGAGGTGAAATTAAATCTCCTGCAGCCTGTGTGTAAAGAACTCTAGTGTGTTGAGCTTTACCAATATGCCCCAATTACATAGCAAACAAAACTGCCTTTTCAGATGTTTCCATGGATTTTTAAGGCAGGTGACTTTGCTTAGGGGGGCAGACATAGGACACGAGGTGATGGGGGGGGGGGATACATATTTAGTCATAAAAGGCTGCAGCACCGAGCAAAGCTGTATCCAATAAATAGAGAGAGATGTGTGTACACAGACATTCATACAATGGCTATAACAAGAAAGCATTTGTGACCAAGACCAGGAAGAGCAGATCTGCCATAGGATGAACATTGAAACATGACCCAATGAAATGAGTAGCTTTGGTCTTTTGACATACTTGCCAATGAAACCAGCTAATTACCAGGAAGGAGGCAGGGGGTTAATATTATGTGATTACAGTGGCGGTAATTTGATCCGTTTCTTGCTGTTGCAAAGTCCAAACCTTCATCTACACTCCTACAATAAGTGACCAGAAAACCCATGAACTCAAAATGATACTGAATGTTCTTACAAGCCCCATTATTTCTTCCTACATAGTTTTATAAGGGAGAGTGGCTGTTGCTTCATTATGAAAATAATAGAAAATACTCTTGGTGTTTGGGTTTTTTTTAAATTTTGAATGGAATTGAATGTAATATTTATGATTGACATCTGTTTCATCCACTACATGTTTCCTAAAAGCAGGTTGTGTTCCAGGCTCCCCTCTGCCTTCCTGAAAATAAGGCCGACAGCTTGGGTTTCATGATTTTTTATGCCACTGTTATCTCTTTCCAGTCAGAGGACAGATCACTCTACAGCACAGCGGGGTGTGCTTTACCTGTTAGACTAAAGCAGGTTTAGAATAACATATACTTGTAACATTTAATGTAACTAAGTGTAGCGCTGTAGAAAGAGACTTTGGGTCATTTTACAGAGGATATTTTATTAGTAGGTGGTAAATAAAGTATATAGGTAAAGGAAGAATGAATTCTCATATACATGTAGTGGTGAGCACCAGAGATAGGAAACAGGTTAGGAAGAAGAAATAGAAGGGGGTGTGTGTAAATAGTTGCAAGTGTTTTGAGAGGTAGAAAAAAAGAAGGGCAACTATCCAATTACTCCAGGAAAGGCCAATGAATCCTCTGAATGTAGGTCAGTAAAGGTACCCATCACGGGCGATGTTCTTCCGATCGGCAAAACCAATTGGAAAAATTCCCCACCTTGTATGGTGTGGGTGCCAAAGGCCACGGCTGATCCGGTCTATTAGGAGCTGTAGCATACAGTTAGGGGAAGGCAACAGATACAGCCTATGAAGCAGCATCAGAACAAATCAACAGAGTTTTACAAGGTGACTACACTAGTACACACTATTTTCGCCTGACGGAACAATATTACCATTTATCGGTGATTAGTTGTAAAATATTTTATTGTGTTGTGCCAAAGGCATGAGTTGATCCGGCATATTAGCCAAACGGCGATTGGGTAAGCTGGTAAATCACATGTGGGGCCACACGATCTGTCACATTGCTATTGATTTTGACAAATCTTAATCTAACCATACATGTGCAACTATTGAGAAAGTACTGGGTAGATGTAAGTTACGGGCGGATGTACGATTGAGGTCAGTTGTGGCGGCTGCCCCACACCAGGAGATATTTCGTCTGCCGAAAGTGCCGTGAATCGGCGTTTTTTCCGGAAATATCTTCTGATGTGTACCCAGCCTTACTGAAACTTGTATAAACTATATTCCTGACATTACTGAACTTACAGATATTGCACCTTCCCACACAATTATATATGTTGTCCAAGTATGATTGCCCCTTAATGCTTGCAAGGCAATACAACATATTCCTTTATCAGATACTGCTTCCAATAACTAGACAAAATCCTTGTTTCCATTTATGATTTTTGTCTGAGATTTTGAAGTTAAATTGCATTTTTAGAACCTTGACTTCCTATGAGACACTGCTCATTATTTTAACAAATCTTTTAACCGATGACACATTCCCGACGGAACAATCCTTTATCTTAAATACTGCTCCCCTATGAGCCACTATGCCAAGTGCTTTTGAAAAATCTAAGTAGTTTACAGTTACAGCATTGGCTTGGACTAGTCACATCATATTTCTTAGTGAAATCCACAGACAATAATTTTTTACACTTTCAATGTAATTTTATACGCAGTTCCATTTTGTTACAGGATGGAATACGCTCGGTCAGAGGGAAGGAATTTGGACTGCAAACCAAGGAGAGAAAGCCTTTTTCCATGAAAATGGGCTAGTATGGCTCATATTAACGCCAATATAAAGCATATTAATACCAGGGGCAATTTGTGATTTGTCTCCATGAAAAAAAATAATCATCAACGAATCCCAACAGAACGCCAATACCAAACGGATTGTCGTCCAATTGTTGTTCGGTCTATTGTCGTCCGTTGGTCATGACAAATTCGGCCGTTGGCTGAATTTGCGAATGATCAATCGTGCGTTCCATAGGGAACTGAATGTGAGGTGGCCGAATTTGCCACAACCGATGGACATTTGTCCGGCCATGCGCCTCAGTCGAGACAAATAGTCCCAGCCTAAGTCCTAGAATTCAAGCAGGGGTGGGCAATTAAATTTCAGAGGGGGCCGCATGAGATACTTTGTGAGAAAGATTGTGGTGACCAATGGGTTCAACTCAATTCTCATCAACTGGATTTTATTAAAAATGTATATATATATAATACCGGGTTCATTGAATTTTTTTTTTTAATTATTAGTTGTAATTTGAATAGAAAGTGTGTAATAGTTTAAATCCATTCCATAAATTTAAATAATCAATTGATCAGGTCTTCATTTTTTATTTATAGAATAAACTTAATAAAATAAATCTATCCAGCCATTATCCTGAGACAATCAATTTATATAAGTTTTTTCGGGTAGGTCTAGTATGAGGGGCCAGCCATAGGCTGCCAACGGACAGCAGTGGCCCCCAGGTTTACTCTGCCCAGGTCTGAATTAATATCAAGTTTTTGGGGTGCAGGACTTGTATTGAGGGGCCAATCAGGGGCAGCCAACAGGCTGCATGTGGCCCCCGGGTCTTACTGCCCAGGTCTGGCCAAGTGTTGTGTGTCAGTAAGTACAGCTCCCTTTTGCTAGCACTGCAAAAACAAATATTGCTTTGAAGTAGATATCTGTTGATTCAATTAGATCAACTGGCTTGAAATGTAGTTCTTGAAGACATTTCGCTAGTCATCCGACTGGCTTTCTCAATTCAGAATGACTTGTACAAGAATCTGTGGCAATTATGTACCCTGGAAAATCCCAATTAGCATATCACAGACAGGTGTTAAGGGTGTGATGGATAGTGGCTAAGAGGTGTTATAGGAACGCCCAGAGTAAGGTTTAAACAGCATTGTACATGGCAGACAGTTGGTTGTCGAACCCCCCCCACCTCTATTTAGGCTTGGTTTCTTTATTTTCACATAAATGGCCTCCTTGGGGGGTTTGACAATGCTGTTTTAACACCTTACTCTGGGCGTTCCCATAACACCTCTTAGCCATACCATCACACCTTAACACCTGGCTGTGTGATATGCTAATTGGGATTTTCCAGGGTAACATAATTGCCACAGTTTCTTGTACAAGTCATTCTGAATTGAGAAAGCCAGTCGGATGACTAGCGAAACGTCTTCATGAACTACATTTCAAGTCCAGTTGATCTAATTGAATACAACAGATATACCATGACCTGGATGAATGAGAACCTTCACAAGCATGCTTGAAGTAGAGGAAGCTGATATCCGAGCACATGTACTGTACCAGTGCTAACACACTGGTGGCCTTCATTTAATCACAGGGTCCTTCATCTGCTCTTGGAAATACTATGGGAATGTTTAGGGTAGACCACACTGTTTGAGTTTGTCTGATCGTGCAGATTGCATGCGCCATAAAAGAATATTGTGGACATTGCAACGCAAACCCACATTAGCATGCATTAAAGTGTGTTGAATTGTAATCTTGCTTTTTTTTAAAGTGTGGGCCACAATTAATGCGGTGGTCCTACGCTGGCCCAACACCTGCCCAGTGTTCCTTAGATTCCACGTTAGATCTACTCATTTCTGGGGCATTTTTCAAAACGTTGCAGGTAAATCTAATAAATATATGGCCGACATTAATGTAAGGAATGCTGCTAATTAGGGAGCTGGGATACAATAATTATCTTTGTATTTACTAAGATACCAGGGGCACTTCTAGACCTTCTGGCACCTGAGACAGACTTTTAACAGCTGCATCATTATCTTCCTGCAGCCACACAAAAAAAGTTGGTGTGGAGGTGGGTGTGGTGGGCTAAATAACACTGGCTTGTAAAATGGAGGGAGAGCCTAACAGTGACTGCAGACCCTCCAGACCTCCAGTTCAACGACATGTTAGAGTTAGCCTTCGTTCCAGACACTGTAGGTCAACTTCGTTCAGAGACAGTGTTAGGTCAGCCCATCAGTTCGCAGACTGTTAGGTCAGCCCTCTAGTCACCAGACACTGTAGATCAACCTCCATTTTAGCAGCCACAGTGTTAGGTAGCCCTCAGTTGCAGACCTGTAGTAGCTCACCCATATAGTTATTGCCAAGTACCGTTAGTACCTCCCAAGAGTCACGCTTAGGTCAGCCATCCAGTTCACCAGACACTGTTAGGTCAGCCTAACAGTGACTGCAGAATCCTCCAGACCTCCAGGCAGTAGACAGTGTTAGGTCAGCCTTCAGTTCTCAGCAGACTGTTAGGTCAGCCCTCAGTTCACCAGACACTGTTAGGTCAGCCCCCCAGTTCACCAGACACTGTTAGGTCGGCCTCCAGTTCAGCAGACTGTTAGGTCAGCCCTCCAGTTCAGCAGCGTGAGGTCAGCCCTCCAGTTCAGCAGACACTGTTAGGTCAGCCCTCCCGTCACTGTTAGGTCAGACTTACAATGACTGCAGAATCCTCCAGACCTCCAGTTCAGCAGACACTGTTAGGTCAGCCTTCCAGTTCAAGCAAGGTATCAAAGTAGAGGAGCACACTACTGCAAGTGAAAATTTCTTAATAGTGCGAAAAACATACAACGTTTCGGGATCTCTGCGCCCTTCCTCAGGTACCTGAGGAAGGGCGCAGAGTCCCGAAACGTTGTATGTTGTTTTCGCACTATTAAAGAAATTTTCACTTGCAGTAGTGTGCTCCTCTACTTTGATACCGCTTGGTTATGGAGCCCTGGAAGTAGGGGGGGAGAGGATTGCACCTACCTATTTGTCTGGCAAACCAGCCACAGCAGTGTGCCTAAGTACACTTGAAACTTTTGGACAGCCTTCCAGTTCAGCAGACTGTGTTAGGTCAGCCCTCCAGTTCAGCAGCTGTTAGGTCAGCCCTCCAGTTCAGCAGACACTGTTAGGTCGGCCCTCCAGTTCACCAGACACTATAAGCCAGCCCACCAGTTAACCAGCCAGTGTTGACTTAACAGTGGCTGGTGAACTGGAGGGCTGAATTAACTGTAGGCACCAATAACAGAATTTGGCAATATTGCAGGGCAAAATAATGGTAATGCAAGTGAAACATAAAATATGAGGTATAAATGTTTGCCTGTGCTATTACTCTGCAACAACCAATCACACGTCTGATTATCATTGTCTATTAAAATAGACATTATTATCATACCCTAGTACTACCTGATCCCATACCTACCTGGTTCCCATATGTCTCTATAAATCTAATTGATAATTTATAATCTCAGAGAGACAAACGCTGCTAAGCTGGTGATCTACAATTTCTTCTAAAGCCGGAGAAATAAAATTTTCCAGCTGATGCTGCCCTGAGTGTTTGTGAGAATACCTTGTGGTGAATGTATGCAGTAATACAGATACTGGGCCATTTATCAGCATTGCACCTACTGTATCTGTAGATATCTCTCCTGGATCTGACCTGGTATACCTTCTCCCTGTTCCGAGGATAGCAAACCCTAGGAAATGTAGAATGTACGGTATAGAGTGTAGGGCTGCAATGAAAAATGAAATATGCGTTGGTAGGATTATAACCTATCTGTAGACTCCTGTGTACCTTTATCTAAATGTACTTGACATGGATATCTGGGAACATCTAGCTGCTCTGCAGAATTCGCCCCACCACGCAGGGCTAATTTGGTTGATCTATTGATCAGGGTAATTGCAGAGCTGATTGATAATGGGTAAATTTAATGTGCTCTATATGCTAAAAATTATATTAGCAACACTGTGTTGAGTGGAAGCATTTAGGGCAATCAGGATTTCCCAGTCTGCCCTGTCCAGCAATACACTGCCTGTACATTCACTAAAGGAAGGAAAGTTGTGTGTAAAGTGCAATTGTGTCTTTATTGCAATTCAGTAAATAGTGGAAAACCCTCCGGGTATTAAATGGTTAAATCTGTTTCTCATCTTGCAGTGCCCTTTATCCATGTAAGAAAAGGTTGATAATGCACCTCCAGCACACTCGCAGCTACTACCCCCATCCTGTGTCCCACACTAGTGTGCATGTCTCTGCTGGCTGACTGGTTCATTCCAGTAACAGCTGGTGAGCGGGGAGCAGAAGCAGAAAAGGAAGGTGCCCTAGCTGTTACTGAAATAATCCACCTGTCTTCTGACTGTAGTGGACACAGACTGTCCTAGAAGACTCTAAAAATGCCTGACAGATTAGCACAGGGACGGCCTGGTACAGTATTTACACAAGGCATCTAGCTGTAGGTTTCTGGTGTCAGTGGTTTGAAACAAATTTTTCACTTTAAGAAAATGAATTAATACATCAGATTACCGTATGTTCATTGTCTGTTGCTCTGGGCTTTAAAATCTCAATCCTGCCTGTAAATACAGTAGTTGTTTCCCTTACCGCTACCACTACATGAAAGCAGCAACTGTATTTCCCCAACAGATGGAGGACTGCCACAATGGAGATCCCTTGGAAAATAAATAAAGGAGAACTATGTAAATCCTGGAGAACTTATCGAAGGTATATGAAAGTTACAAAAAACAATTTCTTAGAAAACATTAATGAGCGAGGATATATAATAATGGGAAATATGAAATTGTACACAAAACTTAAACCCTTACAGCTCTGTTTGTCTGCTGACTGGAGCGACAGACGTCGTATGTCGGTCTTCCCCACCAACCTAATGCGACACGTTGGCATTACATTGGGCTTTCTGGTATGGCACCTTTAACCTTAACGGGGGTTTTTAAGAACATAAATTCTGTTCTATTTATCACAGGGAGGTAAGCACACTTTCCCCCCCCCTGTGAATAATAGAATGACCAGGGACCAGCTAACTTACTTACTGGCACTCACTCTCAGATCCTTCTCAGCTGTCAGGAGCGCTGCCTTGATCGTGCGCCTAACTTTTGTATTGGTGCGCATGTGCCAGAGATAAGTAGGGAGAGGGTGTGTCGACGCGCTGAGAAGGAGTCGAGTTGAGCTCGTGGTAAGGTGAGTTCAGCAGTGTTCCCCTGGGCGTTTATTATTCACAGGGAGGTGGGATAAATGTTATCATCTCCCTGTGAATAGATCTATACGATTTATAGTCATAACAAAAGTTCCAAAAAAATACTCTTTATGTAGTCCTTTAATTAGGGTTTGCAGTAAATACAATGATTGTTTCTATCAGTCTTCTCCTTATCTCTTTATGCCCTGAAAAGTCCCATCACAAACACACTCAACCCTCAGATACTCTCCATCACCAGACAAATGTCTTTTTCTCCTTGCCAGAGCTTAGTTCAATTTAAATATCCCCCCCACATGCACAAACACACACACACACTAATACCGTTTCTAGCTTCCACCTATCCTGCAAAAGAACTGTAGGTGATTTTCTGGCCACATGGACATTTTTTTGATCATGTGTGTTGTAAACTAGGAATCACTGGGCCCCCCAGACAAACTACTGATGGGGCCTACGGGACTTGATCCACAGTGGTTTTGGGAGGAGGCTATACCTGTCATATGGAAAATAAGAAGCCCCTTGTAGTTACTCCCCTTGCTCCCCTGGTAGTTATGCCCTGGAAAATAACAATTGGATATAAAACTTTCTAAACCTTTCTAATCACAAAATGTGTAGAGTCCCTCTTCACACACACCCCACTCTCGTACAGTCCACTCACAGCTCTCCCCCCCCCACACACACACCACCCACCACCACCATCATCATCACCAACTCCACCCTATTGTCACTTTTCAAAAGCACCTACAGGTAAGATTTTTAGGAAATGCAATATGGCCTATGGCCACTAGAACTAAAAGCCACAAGTCAACCAGTGATTAATAACTGTATCTTGTAAAAGTCCCACAAATCACTGTGCAGAGTCTCCCTGAATCCCAACAGCTCCAAACTCTCAATGTCGAATAGCATGGAGATGGATCACATTAAATGTTTTCTATGTATGGAATGTGTATAATTAGAGGGAGAGGGGTAGGGGTTAGGATTATAACTGTTAACCACAAGCGTTTGGATATGTAACTTATTTGTCTCTCTATCTGCTTGAATTATTAATCCCAGCACCACCTGGGGTTGGTGGGAAAAGTTTTTTTAACAAACCCGAACAGTTTCTTTTGTAAAATGTTTACAGACATATGGTAGGGTTATAAAGGTTGGAAATGAGTATGGATGTCTTTATTACCCCCCCCAACCTTCCAATACTATGTTACGATGTAACGTATAGCAGATCATACGGGTAGGGTTTTATAAAGGTTGGACTAGATGGACGTATGTCTTTATACAACCTTACAATATGTTACTATGTAACTGTTTAGACAGACACCTAGGGTACGGGTATAAAGGTTGGACTAGATGGACGTATGTCTTTATACAACTCCAATCTATGTTACTAAGTACACTGTATACAGACATCATATGGGTAGGGTAAAAGGTGGACTAGATGGACGTATGTATTTATACAACCTCCATACTATGTTACTATGTACTGTTATACAGACATTATGGGTAGGGTTCTATAAAGGTTGGACTAGATGGACATATGTCTTTAGTCATCCTCCTAGATGTTACTATGTAACTGTTTAACAGACATTATGGTAGGGTATAAAGGTTGGGCTAGATGGACTATGTCTTTATACAACCTTCAATACTATAGTTACTATGAACTGTTATACAGACATTTATGGGTAGGGTTAAGGTTGGATAGATGGACGTATGTCTTTATCAACTCCAATACTATGTTATATGTAACTGTTATACGACATATGCGGTAGGTAAAGGTTGGACAGAGACTATGTCTTATAAAACTCCAATACTATGTTTACTATGTAATGTTAACAGCATTATGGGTAGGGTTATAAGGTTGGACTATGGACGTATGTCTTTATACAACCCTCCAATACTATGTTACTATGGAACTGGTAGACAGACATTATGGGTAGGGTAAAGGTTGGACTAGATGGACGTATGTCTTATACAACCTCAATACTATGTTACTATGTAACTGTTAACAGGCATTAGGGTAGGGTACAAGGTTGGACTAGGTGGAGTATGTCTTTATAAACTCCAATACTATGTTACTATGTAAATGTTTACAGACATTATGGGTAGGTATAAGGTTGGGATATACGATGGACGGTAGTCTTTATTACAACCTCCAATACTATGTACTATGTCACGTTAGTACAGTACTTATGGGTAGGGTATAAAAAGGTTGGACTCGTGGAACATAGTGCTTTATACACCTCAATTACTGTATTTTCCTATGTAACTGTTAGACGACATTATGGGTAGGGTATAAAGGTGGACTAGATGGACGTATGTCTTTATACAACCTTCAATACTATGTACTACTTGTAATGTTATACGACCATGTATGGGTAGGATATAAGGTTGACTATGAGTGTATGTCTTTATACACCTCCAATACTATGTATATGTAACTGTTATACAGACATATGGGTAGGTTAAAGGTTGGACTAGATGGATGTATGTCTTATACATCCTACAATACTATGTAACTGTTAGACAGACATTATGGGTAAGGTATAAGGTTGGACTAGTGAGGATGTATTTATTCTAAACCTCCAATACTATGTTACTATGTAACTGTTATAACAGACATGGGTAGGTGTATAAATGTTGGACTAATGAGACATATCTTTATACAAACCTCCAATACATGTTACTATGTAACTGTTATACAGACAGTATGGGTAGGGTATAAAGGTTGATAGTTGGTATGTCTTTAAACCTCCAATCTATGTTAGATTTTGTACTGTTTCCAGACATTAGGGTAGGGTATAAAGGTTGGAATAGATGGCAATGTGTTTATACAACCTCCAATACTATGTTACATGTAACTGTTTACGACATTAGGGTAGGGTATAAAGTGGGACTAGATGGACGTATGTCTTTATACAACCTCCATACTATGTTACAATGTAACCTGTTAGCAGACATTACGGGTAGGTATATAAAGGTTGGACTAGATGGACGTATGTCTTTATACAACCTTCAATACTATGTTACAATGTAACTGTTAGGCAGACATTATGGGTAGGGTTTAAAGGTGGACTAGATGGATGTATGTCTTTATACAACCTCCAATACTATGTTACTATGTAACTGTTATACAGACATTATGGGTAGGGTATAAAGGTTGGACTAGATGGATGTATGTCTTTATACAACCTCCAATACTATGTTACTATGTAACTGTTATACAGACATTATGGGTAGGGTATAAAGGTTGGACTAGATGGAAATATGTCTTTATACAACATCCAATACTATGTTACTATGTAACTGTTATAAAGACATTATGGGTAGGGTTTAAAGGTGGACTAGATGGATGTATGTCTTCATACAACTGTCAATACTAATTTAAAGGGCATGTCCACCCCCAAAACTATAATCCCCCCAACTACTGGCCCCACCATGTAGTGTAGTTTAATCCTTACCTCACATCCCAGCTCCATAGGGTTCTCCTGTAGTCCCCCCCCAAAGTCCCAAAAAATGACTACCAGGAGGCTAGCAGAGTCCATATAGGACACTGCCTGCTAGCTGGCCTCAGGTAGATTTTTGCCATGCGTACTGCAGCCCTTCTCCCCCCTCCCTCCCCCTCCCTCTCCCTCCCTCTCCCTCCCTCTCCCTCCCGTTCTACTATCCCTCCCCCTAGCTCAAATCCCCCTTAATATTGTGCTCCCCCATGTCTCCCAGCCCCAACCGCATATTTTTTTTTTTAGAAAGCTCCCCAAACTCTTACTTACCTCTCCTCTTTCCTCCGGCGAAGTGAGCTGCCGGCAGTCGCGTCTGTGATTGGCTGCCGCTCAGCCAATCACAGACGCGGCTGCCGGTCCCACCCCTCTGCTTGCATTTCCTTGCAAGCAGAGGGCCGGGAGCGCGGCGGAGGATCGAGGGGAGGTAAGTAGAGTTTGGGGGGCTTTCTAAAAAAAAAATTATAGCGGTTGGGGCTGGGAGCCCAGGGGGGACCATATATTAAAAAAAAATTTTCAGGGTGGACATAGCCTTTAATTTCCTATAATTATTCCTTGTTGTAAATGGTCTATGGGTCTAATGGTCTATGGGATGATCTAGATGATCTCCACCCCTTCATATTATTTTTCATTTCTTATGGTCCACTGTGTTCTAATAGGGACCATCATTGTTGATGTCTTTTCAGAATTGTCCTTTATGTTCTCACTGTTTTCTCTTTATTATATTAGTTGGAATAAAGCAATAACTGGCTGTCCGTGCGTTACCCTTTAGAGTTTAACCATTGAGAGACATTTTAATGCCAGTCAATGACATGTCGATATGTGAAAATAACATAGCTTGTGGCGACTGTGTGGTTAACTTGCACATTACTCGTGTAGCCCCTGCAAACAAGGAATTAAAGCCCCACTAACCGATATAACCTCAAGGTTAAGGTTTGTACACACGTGCAATCCCGACGCACAATGTGTACAAACAAACATTTCCCGAACGACCTGGCGGATCTCTGAACAATTAGCGTCCGAATCGTTCATTCGTACACATTGTGCGTCGCGATCACACGTGTGTATGAGTCTTTAGAGCCACTGGGCTGAATATGCCCCGAGAAGCCATGACTGCGATATCTGAATGAAAGGCCTAACATTTGGCTTCCTTTAAGGCAAGGTCCCACTATCATGCACAGCAGTGCACGCAGGATTTTTGCAATACGTTGCTGTGCGTGATACATGTGTGCTGCGTTCCGGGTAATTTCTATGTTATTGGCACGCATGCGAACCAATAACAAACAGGAGCACATCGATTATAGTAGCACGCGAACCAATAACAAACAGGAGCACATCGATCATAGTAGCACGCGAACCAATAACAAACAGGAGCACATCGATCATAGTAGCACGCGAACCAATAACAAACAGGAGCACATCGATCATAGTAGCATGCGAACCGGAAGTGTGAACGGAGCGCAAATCGGATAGTGGGACCTAAGCCCTAAGTGAACACTCAGTACAGATCCAGGTAGAGCTAAGAGTGAGGTGTTTTTGACCAGCCAGCACTTTCATTTTAAAAGATGACAAGGGGTTTAAAATTGAACATTAAATAAACACAATTTGAGTGGAAGCTTTCATATTGCTTACTCTACTAAGGCAATATATAACTCCAAAATGGCTCCAAAGCTAAAAATAAACACCTATGTTTACAATAAGAGGCTATATAGGAAACACAACCTCTGTATGAAAATACCTCTAAACCATAAGGACTGTTACATTAGTCATTGCAGCTTGGGTGTTTTTTGAGTCCCTCTACCAACCATGCAAATGTATGAGCCCATATAATTCAAGGCAAGAATTCTGTGTTGTGTTGATATGGTTACTGCTTGTACTTTTAACAGAGTATCGGGTGAGGCAAGAGTGAGTCATATTACTTGTTGCTAAGGCATCGTGCATCATCTTTCACTCCAGGTTGGACCAATTAGTGATGAGAAGACTGCCTGCTTTGAAAGAATCTTCTCTAATTTGTTATTCTTCAGGCTTTAAACAATAAATAAAGCCTGTATTCATTCCACTTTTGCTGCCAGGGGTACCAGATACAAGAAGCACACGTGTGTTTTCTGGCAATATAAATACAATTAAATTCTGATCTTTGTGAACATGGCCAGGAAAACGTATAACAAAACAGATGTTAATCTCAATGGTGGAGACTGGCATTTGTGAAGTACAGTTGGAACAGGCACAGGGGAATTTTTTTAGAATAACTTTATTGATAATGTAGTAGGAACACATGTGGACCATATCAGGCAGTGGTATCCTAGTGGGAGCTCACAGACATTGGATGATGCCTCCACACAGTGCAATGCTATTTACTCCTACATGCTCATTGTACAGTACTAGGAATTGTCATCACTGTACATCGTACAGTCAGCATTTCTATAGAGCTACCTGAGTTCTACAGAACCCATGCTGGTTCCTTTTCCCACAGGTATCGAGCAGGTACATCTGAATATGTAGGTGTGTTTGAGTTTAAAACTGCACAAATATATTCCATATGTTTCGAATTTTAAGGTCCTAAATCACTAGGTCCTCACCCCTGGGTATGCTCTATGTACCTTAAACAAGGCAGTTATAGTTTCTTGGTTACTGCCAATCTTGCTCATCCCCTCACTCCCATACTGCTCCCGCTCCCATACTGGCCAATAGGAAGACATGCTTCTTGTGGAGAACGCCTTCCCATTGAAGAGGTCAGGGTCATTAGATGATGCTGAGCCAAGACCAGCAAAAGCAAAACCACTTTAACTTCTTCAATCTTTGATAAATGGGTTTTGTAGGGTGGTCTCCAAGTAAAATATAATTATCATTTAAGGAGCTGGACGGAATATACCTGCATTAAGGCCCACAAAGGCAGTGGAGGTGTACAGAGTTGCAGCTGAATATTTGAAAAGATGAAAGGTCTCACATTGGACAAATCTATTTAAAAGATTCTGTAACCTTCAAGTAAATAAACCTACGGTATGTTAAGGCTATGGAATGATTTTGTGGTGTTGGGGTCAATAAATATTGTCTATAACATACACATATACATAATTGCATTTTATCATTCATGTCTTGACTTAAGTTGTACAACATTTCCTTGTTTAATGGGTGATGTATTTCTGTATACCTAAAACCTGTAATGTTGTTTTGCCCATACATACACCAATATCAATCATGCAGCATTGTACAATAGGGAAAAATAACAGAAAAAACTTGAACGATCGGCTATATATGCTACAATGGTCGTACGGCATCCAAACATCATGATACAATATGACCAGAACTGGTGCATATATATATATACTTTACTCCACTGTTGGGGAATTAGCTTAGAAGGTAATATTTTGCAAGGGTACTTGCCCATCTGTTCATCTTTTTATCTTTTACAGCATCCAGGATGTAAATTTCCACTAGTCGGTGACAAGAAGAACAATTTAGCCAATAGGTAGTAATGTCGGATTCTCCTTTCTGACTGTTTATTATGGCTAATAATCTAATACAAAACACAAGGAAGCAGCTAAACCTCCTTTATTATTAGCTAACAGTATTATCAGACAATACATCAATTGTACCGATAATATTGACAGTGATAATCATTTTCTGACACATTAGGAAATTAGACCATTTTTTCCATGTCTACTGTACATAGTTTACTGGTGTGGTATCGTTTTGACAGAGCTGTGTATCAGATAAATGGATATCGAGCAGACACATCCCTGTTAAAACACTGATTATACTTATCACTGAGAAGGTGAGAAAAGTCACACTGATAAACCTTAGTTTAGGTATTATTCATGGATTGTTTTTTACCTTGCCTTGTAGATATATATCTTCTGTTGGAGGCCATAAAGACAACTTGTGGGTGACTTTCTTCCAGATCAAAAAGTTCATCCTTGCCAGGTTTTGTACTCCTCCCAGCTTTCAGGGTACCTGTAGGTCCCATTGGTGTTAAGTACTTGCCATTGCAGTCTTTGAAGGCCAACTTCCCTGCCTTGAATTCCAACGTGTAACCAGTCCCATCATCTGGTTCCTTTACCAGCTTCCCATCATTGCGTAGATACCTATTGTCACACGTCTTCACGCAATATTTTTTGTCTTGAAAGACCAAAGTTATTAGGGAGTCCACACCCCATGGAATGTTACTATCTGTAGAGATTTCATCCTCTTGAGGACTCAAGTGTGCATATCTCCTTCTACTGACACTTAGAAGGTTGGCTTGAGGATGGATGGCTAGATGAACAGCCCAAAGCTCTGTTTCGGTGATTGTCTGTGCAAAACATGACAGCTTGTCCTCTGATCCACAGAAGAAACGCTTGTGAGGGTCAGACTGGAGGGCCCATCGTCCATCTGATTGAGCAGAGATAGAAAAGCGACAGTCTACCTCAGGTTTCTCTGCCTCACACGATACATTTCCATCTTTGTCAGCAGACAAATACCGTGCCAGGTGGTGACTTTTAAGATAGACCACTGAACTGTCCAACTCATCTTGTTCTAAAGTCCATATCTGCTTTTTTTTCAGGCTCAGCGCAGATGCATAGACCTTAAAGCCAAATGCTTCTGCCGTAAGATACCTGTTGTTGCAGTTGATCAAACCAAACTGGATTTTCAGTATCTGGTGTATTCCATTAGTTGGCATATTTTTTGCTCTTATAACTAAATGTTCCTTGTTGACCAGATAAAAGAGTTTTGTGTAGTCGGCAGTCCTTGCGTGTAGGCACTTTGTAAGCAGCCTTGATGGATCTGGATTAAAATGTATGAACTTAAAAGTACTTCAACTTAACACCTTGTGACGCTCTGTTGATCCGGCTTCTGATGC
The DNA here is from genome assembly GCA_019447015.1 of Hymenochirus boettgeri. Classification (NCBI taxonomy): domain Eukaryota; kingdom Metazoa; phylum Chordata; class Amphibia; order Anura; family Pipidae; genus Hymenochirus; species Hymenochirus boettgeri. The sequence goes on from CM033476.1 coordinate 38,144,306, forward strand.
TGCAACATAGGGCTGTATCTGTTGCCTTCCCCTAATCTGCTCGCTGCAGCGCTGTACACATCACTCAGACTGAATGCAAAGAGGGATTTTCTCTTTACATGTTTAACTAGGGATCCTGACTGATCAGTCAAGCCGTAGTTTCCAGCCAGTTTAATTGAACACATCTAGGGTTACAAAAGCTCTCTCCCTGGTTTTCAATGAATTGCAAAACCTCCAGTAACCAATAGTGGTCTATTTCATAAGCCACTAACAATGCTTCTTTTGTTAAGTTGCTTCTCAAATATTCAACTCAGATGAGTGAGCACTTTCTCCTAGTTTGTCCAGAGCTATTAAGCACACTCCTATTCCTGACGCTTCTTTGGTGTAAAATATTTCCCTAATTTCTTCTTTGTAACCCTCCTCCCAAAAAATCTTCGGCGCTCGATGCTTTTTCTTCTGGCTAATATGTTATAGAAGAAGAAAAAAGTTTAGTAACCCAATCCATCCCTCCTACCCATCTGTCGAATTCTGTCTGTATCTTTTACTTTTTACACCTGTATAATATTACCTGCTTCTCTGATTCCCTTGTAGCCCGTGTAGGTCACTTATTAGGCCTCCGTGCTGTAGCCAATAATCTCCTTAACTATTATCCTGATATGTTTTTTTTCCCTTAAGCCGTTTAGCATTCCAATGGCTCCCTACTGTGCTTTGCTCCATCTGTCCAAACACCTATCTCGCTTTAAAGGATATGTACACTGGGAAATTTCTTTTTTTAATTACCCATTACTGGAAACTATAATTCTTCCCAACCATCTCTATACCATTTTATTGATTTGTCCCCTATTTCTTTAGATATCCAGTCTGAAACAACTTACATTTCAGCTGTCAATCAAAAACCTTAGTATCATACACTTTTCTGTTATGTTTAGTTTAGCTGTAGCTGGAATGGTGACAGTTGGTACATGAACTGCATGGTGGGAAATTCCCTCTCACAATGCTGCTTCATAGGGATTACTCAGCATGCTTGCCCTCACAGAGAGCCATATAGCCTGGCAGGGGGCTGGGGGACTGAGAGACTAAGCTTTAGCAAAACAAGTGCTGGATTGAAATCATGCAGCAACACAAACACATCAAGTGCTGCTTACATGTATTCAGTTATAGATTCAAACAAGTAATTTTTTCAGTGAACAATTCCTTTAATCTTTGGAATTTAACGGTGCACCAGTAGAATACTGACTGTACAGACCCTTGAATTAAACACTGGAAAATGAGCAGCCGATAGACAGGTAGTTCCCTGCCTAGAAGTAGTTTTTGTAAGACTGTTACAGATTATCAGGTTGTTATGCGTCTCATACACACCACTTGAATATAACCTTCAACGCTCTCTGGTAGATTCCCAATGACATTGACAAAAGGTATTAGAATACTTTATTACTTTTTAATCCAGACAAACAGAACAGCTGCTTGATATTCTAACAATTATTTGGCCTTATTTCCACTAATTTAATAATACTTAAAAACACTCCGTGAAATTGAAGTGGGAGAGACGGAAGGAATGTCACCCAGATTGTCCTACATCTTCTATACACTTGAACAAAGAATAAGAGCAGTTGGAATAGGGCTGCATATGAGATAAGCTACCAAGCAATCCTGCTCTCCCTTCCAACAGAACAGAGCAATTAGAAACCCAGGTAGTGCACTCCGTAGGGACAATGGTTATAAAAATGGTTTCTCTTAGCTCTGTTGCTCTGGTTTGTTAGGAGAGCTCTTGGCATGTGCCAATGGTCCTCCTCCCATTGAGAGCAAACAGCAGAGCCTCAAAGAGGTGAAATTTAAATCTCCTGCAGCCTGTTGTAAAGAACTCTATTGTGTTGAGCTTTACCAATATGCCCCAATTAACATAGCAAACAAAACTGCCTTTTCAGATGTTTCAATGGTATTTTTAAGGCAGGTGACTTTGCTTAGGGAGGGCAGACCTAGGTCATTGGGTGAGGGGGGGGATATATATATATTAGTTCATAAAAGGCTGCAGCACCGAGCAAAGCTGTATCCAATAAATAGAGAGAGATGTGTGTGTACACAGACATTCATTACAATGGCTAATAACAAAGAAAGTCATTTGTGACCAAGACCAGGAAGAGCAGATCTGCCCATAGGAATGAACATTGAAACATGACCCAATGAAATTGAGTAGCTTTGGTCTTTTGACATACTTTGCCAATGAAACCAGCTAATTACCAGGAAGGCAGGGGGGTAATATCATGTGATTACAGTGGCGGTAATTTTTGATCCGTTTCTTTGCTGTTGCAAAGTCCAAACCTTCATCTACACTCCTACAATAAGTGACCAGAAAACCCATGAACTCAAAATGATACTGACTGTTTCTCTACAAGCCCCATTATTTCTTCCTACATAGTTTTATAAGGGAGAGTGCTGTCTGCTTCATTATGAAAATAATAGAAAATACTCTTGGCTGTTTGGGTTTTTTTTAAATTTTGAATGGACATTGAATGTAATATTTATGATTGACATCTGTTTCATCCACTACATGTTTCCTAAAAGCAGCGGTTGTGTTCCAGGCTCCCCTCTGCCTTCCTGAAAATAAGGCCGACAGCTTGGGTTCTAATGATTTTTTCATGCCACTGTTATCTCTTTCCAGCTTCAGAGGACAGATCATCTCTACTAGCACAGCGGGTGTGCTTTACCTGTTAGACCTAAAGCAGGTTTAGAATAACATATACTTGTAACATTTAATGTAACTAAGTGTAGCGCTGTAGAAAGAGACTTTGGGTCATTTTACAGAGGATATTTTATTAGTAGGTGGTAAATAAAGTATATAGGTAAAGGAAGAATGAACTTCTCATATACATGTAGTGGTGAGCACCAGAGATAGGAAACAGGTTAGGAAGAAGAAATAGAAGGGGTTGGTGTAAATAGTTGCAAGTGTTTTGAGAAGTAGAAAAAAAGAAGGGCAACTATCCAATTACTCAAGGAAAGGCCAATGAATCCTCTGAATGTAGGTCAGTAAAGGTACCCATACACGGGCAGATGTTCTTCCGATCGGCAAAACCAATTGGAAAAATTCCCCACCTTGTATGGTGTGGGTGCCAAAGGCCACGGCTGATCTCGGTCTATTTAGGAGCTGTAGCATACAGATTAGGGGAAGGCAACAGATACAGCCCTATGAAGCAGCATCAGAAGCCAAATCAACAGAGTTTTACAAGGTGACTACACTAGTACACACTATTTTCGCCTGACGGAACAATATTACCATTTATCGGTGATTAGTGTGAAAATATTTTATTGTGTTTGTGCCAAAGGCCATGAGTGATCTCGGCATATTAGCCAAACGGCGATTGGGTAAGCTGGTAAATCACATGTGGGGCCACACGATCTGTCACATTGCTATTGATTTTGACAAATCTTAATCTAACCATACATGTGCAACTATTGAGAAAGTTACTGGGTAGATGTAAGTTACTGGGCGGATGTACGATTGAGGTCAGTTGTGGCCGGCTGCCCCACACCAGGAGATATTTTCGTCTGACCGAAAGTGCCGTGAATCGGTCGTTTTTTCCGAAAATATCTTCTGATGTGTACCCAGCCTTACTGAAACTTGTATAAACTATATTCCTGACATTACTGAAACTTACAGATATTGCACCCTTCCCACACAATTATATATCGTCTGTCCAAGTTTATGATTGCCCCTTAATGCTTGCAAGGCAATACAACATATTCCTTTTATCAGATACTGCTTCCAATAACTAGACAAAATCCTTGTTTCCATTTATGATTTTTGTCTGAGATTTTGAAGTTAAATTGCATTTTAGAACCTTGACTTTCCTATGAGACACTGCTCATTATTTTTTAACAAATCTTTTAACCGAGTACACATTCCCGACGGAACAATCCTTTATCTTAAATACTGCTCCCCTATGAGCCACTATGCCAAGTGCTTTTGAAAAATCTAAGTAGTTTACAGTTACAGCATTGGCTTGGACTAGTCCACATCATATTTCTTAGTGAAATCCACAGACAATAATTCATTTTTACACTTTCAATGTAATCTTTATACGCAGTTCCATTTTGTTACAGGATGGAATACGCTCAGGTCAGAGGGAAGGAATTTGGACTGCAAACCAAGGAGAGAAAGCCTTTTTCCATGAAAATGGGCTAGTATGGCTCATATTAACGCAAATTATAAAGCATATTAATACCAGGGGCAATTTGTATGATTTGTCTCCATGAAAAAAAATAATCATCAACGAATCCCAACAGAACGCCAATACAAAACGGATTGTCGTCCAATTTGTTGTCCGTCGGATTGTCGTCCGTTGGTCATGACAAATTCGGCCGTGGCTGAATTTGCGAATGATCAATCGTGCGTTCCCATAGGGAACTGAATGTGAGGTGGCCGAATTTGCCACAACCGATGGACATTTGTCCCGGCCATGCGCTCAGTCGAGACAAATAGTCCCCAGCCTAAGTCCTAGAATTCAAGCAGGGGTGGGCAATTAAATTTCAGAGGGGGCCGCATGAGATACTTTGTGAGAAAGATTGTGGTGACCAATGGGTTCAACTCAATTCTCATCAACTGGATTTTATTAAAAATGTATATATATATAATATACCGGGTTCATTGAATTTTTTTTTTTAATTATTAGTTGTAATTTGTAATAGAAAGTGTGTAATAGTTTAAATCCATTCCATAAATTTAAATTAATCAATTGATCAGGTCTTCATTTTTTATTTATAGAATAAACTTAATAAAAATAAATCTATCCAGCCATTATCCTGAGACAATCAATTTATATTAAGTTTTTTTCGGGTACAGGTCTAGTATTGAGGGGCCAGCCATAGGCTGCCAACGGACAGCATGTGGCCCCCAGGTCTTACTCTGCCCAGGTCTGAATTAATATCAAGTTTTTTGGGGGTGCAGGACTTGTATTGAGGGGCCAATCAGGGGCAGCCAACAGGCTGCATGTGGCCCCCGGGTCTTACTCTGCCCAGGTCTGGCCCAAGTGTTGTGTGTCAGTAAGTACAGCTCCCTTTTGCTAGCACTGCAATAAACAAATATTGCTTGAAGTAGATATCTGTTGTATTCAATTAGATCAACTGGACTTGAAATGTAGTTCTTGAAGACATTTCGCTAGTCATCCGACTGGCTTTCTCAATTCAGAATGACTTGTACAAGAATCTGTGGCAATTATGTACCCTGGAAAATCCCAATTAGCATATCACAGACAGGTGTTAAGGGTGTGATGGATAGTGGCTAAGAGGTGTTATAGGAACGCCCAGAGTAAGGTGTTAAAACAGCATTGTACATGGCAGACAGTTGGTGTCGAACCCCCCCACCTCTATTTAGGCTTGGTTTCTTTATTTTCACATAAATGGCCTCCTTGGGGGGGTTTGACAATGCTGTTTTAACACCTTACTCTGGGCGTTCCTATAACACCTCTTAGCCACTATCCATCACACCCTTAACACCTGGCTGTGATATGCTAATTGGGATTTTCCAGGGTACATAATTGCCACAGTTTCTTGTACAAGTCATTCTGAATTGAGAAAGCCAGTCGGATGACTAGCGAAACGTCTTCATGAACTACATTTCAAGTCCAGTTGATCTAATTGAATACAACAGATATACCATGACCTGGATGAATGAGAACCTTCACAAGCATGCTTGAAGTAGAGGAAGCTGATATCCGAGCACATGTACTGTACCAGTGCTAACACACCTGGTGGCCTTCATTTAATCACAGGGTCCTTCATCTGCTCTTGGAAATTACCTATGGGAATGATTTTAGGGCTAGACCACACTGTTTGAGTTCTGCTCTGATCCGTGCAGATTGCATGCGCTCCAATAAAAGAATATTGTGGACATTGCAACGCAAACCCACATTAGCATGCATTAAATGTGTTGAATTGTAATCTTGCTTTTTTTTTTAAAGTGTGGCCACAACTTAATGCGGTGGTCCTACGCTGGCCATACACCTGCCCAGTGTTCCTTAGATTCCACGTTAGATCTACTCATTTCTGGGGCATTTTTTCAAAACGTTGCAGGTAAATCTAATAAATATATGGCCGACATTAATGTAAGGAATGCTGCTAATTAGGGAGCTGGGATACATAATTATCTTTGTATTTACTAAGATACCAGGGGCACTTCTAGACCTTCTGGCACCTGAGACAGACTTTTAACAGCTGCATCATATATCTTCCTGCAGCCACCACAAAAAAAGTTGGTGTGGAGGTGGGTGTGGTGGGCTAAATAACACTGGCTTGTAAAATGGAGGGAGAGCCTAACAGTGACTGCAGACTCCTCCAGACCTCCAGTTCAACAGACACTGTTAGGTTAGCCATTCAGTTCACCAGACACTGTAAGGTCAACTCTCCAGTTCAGCAGACAGTGTTAGGTCAGCCCATCAGTTCTGCAGACTGTTAGGTCAGCCCTCTAGTTCACCAGACACTGTAAGATCAACTCTCCATTTTAGCCGACAGTGTTAGGTCAGCCCTTCAGTTCTGCAGACTGTTAGGTCAGCCCTCTAGTTCACCAGACACTGTTAGGTCAGCCCCCCAGTTCACCAGACACTGTTAGGTCAGCCATCCAGTTCACCAGACACTGTTAGGTCAGCCTAACAGTGACTGCAGAATCCTCCAGACCTCCAGTTCAGTAGACAGTGTTAGGTCAGCCCTTCAGTTCTTCAGCAGACTGTTAGGTCAGCCCTCCAGTTCACCAGACACTGTTAGGTCAGCCCCCCAGTTCACCAGACACTGTTAGGTCGGCCCTCCAGTTCAGCAGACTGTTAGGTCAGCCCTCCAGTTCAGCAGACTGTTAGGTCAGCCCTCCAGTTCAGCAGACACTGTTAGGTCAGCCCTCCAGTTCACTGTTAGGTCAGACTTACAATGACTGCAGAATCCTCCAGACCTCCAGTTCAGCAGACACTGTTAGGTCAGCCTTCCAGTTCAAGCAAGGTATCAAAGTAGAGGAGCACACTACTGCAAGTGAAAATTTCTTATAGTGCGAAAACAACATACAACGTTTCGGGACTCTGCGCCCCTTCCTCAGGTACCTGAGGAAGGGGCGCAGAGTCCCGAAATGTTGTATGTTGTTTTCGCACTATTAAAGAAATTTTCACTTGCAGTAGTGTGCTCCTCTACTTTGATACCTTGCTTGGTTATGGAGCCTGAAGTAAGTGGGCCTGAGAGGATTGCACCTACCTATTTGTCTGGCTAAACCAGCCAACAGCAGTGTGCCTAAGTACACTTGAAACTTTTGGACAGCCTTCCAGTTCAGCAGACTGTGTTAGGTCAGCCCTCCAGTTCAGCAGACTGTTAGGTCAGCCCTCCAGTTCAGCAGACACTGTTAGGTCGGCCCTCCAGTTCACCAGACACTATTAAGCCAGCCCACCAGTTAACCAGCCAGTGTTGACTTAACAGTGGCTGGTGAACTGGAGGGCTGACTTAACTGTAGGCACCAATAACAGAATTTTGGCAATATTGCAGGGCAAAATAATGGTAATGCAAGTGAAACATAAAATATGAGGTATAAATGTTTGCCTGTGCTATTACTCTGCAACAACCAATCACACGTCTGATTATCATTGTCTTATTAAAATAGACATTATTATCATACCCTGGTACCCGACTCATACCCTGGTTCCTATAGTCTCTATAAATCTAATTGATACTTTATAATCTCAGAGAGACAAACGCTGCTAAGCTGGTGATCTACAATTTCTTCTAAAGCCCGGAGAAATAAATATTTCCAGCCTGATGCTGCCCTGAGTGTTTGCTGAGAATAACCTTGTGGTGAATGTATGCAGTAAATACAGATACTGGGCCATTTATCAGCATTGCACCTACTGTATCTGTAGATATCTCTCCTGGATCTGACCTGGTATTACCTTCTCCCTGTTCCAGAGATAGCAAACCCTAGGAAATGTAGAATGTACGGTATAGAGTGTAGGGCTGCAATGAAAACTGACATATAGCAGTGTGTAGGATTATAACCTACTCTGTAGACTCCTGTGTACCTTTATCTAACTGTACTTGACATGGGATCATCTGGGAACATCTAGCTGCTCTGCAGAATTCGCCCCACCACGCAGGCTGCTAATTTGGTTGATCTATTGATCAGGGTATATTGCAGAGCTGATTGATAATGGGTAAAATTTAATGTGCCTCTATATGCTAAAATATTATATTAGCAACACTGTGTTGAGTGGAAGCATTTAAGGGCCAATCAAGGATTTCCCAGTCTGCCCCTGTCCAGCAATACACCTGCCTGTACATTCACTAAAGGAAGAAAGTTGTGTAAAGTGCAATTTGTCTTTATTGCAATTCAGTAAATAGTGGAAAACCCTCCTGGGTATTAAATGGTTAAATCTGTTTCTCATCTTGCAGTGCCCTTTATCCATGTAAGAACAGGTTGATAATGCACCTCCAGCAATCTGCAGCTACTACCCCCATCCTGTGTCCTCACTAGTGCATGTCTCTGCTGGCTGACTGGTCTCATTCCAGTAACAGCTGGTGAGCGGGGAGCAGAAAGGAAGGTGCCCTAGAGCTGTTACTGAAATAATCCACCTGTCTCCTTGACTGTAGTGGACAGACTGTCCTAGAAGACTCTAAAAATGCCTGACAGATTAGCACAGGGACGGCCTGGTACAGTATTTACAACAAGGCATCTAGCTGTAGGTTTCTGGTGTCAGCTGGTTGAACAAATATTTTCACTTTAAGAAAATGAATTAATACATCAGATTACCGTATGTCTCATTGTCTTTGTCTCTGGGCTTTAAAATCTCAATCCTGCCTGTAAATACAGTAGTTTGTTTCCCTTAGCTACCACCTACATGAAAGCAGCACTGTATTTCCCAACAGATGGAGGACTGCACAATGGAAATCCCTTGGAAAATATTAAAGGAGAACTAATGTAAATCCTGGGAGAACTTACTGAAGGTATATGAAATGTTACAAAAACAATTACTTAGAAAACATTAATGAGCGAGGATATATAATAATGGGAAATATGAAATTGTACAAAAACTTAAACCCTTACAGCTCTGTTTGTCTGCTGATGCCGACAGACGTTAATTTTCTGTCTTCCCCAACCAACCTTAATGCGACATTCGTTGGCATTACAGTTGGGCCCCTTTGTGTATGGCCACCTTTAACCGGGGTTTTTTAAGAACATAAATTCTGTTTCTATTACTCACAGGGAGGTAAGCACACTTATCCCCACCCCCCTGTGAATAATAGAATGACCAGGGGACACTGGAACTTACCTTACTGGCACTTCACTCTCAGATCCTTCTCAGCTGTCAGGAGCGCTGCCTTGATCGTGCGCCTAACTTTTGTATTGGTGCGCATGTGCCAGAGATAAGTCGGGAGAGTGTGTCTGACAGCTGAGAAGGAGTCGAGTTGAGCGTCGGTAAGGTGAGTTCAGCAGTGTTCCCCTGGGCGTTCTATTATTCACAGGGAGGTGGGAATAAATGTTATCATCTCCCTGTGAATAATCTATACAGATTTCATTTAGTCAACAAAGTTCAAAAAAATCTCTTTAGTGTCCCTTTAATTAGGGTTTGCATGTAAATACAATGATTGTTTCTTTCCTTATAGTCTCTTTTCTCATGCCCTGAAAATGTCCATCACAATACACTCAAACCCTCAGATACTCCTTCCATCACCAGACAAGTCTTTCTCCTTGCCAGAAGCTTAGTATCAATTTAAATATCCCCCCCACATGCACACACACACACACACACTAATTACCGTTTCTAGCTTCCACCTCTGCAAAATAAACTGTAGGCTGATTTCTGGCCACATGGACATTTTTGATCAGTGGTGTAACTAGGAATCACTGGGCCCCCCAGCAAAACTATGATGGGGCCCTACACGTGCTTGATCCACAGTGGTTTTCTGGGAGGAGGCTATACCTGTCATATGGAAAATAAGAAGGCCCCCCTTGTAGTTACTCCCCTTGCTCCCCTGGTAGTTATGCCCCTGGAAATAACAATTGGATAAAACTTTCTAAACCTTTCTAATCACAACAATGTGTGTCCCTAGCTTACCCCCCCCCACACACACACACACCCACCACCACCATCATCATCACCAACTCCACCCTATGTCACCCTTTTCAAAAGCACCTACAGGTAAGCTTTTAGGAAATGCAATATGGCCTATGGCCACTAGAACTAAAAGCCACAAGTCACACAAGTGATTAATAACTAGTATCTTGTAAAAGTCCCACAAATCACTGTGCAGAGTCTCCCTGAATCCCAACAGCTCAAACTCTCATATGTCGAATAGCATGGAGATGTGATCACATTAAATGTTTTCTATTGTAATGGAATGTGTATAAATTAGAGGGAGAGGTGGTAGGGGGTTAGGATTTATAACTGTTAACACAAGCGTTTGGATATGTAACTTATGTCTCTCTATCTGTTGATCTGTTGATTATTAATCCCAGCACACACTGGGGTTTTGGTGGGAAAAAGTTTTTTTAAAAAAAAGCTTCTTGTTTAGGACTGCGTACCGTGCCATGACAGTCACTGACAGCAAAAAGATGAAGGCAAAATGATTTCCTCTGACTACAGAAAAACAGCACGAGTCATATAGAGATTCAGAAACGTTAATAGATTTGTGAATTATTCATACACCAATCTCTGCTGTGGTGAACAGCGTTTTTTCCCCCCCCGAAGCCTCAGCAATTATGTAAAAAAACATTACACGGATAGAATGGTAGAACAGCAGTGAGAATATTCCCTTCCTCTTAATGCTAGATTGTTCTGTAATTACCAACATCATTTAAGTAATGTTAATTCAAAGTAGATTTGGGGGGGGGTAGAACTAAGCGTGGCACATGTAGGAAAATAATTCAACTGGATGGCAATAATTTGGTTAATTGGACAGAAATCTGGACAGATTTTCACTGTGACTTTGTTCAAATTTTCTAAATCGGAAAAAAAAATATTTTTGTACTTGTCGGTTCATTTTAGCCAATCACATTACTATAATAAAGAATAGGGGCCAATAGAAATGTTCAGCCACAGGTGGGAGATCTTGCAGCTGACAGCGGTACAGAGATAACAGGCCGACCCCAACAAACCCACAGGATCGGATCTTGTCTGGCCACACAGACATCTGATCCTTTTTCATTCGAGACCCAACATTATTCTTCTGCATGTTGTAGCTTCAAATTAGCCACTTCAATGCTATGACACATTCAGATTCTTTTTTGTCTGTTAGGCTACTTTCAGACGAATGACTGTTTGTCGTTCTGGCCGCATTGTTACTGGCGGTTTCTTAGGGTTGTCGCTAGGAAAATGCTGCATTCAACCTTTAACTAGCGGCAAAACATCTGGAACCACTAGTAAAACGTGACCAGAAAGATGAGCAGTCGTTCGTGGTAAAGTAGCCTAAAGCTGGGTACATGTATTAGCCATTTAGGGACGATCCCGTTGGTACCGATAGGATTGGCCCTATATCGTTAATGTGTGTAATGCCCGAAACAACCATTTCCGATGGCAACTAACGTTCTGCATCAAAAACGGTTCTGACCAAAATTTCCCACGGTCGCGGTTGGCCCCCGTACTAAAGTATAGGAAGTCGGCCACGATGGTATGGAGTATGTCAGTCACGGACGTTCTCCCTATACTTTCTATATACTTCGTGACTGTCTGTTCTCCCATCTGTGTGTACCCAACTTCACAAGGTTAATAAGTTGATAGACTCCATCACATTATGGTGTTCACACTGTTGCCTTCAGATTGGTAAAGATAACATAACACTGGGTGGTCTCCACGATACCCAAAGATACAAATGCCCCACATCTTATGGGAGAAGGTTGATTTTAAATTTATAGGCTTTCATTAGTTTCTCTTATTGTGTAAACTATTCGCATTTCTGTAATTTCCTCATTTCCTCTTTCTCTTCCCTGTTTTAGTTTCCTCTTTACTTGGCCAAATGGCAATATGTATCTACTGCCCTCACCAAACATTAGCCCCATTAGTTTCTCCTTTTAAATTCAATGTTCTATGGGGACCCTAGCGCTACAGATAACACTCCGAATGGGGGATGTTATAATGGCCACTCTCCGTCCGTATTAGTGTAACCGATGTATTGTCGGGTTAGCAAAGGTTTTACCCTATTTTTGCGATGGCTTCCAATGCAGTGACATTTCCCCAAAAATATGGAAATAGCACCGTGCAACCTGTTCAATTTGAGTTTTGCTCTACATTGTAGCACAAAACCTAAAGCCTTTGCAATGTAGATGTAAACCGCAAGTCATGCCTGGCCTGGATCGTGCTATGTGTCCCGCAAAGAGATTTACTGCATTGCGGGATTGCAGTCAGGTAAGTTACGCCAACAAAGTTAAAACATCTCCCCCTAAAGCTGGGTGCCAGGTCCAACATGATCAGCCTCTTATCAAGAATGTTTGTGGCCAGAAATTTCTATCTATCCCCCATATATTTAGTATATGGTGCATATGGCGGCCGATAGCAACCCACACAATCTACATACACAAATTATAGGGAATATGTGGCTACAGTGTGCACTCTGTGGTCAATGACAGACAGCTTCCACTGGCTATACATTTGTACTGTGTGTACCTAGATCAAGGCCATACAGAGGCCAATTTTTCAATTTAAAGGATATCTCCGCTCATATTAACACACTGGGGGAATTTCATTTTATTGAAGAACGGGAAGTAAAGGAGCTATGTCTTACCTCCTGTTCTTCAATAAGACCATCTGTAGTCAGGAGAGAAGGTAAGGAACTTACCCGCTTACTTGCTCCGCTGGCGCATAGTCTGAAAGGTCCCAACGGACTCTGTATTCTATGTGCATACGCGCACGTGCGCTTTCGGTGTGCGCAATATTGCACAAAAAATGCGGATTGCATGTGCAGCGTGTGGCAGCACACTAGCATGGCCACAGCAATAGGGCCACACTAGTGTCCACTTTCAGATTGTGATCAGATCACGGTTAAAAGCGCATTAGTGTGGCCTAGCCTAGATGAATTATTCACCCTGGGTACTAATAGTAAGATAAAAGGGGAGGGGTGTATAATTCCCCTTTAGGGCTAGGCCACACTCTTGCGATTTTCTTGCGTTTGCACATGCGTTTTTTCCCGTTCATTGGAATCTCGGCAACGCACCAAAAATGTGCGTTTTCGGGTGTGATGCGCTTCCGATTGTGATTTGCATTCCGCAGTTTGAATCGCAATCGCATGCATTTTCTATATGTAACAAAAAACACATGTGCAAATGCAACGAAATCGCACATGAAATTGTATGTGATTCCGTGTGCGATTGCGTTTGCGTTGCAGTGTGGCCATGCCCTTAATCAGAAATTAATAGGCTGTGAAAAACGAATTTCAGCCTTTACCTCTCCTTTAAATCTTTATGTGATTGGATAGATTACTTGCAGGATAAAAATATGGTAGCTGCGCTGTCCTCCTCTCACCCAAAAGATAAGACCAAAAAATTTGTATTACCAACTTATCAGTATAATAAATGTATACATACCATATATAATAAAATAAAAGACTTACGTGTCCCAAGATTCCAGGTATAAAACACAGCTTTAGTTTCAACAAAAATGACAAATGTCCAGCATAAGATGCAATGTGCAAATTGCAGATGAAATTTAAAAACATTAAAAATATTCAAAAGGTAACAGAAGTGGGGGGGTCCTCTCTTATTCCCTTTTCCTAGAGTGCTATAGATGTATAACCTCTAGGGTCAAGGCTCTTATTTAGAGGTCCTGAGGGTACTATCCTCCTCCTTCTGTCTATGCCCAATGCGTTTCGCTATCTTAGTGTAGCTTCCTCAAGATGATACCCTTGAGGAAGCTACACTAAGATAGCGAAACGCGTTGGACATAGACAGAAGAGGAGAATATTACCCTCAGGCCCTCTAAATAAGAGCCTTGACTCTCAAGGTTATACATCTATAGCACTCTAGGAAAAGGGAATAAGAGAGGACCCCCCACTTCTGTTACCTTTTGAATATTTTTAATGTTTTTAATATTATTCATCTGCAATTTGCACATTGCATCTTACTGCTGGACATTTGTCATTTTTGTTGAAACTAAAGCTGTGTTTTATACCTGGAATCTTGGGACACGTAAGTCTTTTATTTTATTATATATGGTATGTACACATTTATTATACTGATAAGTTGGTAATACAAATTTTTTGGTCTTATCTTTTGGGTGAGAGGAGGACAGCGCAGCTACCATATTTTTATCCTGCAAGTTATTCAAGAGAGAGTGGAATTGGGTAGTCTAGCAGCAATCCAAGAATCACCAACATCACCTTTTCTAACCATAAGCACTAAAGACATTTTGTAAATGATTGATAGATTAGTTTACTGTTACATAACAGTATGGGAATATTTCTTAGGCTAGTATAACAAAGGGGGCTGCCTGGCAGGTCTGTTAAATTCATTTTCATTACTATGAACTAACATGTTTCCTCCCAGAAGCTATTAACAACTTTAAGGAACTTGTTACTTTCGTGGACTAATATGGTAGTGTTATTCCTTCTTAAAGGGGAACTGATAGTGAAAAAGGAAAGCTGTAAATGTGCCAAACTATAATGTAAAGGCCCATACCCACATGCAATGTACACATCACCTAATGACCATCAAACAGCCGATTTGGCAGCAATTGCATGTGTTGGGTGGTCACCGGAATAGAACAGCGCCGAGTAGCTATGTTCCGAGCGCCACTATCGGTATATAACATCGCCGGACTGTTTGCACCAGGTTGCCGATTGCGGCGCTCGTGCATCACACTGTTAGTGTCTGCAGTTCTGTATAGGGCCTTATTTAACCATGGCAAGGTGAGCAGGTTTGGGGCAGGGTCTGGGTAGATTTCAATTCATCCCATTATGTTGGCCATACACATACCTCACCAAATTGATTGTATTGCCCAGTGGAGCAGCAGTTTATCTGCCTACGTTCCCCAGCCAGATCATGTTTACGATTGTAACCACATTCAATATAATGATCCTAATATCCACCACAAAAAAGTCGGGTATGTTTCGGTAACATAACCTGTACCTTCATCAAGACAATATTGTCTGATGAAGGTACAGGTTATGTACCGAAACGTTACACTTGTGTATCCTGTGTATGAATTGTTAAATACATAGGCATTCAAGTCTGATGTGCGTGGTGTGTTTCCTTTCCTTGAGAACTACAGTATATGTATTAATACCAGTAATTCTCAATATTATATAGTATCCCTGTACCAACCAGAACTACAGTATATGTATTAATACCAGTATTTCTCAATATTATATAGTATCCCTGTACCAACCAGAACTACACTATATGTATTAATACCAGTAATTCTCAATATTATATAGTATCCCTGTACCAACCAGAACTACAGTATATGTATTAATACCGGTAATTCTCAATATTTATAGTATCCCTGTACCAACCAGAACTACAGTATATGTATTAATACCGGTAATTCTCAATATTATATAGTATCCCTGTACCAACCAGAACTACAGTATATGTATTAATACCGGAAATTCTCAATATTATATAGTATCCCTGTACCAACCAAACTACAGTATATGTATTAATACCGGTAATTCTCATATTATTAGTATCCCTGTACCAACCAGAACTACAGTATATGTATTAATACCGTAATTCTCAATATTATATAGTATCCCTGTACCAACCAGAACTACAGTATATGTATTAATACCGGTAATTCTCAATATTATATAGTATCCCTGTACCAACCAGAACTGGTAGTCCATAGTTTCACCATTCTCCCTATAAAGAAACCTTTCCTAACCTTATATTACTTCCTTCCAAATCAGAATAATTGGATGCATTTGCATCTCTGATTGCATCAACCACATAATATCTAAAAACACCGGTGGTTTACCTACTAACATCGCAGGAACGTCAGAAGGTTTAGTTTTATATGGCCAGGATTAACAAAACTGAACTTAACATTCAATGAAATTCTTTTGCAATGTGCAGAGTTATCATATTGTGGAATACGCCCCAGATTAATATCAATTGGGTGTGGTACCATATTCTGCCCAAAAAAAAGTTCCTCACTTGAGTAATGTCTCTGTGAACAAGTACTGAGGCCTATCAACAGCTGATGTAATCATATCATGCGCACACCAACGCAAACGCAATCGCACACGGGATCGCATGCAGTTTTATGTGCGATTTTGTTGCGTTTGCGCATGCGTTTTCCAATACTTATGAATAGCTATTTAAAATGCAGAATGCAAATCGCAATCACAACGCACCCGAAAATTCGCGTTTTCGGGGCGTTGCCGCATTTTCAAGGATCTGAAAAAAATGTAAGCGCAAATGCACAAAAAATGCAGCAGTGTGGCCTAGCCCTTAGTGATAATTCTAATGCCTTAAGGGGGGAGCCTCCAGCCTGTGTTACTAGTACATCCCAAGTTGTCGTATTTACTATAATCTAGAATTATGTAGAAAAGAGGAAATCTCACTGCACTCTACTTAGAGGTACAAGACAATCTTGTAAAGTACATATTGATCGCATACCCTCCAACATTGCCGATTTAATAGATAAACTTACAGAAACAACATGGGGCAAAGCTGCAGGGGGAGGCTAATGAAGTGAAGCTCATCTTACCACCGCTCTGTGCAATGCATTTCTCATCCGTGTGCCTATTTATTGGTGGACGTTGAAGTGTATGATCTAATTGCCAGTCGTACATTTATGTTTTTTACTTCAGCATCATATATAATCGTATGGACTCATTTTATGGAACTAGTTGCACTGATATCTCCCCCCTCGCGCCATCCGACACGTAAAAGTGTTTGATTTCCTGCTCGTTTGGTGTGTCTGTTTAAAGCTTATTACTTCCTATTTTTTCTTCGTTCAGTTTAAGCCTTTTAGGATGAGATCTATCATTATCACGCCACAATTAACGTCAGTACAATAACAGGTTATATTTAGGAAATCCTCTATGCAAGTTCTGCAACACACCCCATGGTGACAAGAGCAAAGTGACAGAACACCCAGGCCTGTCCCTTGATTGTTTGTGTGTTCAGTGAAGTAGGATTGTGGGAGCTAGGTGTGTACCACATAGGAAAGGGGAGGAGACCGCACATGTCTGTGTACTAACTCCATAAAAGGACACAATAGCACTGCTGGCTCAGGTGACCACACCTCACCTGCAGTGGCTCATTTTATCCTCAGTGCTGTGACTCAGTGCTGACAGCAGACAGGGAATTTACTTAGAATTAACCTTTGGGCTAAACCAGCCTCTGCTATTACCTGTCCTACTCAGATTCCTCTGAAGATGGAATTTATACCTGTATCCCTCTGATATCCTTAACCCATGTTCAGATTCAGATTATATAAGCAAGGAAATTCCATTGATTAAGGGGATACTATGACGGGCAGCAACAGGTGTGAAAAGTGCGCAATCAGAGTGCATGTGATCAGCAAAAAAATGGTGATCGTTAGCATGAGAGAAATCGCACTTCTGAGTCCTAGCTCTTTAGGTGATCAGATTGAATATTAAATGAGGGGGGAGCCAGACTTTGCTTCTATACTGGAGTTGTAACATGACCATTACACATCTATGTAATTATCGGATAAACATTATCAGTTGGTGAATGGACAATTGATCTGGTGCTGCTAATCCTCCAGGTGGAATCATCAATAACGCCTGACCAAACTGCCATTGAGCCCTGACCAACAGCTGTTCGTCTGACACTTGTGCATCAGAGGTGTACGGAGCTTAAAGCTGGCCATACACTAGGCAGACATTAGATGGATTTCTGAGATCTATCTAATGTTTAAAGACCACATTTTACAAGCAGCAGTTTTTATCTTGAGATGTTTCTATCTGACCCATTAATTTTGTGATCTCAAATTGATTGTATGAAAGAACGGGCTAGGCGGTTTTAGATAGATTGGACATTTATCTTATGGGGGTTGGACATCTGTCTAATGTCTTACGTAGTGAATGGCCACCTTAAGAAAGATGCTTTTGATCCATAAATGTGAATTTATTGATGCAAACCAAAGGGGAACCAAGTGCACTATTGCATTTTGCACCACTGTCAGAACTGTCTAGTGACTACTGGTTAACCTTCCAATACTCTCTCTGTAATCAAGACTGGGCAGTCAGAAAACCAATTGTTACTCACTATGAAGGAGGGCTGCAGAAATCATCAAATGCCAAAAACCTGCAGGTTTTCTCCACAATACTGCAGATTTAATAGGTAAGAGTTAAAGTGTGGATGTTTCCCACATCTATCTATCTATATAGCTAGCTATCTATCCATCCATCTATCTAATCTTTCTAATCTTTTAGATAGCTTTAGGTTTCCCAAGACTGTTCTGATGCAATATATGTAATTTCTTCAGTCACTGGTAGAAACTAGCAGGGAAATTAAGATCCTCAGTATAAATGGCAAAATTACTGATTATTTAAGTGCTAAGGCCCCCATACAGATGCAAATGCTTTGCATAAAACCCGACAGATTTGAAGTAGCAAGCACATACACTACCCCATACTCGGCATAGCGATTGGGCAGTAGGCCCCCAGAATGATCTCCCTCTAATTAAAATAAAGGGAGCCGACCAACCATGATGACGATGGTGGTAGTTTGTTTGCACCAATGGCACCTGCGGGGCTGTCCAGGAGGTAAGAGGGCCTGCGATTCCCTCCCCTTCCAGATGATCAGCTGTTTAAAAGAACCATTAGGAGCTGATTGTGCATATCTTTACTTCATATGCGCGATCAGCTGTTTAAAAACGGCTGATCGTGGATCTTCTGGGGAGGGGTGTGTTTCAGGGGCCCGGCCTCCATTCAGTTACAACCCTGGTCTGCATCATGGTTAAAGAACCGGAAAAGGAACAATGCCTTACCTCCTGTTCTTCAATTAATCAGGAGCCAGGAATGAAGCATTTCATCTTACCTGCGAGTGGGATCCACAGCTGGCTCTTCTGACAGGTCCCAATTGTTTTTCGGATGTAACTAAACTATATAGCAAATGCACACTATCAGTGCCGCAATGGAGTGAAAAGAGAGCCTGCTAATCTCCCCCCAACAGTACCGCGATCAGTAGTTGGCGATTTAAAACTGCTGCCGGTCCAGTACAGTAACAGCTGATCGTGCACGTCTATACTTATGTACGCGCGATCAGGAGACTGGGTAGAAGAGGGGCCTAGCTCAAAAGCTGCATGGGGGGCCCAGGCCCCTGCAGTTTCACTCCTGCACGCTATAGTTAAGTTACAGATGGAAACAGTCCTATCACAAGAGTCAGCGGGTAAGTTGAAATGCTTCATTCCTGCCTCCTGTTAGATTAACTGGAGAACGGGAGGTAAGACATAGCTATCTAGCTCCATGAAGAAAGACAGCTATAAGGCCTGGTACACATTATACAATTTTGTACCAACCTTACAGACCGACCGATTACTGATCAATAAATTGGCAATTTGCAGATTAGAAGAAAAGGTGCCGCAGCAGACTTTTCAGCACAACCAATCATGGGGCCCTTTGAAGACCGCACGATTGGCTGAAATTAACTACGTATCCAATTGAACTTTCATCCGATCTGTCAGCCGTGGGTAAAATTATCAACGATATTCTAACCTGACCACAATATTGTCAATCGGGGGGGAATTAAAGTCAAAGTGAGGGCTAGGCCACACTTGCACTTGTTTTGCGGTTGCGCATGCGATTTGGTTAAAATGGAAATCGGGAACGCAAAAATTCCCGCGATTTCCAATGCGCGTGCAAATGCGCATACGTTTCTGTTTTTGGTAACGCATGCGTTTACCTTTTTGGTGCTTGACGCATGCGTCAATAACGGAAAACGGCAAAATTGCATGCTTAAAACACACATGCAAATGCACAACACACAAGAATTGTGCACACAATCGCATGCGATAATGCACATGATTCTGTGCGCGATTCCTGCGTGTTGCAGTGTGGCCTCAGCCTGAAAGTGCTCTACAATGCTAACCTGATTGCTGCAATTTTCTAATTTGGCCAGCTTGCCTTTCTGGTAAGTAGCAATGGGTTTTCTGACTGCGGTTTTAATTACAAAGAGGTCATAGGAAGGTCGGCCAGTAGTTTCTTTACAGCTCTAGGGAGGGCCTGGAGAATTCTGAACATATATCTGGGTCCATGACCCAATCTGTAAACCCAATGATTTCTCCAAAATCCTGCTAATTTTAGAGTTGGGAGTTACAGCTGCCTGTTGTTTAATTATACAGTCATACAGGGTTAATGATAACTGAGCTTTAGTTCTCCTTTAAAAAAAGAAAATAATAGGTAATAAATCTTATTAAAAGGTTGCACACCACATATGAAGCCCCCCCCTTTTTTTAAATAAAGCATGAAAAGTCCTTTGTATCCATGTCATGTTATACCTTCTGTTCATATAATATAATTATTATACTGTAAATCTCCCATCTGCTACAGCAATTTACAGACACTGACCAAGCTACTGTATGTTCTATAAATGTCCACATGATCTATTCCCATTTATTCTCATAGATTTTCTCTGACTGGAAAACAGATGTGAACAAGATCAATTTAAATGTTAATCAATCCCTAATACATGTATGTTTGTATGGGATTTCATTCTAATAGGGCTATGCAATTACACAAAGGTCACAACTCATTTTGTGGCAATGTAATATGGGTTAGAATGAATCTCAGGCAGGATTTGCAGACAGAGTGGTCAAATTTGTGAGTATTTTTGGTGCACACGATGCAATGCTATTTAAATGCTATGGAAATAGCCCAGAATCTAGGGGGGGCAACAAACTAGACATTTGTAGGTGTTGCAAGGGAACACGCTCTAGGATGGGGTAGTTAGGTGAGTTGGGGGGAGCCTCAAGAAGAGGTTAAGCTAAGGGTGGCCGTAGATGAATGCAATTTAACATTCCAATAATGCAGTAATATATAAATCATGTATGGACAGTACCATATGGCTATATATTAGCATTAAATCTGTAATTAATATTTGAAATCTATCCAAACAATTTCCTCGGTCTTCCTGTTTCTCGTGGTCTTTTGTGTTTGGTGATGTCAGATTGCTACGTATGTCCACCCCCAATAATACATTTTGTATATGGCCTAATTGCCCCCCAAAACCTCCAACATGCAAACTTCCTTCTAAACTTCTGCCCCTAAATATACTTACCAGCCCTTGATCCCTCGGGTTCCTTCTGCTGCTGTTCCGTGCCTTTTTTAGGCATGGAAGCAGCAGAAAGGAGCCAGATTGGCAGGGCTGTCTGTGATTGGCTGAGGCATGACGTCTCAGCCAATTACAGGCACGGATGCTGTTCAGACCCTTCTGCTGCTTCCGTGCACAGAAAAGGCATGGAACACAGGGAAGCTGAGAGAATGAGGGCTGGTTTGTATATTTAGGAGCAGATTTTAGACCTTTTAGTTCAGACCTTGCAAGTTCATGGTTTTGGGGGGCAATTAGGCCCTATATAAAATTTAGTTTGGGGGTGGACTAACCATTTAAATCTGTGGGCATATATGATGCTGGTGCCAAAGAAGGATTTGGCTGTCTAAAAAGTATTTCCAACAGCAGAGGAGCTTAGGAAGAAGAGGAGGAGATACACATCAATTTGATAGCTTTTATTATTACAATTTTGCACTTTAGCTCCCCATCAAATGAGGAATTATGTGAACATATTTTTCAGAAGAATTTGTTTTCCTTTTCTGATTGTATTTTCGAGAATTATCGAACGTTTGAGGCTATTTTCGAACATTATCAAAAATTGCCTTGAACATTCGATAATAATGGAAAATGCACTCTGAAGTCCCGACAATCTGTCCGGATTCGGACGGATCATTCGGATTTCGGAACCGAGGGATTCTGTGTCAGATCCGGGTCCGAGTAGGACCGGAATCCCATTTTTACTCACCACCGCATCTGGTTGAATTGAGCATTATTATGACTCTGCCCCCGTCCCTTTAGTGACATCATGTCACTTGGACACGCCTCCTTCTCCCCATCCTGCCCGGAAGCCAGGTTCGGCAGGGTGGGATGTCTGCTTTAATCAAAGCTGGTTTGTGGGCCCCTGGAGCGATTGGAGGGTTGGTTCTCCATTCACCTACTTTTCCAATTGCCTAATTAGGCAGCATCTGGAAACCAAGGGCTGAGGTCTTTAAAAAGGACCAGGTGTAATCGGCCTCTCTCTGGGAACAGTACGGTGTGTGAGAGACAAACATGCTGTAAGTTAATGCTAAGCTTTACTTACTGTGTTTGTTTTGTTGCTGCTTTTTGGGGCTGAGCGCTAGGCCCTACTCCTAATGGTGAGGGACTTTTTTCTTTTGTATTAGTTAGAGCCAGATTGGCCTAGGTTTATTGTTTTGGCCCAGGAGGCCGAGTTCCCATTACCACAATCCCTACAATATATATATATGTTGTGAGTAGCTATTTGTTACTGCTTTTGCCACTAAAGATTAGGCTATGGCTCTGATATTGGGGGGTGTTATAGCATTGAGTGCTGTATTAGGGGGGCTTTCTTTAACTTTATTGGGATGTATAGCTATTAACTTTATTGGGAAGTACATAAATGCTTATGTAAAGTGCAAATAGCAATCTATTAAGAATCCAACGCGTTTCTCTGCTGCAATTTGGTGCCGCTTCCTCAGGAATATCATAAAATGTGTTTAGATAGTGTGATCTTAAATAGTCTGGCTGGAAAAGCTAATTGATAATGTCATCACACCATGTGTTTCATCTTTTGTGTTCCAGCAGCCATCTTGTTTTTTATTTAAAAAAAAAAAAAGTTCTAATTCACCATTGATTATACTGGTCCTTCTTCTCTTTGTGTCTGCTATAAAGGCTAATGTAGTCTTGAGGTGCCCATACACTAGGCCGATTTAAAAAAAGTTTTGCGATCTTAATAACGATCGATATTTCTAACGACAGATATAAAATCTGATCGAATATATGATGTACCATACATATTATCCGACATTCGATTCTTTTTACGATCAATGTCTTATGTCATTATCGCAAAGAACCAAAATGTTTTTCGACTGTTTATATAATCGACTAAACTGAAATGTCTGCCGGAAGTCCCACAAGTCGCACAAGCGAGCATTAGGGACTAAAGAAATGAACAAATATAGAGCAAGTTGGGATAAAATATGTTTGTGGGAGGATAGGAGGGAGGATAGGAGGTGTGGCAACAGAAAAGGGCAAGTACGATCTATTTTACGATCTTTTTTTGTAAAATCCCGATCAATGCCCGACCGACTATGTAAATGACGCCATATCCGGCTGTAGAGCTGATGAATGTCGATTGCCATTTAATCGGGAGTACAGGAAATTATACGATCATTTAACCGACCGATGCAAAAAAAATGACTTTCCCGATCATATTTACGACCGATTTTACTATCACATGTCGCATAATAAGATCGTAAAAACGTGCAATTTTTTGGACAATCAATGAAAAAATCGGATTGTATGTATGTACATAAAATCGGCCTAGTGTATGGGCACCTTTACAGTTCATACACACATGCAATCGCGAGTGCCGACCCGCAACGCACAATGTGTACGCACGGCCGTTTTGGGAGATAATCGTGCCATGTATGTGCCCTTTGTTGGACAAAATTGCTATTCAGTCGAGGCTCATTGAAGATCCGCCCAGCTAATCAGGGAACGGACGTTTTGACCGACAAAGTGCATATACACGTCACGTTTACCGCCCAAAATGGCTGTGCATACACATCGTGTATTGTACCCGTGATCGCCCCTGTGTATGAAGCTTTAGAAAGTCATTGGTCATAATGTCACCCAGAAATCATAAGAAAGACAAAAAGGAGCCGTCAGACTTAACGGTGATTATCTCCTGGATTTTGAGGGGGTAGACATGCCCTATATATACACAAATTTTCTGAAAAACTCCTTTAACTTTGGTGCCGTATGCAGATCACATTTACACAAATATATAGAAAGAGAGCAAGAAGTCACACAAAGCTATGTATGTATAGTTTATTTATAAAATACAAGAAAGTTGTACAAGGGGGATAGATACATAAATAGTTCAGTACATAAATATATAAATTATATTAATATATAAGTGCTACAGTCTTGCCACAGGGGAAAAGGAGGTCCCTGCCTCATGGAGCTTACAGTCTTGTTCACTGTACTGCATTTCAGAGTGTATGTATAATAGATCTATTCACTGATTGGTGAGACAAATATTTAATTTGTCAGAGTACAGTAGAATAAAGAAGCAAATACATATGTGATTCTGATTGGATGTGTACAGCGATGCCAACAGAGGCAATTCATCTGCATGTTTGTCGGTCGGTTTAAGCCCGAACACTTTGCTGATACTCGGAAAATCTTGTCAGATCCTAGGGGATTTGATGGTTATCGGCAAGGTGTATGGCTACCTTAAACTATCACATCATCTACAAAAGTAATAAACTTGCAAATATTGGCCAACTAATAAGACAAAGTGTTATGTGGATCTTTATTGTCACATGGCTAGCTTGCCATACCAACTCTAATCCAGTTAATAATAACATACAATGAAGCTGTATCTTCCACATGTGAGAACTGCGATGAGTCACTGTGCTGCCATGGTACGTGGGTTTCCTGGATACCCCAACTGCTAACTGATGTACAGATCAGTGGGTGGAATGAAAGGAGGGTGCAGCTCAGCAATCAGAGGAACAGTGTATTCAGCTAAAGATGATCTAAAACTAGCCTGGGTGCCTGGCATGGTGTAAATCTTTCTTTATCTGGACATGAAGTTTATTCTCAGTGTTCACAAAGCTATCAACCCAGCTTCCCACCAACAGCTAAAGGATGGTTTGCTTAGCAAAGAGCTGTAGTTTGAAAACTTCTGGAAGGACAAATGTTGTTTATGGCTGGTAACCTTAGATATCTAGTATTCTATGGAATTCACTGGAGAACTTTAATTGCTGAACATTCTACAGACACCGACATATTGAGTGGCCGGTTATTTGGAGACCATTGGTTCTCTGTCACACCTGGTGATCATCTTTCAGAAAGTAAAGGCAAATGTGGTTTTCAGAGTTCCCCACTTGACAGGTCACTGGTGGTCATCAGGTAAATAGCCTCTGACCTCTGAATTACAGTGCAGGAAAAGTGCGTTGATAGTGCTATATTTGACACTCCTTTAAAGAAACAGATGATGCTAATATTTGCATGTTAATGAGAAAGGCCTAACATGTAAACATTGTAGATGCATTACCTCATCGCTTGTAAAGACATGTTCTATCAATCTAACAACCGGGGACTGATACTGTGACGCTCCAGAGGTTGTAAACTGTGAAAACTCCTTTACAATAACAGGAGTCATAGTTCACTACAGCTGGAAGACCTTAAGGCTGGGTACGCATGGAGACATGATCAGTGGTGATTTTCAGACATGTCCGATCGCCCTTTCGCTCAATCCAGGTGAATGGATGATCGACATTGGTCGCTGCCACCAGCAAAATAAAAACCTTTTTTGCCCACCGACCGGTACACTGAAATATCAATCGGTTGGCCCGAAAAATCTACCCGTGTGTAGAGCTAGACATAAAGATGGTGCCTCCATGATCAATAAACAACAGGCTCCCGATGTCCTAAGACATGTCTCTCAGACGCCACATGCTAAGGAAGTGCCCTGGAAGTTTTCAAATTCAAATGACCTACCAGGAACAAAAGACTTGTTCACCAACTGCAATCGTCTGTCTGCTGATGGATCTGCTATAGAAACACTGTATGAAACATGGCTGCTTGGTTTAGTTTATATGTTAAATCTTTGGAGCTCTGAGTCATTTTATCTTTGCACCCCGCAGTCAAAACACATTGAATCATAATTTATACACCAAATGTAACAAATGTGTTCACAGTGTGGATGGTGGCACCGCGCATTTCATATGGAGGGTTTTTAACAAAATCCATGGTTGTGTAGTTACAATCCATGGTTGTGTAGTTACATTCCATGGTTGTGTAGTTACATACACCATGATACTTTGGAAACAGGATGTTTAATGCAATTTCAACGCTGTGTGATTTTGTAATAACTGTTTGTGCTTTATTGATGAAGTAAAAGGTTTTCTGCCTAAAGCTGTCCCTACACTTACCGGTATATAAAATTGATGGAGATATCCCAAATCATTCATTTTGATTAATATTGTTTGATTAGAAAATGGTTGGGTAAGGGGTTGTAAAATGATTGTAGGTATGTCTAATTGTGTATGGACTACATTACACACAGGTTGATAATGCCGCCTGATAGACTACCCAATATGTTGGTCAACCAGGTCGTTTGGTCAGGCGTCGGTGTTGATCACTCAGACCAGATATTTAGCAGATCGCAGATGATGGAATTTGTAATGGTGGCTGTAATTTGTACAGCATGCGTACCGACAGATCACATTGTATCTGTCGGCACACATGCTGTGGGAACCGCATACACATACGCGACTGATCGCGTATGGGGATCAGTTGGTCGTGCCGCAATACATGATGCGATCGTATCGGCTATAGTGGCGACTACGGTCATTTGTCGGCACTCCGGTTGTTTGGGAAAAGCCCATACACATGAACGATAAAGGGTAAATCCCATTGTGGAATGTATAGCCACCTTAAGATTCTCTCTGTGAACTGCTAAAGATGTGGCTACACACAGCTCGAGCTATCTTGCCTATACTCAATATTTGTTTTGTTTTTTCGGTACACACATGGCCGACGATCGGCCCTCTATCGGTACTGTGCTAAAGCTAGGTATGGCAGCGATAAGCCTGGTTATTGGGGTTGCAATCATAAAATGAGACAATTCTAAGGTGAGTCCATTTTTTTTCTATGGCAGTTGCTGATGCTGACTTTTTTGGAGGTGGCGACAACTGGAATGTCTGCATAATCTA
Source organism: Hymenochirus boettgeri (assembly GCA_019447015.1). NCBI lineage: Eukaryota > Metazoa > Chordata > Amphibia > Anura > Pipidae > Hymenochirus > Hymenochirus boettgeri. Next base: position 38,171,204 of record CM033476.1, read on the forward strand.
CTGTATTATTTTTTATATGTTTATTCATACAGAAGGCGTGTCAAAGAAATAACTCAATCATCAAGAGAAATGATGGTTATGTTATTAATAGCAATTACAAATATCATTAGAGATATTTACATGAACATACATCTGTGGGAGTGCAAATATATACACAGTTGACAAGTTAGCCTCCAACCTATAACCTGTCCTACACTATCACACACTAATTGTTATATAATTATATGAATATGATTTGTCCCATTCCGTAATTTCAAACATGGTTCCAGTGGCATAAATAGGAATCGCTGGGCCCCCCAGCAAAACTATGATGGGGCCCCTATCGGTGCTTTATCCACAGTGGTTTTCTGGGAGGAGGCTATATATGTCATAGGAAATTTAAGAAGAAGACGGGGCCCCCTTGGCTCCGGGGCCCCCTATGGTTGCTCCCCTGGTAATAGTGCCCCTGTTTTTAAAGCTTTCCCACTTAGATTGTAAGCTCTTTGGGGCAGGGATCTCATTCCTAATGTGTCGAGGCATGTTGCAGTTATATTTATACATAATTTATATATATGCTTTCTTAACCGATGTATGAAATTGTATTTATTTATTTAATTTTTCTTTATCTGTATAATGGCTTGCACTTGTCCCCTTGTTTGTATACTCTGTATTTTAGTGGCTCTTTATAAATAAAATTATACATACACACATACAAAGTCAGTATCTACTACACAGCCCTTTTACAAATGTTAACTAAGTTTTGGGTGGGAATGGACACACAGCATTGTTTTCCTTCTAAATGAGATGAGGAGCCCTATTGTGTGACTACCTAGTGGTTTAACAGGCAAGGCTGCTTCATTTTCTAGAATAAAAGATTTTCTTATCAATAAACTACAAAGTGGAACATTCCAGCCAACAGGGCCCTAAAGGACCTTTCATTGTATATTCCATATGTTTACCACCAAAAGTAACATTTCCTGATCATCAACTGAAAATGTTGAATGTAAATTCTTCCTTATTGGATGATAAGATACTCATAATTATAGATGAATGAAACCGCCCATGGAAATTCCAAAAGTTCCAAAATGGGATGCATTGATCACTACTCATAATGCAACATTAAACTAAATCTATATCAGTAACCTATAAAAGTAATGGTCTCTTACACAGCAGGGCAGGCTGAAAGCTTACTGTGGGGCCACCACAGAAGGAAGGTTTTTTTTAAGTCAATATTACAACACATGTGTGTATAATAATAGTCTTTTATATATAGTCAGTTTTCAACACTTGTGTATAATAATAGTCTCTTATATATAGTCAGTCTTTACATCAAGGCTGTACAAACTGCAGCTTCCAGCTGCTGTTAATTATCTCTGCCCACTAGCAGCCCCACCCCTAAAGGTTGCAAAGATTTGTAGTTTAATAAAACAAAAAGTGGTTAGCACTGATGTCCTGCAGAATCCTCGGCTCGTATCCACCCTGATCCTCTGCTACATCTGAAAAGAATGTGCATGTACTTCCTGTACTCGTGTAGATTTTCTTTGGGTAATTAGTTTCCCCCCACATTCAAAAAGATATGCTGATATGTTGTGTGTGTGAGTGTACTTGAAGGATAAGTACACCATCAACTTGATGTTAGTGGGTAGCTGTATCTTTATGAAAGAATGTGGTGGTGTTTATTACTGTCTATCCCTCACCCCTACCCTACCTGCAGTGGTTAAACGTTGCTTTCTTGCTTCTGTGCTGAACTTCCTTGAGCAAGACCACCCCATGCGATTCTGTAAGCAGTGTCAGTCAGTTGGCCCCATTAGTTCGCTCAGTTAGCCATGAGCTGTTAAATTGGTGCGCGAGCACTGGTGACATCATCAGGTGCGCCAGCTCCCGCCTCTCAGATTTGGAGGATTGGAGGCTGCCGAGACTGCCGGATTTTTAACCTGGTGTGCCTGATGACGTCACCAGCGCACGCAGCTAAATGAGCGAACTAGTGAGGCAGACTGACGGACACTGAATCACGTGGGGCAGTCCTGCTCAAGGAAGTTCAGCACAAAAGCAAGAAAGCAATGTTTAACAACTGCAGGTAGGGTAGGGGAAAGGGATAAACAAATATAAACACCACCACATTTTTTCATAAATATTTAGCAACCCACTAACATCAAGTTGGGTAGATGGTGTACTTATCCTATAAGGCTGGTAAACACATGCTATTGAATCATGTGATCAATAAAGAGTGAGCGGCCGATGAAAGGCCATACCAGAGAAGCTTGGCATTTGTTGATCTGCCAGGTCAGACCATCAACAAGCCCAACTGAAAGCCACACATGCATGAATATTGTTTGGTGAAGCCGTTCGTCAGCCACCCATTCTTCAGCAATCACCCGTGTACGCCATTTTAGATTGTGAGCTAGTTGGGGCAGGGCCTAATGTGAATAAAAAAATAAGTAAAGTTGTTTTTTTCTCTGACTTTGGGGCCCCAGTCTTCAATTGCATAGAGCCCCATCATACCTGCAACACTAAAGGGAATACTGTGTTACTGATCAATGATCAGTCATCAGCAGTGTAGTGATGCAGGGAAGGAAGTGTCTCCATTACAAAATCCACTGATATTTTGTCACTGTCCCGGCCATAAAGTACCTACGGGTTAGTGAACTGTTCTGAAAAGGCATTCCTGACCAAATATAGGGTGGCTGAATTTAACCAAATAAAGAAAAACTGCATGGGTTGCTTTGCCAAGGCCTGTCACACACATACAGTTCCATCCCCAGTGAAAATCTGCCCCTCGCCCCCAACAACAGAGAGAATGTCAGGAATTCCTCTAAGGGAACTTGTGCAGAACAAGCAAACTTATTATGAGACATCACAGCAACCTCAACGGCCTTAATCGCAATTATGAAGGTCAACAATGACTTTCTGATAAAGTTGCAATCTCCAACCTGTTTCTCTGCTACGCACTCTGACATCCTCTGACTAAATGTGATAAACTGATCATATGCCTAAAGATTATCCTTGTTTTCCAAGTATCAACTATTAACCTTACACAGATTATCCAGCAACATAATTGTCTGTAAAGGTAGACAACCTTCATTTATTAGGCCATAGTCACCAGGAGCTATTGTCTGACACAAAATAATGCTCCTGATTGTCGGACACAATCAGTTCTGGCAGGATAAGTCTAATGTTGTGGGATCGCTCGGTCGGGTAAGTAAAATAGTCCTAATGTATGGCCACCGTTTGTGATCCATCCTGCTGGATCAATGAAAGATGCTGACAGGAGATGCCAAACATGTGAGATTGTAAACCAAAGTGGGGCAGATGTTCGTCGGACACTCTTATCCAATAATAATCTTATGTATGTAGAAGGCTTTAGGCTGGGTACACACCATACAATATTTCTGTCCGACTGTCCGATATTACCATGCATTGGTGGGTTGGTCGGGAATATTGTATGGTGTGGGTGGTGACGGTCACAGACAATCTCGGATGCCCCTTCATGCGGTACAGACAAATGTTGTGATTGGGTATGTTGGTAAATCATGGCCAATCATGGGTTTCCCTTTGATTGTTCGTGGCAGACTGCCAGCCACAACTACTTTTGCCGTGACAGTGATTTGTCCTGATCAACTACTCGCTAGTGGCAAACGGTCAGTTGGGACAAATCTAGGCCCATGTGAACCCAGTCTAATATATCAAAGGGCCGACCTGCAATGCATGGTGTATGCACAGCCATTTTGGATGATAATTGTGCCGTGTATGGTCGCTTTGTCATCCGCAATGGCCGTTCAGTTGAAGATCTGCCCAGGATTGCACGTGTGTATGAAGCTTAAGGTGTGCAATTATTTTGTATAATTCGGCTGTTCTTTTAACCAACATTACAAATAAACTGCAGGTAAACTATATGCAAATAGTAAAACGTTTTTGCGCATTTTCAGAAGTAAACAAACGTGTTATAGTTAAAATGACACACAGGTCCAATTCTGTTAATGCATTGATATCTCTTTAACAGTAGCCTGGGAGTTGTTGCAAATTGGTAGAAAGAATTCAAATCTAGATTGTCCTTCTATCAAGTTCATAAAAAAAAAAAACACTTCCCTGTGATCTGTCACTATAACAATGGGTTGGGTCCCAATAAAGGTGTATTTTTATTCTGCACTAATGCTCTTAATGCTATAAAGGGTTGGAGTAAAAAATGTAATATAACCCACAATGCCCAGGATATTCAGGATATTCTCTAAGATTCTTCTATCACATGTGTTTGCTTCCAAAGCAGTTTTGTGTGTGCGTGTATATATATATATATAAAATTAAAATACAAGATAGACCATATACAAGTGTATTTTGACCAACATTAAAAGATATGTCAAAAAAGTTTGTTATTCATTTTCAATTTTAGAAAAACAATGCCAGTTGTCCATTATTCTCAGACAAATTATATTCTGCTTTAGAACTTTGTATTCAACTGGATCAATTGTTTCAAACGTAATTATATTCCTTTAACTAGGTATCCTTATGGAAAACGGTTGTAGGAATATTAGGCTGATGTTGGGTATATTTTTTCCCCTTCTCACCTTAGGAGGATGACTGAGTAGGTACAACCTATTGCAAAAATGAAGATATGTTCACGCCCCAGTATGACTGAAGTGTCATTTATGTACTAGGAAAAGTTTAAATGTGGATACTTAAGGGTGTGTAAGTCACATTTATGTTTTAACTTAATTAGGCCCAAGGCATCCACTCTCCTTAACCTTACAACATTCCGTTAAATAGTAACACTTTTAGACTGGAGACCAATGATAAAACCTGATTCCTGCAACCTTATGTCTCCCCCCATATCCTCTAGACAGTAAGCTCTTTGGGCAGGGTCCTTTCTCCTATTGTATCACGGTATTGCTGTAAGAAACTCATCACTCTGTGTAGTTATATACCTGTGTATGTAATATGTATGACTTTGTATAACATGTATTACCCTGTATGTAATGTATGACTATGTAATTGTAAAGCACCACGGAAGATGTTGGCGCTATATAAATCAATAATAATGATAACTTCTTAAAGGGCATGTCCACTCTCCAAACAAAATTTTAACAAGGACCCCCTTGCACCACCGTTTTTGCAATATTTACCTTTCTCCACATCACTTCTGAAAGAAGATATTTAACTTAAAGTCTGCTAATTCCTCGACACTCTTCTGGCTGCAAGCCGTCAGTCACGACCATTAAGTTGTGAGCCTCCTGCTTTGGGCCTGTGAGCTTGTAAAGGAGGCAGACACAATGCGGTGAGAAACCGGCAGGCTTGAAGCTAAGCATCTTTTTTCATGAGTGCTGGGAAGAAAGGTAAGTATTTAGGTTTACGGTCCTGGATGTAGGGTTAAATATTTGTTAGTGGATGGACATGCCATTTAGAGGCATGCTGAATGGCTACACTAAAATCAATGCAGCCTGCATCAAGTTATTTTATATTGGCCAGCTTTTCATCATTCAGATTATTTACATGTTCAGTTTTAAAGGGGAGACGTGGAAATCCTGCCGTGGGACGGTGGGTGAAATAAAGTTAGAGCGCACGCCTGTCATATTCCCAATGCAATGGGGTCCAGAAAATGATGGCCCAATCCTAGTTAAGGATTTATCTTCTACATTATAATATTTAACGGTATACAATACTTTCTCCGCTGCAGGTAAACTACAACTCCCACAATGCTCACTTGCCCTGAATGAAAACAATGACCAGCCATGAAGATGAGGGGGGACAGTGTTGTGCAATCTCTTGGTTACAATAAATGTGCAGTGATCCTGGATATTCATAGCAATCAGTGAATACATTATAGGGCAACACATTGCTGGGGGGGTTCACCTATTCTGCAGACATTAATTTCAATATTATAGCATTGATTAGGGTGAAGGGCTGCACCCTACCTATCCTGACATTATCACATCCACACACGCCCCTCTCCCATAAGTCCACACAAGCTTCAGAAGGGGGTTCCGGGAGGAGGCGGGATCCCACCACTCCGGCCACGCCTCTTCCCTTCCCTGGCCGGCCAATGGCGAGACGTGTTTCTGAAAGATGCCCATATTTGGCGATCTTCTGTCCGCGCGGCGGAGGGAGGTGCTACTGGAGCGTGACATTAAATAGGGACAACGCCGGCGTTTCATCCTCATTCAGCCGGTAGTAGCGGATCTGACAGCAGCTCGCTAGTAACAACTGTTCATTCTCTTTCTAAGGAAACCTCCAGCCTCAAGGTAAATAGCTTTCCGGGGGTGGAGGGGTTGGGAAACCTGGTGGATTTGTTTTATATGTTGGGCGAATTTACTGTTAATATGGTTATCGATGTTCTGGAACTTCACTGGTTATTTATACTCGGGGAGGTTATTAAGAATACTTCTGCCTGTTGTGCTGTAGATGCCGCCGGGCGGGTGGAGCAGTAATTCACCAGGGGTGAAGTTCCACATAGAACTCTGGGCGGGAGATTGTCCTGACAGTGCCTTGTGCCGTTCCCGGGTAGGGGTGATAAACCATATTATAATAGGGGCGCTGACTGTAGAGGTGATACACCCTAGGATAACAGGGGCGCTGACTGTAGAGGTGATACACCCTAGGATAACAGGGGCGCTGACTGTAACTTTGTTCTATGGCTCGGTCCCACCTTTACAAGCCCCGCCCTGTGTTCTGTCCTTCAGACTTAACGGCTTTTGTGTGCGATTGTGGTGTGGGCGTGGTTAGCGCTCATCTCTCTTCCATAAAAGGGCACGAGCTGTGTGATTGGTGGATGGGGAACCGGCTTGGGCAGATTTGAACCATCACGCCAGTTTCTCTGGAGGTGGGGCCCATGTGGAATGTTACACAATACGATGCCCATTGTTGGTTGGAAATGTCATTTTACATTGTCTGGAAAGGCTTTTGTAATTTACTAAAACATTCAATGTAATTATATTGTATTTGCCTGCAGTCTCCTCTCCTGCCGCTAGGCTGTTGCATGTCCAACATTCTATTACTATAGGGCGTGGCCCCTCTGCAATCCATACACTGGGCGAGATCCGTACCTCCTAATGCCAAACTACCTGTTAATTACATAGATTTATAATGGAAGGAGCTGCTTAATGTCTTATTTAATGAATCTCTAATCATTCATTATAGCTTTATAGCCATATAAGTACTTATAGAAACATCTGTTATTGCTAGTGATTTTTAAGCCTAGTTGCTGTAAAGAAGTGCAACTAACAGGCTTATATTTAATGAAAGGTGCAAACATTTGCTTCAACCAATTACATATTGCGGTCTTTTTGGGCTACTAGAATTAATCACTTGACATCTGATTGGTTTCTGTAGACTTGTTTTGCACCATATTGGTTAGCCCTAGTGTCTTTGACTCTAAATGCTCCTTTCCTCAGGTTAAGTGTTTATTGTGATCACTAATATTTTGGTGCTGTGGGTGTAAGTGGACACGCTGCTGCTTAACGTACTGCTTTTGGGCGTGGCTGGGACTAAGGGAGACTGCTTTAATACAGCTTTGTCTAACTTAATTACAATTCTTTTAACAGTAATATAAGATGGGAGAAGATGAGATTGCAGCGCTCGTCATTGACAATGGCTCTGGAATGTGCAAAGCTGGCTTTGCTGGAGATGATGCTCCCCGTGCTGTATTCCCCTCTATTGTTGGACGCCCAAGACATCAGGTATTTGGCTTTTTTTTTTTTTATGTCTTCAAAAGCAAATTGTGTATGTTCAATTGACTCTATTTTTATTTCTTTGTTAGGGTGTGATGGTTGGCATGGGCCAAAAAGACAGTTATGTTGGTGATGAAGCCCAAAGCAAGAGAGGTATCCTGACCCTTAAGTATCCTATTGAACATGGAATAGTCACAAACTGGGATGATATGGAAAAGATCTGGCATCACACATTCTACAATGAGCTCCGTGTTGCCCCAGAGGAACACCCAGTACTGCTCACCGAAGCTCCCCTGAACCCTAAAGCAAACAGAGAAAAGATGACACAGGTTTGTTTTTGCCAAGGCCCAAAGCTGCATTTTGGGGTAGCTTATTTCTACACTTCATTCCTTCTCAAACTCCAATTTTCTTTCAATATTTTCAGGGTTCTGTACCTCTCCTCCTGGCATTTCCCTCCTGAAGCCTCAGGTTTCTGTTTCATGGTTTTGTTTTGTTTTTCCTGCTTGTTCTGTTTCTTCACATCTTTGTTCTGCATGGTGGCATGCTAGCATGGTTTGGGGTTTTTAATGGCAGTTGATTAAATGCTCAAGTTCCCTTTTGTTTGCTCCATAGATCATGTTTGAAACTTTCAACACCCCAGCTATGTACGTTGCTATTCAAGCTGTGCTGTCTCTTTATGCCTCTGGTCGTACCACTGGTATCGTGATGGACTCTGGAGATGGTGTCACCCACACAGTACCCATTTACGAAGGTTATGCCCTGCCCCATGCTATCCTGCGTCTGGACTTGGCTGGCCGTGACCTGACTGACTACCTCATGAAAATCTTGACAGAGAGAGGCTACAGCTTCACCACAACAGCTGAAAGAGAAATTGTGCGTGACATAAAGGAAAAGCTGTGCTATGTTGCTCTAGACTTTGAGCAGGAGATGGCAACTGCTGCATCTTCCTCATCCCTGGAAAAGAGCTATGAACTGCCTGATGGACAAGTTATCACTATTGGAAATGAGAGGTTCAGGTGTCCAGAGGCACTCTTCCAGCCATCTTTCTTGGGTAAGTTCAGGCTAGTTGAAATGCACATGATAACCATTTACTAATGTCTTGAAGATTTTACAATTAAACTAAATGCATCCAAGTGTAGTGCCTGCAAAAGTCTTGTACATTTAAAAAGCTCTCTTTAACCTGTGCATAATTTTAGGTATGGAATCCTGTGGCATCCATGAAACCACCTTCAACTCCATCATGAAGTGTGATGTTGATATCCGTAAGGATCTGTATGCCAACACTGTTTTGTCTGGAGGTACCACAATGTATCCTGGTATTGCTGACAGAATGCAGAAAGAGATTACTGCCTTGGCTCCCAGCACCATGAAAATTAAGGTAAGAATAAACCTGGTGCTTGTAGTTTAAATCTTTATGCCATTTCTTGCCAGTGTACTAATGTACTCTTTCTCAACAGATCATTGCCCCACCTGAACGCAAATACTCAGTTTGGATTGGTGGATCTATTCTGGCCTCACTCTCCACTTTCCAACAGATGTGGATCAGCAAGCAGGAATATGATGAGTCTGGTCCATCCATTGTCCACCGCAAATGCTTCTAAATGGACTGCTAGCATATGCGATGCATTTGCTGCGTGAGTTCTTCAAAGTATTAATTTGCCTTGGCAAATGTGTACGCCTCATGCTAGCCTCTTGAAACTGGAATAGGGGCCAGCTTACCATAGGAATCAGACTCAACAAGTCACTTTTTGGGATTTTGTAATACAAAACTTGGACCTGTCTTCAAACAATTCCTGCGGCATCATTGTTAGCAAATTGTACCCTGTACACATCTCTCTAGTTTTGAGTGACAAGCTAAGCTTTATGTAGAAAGAAGCATTTCTGTTTAAAAGGCTGCAGATCTGCAACAGTATTGCAAATGTTTTCTCTTTGGGTTACCTGGGATGGGTCCAGGTTGGAGATGTGTACAGGGTATTTAATGTTAGACTTCCAGATGTAAAGCGCTTTATTCCACAGTTTCATGTCAGGCTGGTAAGAGTTCATGAAGGAATCACTCCTATCTTTCCAGTTTTGTAGTAAGGTTGGAAATCAATACTTGGGTGGGCCCAAGCACCAGAGATAACAGATTGTATTCCCAGCATTCAAAATGGGCCCAAAGTTACAAGCAGTTACACCTGTAAATTTACACATCCAAGTTTAATTTATGTAAATTTTTTTTGTATGTTGCCTTAATGTTTTCACATGACAGTAGGAAACCAAATTTGTATGTTCTCCAGATGAGAAATGTAACTCCCAAAACACCATTGTGTAAGGATACAAAATAAAGCGCTGCAGTAAGTAACTTGATTGTGCCTGTGTATTTTACTTTCCAAAACTTGTATACACTACCTCAATTTTGTGGGGGGGGTCTTTAATTTGGTTTAACATTAAGCAGTCATAATTTTCAAGCTTTTCCTTAACAAGCATGTGCAGAAGAGGCAGCTGGTGATAACTGAAATCACAAGCAATGATTGCTTATCACAGCCTTGATTTACTGCTTTGGGGGTAAGAGTAGCTTACTTCAACTGCATTAATCAGATGTAAAGATTGCCTCTATTCTGACAGTCTCAGTTGAGGCAAGTAGCTGACTTTTTTAAGGGTGCACATGCCATAAGTAGTGGGCACCCTTAAAACTGGTCAGCTACGTGCCCTAATTTTGCACTTCACCAGCATTTCAAGAACTTTCACTGCCTTAATCCTCCAACATCCTATTGAGTTAAGACAATAGATATTTTTGTACAGCAGTGTTGTCCAACCTGTGGCCTTTGACAAACTTTAACACCCAAAATGAAGGAATGTTTAATGTTGGTCATTTAACATAATGAGGGCTGCAGCTAGAATGTCTCCAGCTATATAGCACCATGTAGTCATAAAATGTAAGAAAGCAAATACTTGATCAATGTGCAGAAATGAGTGGTAGCAAAACAGATCAAATTGTTGAGACCATTAACAACTTGCATGGAAGACACATGGCAGAGCAATGGCACACAATTAGTGAAATTGTATAAAGTGCAAGTAATGGTTTGAGATCAAATTTCCATCTGGAAGAGGATTCAGGTGTCTAGGTAAGTGCTAACCTGGAAAGATTTGGGGTTTTGCATTAGATGTTCTTAACATTGTGCTAATTTTGTTCCAATTTTTAGGTGTTGAATAAGATCTGATTGGTTGGGACAAATTGGCACCATTTTAAACAAGAACTTTAAAATGCCTCCCAATGTATTGCCATTTACTGTCCAACCTTAAGGATGGTAAAACATGTTACCCGGTTTTCTTCTCCTGTAATGGTGCTTCAGGTATCTTGCAGATTTTGCATTAGTTTCAGATTTTCACGGGAGAGAACAGAGAACCAACTCTGTCCCCCTCCAAGTTCTAGTTCGCTGCTCCAGAAATTGTGGTTAAGTATTAAATACTCATTGGGATTCACAAACTTTTAATTAGTATATCTACAAAAATGTAAGGGGTTTAGCACAACTCTGCCTCCAATATCATTTTTAAAGCATAGAAATTTGCTTAGTGTTTGTGAGGAAAGAACAAGTGAATATTTTATAGACTGGGGTTGGTTTATAACCAGGCCTTGTGCATTGGCCTTTATTAAACCAAAATGTGTTTAGTCTGAATATTCAGAAAATCCAGGCATGCAGACCTATAAAGCAATTTTATTCAATAATTGAAACATTTGTCTGTTCCTAATCTGCAACAGCCAATAAGATGTAGTCTAACTGTAGTAGGCCAGTAAAAAGGAAACCTGATTGGTTGAGGCAAATTAATATCTTTAGACAAGTTTGCTCCTCTTTGAATAAGGCCAAATTATGTAGTCATGAATAGTTTTGATCTAGTGATTCAGAATTGTTTTCAGCAGCAAATTAATGACTGGGAGCTGAAGCCCAAGTAGTTCTAATATACTTAATGATTACTAGATAGAAATTAAGTTTACAAGAAGCAGATTCATGAAAGTTAAAAATGGCTGTGACAGGCTGGAAAATCCATTCTTTCCTTGGTTGGGCATAAGCACATACTCTACTACATTTATGCACTACTCTGCTACATGTAAACTTGATAGGGGCTGTGGAGACCATCATGCTACAAGTGGTGGTAGCCAGCCTTTAAAGCAGTGATGCCTGCACACCTGTTTGTGGCCTGCACAGACCTGCAGTTGGGTGTGTTGAGGGGCATTTTGTGGGTGTCATAGGGGTGGAGCTTAGTACCCACAGCACGCTCTGCACAAGGGTGCAGCTAATGAGGCACCCCTGCTTTAAAGGGTGTATACACTGAAAAATGACTGGCTCGCTAAATATAATTAAATGCAGGTAAGTAGCAATTACTCTTGGGGTGTGTACCTTGCTGCATGCCTTAAATCCAGTAATTGTTTTGCTCAGGTTCAGTCCACCCCCTAACTCTCTTAACAGACTCCTCTCCTCAGACCTGGCTTATTTAAACTGAGCATGCTCACCAATCACTCTTCTAGCACTGAGTGAATTACCCAACTATCTCCCATTTACACCAAAAATTTTTACTTGCACACAGCAGAGGATGAGGTACTTGATTGACAGCCGAGTCAATGCCTCAGATTAGATATCTAAAGTAATAGGTGGCAGATCAACAAAAACATTTACAATAATAGTTGGGAAGAATTATTTCCAGCAATGGGTAATTTGAAAACTGATTTTCCAGCCTACATAGCCTTTTAAGAATGTTGATTTGAAATGCATTTGGTCTTTAATAGGAAAAGTCTTCGATCAAATGCAAACTATATGAAGTTATGTAAGAGCCTTTTTACAGATATAGCTTCCTAGAGCTGGGCACACACGATGAGATATTTCGGTCAGATCGACCGATAGTTCAGTTTATTGGTCGATCGGACCGAAATTATCGCATCCGAATGCGGCCATGTACGACCGATCGTTCGGAGGAAAGGACGATCGGACATGGTGGAAAACCTCGTCCGATCATGTGGTCCTCTTTGGACCGCACAATCGGTCACGGTAACTGTTGGACACGGCTGCTTTTGTCCTTCCTCCTGGCCGACCGGTCGAAAGTATCGAACGGTTGGTCAGGGGGAAAAATCGCTAGGTGTGTACCTAGCTTAAAAGCCTCCATGGAAACGTGAATTTCCAGAAGTCTTTGTTCCTTATTTGCATATTGCTGAAAGGGGAGTTTCAAAGCCTTTATTATCCCCCTATCCTATTTATTGGTGAAGTCTGTCCATAGGTGCTTCACACTGCAAATCCAGAGGCCTACACTGCACTGATGATGGCTCAATAAAGTCGAAACCGGTCTGTAATTGGCGCTCTGGTTTTGCATTTAGCTTGTGGAATGCTGTAAAAGCCCTTTTAAAGATATAGCTTCCTAAAAGCCTCCATGGAAACACGGTAAATTCCCAGAAGTCTTTGTTCCTTATTTGCATATTGCTGAAAGGGGAGTTTCAAAGTTCCGTATCCTATTTAATTTATTGGTGACGTTTATTTAATTAGACATAAATAAGCAGAGTTAACCACAGTTGAGATCACTTCCCAAATTCAATGTGGGTTTTGCGCCTGTGGGAAAATTTTAGAAGGCGTTAGTCGCGCTTCAACTAGCACAAAATTGAATTGAATTAGTTGCACCAGCTGCACGGGTGTTTTGCGATACCCATGCCGTCGGCGCAATATAAATCGTGACTTAAGGCACGGCCACAATGTGCCGCAAACGTATTTGCGCACGGAATCGCATTTGGTTCCGTGTGCGATATCGATGCATTTGCGCAAATCACACAATGATGGAGGAAAACGTATGCGCAATCGCATGTGCAAACGCATAAAAAACACGCAAGTGTGGCCTAGCCCTTAAACCCCAGTAAAGAGCACTGCAGCTCTGGGTAAATGAGGCCCGTAGCATAGTCATAGTAGTAAGTTACTTATTTGCATTTAGAGCACGGCCACACTGCAACGCAATCGCACATGACTGCGCATGCAATTTCTTATTTTGATATCGATTTCGCTTTAAAATTGTGATTGCATATCAGAAACGCAATTGCATGCTGTGCTAGGAAAAAATGCATGCGCAATGGCAAAAAAAGCACGATAGTGGGGCCTAGCCCTAAAGCTTTAGGGCTAGGCCACACTATCGCGCTTTTGGTGCGTTTGCGCTTTTCCCCCCCCTAACATTGCAATCGCGGCAATACACTGAAAACATGCGCAAACGCATCAAAATCGCACCGGAATCACACGAAGTGGCATGCGCTTGCATGTGCGGCACAGTGTGGCCTGGACCTTACTACTGTTAGGTTGATCTAGCAACCTAATGTCACATATTAACCATGTATATAAGGGTTACCAGATCTAATGATAAAATGTAATGAATTCCCTCCAATCTTGGAGGGTAGGCCGTTGCAGAGTGTGGTTTTAATGTGTCTGATTTTGCAACCCTACAATAGTTACTAGACATGAATGTGTCTGGAGAACACTCTAAAATAAAAATGAGAATTCTGAAATGTTAGCCCTTTAAAGGAATAGTTCACTCCCACTGCTTCCTGGTTCTAATCTATAGCACGCATGTGCGATAAAGAGCGCTATAGAGGATTAGAACTAGGAAGCGGTCAGAGATTTTCAAAAGTAAATATACTTACCTTTGTCCCTGGCTCCTACTCAATTGATTGAAGAACGGGAGGTAAGGCACAGCTCCTTAACCTCCCCAGCTTCAATGAACAGATTAAAGCAATAGTTCACTTTCCGAGTAGACTATTCCTTTTATCTAGTTTAGCCATCCCTTCAACATTAAAGGAAATTTACACCGTAAAAAAACATTAGGTTAAGCTTAGGCCCCACTACAAAGCACGCATGATCACACAGTTGTGTGTGCAATTCTAGTGTGTTGCCCCGTGTTTGCGCATGCAATGTTGCTATTTAGAAGTATAGAAACGCATGCTTTTGCGCAAACAAATAGTGATTGCGAAACAGATGCTCATCGGTAGTCGCATGAATTTTTGAATTCCCGCGATTTCCATTCTAACCGAAAGCGCAAGAACAAAAGTGAGAATGGAGGAGGAAGACGGCAAGATTGAGGCAGTAAACGTAGGCTCTGGGTGGGGGGATAGAAGAAAAAATATTTTTTTGCCAACTTTAGTTTTAAAGCCACAGCTTGTGTACGTATCCTTTAACCTTCAGGGCTCGTTCAGACTAGGTCCGTTTAAAAAAAGAAACATGCCGCATTTCCTTCCAGAAACTGAACCCTACGCAAGGACAGACTGTTGTCAGATCAGTGAAACATGTAGGGACACCTATTGATAACACATGTAACATGGCTGAGTTGGAATTACTATTGTTTAATTGCTAATTACATATATTAAGTGTGTTTCTACTAGACCAAATAAGGGCACGGCCACACTGCAACGCAATCGCACATGGAATCGCAGGCGATTTCATGTGCAATTTCGTTGCGTTTTGCGCATGCCTTTTTTCCAATAAGCATTGGAAAACGCATGTGATTGCGATTAAAAATGCGGAACGCAACGCACCCGAAAAGCGCGTTTTCAGTGAGTTGCCACGTTTTCAATGATTTTTGACGCGTGTGCGTATTGCAAACGCGACAGTGCGGCCTAGTCCTTAAATATGTACAATTGAGTTGTGCTGAGATTAGTTTTAATTCATTAACCTTCACCTGCATATCTGCACTAGTTTGTCCTATAAGCGCATTTGTTAAAGGGTTAAGTTGGAGGGTATGATGTGCACTGCTTGGCTGTCTGTACTTAGACATTTGCCTATCAAGTGGGGAGAGGCCTGCCCACACAAACAGTAGTAGAGACCAACTCACAGGAAGACCTTACAGGATTTCATAGGCATAAATACTTGCTATTTAGCTGCTCCGGGTTTGCTCTTTTTGCAGGTAAGTCATTTTTATAGCTTACTTCAGTGTTGGAGACACAACATTGTGGCTGTAGCAAATTAGCTGATTTTATTGCACCTGTTCCACCCATTTATGGCTGCAGTCACCCATGTAACAGCACTTGGGATAAAACTTATTCAGATTTAACTATAATACAAATAGCAATTGAAGTCCCTTACGCCAGCATATACTGGGGTATATAAATGGTTATTACAGATGTAAGGTTTTCCTTCTATCTTTACTTGGAAACCCCGTCTTGAGGATTTATTCTATGATCTAAGATATTGGATGGGATAAAAGAAAGTATCCTTACATTCTGTATTATTTGCTCATTAAGGTGTCATTGTCACCTGGCTTTAGACTGATTTAGTGTGTGATGTTCTTTGGGCTAGTTTGAAGCTGACTATATATTCTATAGAGAAACATAAGAGTGGAAATTTGCACTATTAGGGCTAGGCAACACTTACACGTTTTTTGCACACAGGTTTTGCACTCGTGATTGCGCATGCGATTTGGTTATAATGGAAATCGAGGGAATGCGAAATTCCCTGCGATTTCCTATGCGCATTGCACGTCCGTATGTGTTTTGGTAAAGCATGCGTTCACCATTTTTGGTGCGTTAACGCAAGCATTTCCATAACGGAAAATGGCAAAATTGCATGCGCAAAACGCACGCACAAACAAAAAACGCACTAATTGCGTGCGATAACGCTGGCAATTGTGTGCGCGATTTAGTGCGTTGAAGTTGGGGCCATGCCCTTAGTGCAATCGTACAACATGCATTTCCAAGGGCAACTATACTACACATATAGTAAAACAGCCCCCCCTTCCAGTTCCTCTTCCTGCTTTTTATAACAGAGTATGCACCCATGACTCCATTTCAGCTCGGTAGAAAATCAGCAGTCAGCAGGGGGTGGAGCAGCAAGCTGTCAGCCACTGTACGTAGGAGTATGGCCTTTTACCTACCTCCCTTATAAATATAATTAAATGCAAATGTGCAGGGGCACTACATGTACCCCCATGAGTACAGTATTGTTTCCCTTTAAAGAAAAGTGTCCCTAAAGCCCAGTTTTATTGCCTACAATCCTTAAGATCCCCATAGTAGTTGTGCAAACTAATGTTCTCTATTCTGTTCAGGCAAATTGAATGGTTTCTTTTTGTTTACCAGATAGTTTATTCCCCCATATTAAATTTACAGACTAGAACGAGATTCCTTAATTGCAGAAAGGTAACTGGTTTCTCTTTGGGGGATTTTTTTGCTAGAAATTATTTATCAGAAGTTGTCACATTCAGTGTTGTGGTTTCAATAGATGTTCTTACATTGTCCACCAATGGGTCATCAGGTAAAGTTAGGCCCCCTGTTTGGCAACTAATGCTTTACCTACAAAATCCAGCAGGGCGATGCAATGCAGATGTCATTATGAAGGTGGAGTTGTCCTTTAAGTTTCGCGCTAAAGTGTAACCTCTTTGGTTTTGCATCAGGTGCGTCACAATATTTATGGAAAGTTTTGGAAACAGCGCAGGAGACCGAAGGTCAGTGTAAAACCCACATTAAAGGGCAAGTCCAGCCCAAAAATGAAAACTTACATACAGGTAAATCACCCCCTAAACGGTAACAGTTTGAAATCTGGAATATATAAGTCTAACCTGAAATCCTGCACAATGTCCTGTTTCCTGTTTCTGCTTCCTGGTTCTTCCAGTTAGTAACTGTCAGTTATGGATTTGTCAGTTGACATCACAGCCAATGACTGAATGTTAATCCCCTGTCTGCCTCTTCTGAGCATGCCCAGGCTCAGTACAGGCTCAGTACAGGCTTCTAAATTGCTCAGTTTCCATGAGGCATCCAGAAGCATAGCAGGCAGACAGTAATGAATTCATAGGACAAACTATGATTTATCAACATATTTTAAAGAGGCCATTCTTTCTAAAAGATGTTCTAATGAGGGTGGATTTGTCCTTTAACCCAATAATACACTGTGTACCGTGGATTGTACTATGATTTGTCCAGTTAGCCGTATTTCCCCCTAGGTTTATTTCCTTGTGTGATAAATTCATTCACAATCCTATGCAAAGTTATTGGAGCGTCGCTAAGGTTCTAATGTACAGCAGTATTTGGTAGCGCGGTCCTTTTAAAAATAAATAACTAGAAAAAAATATATCTTTCCTGTTGACCTGCTGTAGTCGAGGTGCAGAAATATTGTAGATTTTAAAAATATATTTCTAATTTTATTCCAGTGTAAACATGGACTCATTTGGTGAGGCTAAAAATCTACCAAATCCCTTAGGCTGGGTACACAGTATACAATACTTTCAGCCAATTGACTGTTAGTGCCTGTTGGTCAGTCGAAAATATTGCATGGTGGAGGCAGCCGCCACCGAGCTCGCTTATCTGAATCGGATGATCGGGCCTGTGGGTACATTACGCCTGATTTGCAGTTCCCTCTGGCACTGCGCGAACTGTCGGCCACAGACACTGTTGCCGCAATAAACAGGGATTGGCCCTGGCAAGTGCTCGCTAGTAGCGAACGCTTGGTTGGGGAAAAACATCCGTTCGTATGAACCCAGCCTAACGCTTTGAGTTTGTAGATGGAGAATTCCAAATTTAGTGTGTGTTATGTTTTTTCATTTATTATCAAATGATTGGAGGAGGCAGAAAGACATGTCTGGTCTTTGTTTATATACGTTCCAGTGGTATAAGCTTGTCTGATATGCATACCATACTACATAAGAGAATATGGCATTATATACAAAGAAAAAGCCAAAAATGCTTAAAGGACAACTTAAACGCCCCAAATCATCCCCCTCTCTTTGATTATACAAAATACTTAAAGGGCATGTCCACCCTCAAATCTATACTTAATATTTATGTTATGGACATTTCTGTCTTGATGTTCTGCTCACTAAATGGGCTGTAGGAACCTTGTGTCATCTGAAGGTTGTTGATTGTATTTCTGCACATTTTGTTTGTGTTCAGTAATGATGATATGGTATGTTAATTTACAGCTGCGGTTTGGCATTGTAATACCAGCTAATAAACCCTTGTCTTTAACTGCCTGATTAAAGATATTGGTGTATTGTAGGATGTGTGCGTGAGCCACGGTAATACATTTCATTTTAATTTTTATATTTTATATTACAACCTTTGGTTGTGTTATTTGCTAAGGCCATCAATATGAAGGGGAAAGTCTGTAAACATTTCGGTTGCTTATTTAAAATCAGACTCTTGATTGCAAAGTACATCAGCCTAATTGTCTATAGCTTTTTTTCACAAGGTATACCTTGGACCAACCGATATTCCGGTCGTTTGGGTAGAAACAGTGGTTCTTTTTTTTCTGTGTCTGACCTATCTCCACCATTCTTTCTTCCAAATCTGGTGAAAGTAAGTACAGTGTAAGGGTAGTACAAAGATGTTACTTACATGTATGTCTGTGCCTGCTTTGTTAGTGAATTTTCAAAGTTTAGTAACTGCTCCAATCTGGCCCCCACCTCCCTTAGTCACTGCCCACTTGTAATCCAACCGACACTAAATACATTCATTTACATAATAATGCGTCTATTCAGTCTGGCATTATACAGCTCATTAACATATCTTCCTGACACTGCCGAGAGTGGGTGTGGCTGCTGATGCTGTTAGACACTTCTCCTTCTCCCTTTCTAAGTACATGCTGTGAAAGTGGGTGGGGAGGGGCTGCTGCTGTGTGAGACACTTCTCCCTTCTGTAGATAGATAGACAGACAGATTCAGATAGACAGACACAGACAGGCAGATAGATAGGCAGAGAGACAGATAGATTAGACAGAGAGATAGATGATAGATAGATATATAGATGGATGGATGACAGATAGATAGATAGTGAGATAGAGAGATAGACAGATAGATAGATAGATAGATGGACAGGAGACCAATAAGATTAATCAGCTCATTATATTTGGGGTTGTATTAATAAATGTTTGCAGGGAAGGACTGGCCTAGTAGTCTGCCTCCCGGGCTGGTCTCTGATGAAACATTTGGGCTGCCACAGAAGCTATTAGTAAGTTACTTGCTTGAAAAACACAGCTCACATCTCTAGTTTTAACATGTGCAAGAATCAGGAAATTCATCCTCCTTCAGATTGTGTACTAGTCAGCCCTCATGTTCATTAGCAGTATTAGTTAGCCTTCCAGTTCAGTATCCAGTGTCATCAGCCCTCCAGTTCATTAGCCAGTGTTGTCAGCCCTCCAGTTGATTAGATAGTTTTGTCAACCATCGAGATTATTAGCCAGTGTTGTCAGCCTTCCAATTCATAGACCAGTGTTTTGTCAGACCTCCTGTTCATTAGACAGTGTTAATCAGGCCCCCAGTTCATTAGACAGTGTTAATCAGGCCCCCAGTTCATTAGACGGTGTTAATCAGGCCCCCAGTTCATTAGACGGTGTTAATCAGGCCCCCAGTTCATAGACGGTGTTTGTCAGGCCCCCAGTTCATTAGACGGTGTTAATCAGGGCCCCAGTTCATTAGACGGTGTAATCAGGCCCCAGTCATTAGACGGTGTTAATCAGGCCCCCAGTTCATTAGACGGTGTTAATCAGGCCCCCAGTTCATTAGACGGTGTTAATCAGGCCCCCAGTTCATTAGACGGTGTTAATCAGGCCCCCAGTTCATTAGACGGTGTTTGTCAGGCCCCCCGTTCATTAGACGGGTTTGTCAGGCCCCCAGTTCATTAGACGCTTATCTGAATCGGACGATCGGGCCTGTGGGTACATTACGCCTGATTTGCAGTTCCCTCTGGCACTGCGCGAACTGTCGGCCACAGACACTGTTGCCGCAATAAACAGGGATTGGCCCTGGCAAGTGCTCGCTAGTATACGAACGCTTGGTTGGGGAAAAACATCCGTTCGTATGAACCCAGCCTAACGCTTTGAGTTTGTAGATGGAGAATTCCAAATTTAGGTGTGTTTTATGTTTTTTCATTTATTATCAAATGATTGGAGGAGGCAGAAAGACATGTCTGGCTTTGTTATATACGTTCCAGTGGTATAGCGTTGTCTGATATGCATACCATACTACATAAGAGAATATGGCATTTATACAAAGAAAAAGCCAAAAATGCTTAAAGGACAACTTAAAGCCCCAAATCATCCCCCTCTCTTTGATTATACAAATACTTAAAGGGCATGTCCACCCTCAAATTATACTTAATATTATGTTATGGACATTTCTGTCTTGATGTTCTGCTCACTAAATGGGCTGTAGGATGTGTCATCTGAAGGTGTTGTTGATGTATTTCTGCACATTTTGTTGTGTTCAGTAATGATGATATGGTATGTTAATTTACAGCTGCGGTTTGGCATTGTAATACCAGCTAATAAACCCTTGTTTAAATGCTGATTAAAGATATTGGTGTATTGTAGGATGTGTGCGTGAGCCACGGTAATACATTTCATTTTAATTTTTATATTTATATTACAACCTTTGGTTGTGTTATTTGCTAAGGCCATCAATATGAAGGGGAAAGTCTGAAACATTCGGGTGCTTATTTAAAATCAGACTCTTGATTGCAAAGTACATCAGCCTAATTGTCTATAGCTTTTTTTCACAAGGTAACCTTGGACCAACCGATATTCCGGTCGTTTTGGGTAGAAACAGTGGTTCTTTTTTTCTGTGTCTGACCTATCTCCACCATTCTTTCTTCCAAATCTGGGTGAAAGTAAGTACAGGGTAAGGGTAGTACAAAGATGTTACTTACATGTATGTCTGTGCCTGCTTTGTAGTGAATTTTCAAAGTTTAGTAACTGCTCCAATCTGGCCCCCACCTCCCTTAGTCACTGCCCACTTGTAATCCAACCGACACTAGATACATTCATTTACATAATAATGCGTCTATTCAGTCTGGCCTTATACAAGCTCATTAACATATCTTCCTGACACTGCCGAGAGTGGGTGTGGCTGCTGATGCTGTTAGACACTTTCCTTCTCCCTTTCTAAGTACATGCTGTGAAAGTGGGTGGGGAGGGGCTGTGCTGTGTGAGACACTTCTCCCTTCTTAGATAGATGACAAGACAGATTCAGATAGACAGACACAGACAGGCAGATAGATAGGCAGAGAGACAGATAGATTAGACAGAGAGATAGATGATAGATAGATATATAGATGGATGGATGACAGATAGATAGATAGTGAGATAGAGAGATAGACAGATAGATAGATAGATAGATGGACAGGAGACCAATAAGATTAATCAGCTCATTATAGTTTGGGGTTGTATTAATAAATGTTTGCAGGGAAGGACTGGCCTAGTAGTCTGCCTCCCGGGTGGTCTCTGATGAACATTTGGGCTGCCACAGAAGCTATTAGTAAGTTACTTGCTTGAAAAACACAGCTCACATCTCTAGTTTTAACATGTGCAAGAATCGAAATCATCTCCTCAGATGTACTAGTCAGCCCTCAGTTCATTAGCAGTATAGTTAGCCTTCCAGTTCAGACACGTGTCATCGCATCACAGTTCATTACCAGTGTGTCAGCCCTCCAGTGATTAGATATTTTGTCACCATCGAGATATTAGCCAGTGTTGTCAGCTTCATTCATAGACATGTTTTTAGACCTCCTGTTCATTAGACAGGTTAATCAGGCCCAGTTCATTGACAGTATAGCATTCATAGACGTGTTATCAGGCCCCAGTTCATTAGACGGTGTTAGTCAGGCCAGTTCATTAGACGTGTTGTAGGCCCCAGTTCATTAGACGGTGTTGTCAGGCCCCCAGTTCATTAGACGGTGTTGTCAGGCCCCAGTTCATTAGCGTTGTCAGCCCCCAGTTCATTAGACGGTGTGTCAGGCCCCAGTTCATTAGACGGTGTTTGTCAGGCCCCAGTTCATGACGTGTGTTTGTCCGGCCCCCAGTTCATTAGACGTGTTTGTCAGGCCCAGTTCAGTAGGGTTGTTAATCAGGCCCAGTTTCATTGACGGTGTTAATCAGGCCCCCAGTTCATTAGACGGTGTTAATCAGGCCCCCAGTTCATTAGACGGTGTTAATCAGGCCCCCAGTTCATTAGACGGTGTTAATCAGGCCCCCAGTTCATTAGACGGTGTTAATCAGGCCCCCAGTTCATTAGACGGGTGGTGCGGCCCCCAGTTCATTAGACGGTGTTTGTCAGGCCCCCAGTTCATTAGACGGTGTTTGTCAGGCCCCCAGTTCATTAGATAGTTTTGTCAACCATCGAGATTATTAGCCAGTGTTGTCAGCCTTCCAATTCAGACCAGTGTTTTGTCAGCCCTCCAGTTCATTAAACGGTGTTAATCAGCCCTCCAGTTCATTAGACGGTGTTAATCAGCCCTCCAGTTCATTAGACGGTGTTAATCAGCCCTCCAGTTCATTAGACGGTGTTAATCAGCCTCCAGTCATTAGACGGTGTATGTAATCAGCCTCCAGTTCATTAGACGGTGTTAATCAGCCCTCCAGTTCATTAGACGGTGTTAATCAGCCCTCCAGTTCATTAGACGGTGTTAATCAGCCCTCCAGTTCATTAGACGGTGTTAATCAGCCCTCCAGTTCATTAGATAGTTTTGTAACCATCGAGATTTAGCCAGTGTTGTCAGCCTTCCAGTTCATTAGACAGTGTTAATCAGGCCCCCAGTTCATTAGACGGTGTTTGTCAGCCCTCCAGTTCATTAGACGGTGTTTGTCAGCCTCAGTTCATAGATAGTTTTGTCAACCATCAAGATTAGCCAGTGTTGTCAGCTCTCCAATTCATAGACCAGTGTTTTGTCGACCTCCAGTTCATTAGACAGAGTTAATCAGGCCCCCAGTTCATAAACGGGTTATAGCTCCAGTTCATTTAACGTGTTTAATCAGCCCTCCGTTCATTAAACGGTGTTAATCAGCCCTCCAGTATTAGACGGTGTAATCAGCCCTCCGTCATTAAACGGGTGTGTTAATCAGCCCCAGTTCATTAAACGGTGTTAATCAGCCCTCCAGTTCATTAGACGGTTGTTAATCAGCCCTCCAGTTCATAGACAGTGTTAATCATCCCTCCAGTTATTAGACGGGTGTTAATCAGCCCTCCAGTTCATTAAACGGTGTTAATCAGCCCTCCAGTTCATTAATGTGTGTTAATCAGCCCTCCAGTTCATTAAACGGTGTTAATCAGCCTCCAGTTCATTAAACGGTGTGTTAATCAGCCTCCAGTTCATTAAACGGTTTGTTAATCAGCCCTCCAGTTCATTAGACGGTGTTAATCAGCCCTCCAGTCATTAGACGGGTACAGCCTCAGTTCATAAACGGTGTTAATCAGCCCTCCAGTTCATTAGATAGTTTTGTCAACCATCGAGGTTATTAGCCAGTGTTGTCAGCCTTCCAATTCATAGACCAGTGTTTTGTCAGACCTCCCAGTTCATTAGACAGTGTTAATCAGGCCCCCAGTTCATAAGACGGTGTTTGTCAGCCCTCCAGTTCATTAGACGGTGTTTGTCAGCCCTCCAGTTCATTAGACGGTGGTTGTCAGCCCCGTTTATTATTTAGTGGACCTTTACACTATCTGAAGGTAGGAATTTTTAGAATAAAATTTTTGAAAGGATAGATACCATTGAAGTTTTTGGGGGGTCTGATTGATCAGGTCAAAATATCCCTTGTGTCACACTTAGTGTTACTTTAAGGGAATATCCACCTGTAAAACAATGTTGTCAGTATCTGCCCGCAAACCCCAACTGTTCTTTTTAACAGTTTATTACTTAGATTTGTAACCAGATATTTAATGATAAGTTCTTTCTTTCTGATAGAGGGATCTGCCTCCTCAATGAGCTTTTATCAGCTTGAGCATGTGCAGTCAGTCATTAGTTGTGATGTCTGTGTCACATGGAGGGAGGGGCCAGCTTACTCTGCCAGAATGGGGACAATAATTATCCTTACCATAGTAATGAAGGTGAAAAACTGCAATTTATAAAAAAAAAATTAAATATCTGTTGGGCAGGTAACCAACAATGACCAGTTTAGCCCTTCAAGATGGAGATTGCAGCTGTTGCAAAAATACCAATGTGATTGCATAGCTTTTGCCCAATCTTTTTAACGCCAGCACTTGTTACATCCCCATACAAGGGTCAATTCGGTCCAACTGTGGCTGAGAGACCAGGGTTGCAGATTTATCCTGTGCCCCAGCTGGAGGGGACAGGGGGGTGGAGCAGGCGGGGTGACTGTGGGCTGGGGGGGTGTGGTCTGCTAAGGGGTGGGCCTAAGGGCTTCAGACATGTAGTGTCCCATTTTAATTTGAAGATGGAATTTGTGGTTGTTGCGGTTTTTAAAATGACGCGCCCTGCCACAACCAAATTACTCTTCTAGTAATTTTAACCATTTTGTAAGGGATGCTGGTAACATTATTACTGTTTTAATTACGACCGGCAAGTTTTATTGTATCAGTTCATAAAGGTTCCAAATTTTTTTTTTAAAACCAGTTTTTGACGGTGGGATTGAGAAAATTGTGCTGTTTCAGTGGTAATTATACCAACAAATTATTTGAAGAATTTGAAGTGCCTTTGACAGTAAAATGGTTCCCCACATCACCTCTAATTTATACAAACCCGCTGCCTTTCAGACAAGACACTGTTCAAATCTGAGTTTTCTCTACTTAACCCTGGCCAGTAATGGAACCCGTTTTTCTGCATTGCGGAATATTAGAAATGTTAACAAACGACATGATAGCATGGTATAAACATGTTTCATCTAGAAAATATGGTGCTGTATCTGTGTTGCCTACACAAAACCAGTGACAGGTTTTAAGGATATTTGGGTACGTGGTTCTAAGGAGCAGATATGTATGGGGGGGGGGTGCACACATGGACCTGACCGATCACCCACCCTGGGGAGGGCTGGAATAAAGTGGCTACTGAACCCTTTACCACATTTTGGGGTTCCCGGCTCAGTCTGAGATCTCCTGCGTGTTCTGTTAATTTATAGACTGACATGGACCAGATTCATTCAGGCTGTTGGGGGGATGCTGGTCCTTAAAGGGACAATATACTGAAAAAAAAATACTTTTCCTCATCTAATCTATAATGAATACATGTAAGTAGCACTTACTCTGATTTACGTGTGTTGCTGCATGCCTTCAATCCAGCACACATTTCTTTAGGAGCAGTATCCCCCCTCCCTCTTTAACCACTCCCACTTCCATCTGACCGACTTTTCCTCACAAACCAACTGTCAAGCCTGCACACAGCATTTCAACTGTCCAAACTCTGTCACCATTCCAGCTACAGTAAAACTACTCACAGAAGAATTTTGAGAGCAAGGGACTTGATTGACAGCTGAAATATAAGAAGTTTTAGAGTGGATATCTAAAGAAATAGGGGGCAGATCAACAAAAAACGATACATTGGTGGTTGGGAAGAATTATAGTTTCCTGTATGATCAATATAAGATAACCTATTTTCAGTATAGATGCCCTTTAACTGTCTGTCTGCAGGAGGTAGCAGCTGTGAATGGTGAGAGCTGGATACAGGGACATGGTGCTGTCTCTGTGCCTGGAACTCCTGTGTGTTAAGACGGAGTAGGGAGAAGATGCATTACAGATGCACCTCAGCCCCATCACGCTCTAATTTATAAAGCTGGATATCCTTAAATAACTCCTAAATACCTTTCTTATTGCTATTTAAGGATCAGTACGGTATTATCTTATTAAGGATTACTATTAAGTATCGTTATTTAGGGCTGGGCCACACTAGTGCACTTTTAAACGAGATCCGATTGCGATTTCGATCCGATTGTGCTTTTAAAAGCATACACTAGTTTGGTCCAATTGATGTGACACACTAGTGCGGTGCTGCGCATGCTATCCACATTTTTTCACAATCGCATACTCTCCAATTGCGCAACGCTTTACTGCAACAGTAACGTGTGTGCCCGTTTCAGGCATGGGCTCAGCTAAGATATATATATTTAAAAACCTAGAGTGTTTTTTTTAAGGAGATGTATTCTTATTTAAAGGACCAGTATTTATTTAGGTAGGGTTATTCTATTTAAAGGGGCCAGTATTCTTATTTAGGTGGGGTATTTCTTATTAAAGGACCAGTATTCTTATTTAGGTAGGGGTATTCTTATTTAAGGACCAGTATTTTTATTTAGGTAGGGTTATTCTTATTAAAGGGCCAGTATTCTTATTTAGGTAGGGGTTATCTTATTTAAAGGACCAGTATTCTTATTTAGGTAGGGTTATTCTTATTAAAGGACCAGTATTTTATTAAGTAGGGGTAGGATTCTTATTTAAAGGACCAGTATTCTTATTTAGGTAGGGTAATTCTTATTTAAAGGGCCAGTATTCTTATTTAGGTAGGGGTATTCTTATTTAAAGGACCAGTATTTTTATTAGGTAGGGGTTATTTTTATTTAAAGGGCCAGTAGTATTTTTATTTAGGTAGGGGTATTCTTATTTAAAGGACCAGTATTCTTATTTAGATAGGGGTGTATTCTTATTTAAAGGACCAGTATCCTTATTAAGGAGGAGTATTCAGCCCAGGTATGGTGGATTGCTGCATTATCTTCTGTGTTTCAACCTTTTCCTCCTGTGGAACCCATTTTCATATATCAGGGAAAACCCTACACTAAAATTCCTTATAGGTTTACATTCATATTATTATTTTTGTCAATCCTCAATTTATCAAAATATATATTTCATTCAATATACTGGATCAATAAAGAAAAAACAAATGTGCCCAATTTCATCACAAGGAAGAATCCATACGTTCCTGTCCGGTTTTTTGAACATCAAATATAAGTCTTGCTGCAGAGTGATTCAGCTTTGAGTGATTCAGTTAACATAGTGATTCTCTCCTAAAGGGGTGATTCCGTTTTTAAGGGGGGGCATTGGTACTTAGTAATGAAAGCATTATAACTGGCACTTTTATTTCTGGGAGTGCAGTGGTGTGATGTACTAACCTGGCACTGTTTTATTTCTGGGAGTGCAGTTTGTGTGAATGTACTAACCTGGCACTGTTTATTCTGGGAGTGCGTTTGTGTGAATGTACTAACCTGGCACTGTTTTATTTCTGGGAAGTGCGGTTTGTGTGAATGACTAACCTGGCACGTTTTATTTCTGGGAGTGCAGTTTGTGTGAGTACTAACCTGGCACTGTTTTATTTCTGGGAGTGCAGTTGTTGTGTGAATGTACTAACCTGGCACTGTTTTATTTCTGGGAGTGCAGTTTGTGTGATGTACAACCTGGCACTGTTTTATTTCTGGGAGTGCAGTTGTGGTGAATGTACTAACCTGGCATGTGTTTATTTCTGGGAGTGCAGTTTGTGTGAATGTACTAACCTGGCACTGTTTTTTGGGAGTGCAGTTGTGTGAATGTACTAACCTGGCACTGTTTATTTCTGGGAGTGCAGTGTTGGTGGTGAAGTACTAACCTGGCACTGTTTTTTTATTCTGGAGTGCAGTTTGTGTGATTGTACTAACCTGGCACTGTTTTATTTCTGGGAGGTGCAGTTTGGGTGAATGTACTAACCTGGCACTGTTTATTATGGGAGTGAAGATTGGCGCCCCCAGTTCATTAGACAGTGTTAATCAGGCCCCCAGTTCATTAGACAGTGTTAATCAGGCCCCCAGTTCATAAGACGGTGTTAATCAGGCCCCCAGTTCATTAGACGGTGTTAATCAGGTTAGACGCTTATCTGAATCGGACGATCGGCCTGTGGGTACATTACGCCTGATTTGCAGTTCCCTCTGGCACTGCGCGAACTGTCGGCCACAGACACTGTTGCCGCAATAAAAGGGATTGCCTGGCAAGTGCTCGCTAGTAGCGAACGCTTGGTTGGGGAAAAAACATCCGTTCGTATGAACCCAGCCTAACGCTTTGAGTTGTAGATGGAGAATTCCAAATTTAGTGTGTGTTATGTTTTCATTTATTATCAAATGATTGGAGGAGGCAGAAAGACATGTCTGGTCTTTGTTATATACGTTCCAGTGGTATAAGCTTGTCTGATATGCATACCATACTACATAAGAGAATATGGCATTATATACAAAAGAAAAGCCAAAAATGCTTAAAGGACAACTTAAACGCCCCAAATCATCCCCCTCTCTTGATTATACAAAATACTTAAAGGGCATGTCCACCCTCAAACTATACTAATATTTATGTTATGGACATTTCGTCTTGATGTTCTGCTCACTAAATGGGCTGTAGGAACCTTGTGTCATCTGAAGGTTGTTGATTGTATTTCTGCACATTTTGTTTGTGTTCAGTAATGAGATATGGTATGTTAATTTACAGCTGCGGTTTGGCATTGTAATACCAGCTAATAAACCCTTGTCTTTAACTGCCTGATTAAAGATATTGGTGTATTGTAGGATGTGTGCGTGAGCCACGGTAATACATTTCATTTAATTTTATATTTTATATTACAACCTTTGTGTGTTATTTGCTAAGGCCATCAATATGAAGGGGAAAGTCTGTAAACATTTCGGTTGCTTATTTAAAATCAGACTCTTGATTGCAAAGTACATCAGCCTAATTGTCTATAGCTTTTTTCACAAGGTAACCTTGGACCAACCGATATTCGGTCGTTTGGGTAGAAACAGTGGTTCTTTTTTTTCTGTGTCTGACCTATCTCCACCATTCTTTCTTCCAAATCTGGTGAAAGTAAGTACAGTGTAAGGGTAGTACAAAGATGTTACTTACATGTATGTCTGTGCCTGCTTTGTTAGTGAATTTTCAAAGTTTAGTAACTGCTCCAATCTGGCCCCCACCTCCCTTAGTCACTGCCACTTGTAATCCAACCGACACTAGATACATTCATTTACATAATAATGCGTCTATTCAGGCTGGCATTATACAGCTCATTAACATATCTTCCTGACACTGCCGAGAGTGGGTGTGGCTGCTGATGTTAGACACTTCTCCTTCTCCCTTTCTAAGTACATGCTGTGAAAGTGGGTGGGGAGGGGCTGTGCTGTGTGAGACACTTCTCCCTTCTGTAGATAGATAGACAGACAGATTCAGATAGACAGACACAGAAAGGCAGATAGATAGGCAGAGAGACAGATAGATTAGACAGAGAGATAGATGATAGATAGATATATAGATGGATGGATGACAGATAGATAGATAGTGAGATAGAGAGATAGACAGATAGATAGATAGATGATGGACAGGAGACCAATAAGATTAATCAGCTCATTATATTGGGGTTGTATTAATAAATGTTTGCAGGGAAGGATGGCCTAGTAGTCTGCCTCCCGGGCTGGTCTTGATGAAACATTGGGCTGCCACAGAGATATAGTAAGTTACTTGCTTGAAAAACACAGCTCACATCTCTAGTTTAACATGTGCAAGATCAGGAAATTCATCCTCCTTCAGATGTGTACTAGTCAGCCCTCATGTTCATTAGCAGTATTAGTTAGCC
This sequence comes from Hymenochirus boettgeri, assembly GCA_019447015.1. Taxonomy (NCBI): domain Eukaryota; kingdom Metazoa; phylum Chordata; class Amphibia; order Anura; family Pipidae; genus Hymenochirus; species Hymenochirus boettgeri. The sequence continues at coordinate 38,201,108 of CM033476.1, forward strand.
TTCCAGTTCAGTATCAGTGTCATCAGCCCTCCAGTTCATTAGCCAGTGTTGTCAGCCCTCCAGTTGATTAGATAGTTTTGTCAACCATCGAGATTATTAGCCAGTGTTGTCAGCCTTCCAATCATAGACCAGTGTTTTATAGACCTCCTGTTCATTAGACAGTGTAATCAGGCCCCAGTCATTGACAGTGTAATCAGCCCCGTCATAGACGTGTTAATCAGGCCCCAGTTCATTAGACGGTGTTAGTCAGGCCCCAGTTCATTAGACGGTGTTTGTCAGGCCCCCGTTCATTAGACGGTGTTAGGCCCCCAGTTCTTAGACGGTGTTGTCAGGCCCCAGTTCATTAGACGTGTTTCAGGCCCCAGTCATTAGACGGTGTTGTCAGGCCCCCAGTTCATTAGACGGTGTTTGTCAGGCCCCAGTTCATTAGACGGTTTGTCAGGCCCCAGTTCATCAGGTGTTTTCAGGCCCCAGTTCATTAGACGGTTATCAGGCCCCAGTTCTTAGACGGTGTTAATCAGGCCCCCAGTTCATTAGACGGTGTTAATCAGGCCCCCGTTCATTAGACGGTGTTATCAGGCCCCCGTTCTTAGACGGTGGTTCAGGCCCCAGTTCATTAGACGGTGTTTCAGGCCCCCAGTTCATTAGACGGTGTTTCAGGCCCCAGTCATAGACGGGTTTGTCAGGCCCCAGTTCATTAGACGGTGTTTGTCAGGCCCCCAGTTCATTAGATAGTTTTGTCAACCATCGAGATTATTAGCCAGTGTGTCAAGCCTTCCAATTCAGACCAGGTTTTGTCAGCCCTCCAGTTCATTAAACGGTTTTAATCAGCCCTCCAGTTCATAGAGGTGTTAATCAGCCTCCAGTTCATTAGACGGTGGTAATCAGCCCTCCAGTTCATTAGACGGTGTTAATCAGCCCTCCAGTTCATTAGACGGTGTTAATCAGCCCTCAGTTCATTAGACGGTGTTAATCAGCCCTCCAGTTCATTAGACGGTGTTAATCAGCCCTCCAGTTCATTAGACGGTGTTAATCAGCCCTCCAGTTCATTAGACGGTGTTAATCAGCCCTCCAGTTCATTAGATAGTTTTGTCAACCATCGAGATTTAGCCAGTGTTGTCAGCCTTCCAGTTCATTAGACAGTGTTAATCAGGCCCCCAGTTCATTAGACGGTGTTTGTCAGCCCTCCAGTTCATTAGACGGTGTTTGTCAGCCCTCCAGTTCATTAGATAGTTTTGTCAACCATCAAGATTAGCCAGTGTTGTCAGCCTTCCAATTCATAGACACAGTGTTTTGTCTGACCTCCAGTTCATTAGACAGAGTTAATCAGGCCCCCAGTTCATTAAACGGTGTTAATCAGCCTCCATCATTAAACGGTGTTAATCAGCCCTCCAGTTCATTAAACGGTGTTAATCAGCCCTCCAGTTCATTAGACGGTGTAATCAGCCCTCCAGTTCATTAAACGGTGTTTAATCAGCCCTCCAGTTCATTAACGGTGTTAATCAGCCCTCAGTTCATTAGACGTGTTAATCAGCCCTCCAGTTCATTAGACAGTGTTAATCATCCCTCCAGTTCATTAGACGGTGTTAATCAGCCCTCCAGTTCATTAAACGGTGTTAATCAGCCCTCCAGTTCATTAAACGGTGTTAATCAGCCCTCCAGTTCATTAAACGGTGTTAATCGCCCTCCAGTTCATTAAACGGTGTTAATCAGCCCTCCAGTTCATTAAACGGTGTTAATCAGCCCTCCAGTTCATTAGACGGTGTAATCAGCCCTCCAGTTCATTAGACGGTGTTAATCAGCCCTCAGTTCATTAAACGGTGTTAATCAGCCCTCCAGTTCATTAGATAGTTTTGTCAACCATCGAGATTATTAGCCAGTGTTGTCAGCCTTCCAATTCATAGACCAGTGTTTGTCAGACCTCCAGTTCATTAGACAGTGTTAATCAGGCCCCCAGTTCATAAGACGGTGTTTGTCAGCCCTCCAGTTCATTAGACGGTGTTTGTCAGCCCTCCAGTTCATTAGACGGTGTTTGTCAGCCCCCGTTTATTATTTAGTGGACCTTACACTATCTGAAGGTAGGAATTTTTAGAATAAAATTTTTGAAAGGATAGATACCATTGAAGTTTTTGGGGGGTCTGATTGATCAGGTCAAAATATCCCTTGTGTCACACTTAGTGTTACTTTAAAGGGAATATCCACCTGTAAAACAATGTCTTGTCAGTTATCTGCCCGCAACCCCAACTGTTCTTTTTACCAGTTTATTACTTAGATTTGTAACCAGATATTTAATGATAAGTTCTATTTCTTCTGATAGAGGGATCTGCCTCCTCAATGAGCTTTTATCAGCTTGAGCATGTGCAGTCAGTCATTAGTTGTGATGTCTGTTGTCACATGGAGGGAGGGGCCAGCTTACTCTGCCAGAATGGGGACAATAATTATCCTTACCATAGTAATGAAGGTGAAAAACTGCAATTATAAAAAAAAATATAAAATATCTGTCTGGGCAGGTAACCAACAATTGACCAGTTTAGCCCTTCAAGATGGAGATTGCAGCTGTTGCAAAAATACCAATGTGATGCATAGCTTTTGCCCAATCTTTTTAAGCCAGCACTTGTTACATCCCATACAAGGGTCAATTCGGTCCAACTGTGGCTGAGAGACCAGGGTTGCAGATTTATCCTGTGCCCCAGCTGGAGGGGACAGGGGGGTGGAGCAGGGGGGTGACTGTGGGCTGGGGTGTGGTCTGCTAAGGGGTGGGCCTAAGGGCTTCAGACATGTGTGTCCCATTTTAATTTGAAGATGGAATTTGTGGTTGTTGCGGTTTTTAAAATGACGCGCCCTGCCACAAACCAAATTATCATTTCTAGTAATTATTAACCATTTTGTAAGGGATGCTGGACATTATACTGTTTAATTACGACCGGCAAGTTTTATTGTATCAGTTCATAAAGGTTCCAAATTTTTTTTTAAACCAGTTTTTGACGGTGGGATTGAGAAAATTGTGCTGTTTTCAGTGGTAATATATACACAACAAATTATTTGAAGAATTTGAAGTGCCTTTGACAGTAAAATGGTTCCCCACATCACCCTCTAATTTATACAAACCAGCTGCCTTTCCAGACAAGCACACTGTTCAAATCTGAGTTTTCTCTACTTAACCCTGGCCAGTAATGGAACCCGTTTTCTTGCATTGCGGAATATTAGAAATGTTAACAAACGACATGATAGCATGGTATAAACATGTTCATCTAGAACATATGGCGCTGTATCTGTGTTGCCTACACAAAAACCAGTGACAGGTTTTAAGGATATTTGGGCTACGTGGTTCTAAGGAGCAGATATGTATGGGGGGGGGTGCACACATGGACCGACCGATCACCCACCCTTGGGGAGGGCTGGAATAAAAGTGGCTACTGAACCCTTTACCACATTTTGGGCTTCCCTGGCTCAGTCTGAGATCTCCTGCGTGTTCTGTTAATTCTATAGACTGACATGGACCAGATTCATTCAGGCTGTTGGGGGATGCTGGTCCTTAAAGGGACAATATACTGAAAAAATTACTTTTCCTCATCTTAATCTATAATTGAATACATGTAAGTAGCACTTACTCTGATTACGTGTGTTGCTGCATGCCTTCAATCCAGCACACATTTTCTTTAGAGCAGTATCCCCCCTCCCTCTTTTAACCACTCCCACTTCCATCTGACCTGACTTTTTCCTCACAAACCAACTGTCAAGCCTGCACACAGCATTCCAACTGTCAAAACTCTGTCACCATTCCAGCTACAGTAAAACTACTCACAGAAGAATTTTTGAGAGCAAGGGACTGATTGACAGCTGAAATATAAGAAGTTTTAGAGTGGATATCTAAAGAAATAGGGGGCAGATCAACAAAAAACGATACATTGGTGGTGGGAAGAATATGTTTCCTGTTATGATCAAAATAAGATAAATATTTTCAGTATAGATGCCCTTTAACTGTCTGTCTGCAGGAGAGTTAGCAGCTGTGAATGGTGAGAGCTGGATACAGGGACATGGTGCTGTCTCTGTGCCTGGAACTCCTGTGTGTTAAGACGGAGTAGGGAGAAGATGCATTACAGATGCACCTCAGCCCCATCATGCTCTAATTTATAAAGCTGGATATCCTTAAATAACTCCTAAAATACCTCTTCTTATTGCTATTTAAGGATCAGTACGGTATTCTTATTTAAGGATTACTATTAAGTATCGTTATTTAGGGCTGGGCCACACTAGTGCACTTTTAAACGAGATCCGATTGCGATTCGATCCGATTGTGCTTTTAAAAGCATACACTAGTTTGGTCCAATTGATGTGACACACTAGTGCGGTGCTGCGCATGCTATCCACATTTTTCACAATCGCATACTCTCCAATTGCGCAACGCTTTACTGCAACAGTAACGTGTGTGCCCGTTTCAGGCATGGCCTCAGCCTAAGATATAATTATTTAAAAAACTAGAGTGTTTTTTTAAGGAGATGTATCTTATTTAAAGGACCAGTATTCTTATTTAGGTAGGTTATTCTTATTTAAAGGCCAGTATTCTTATTTAGGTAGGGGTATTCTTATTTAAAGGACCAGTATTCTTATTTAGGTAGGGTTATTCTATTTAAGGACCAGTATTTTTATTTAGGTAGGGTTATTCTTATTAAAGGGCCAGTATTCTTATTTAGGTAGGGGTATTATTATTTAAAGGACCAGTATTCTTATTTAGGTAGGGTTATTCTTATTTAAGGACCAGTATTTTTTTAAGGTAGGGGTATTCTTATTTAAAGGACCAGTATTCTTATTTAGGTAGGGTAATTCTTATTTAAAGGGCCAGTATTCTATTTAGGTAGGGGTATTCTTATTTAAAGGACCAGTATTTTTATTTAGGTGAGGGGTATTCTATTTAAAGGGCCAGTAATTTTTTTAGGTAGGGGTATTCTTATTTAAAGGACCAGTATTCTTATTTAGATGGGGTATTCTTATTAAAGGACCAGTATCCTTATTAAGGAAGGAGTATCAGCCCAGGTATGGTGGATTGCTGCATTATCTTCTGGGTTTCAACCTTTTTCTCCTGTGGAACCCATTTTCATATATCAGGGAAAACCCTACACTAAAATTCCTTATAGGGTTACATTCATATATTATTATTTTGTCAATCCTCAATTTATCAAAATATATATTTCATTCAAATATACTGGATCAATAAAGAAAAAACAAATGTGCCCAATTTCATCAAAGGAAGAATCCATACTGTTCCTGTCCGGTTTTGAACATCAATAAGTCTTGCCTGCAGAGTGATTCAGCTTTGAGTGATTCAGTTAATAGTGATTCTCTCTAAAGGGTGATTCCGTTTTTAAGGGGGGCATTGGTACATTAAGTAATGAAAGCATTTATTAACTGGCACTGTTTATTTCTGGGAGTGCAGTTTGTGTGATTGTACTAAACCTGGCACTGTTTTATTTCTGGGAGTGCAGTTTGTGTGAATGTACTAACCTGGCACTGTTTATTTCTGGGAGTGCGGTTTGTGTGAATGTACTAACCTGGCACTGTTTTATTTCTGGGAGTGCGGTTTGTGTGAATGTAACTAACCTGGCACTGTTTTATTTTGGGAGTGCAGTTTGTGTGAATGTACTAACCTGGCACTGTTTATTTCTGGGAGTGCAGTGTGTGAATGTACTAACTGGCACTGTTTATTTCTGGGAGTGCAGTTTGTGGAATGTACTAACCTGGCACTGTTTATTTCGGGAGTGCAGTTGGGTGAATGTACTAACTGGCACTGTTTATTTCTGGGAGTGCAGTTTGTGTGAATGTACTAACCTGGCACTGTTTTATTTCTGGGAGTGCAGTTTGTGTGAATGTACTAACCGGCACTGTTTTATTTCTGGGAGTGCAGTTGGGGGGAATGTACTAACCTGGCACTGTTTTATTTCGGGAGTGCAGTTTGGGTGATTGTACTAACCTGGCACTGTTTTATTTCGGGAGTGCAGTTGGGTGAATGTACTAACCTGGCACTGTTTATTTTGGGAGTGCAGTTTGGGTGGAATGTACTAACCTGGCACTGGTTTTATTTCTGGGAGTGCAGTTGGGTGAATGTACTAACCTGGCACTGTTTTATTTGGGAGTGCAGTTGTGTGAATGTACTAACCTGGCCACTGTTTTATTCTGGGAGTGTAGTTTCGTGGAATGTACTAACCTGGCACTGTTTTATTTTGGGAGTGTAGTTTGTGTGATTGTACTAACCTGGCACTGTTTTATTTCTGGGAGTGCAGTTTGTGTGATTGTACTAACCTGGCACTGTGTTATTTCTGGGAGTGCAGTTTGTGTGATGTACTAAACTGGCACGTTTTATTTTGGGAGTGCAGTTTGTGTGAATGTACTAACCTGGCACTGTTTTATTTCTGAGAGTGCATTTGTGTGAATGTACTAACCTGCACATGTTTATTTCTGGGAGTGCAGTTTGTGTGAATGTACTAACCTGGCACTGTTTTTTTTCTGAGTGCCCCAGTTCATTAGACGGTGTTTGTCAGGCCCCCAGTTCATAAGTAGGACGGTGTTAATCAGCCTCCAGTTCATTAGACGGTGTGTAATCAGCCCTCCAGTTCATTAGACGGTGGTTTAATCAGCCCCAGTTCATTAGACGGTGTGTAATCAGCCCCCAGTTCATTGACGGTGTTAATCAGCCCTCCAGTTCATTAGACGGTGTTAATCAGCCCTCCAGTTCATTAGACGGTGTTAATCAGCCCTCCAGTTCATTAGATAGTTTTGTCAACCATCGAGATTTAGCCAGTGTTGTCAGCCTTCCAGTTCATTAGACAGTGTTAATCAGGCCCCCAGTTCATTAGACGGTGTTTGTCAGCCCTCCAGTTCATTAGACGGTGTTTGTCAGCCCTCCAGTTCATTAGATAGTTTTGTCAACCATCAAGATTAGCCAGTGTTGTCAGCCTTCCAATTCATAGACCAGTGTTTTGTCTGACCTCCAGTTCATTAGACAGAGTTAATCAGGCCCCCAGTTCATTAAACGGTGTTAATCAGCCCTCCAGTTCATTAAACGGTTCTAGTCATTGTCTATAGCTTTTTTCACAAGGTAGACCTTGGACCAACCGATATTCCGGTCGTTTGGGTAGAAACAGTGGTTCTTTTTTTTCTGTGTCTGACCTATCTCCACCATTCTTTCTTCCAATCTGGTGAAAGTAAGTACAGTGTAAGGGTAGTACAAAGATGTTAATTACATGTATGTTGTGCCTGCTTTGTTAGTGAATTTTCAAAGTTTAGTAACTGCTCCAATCTGGCCCCCACCTCCCTTAGTCACTGCCACTTGTAATCCAACCGACACTAAATACATTCATTACATAATAATGCGTCTATTCAGTCTGGCATTATACAGCTCATTAACATATCTTCCTGACACTGCCGAGAGTGGGTGTGGTGCTGATGCTGTTAGACACTTTCCTTCTCCCTTTCTAAGTACATGCTGTGAAAGTGGGTGGGGAGGGGCTGCTGTGTGTGAGACACTTCTCCTTCTGTAGATAGATAGACAGACAGATTCAGATAGACAGACACAGACAGGCAGATAGATAGGCAGAGAGACAGATAGATTAGACAGAGAGATAGATGATAGATAGATATATAGATGGATGGATGACAGATAGATAGATAGTGAGATAGAGAGATAGACAGATAGATAGATAGATGGACAGGAGACCAATAAGATTAATCAGCTCATTATATTTGGGGTTGTATTATAAATGTTTGCAGGGAAGGACTGGCCTAGTAGTCTGCCTCCCGGGCTGGTCTCTGATGAAACATTTGGGCTGCCACAGAAGCTATTAGTAAGTACTTGCTTGAAAAACACAGTCACATCTCTAGTTTTAACATGTGCAAGAATCAGGAAATTCATCCTCCTTCAGATTGTGTACTAGTCACGCCCTCATGTTCATTAGCAGTATTAGTTAGCCTTCCAGTCAGTATCCAGTGTCATCAGCCCTCCAGTTCATTAGCCAGTGTTGTCAGCCCTCCAGTTGATTAGATAGTTTTGTAACCATCGAGATTATTAGCCAGTGGTGTCAGCCTTCCATTCATGACCAGTGTTTTGGTCAGACCTCGTTCATAGACAGTGTTAATCAGGCCCCCAGTTCATTAGACAGTGTTAATCAGGCCCCCAGTTCATTAGAAAGTGTTAATCAGGCCCCAGTTCATAAGACGGTGTTAATCAGGCCCCCAGTTCATTAGACGGTGTTAATCAGGCCCACAGTTCATTAGACGGTTGTCAGGCCCCCAGTTCTTAGACGGGTTAATCAGGCCCCCAGTTCATTAGACGGTGTTAATCAGGCCCCCAGTTCATTAGACGGTGTTAATAGGCCCCCAGTTCATTAGACGGTGTTAATCAGGCCCCAGTTCATTAGACGGTGTTAATAGGCCCCCGTTCATTAGACGGTGTTAATCAGGCCCCCAGTTCATTAGACGGTGTTGTCAGGCCCCGCTTCATTAGACGGTGTTTGTCAGGCCCCCATCATTAGACCTTATCTGAATCGGACGATCGGCCTGTGGGTACATTACGCCTGATTTGCAGTTCCCTCTGGCACTGCGCGAACTGCTGGCCACAGACAACTGTTGCCGCAATAAACAGGGATTGGCCCTGGCAAGTGCTCGCTAGTAGCGAACGCTTGGTTGGGAAAAACATCCGTTCGTATGAACCCAGCCTAACGCTTTGAGTTTGTAGAAGGAGAATCCAAATTTAGTGTGTGTATGTTTTTTTCATTTATTATCAAATGATTGGAGGAGGCAGAAAGACAGTTGGTCTTTGTTTATATACGTTCCAGTGGTTTAAGCTTGTTGATATGCATACCATACTCATAGAGAATATGGCATTATTACAAAAGAAAAAGCCAAAAATGCTTAAGGACAACTTAAACGCCCCAAATCATCCCCCTCTCTTTGATTATACAAAATATAGGGCATGCCACCCTCAAATATACTTATATTTATGTTATGGACATTTCTGTTGATGTTCTGCTCACTAAATGGGTGTAGGAACCTTGTGTCATCTGAAGGTGTTGATTGTATTTCTGCACATTTTGTTTGTGTTCAGTAATGATGAATGGTATGTTAATTTACAGCTGCGGTTTGGCATTGTAATACCAGCTAATAAACCCTTGTCTAACTGCCTGATTAAAGATATTGGGTATTGTAGGATGTGTGCGTGAGCCACGGTAATACATTTCATTTTATTTTTTATTTTATATTACAACCGGTTGTGTTATTGCTAAGGCCATCATATGAAGGGGAAAGTCTGTAAACATTTCGGTTGCTTATTTAAAATCAGACTCTTGATTGCAAAGTACATCAGCCTATTGTCTATAGCTTTTTTTCACAAGGTACCTTGGACCAACCGATATTCCGGTCGTTTGGGTAGAAACAGTGGTTCTTTTTTTTCTGTGTCTGACCTATCTCACCATTCTTTCTTCCAATATGGTGAAAGTAAGTACAGTGTAAGGTAGTACAAGATGTTACTTACATGTATGTCTGTGCCTGCTTGTTAGTGGAATTTTCAAAGTTTAGTAACTGCTCCAATCTGGCCCCCACCTCCCTTAGTCACTGCCACTTGAATCCAACCGACACTAGATACATTCATTTACATAATAATGCGTCTATTCAGTCTGGCATTATCAGCTCATTAACATATCTTCCTGACACTGCCGAGAGTGGGGTGTGGCTGCTGATGCTGTTAGACACTTCTCCTTCTCCTTTCTAACATGCTGTGAAAGTGGGTGGGGAGGGGCTGCTGCGTGTGGGAGACACTTCTCCCTTCTGTAGATAGATAGACAGACAGATTCAGATAGACAGACACAGACAGGCAGATAGATAGGCAGAGAGACAGATAGATTAGACAGAGGATAGATGATAGATAGATAATAGATGGATGGATGACAGATAGATAGATAGTGAGATAGAGAGATGACAGATAGATAGATAGATAGATGGACAGGAGACCAATAAGATTAATCAGCTCATTATATTTGGGGTTGTATTAATAAATGTTTGCAGGAAGGACGGCCTAGTAGTCGCCTCCCGGGCTGGTCTCTGATGAACATTTGGCTGCCACAGAAGCTATTAGTAAGTTACTTGCTGAAAACAAGCTCACATCTCTAGTTTTAACATGTGCAAGAATCAGGAAATTCATCCTCCTTCAGATTGTGTACTAGTCAGCCCTCATGTTCATTAGCAGTATTAGTTAGCCTTCCAGTTCAGTATCCAGTGTCATCGCCTCCAGTTCATTAGCCAGTGTTGTCGCCCTCCAGTTGATTAGATATTTGCAACATCGAGATTATTAGCCAGTGTTGTCAGCTTCCAATTCATAGACCAGTGTTTTATCAGACCTCCTGTTCATTAGACAGTGTTAATCAGGCCCCCAGTCATTAGACGGTGAATCAGGCCCCCAGTCATTAGCGGTGTTATCAGCCCCATCATTAGACGTGTAGTCAGGCCCCAGTTCATTAGACGGTGTGTGTCAGGCCCCCGTTCATTAGACGGTGTTTGTCAGGCCCCCAGTTCATTACGGTGTTTGTCAGCCCCCAGTTCATTAGAGGTGTTTGTCAGGCCCCAGTTCATTAGACGGTGTTTGTCAGGCCCCCAGTTCATTAGACGGTGTTTGTCAGGCCCCAGTTCATTAGAGTGTGTTTGTCAGCCCCCATTCATAGACGGTGTTGTCGGCCCCCAGTTCATTAGACGGTGTTAATCAGGCCCCCAGTTCATTAGACGGTGGAATCAGGCCCCAGTTCATTAGACGGTTTATTCAGCCAGTTCATTAGACGGTGTTAATCAGGCCCCCAGTTCATTAGACGGTGTTAATCAGGCCCCCAGTTCATTAGACGGTGTTAATCAGGCCCCAGTTCATTAGACGGTGTTATAAGGCCCCCAGTTCATTAGACGGTGTTTGTCAGCCCCCAGTTCATTAGACGGTGTTTGTCAGGCCCCCAGTTCATTAGATAGTTTTGTCAACCATCGAGATATTAGCCAGTGTTGTCAGCTTCAATTTCATTATAGACCAGTGTTTTGTCGACCTCCAGTTCATTAACGGTGTTAATCAGCCCTCCAGTTCATTAGACGGGTGTTAATCAGCCCTCCAGTTCATTAGACGGTGTGAATCAGCCCTCCAGTTCATTAGACGGTGGTTAATCAGCCCTCCAGTTCATTAGACGGTGTTTAATCAGCCCTCCAGTTCATTAGACGGTGGTAATCAGCCCTCCAGTCATTAGACGGTGTTAATCAGCCCTCAGTTCATTGACGGTGTATCAGCCCTCCAGTTCATTAGACGGTGTTAATCAGCCCTCCAGTTCATTAGTAGTTTTGTAACCATCGAGATTTGCAGTGTTGTCAGCCTTCCAGTTCATTAGACAGTGGTAATCAGGCCCCCAGTTCATTAGACGGTGTTTGTAGCCCTCCAGTTCATTAGACGGGGTTTGTCAGCCCTCCAGTTCATTAGATAGTTTGTCAACCATCAAGATTAGCCAGTGTTGTTAGCCTTCAATTCATAGACCAGTGTTTTGTCTGACACCTCAGTTCATTAACAGAGTTAATCAGGCCCCCAGTTCATTAAACGGTTGTTAATCAGGCCCTCCAGTTCATTAAACGGTGTTAATCAGCCTCCAGTTATTAAACGGTGTTAATCAGCCTCCAGGTCATTAGACGGTTGTTAATCAGCCTCCAGTTCATTAAACGGTGTTATCAGCCCTCCAGTTCATTAAACTGTGTTGTTAATCAGCCCTCCAGTTTCATTAGACGGTGTTAATCAGCCCTCCAGTTCATTGACAGTGTTAATCATCCTCCAGTTCATTAGACGGTGTTAATCAGCCCTCCAGTTCATTAAACGGTTGTTAATCAGCCCTCCAGTTCATTAAACGGTGTTTGTTAATCAGCCCTCCAGTTCATTAACGGTTGTTAATCAGCCCTCCAGTTCATTAAACGGTGTTAATCAGCCCTCAGTTATTAAACGGGTTAATCAGCCCTCCAGTTCATTAGACGGTGTTAATCAGCCCTCCAGTTCATTAAACGGTGTTAATCAGCCCTCCAGTTCATTAGATAGTTTTGTCAACCATCGAGATTATTAGCCAGTGTTGTCAGCCTTCCAATTCATAGACCAGTGTTTTGTCAGACCTCCAGTTCATTAGACAGTGTTAATCAGGCCCCCAGTTCATAAGACGGTGTTTGTCAGCCCTCCAGTTCATTAGACGGTGTTTGTCAGCCCTCCAGTTCATTAGACGGTGTTTGTCAGCCCCCCGTTTATTATTTAGTGGACCTTTACACTATCTGAAGGTAGGAATTTTTAGAATAAAATTTTTGAAAGGATAGATACCATTGAAGTTTTTTGGGGGGTCTGATTGATCAGGTCAAAATATCCCCTTGTGTCACACTTAGTGTTACTTTAAAGGGAATATCCACCTGTAAAACAATGTCTTGTCAGTTATCTGCCCGCAACCCCAACTGTTCTTTTTACCAGTTTATTACTTAGATTTGTAACCAGATATTTAATGATAAGTTCTATTTCTTTCTGATAGAGGGATCTGCCTCCTCAATGAGCTTTTTATCAGCTTGAGCATGTGCAGTCAGTCATTAGTTGTGATGTCTGTTGTCACATGGAGGGAGGGGCCAGCTTACTCTGCCAGAATGGGGACAATAATTATCCTTACCATAGTAATGAAGGTGAAAAACTGCAATTTATAAAAAAAAATATAAAATATCTGTCTGGGCAGGTAACCAACAATTGACCAGTTTAGCCCTTCAAGATGGAGATTGCAGCTGTTTGCAAAAATACCAATGTGATTGCATAGCTTTTGCCCAATCTTTTTAACGCCAGCACTTGTTACATCCCCATACAAGGGTCAATTCGGTCCAACTGTGGCTGAGAGACCAGGGTTGCCAGATTTATCCTGTGCCCCAGCTGGAGGGGACAGGGGGTGGAGCAGGCGGGGTGACTGTGGGCTGGGGGTGTGGTCTGCTAAGGGGTGGGCCTAAGGGCTTCAGACATGTAGTGTCCCATTTTAATTTGAAGATGGAATTTGTGGTTGTTGCGGTTTTTAAAATGACGCGCCCTGCCACAACCAAATTACTCATTTCTAGTAATTATTAACCATTTTGTAAGGGATGCTGGTAACATTATTACTGTTTTAATTACGACCGGCAAGTTTTATTGTATCAGTTCATAAAGGTTCCAAATTTTTTTTTTAAACCAGTTTTTGACGGTGGGATTGAGAAAATTGTGCTGTTTTCAGTGGTAATTATTACCAACAAATTATTTGAAGAATTTGAAGTGCCTTTGACAGTAAAATGGTTCCCCACATCACCCTCTAATTTATACAAACCCAGCTGCCTTTCAGACAAGACACTGTTCAAATCTGAGTTTTCTCTACTTAACCCCTGGCCAGTAATGGAACCCGTTTTTCTTGCATTGCGGAATATTTAGAAATGTTAACAAACGACATGATAGCATGGTATAAACATGTTTCATCTAGAACATATGCTGCTGTATCTGTGTTGCCTACACAAAACCAGTGACAGGTTTTAAGGATATTTGGGCTACGTGGTTTCTAAGGAGCAGATATGTATGGGGGGGGGGTGCACACATGGACCTGACCGATCACCCACCCTTGGGGAGGGCTGGAATAAAAGTGGCTACTGAACCCTTTACCACATTTTGGGCTTCCCTGGCTCAGTCTGAGATCTCCTGCGTGTTCTGTTAATTCTATAGACTGACATGGACCAGATTCATTCAGGCTGTTGGGGGGATGCTGGTCCTTAAAGGGACAATATACTGAAAAAATTACTTTTCCTCATCTTAATCTATAATTGAATACATGTAAGTAGCACTTACTCTGATTTACGTGTGTTGCTGCATGCCTTCAATCCAGCACACATTTTCTTTAGGAGCAGTATCCCCCCTCCCTCTTTTAACCACTCCCACTTCCATCTGACCTGACTTTTTCCTCACAAACCAACTGTCAAGCCTGCACACAGCATTCCAACTGTCAAAACTCTGTCACCATTCCAGCTACAGTAAAACTACTCACAGAAGAATTTTTGAGAGCAAGGGACTTGATTGACAGCTGAAATATAAGAAGTTTTAGAGTGGATATCTAAAGAAATAGGGGGCAGATCAACAAAAAACGATACATTGGTGGTTGGGAAGAATTATAGTTTCCTGTTATGATCAATATAAGATAACCTATTTTTCAGTATAGATGCCCTTTAACTGTCTGTCTGCAGGAGTTAGCAGCTGTGAATGGTGAGAGCTGGATACAGGGACATGGTGCTGTCTCTGTGCCTGGAACTCCTGTGTGTTAAGACGGAGTAGGGAGAAGATGCATTACAGATGCACCTCAGCCCCATCACTGCTCTAATTTATAAAGCTGGGATATCCTTAAATAACTCCTAAAATACCTCTTCTTATTGCTATTTAAGGATCAGTACGGTATTCTTATTTAAGGATTACTATTAAGTATCGTTATTTAGGGCTGGGCCACACTAGTGCACTTTTAAACGAGATCCGATTGCGATTTCGATCCGATTGTGCTTTTAAAAGCATACACTAGTTTGGTCCAATTGATGTGGACACACTAGTGCGGTGCTGCGCATGCTATCCACATTTTTTCACAATCGCATACTCTCCAATTGCGCAACGCTTTACTGCAACAGTAACGTGTGTGCCCGTTTCAGGCATGGCCTCAGCCTAAGATATAATTATTTAAAAACCTAGAGTGTTTTTTTTTAAGGAGATGTATTCTTATTTAAAGGACCAGTATTCTTATTTAGGTAGGGTTATTCTTATTTAAAGGGCCAGTATTCTTATTTAGGTAGGGGTATTCTTATTTAAAGGACCAGTATTCTTATTTAGGTAGGGTTATTCTTATTTAAAGGACCAGTATTTTTATTTAGGTAGGGTTATTCTTATTTAAAGGGCCAGTATTCTTATTTAGGTAGGGGTATTCTTATTTAAAGGACCAGTATTTTTATTTAGGTAGGGGTATTCTTATTTAAAGGGCCAGTATTTTTATTTAGGTAGGGGTATTCTTATTTAAAGGACCAGTATTCTTATTTAGATAGGGGTATTCTTATTTAAAGGACCAGTATCCTTATTAAGGAAGGAGTATTCAGCCCAGGTATGGTGGATTGCTGCATTATCTTCTGTGTTTCAACCTTTTTCCTCCTGTGGAACCCATTTTCATATATCAGGGAAACCCCTACACTAAAATTCCTTATAGGTTTACATTCATATTATTATTTTTGTCAATCCTCAATTTATCAAAATATATATTTCATTCAAATATACTGGATCAATAAAGAAAAAACAAATGTGCCCAATTTCATCACAAGGAAGAATCCATACTGTTCCTGTCCGGTTTTGAACATCACATATAAGTCTTGCCTGCAGAGTGATTTCAGCTTTGAGTGATTCAGTTAACATAGTGATTCTCTCCTAAAGGGGTGATTCCGTTTTTAAGGGGGGCATTGGTACATTAAGTAATGAAAGCATTTATTAACTGGCACTGTTTTATTTCTGGGAGTGCAGTTTGTGTGATTGTACTAACCTGGCACTGTTTTATTTCTGGGAGTGTACCTGAGTGTTAATAAATACAATCACTTTATTTTCACTTCTTACTACTGGAAGAAGGTGGTATTTTGTGATATGCTTCCCCCTGTCCCCCCAGCCCCAACCGCTATATTTATATTTTTAGAAAGCTCCCCAAACTTTACTTACCTCCCCTACTTCCTCCGCCGCACTGCCGGCCCTCTGCTTGCGAGAAAATGCAAGCAGAGGGGCGGGACCGGCAGTCGCATCTGTGATTGGCTGAGCGGCAGCCAATCACGGACGCGGCTGCCGGGTGTTCATTTCGGCGGGGGAAAGAGGGAAGGTAAGTAATGTTTGGGGAGCTTTCTAAGCATATAAATATAGTGGGTTGGGGCTGGGGGGACAGGGGCAAGCATATAGCTAAAGGGATTTACGCTAGGGGGAGGAAATCCTTAGGGGGAGGGAGGGGGAGAAGGGCTGCAGTACGCATGCCAAACTTCTCCTGGAGGTGAGGTAGGAGGCAGAGTCCTATATGGACTCTGCTATCCTCCTGGTGGGCAGTTTTTGGGACTTTGGGGGGGGGACTACAGGAGAACCATATGGAGCTGGGATGTGAGGTAAGTATTAAACTACACTACATGATGGGGCCAGTAGTGGGGGGGATTATAGTTTTGGGGGTGGACATAAAGTAAACTTTAGGCACTGGGTTTCTGAAATAAATACTTGTTTTCAACTATATTGTTTTTGGGGGGTTTTCCCCCTCTCTCCTCTGCACTGATTGATACGAAGTGTAGCTAATTGGTTTAAATTGGCTGAGGACTGTGTGATCTGAAACACATCTCAAATATGCACCGGTGGGGCCGGAGGGCACGGGAGGTAGAGGGATGGTCAGCTACAGCCTGACGCTTTCCTTGTCACTTCCTCAGAGACAAAAGCAGATCAAACAGATGCTATTAAATATTTAGTGTACAACTGATAAGGAGAACTGAGAATGTGGGACCGTTAAATAATGGGGCTGCAATGGTTATAGAGGATGCCGAAAAGGCTAATGTGCTAAACTGTTTTTTTGTTTGTTTTTTTTTCCCCCTCGGATAATTCACTATAGAGAATTCTAGTCCTTATAGCAGGGACTGTAATATTAAGAGGATAAATGAGGAATATTCACTCTAGTTGACAGAGGATATGGTATGGAACCAATTATACTACGTTAATATCAATAAAGCCCCAGGGAAGGATGGAATACATCTATCGATTTTAAGAGCACTTAAAGGGTAACTGTGGTCCAAAAATAACAAAAATGGGGTAAATTGACAGGAGTTGCTTTCCTGGGGATTTTTGCAATTTACTTTCATTATTTATTTTACATAGTTTTGAAGATATTTACATTTATATGTGTGATATGGGAGCAGCATTACCAGATCCCCTGCACTTCCTGCTCTGAAACCATGTAACAGTCCTTCTTCCCTGTGTCTCCCCCTCCTCGTGGGCCCCCATGGCACCTCCCCCTTGCAGCCTCCTGTGGCCCCTCCCACTCATGTGATCTGTGGCCCTCCCCAATCATAGGTCATGTGGGACACGTGGCCCCTTCCCTTGCAGCCCCCTTGAGCCTTTCCCTTGCAGCCTCCTGTGGCCCCTCCCACTTACAGGCCCCAATGACCCCTCCCACTCATGGTTTGGGGGTTCTGGTAGGTAACAGACTTAGCTGCAGCAAACAATGACAGGTAGCCATGGCTATAGCTAGCAAGATATTGTTTTGCATAAAGAGGGGAATAGATTCAATAGAGAAAAATATTATTCTCCCTCTTTACAATTCACTAGTAATGTCTCGTTTGGAATATGCTGTGCAGTTTTGGAATCCCATATACAAACTGGAAGTCTTGGAAATGGAAGGTGTTCAGAGATGGGCGACCAAAATAATAAGGGTAATGGAGGGGCTTGACTATGAAGACAGATTAGACACATAAGAGCTGTTTACACTGGAGAAGCAGAGATTCTACAGGGATATGATCACTTTATACAAATATATTAATGGGCCATATAATAAACTCTCTGGGGCATTGTTTACTAATAGATCATAGATTAGTGGACATCCTTTAAGACTAGAAGAAAAGAAGTTTCATGTAGTGATAGGGGACTCCATTATTAGAAAGTTGGGTAGGATTATTTGCTGCCACGACCCACATGCCAACAGTGTGTTGCCCAACTGTTGCTAGGGGTCGACATGTGGTGGATTGGCTGGACAGATCATTTGGTGGGGCAGGGTGTGACCCAGTAGTCTTGGTACATATTGGTAAAGTTAGAGACGGATGAGAGGTCTTTAAAAATGACCTTTGAGATCTAGATTAAAAGCAGGGTAGTAGTTCCATAAATACTTCCACAGACGTGCTAGGTTTTGTAGGAAATGAGCATAGGAGTACTAATGCAAGGCTAAGAGGTTGATGTACAGAGGAGCAATTTGGGTTTTTAAGGAACTGGTCATACTTTTCTGTTGGCTACATCTCAATGATGGTGCAGATGTTTTGGGGGAGAGAGTTTTAACTAGTTTATGGAGCGGGTAGTGTGAACATTACTGGGGTAGAGTAAGGGGAAGGGGGAGCATAGAGGGAAGGGAGGCACGTACTTCTACATAAACATGTAAATAAATTAAATTCTAATAATCTAAAAAGAAAGAATTGGTATTAATAGCTTTAAGCAAAAACTAATGTGATCGGTGTGGCAGAAACATGGCTTCATTATTCACATGACTGGGCAGTACATTTAGAAGGTTACTCCACGTTTAGATATAATATAAAAAATAGTATGTATTTATGTTCACCAAGAGTTAAAGCCAAATTTAAGATAACTATTGGAATAAATGATAAGGCTTAAGCAATATGGGTGGAGTTGTGCACAGAAAGAAAGAAGGTGAGTTGTTGTAGGTGTCTGTTACAAGCCACCAAATGCTAGTGAAGAGGTGAAAAATCACCTCCTTTTGCAGATGGTAAAGGCTGCAAGTTAAGGGAACGTTCTAGTCCGTACGGAAGAAAATTGCTTCTGGCACAACCCTATTGACTTGCATTGTACTGGATTGCAGTGCTGTGAGCAGAATTTCCACCCTCATTCCTTGACCTGGTTCTTGTCGTGGGAGGTTTTAATTACCCTGACATTGCTTGGAGCCTGGTAACTATAGATGGGTAAGATATTGGAAAATTAAGTCTCAAGAACTAACCTTTTAAGTAGTTATCAACATGTATTTAGAAGAAATAGATCTCGTCAAACTTAGCTACTTATGTCTGCCTGCCTTGAAAAAAAACCACGTATGGAGAATTGGTTGATAGAACACATACAAAGAGTGGTTGTCAATAGAGGTTCTTTTTGGGTACCAACATTCTAAGTGGAGTGCCTCAGGGTTCTGTACTGGGGTCACTGCTATTAAAGTGGGTATTGTGATAATGGTTCTGTAGCAAGCAATGCCATTCAGAAACGGCTACAGCTAGCAATATATTGCACAAGGGGTGTAGATTCAAGGGAGAAAAATATTATTCTCCCTCTTTACAAAGCACTGGTAAGACTCAACAAATAGTAACACGTGTTTCAAAAAATGGTGATTGCATGCATTTTGTTTGAAAATGGATCACAATGCATACAATGTGGCATGCAATTCTCATGTGCTAACGGATAGCAAAACACGGTTGAAAACGCGTGAGAAAAATACCAGTGTGGCCTAACCCTAAGGTCTCATTGGAACATGCTGTGCAGTTTTGGAATCCCAAATATAAAAGGGGCATCTTGGAAATAGATAGAGAAGGGCAACTAAATGAATAGGGGGAATGGAGGGACTTGACTATGAGGACAAATCGGACAAGTTAGGGCTGTTTACACTGGAAAAGTAGGGATATGATAACTTAAATAAAATTGAAATATAGTGAGAATAGTGAAACTGTTTTCCTACCGATTTGGTTACGTCAAGTTCATTAAATAACTTAGTGTGGGCTGGATACGTTTTTAAAAACCAGGTGGAGTTTTTTTCTTCTTTTTTGGCCTTCCTATAGATCAATGGTTGGACTAGATGGAATGGTTGGACTAGAGGGACGTATGTCTTTATTCAACTTCCAATACTATGTAACCATTTCATGCAGGGATAGGCAACCAGTAGATTTCCAGATTTGAAAACTACAACTCCCAGCTTTCCTTAACAAGCACTCTGGAGATCTACTTGTTGCCTATGCCTGATTTAATGGGAGGTTGTGCTTCTTGCAGAGTGCAACCTTTCATTGGCTGGTCCACCTGCCTAGTGAAGTGGGGTCAGGCTTTTGAGAACTGAGGAGCAACACTTCGGCCCAATCTAATGTACCCCCAGAGCTGAGGACCTAGCATTTTAGATTCTCACCCTGGGTACATCAGGAGGGAGCGGGTTGTTTAGGACCACAAGCTCCACAAAATGTTCTCCTACTGTCAGTTTATTGACCTCCCCTTATGGCTCCTAAAGCAATAAGTACAATATCTCGACATAAAACGTACTCAACATTCGATCCAAGATGAAGTACAAATCAATAGAGCAGTGGTTATACATGTTCCCTGGCTGGATCATGTTTGCAACCCTCTGTGCCAATATGGACCAGGATAAAACCAAATACATCATTTTGAGATATCCAAGCCAAATTCATTCTTTTTTTTATTATTATGTAACAAAGAACATGCTGGTTGGTTATTTTATAATCATACACTGATAAATAGGCCCGGGCACTCCAAACGGCAACGTGCCAGAAAACAGGTAGGTGCAAATCTCCCAAAATCCTCAACCCAAGGGGACAACGTTATACCCGAAACGTTGTGTGTGTGTGTGTGATTCACTGAATAAAATGTATTAAGCATTTGAAGTAGTTGTGTGCATCTCTCTGCCTTTTCTTGGTCTTTGGTTATTTTATACTTTCCTAAAAACCAATAGGATCTCTGAGTTGTTGGATCTAGTACTGACACTGTGGCACAAATAAAGGGCTGTAGGATTCTATGCAAAATGTACACCCAACACCCATAACCGCGGGATTGTAAATCTCCATCCTCTTGTGAAAATAATGGAATTGTGAATTGTCTTTACATTGACAATGTTGCAGCAAGAAAACGTCTCATCAGAATCAAGTAGAACAGTTGAAAAGTGAATGGTGATATTTTTATGCTGGCAACATTGGCTGGATATTTCCATTTGGCCCTATAATAATTTGGTTTATGGGCCTGTGCCCTCCCTTGTGTTCATGGATCTTTACACTTTAGATCAATATCGTAGTCACATCCTCTACTGGAGGTCTCTGTGTGTTACCTTTTAAATATGCATTTAGGGCTAGGCCACACTGCTGCGTTTTTTTTGCGCTTGCGATTGCGCTTGCGATTGCGCTTGCGATTGCGCTTGCGTTTTTAAAAAATCATTGAAAACGCGGCAACGCAAAAAAAACGTGTGTTTTTCGGTGCGATTGCGTTTTGCGTTCTGCATTTTTAATCGCAATCGCATGCGCTTTCCTATACTTATTGAAGAAATCGCAAGCGCAAACGCAACATAATCGCACATGAAATCGCATGCGATTGCGATTGCATTTGCGTTTGCGTTTCAGTGTGGCCAAGCCCTTAAGATGGAACTAACTATTTAATAATGGGGGGGGGCAATATGTCTTTACAGTGTTTATTTTTGCTAGTATGTGGTCTGCTAGCCTGTTCTGTGCCCTGGGATTTAGTGCAGGTGTTGTCTACACCAATACTGGGTTCCCACACCATTGCTTTTATATGTAATACTGAAGACAGACAGTAGAGGGAGCTATTAGCTTGTCCAGGACACTTACACTTATTTCTGTTAACCCTTCCAAAGCTTTGAGCATTGCTCATTCATCTAATTCCTGTGAACTTTTGTGGCTGATTTTATTGCCTGTTAATGACTCATCATAGTAATGTAGAAGCTTTCAGTGCGGCAGAGGCTTCATTTGATGATTAGCACTGAAAGCTTGGTCAAAGGAGTATATTGCTTCATTACATATTGGTTCATAAATGGATGCGAGAATTTAGGTACTTGCCCATTTAATGTCACCTGGTTGAATAATACTTTCTGTTTCTGCACTAGAACAAGCGTAGCCAGGGGTCAGAGCCTGTTTGGCAGTGCAGGTCTCCAGCTGCATTCCCAGCTCCTTACTTGGGGATAGAGCTGTATGCTGCACCATGATTGGACAGGAGGGGCTGTAATATAGAACTGATATTGTATTTTTTTTCATATAAAGTGCTGACCATGTCATTATATCATTGGCCACACATAGTTCCTCAGATCCCGTCATCAATCTACCCACCTAGTTGCACATCTTTGCTAAGGCTTTTCAAGATTGACCAGTCAAGTCACTTCATTACCCCATTCAATTGGCCCTTGTCAAAATATAATCAATCAAGGCTGATTTCCTGCCATTGCCTTGCAGTGTTGGGGCTCGTTCACACTACATCAGTTTGTATCCGTTTTTCAATTGCAGGTGTATTTTAAAAAACGGACAGACGCTAAAACCCCATAGGATTTCACAATATCGTTCACACTTGCCTCGTTTTGTTCCGTTCTAGTCCTTTCAAAAATAATCGCGCTGCTTCCCGCATTTCTGGGATAACAATGCACGCGTTGGCGTTTCTGTTCATTTTTCGCGAAGGATGTCTGGGAGTTCCTGTGGTGTCATTTCCGGTCCACAGGCTATAGGAAACACACTGAAGAATAGCAAAATCCCATTATTGTTAGTGTATGGCCACCTTTACATTGTTAATTTATCTGCGAGTGAGAAGCAGAATTTGTTTGTAAAAAAGTATCCCGTCAGCCCTGTGACTGACCGCAGTATAGAGATCTGTATTAACATTAAAGAGCAAGTTCAGTGAAAACTTAAAATACATTTTAGCTTTAAATGTTAATCACCTACCGATTCTCTTCCCCCCCCCCCCCCAAAAAAAAAACGGAGCAGGGGGTGGTGCTTAGGTGGTTCATTGGATCGTTTAAATTATAGCAAGATCACACTGTTGGAAATCACAACATTTACAGGGACTTTTCAGAAATTATAGTAACTGCCCGGCTCCTGACCTCTTATATCTTAGCCTGCCTGCCAGCACACTTTATAGAACAGTTAAGAGACTCAGCAGAGAAAAGGCAGGGGGAGGTGGAGGGAGATGTGTAAGCAGAGCAGGGTCCATGGTGAGGCTGTGCAGAACTTATAAGTGTCGCAGACATCACAAGAAGGCAGTGAGTAAGGGAGGGTGGGGGGAATTAGGAGTACTCACTAAACATTAATGATTTAATAACAAAGCAAGCACATATAAATTTGTAAATACCACCATTTTACTTCTCTCAGATTGTAGTTTTAGATAATGTAAAGTTGTTTCAGTGAGTATAGTGACCAGTTTAAAAGGAAAGCTAGATGAGATTCGGAAAACAAGGAATGTTGCAGGTTAATATTTTATAGGAAAAAGGCACCAATATCCTACTATAAGGGTGAGGCCACACTGCAACGCACAGGAATCGTGCACAAAATCGCGAGCATTATCGCGCGATTCTTGTGCGTTTTGCGCATGTATTTTTGCCATTTTGCGTTCTGGAAATGCATGCGTTAACACACCAAAAATGGCGCATACCAAACTGCGAACGGACGTGCAATCACATGCGCATCGGAAATCATGGGAATTTTCGCGTTCCTGCTGTTTCCGTTTTAGCAAAAATAGCGAGCACAAAACGTGTGCGCAAACGCGCGAAAAACTCGCTAGTGTGGCCTAGCCCTAAGTGAGTGGGAAACAGCAAGAATCGAAATAATAGTAATAGAACACTATAAAAGAAACAATGTAATCACATACAGTGAAATAGATACAACCAAATGTCTAAAAATGGCACAATATGGATACAACAGAGTCCAACGTATGTATCCCATACAGAATAGTAACAAAGTCCAAATAGCTTCCCCTACTCCAAAGTATAATGCCGATCTAGACAGATAAAAAGTTGTAAATAAATACCTGACTGTCTGGTCCCACGTGTACAATACTACATAAGTAAGAATGGGAGGTAGGAGTGGCATCGCTTGTCGAACTGGTGATTGTAAGTAAGAATGGGAGGTAGGAGTGGCATCGCTTGTCGAACTGGCGATTATAAATAAGAATGGGAGGTAGGAGTGGCATCGTTGTCGAAACTGGCGATTGAAAAGAGAATGGGAGGGTAGAGGTAGGAGAGGAGTTGGCATCGCTTGTCGAACTGGCGATTGTAAATAAGAATGGGAGGTAGGAGTGGCATCGATTGTCGAACTGGCGATTGTAAGTAAGAATGGGAGGTAGGAGTGGCATTGAGTGTCGAAACTGGCCGTTGAAGTAAGATGGCGGTAGGGTAGGAGGGCACGCATGTCGATACTGGCGATTGTAAGTAAGAATGGGAGGTAGGAGTGGCATCGCTTGTTAAACTGGCAATTGTAAGTAAGAATGGGAGGTAGGAGTGGCATGGCTTGTCACCATAAATTTTGAATTTTTATTTTTTAAACTATTTGGGGTAAAGTATCCCACACCATATTAAGCAATGTCATTACACAGGAGTGAAGGTTCCGTATATTCTTTATACAAAACTAAATGTGGATTTCTCTGTAAAACAGAACGTAAATTTATATACTTTATAACAAAATTAAGGGGATTTCTGTATTGGCTGTGATAACAATCATAGCAAGTAAAGAATATACAGAATATTATTATATGCGCAATATATAATGGGATATATGGATGTATTTCATCATTTTGATCATTAACTTCCTTTTGGGCTTGTCCAGTGGTGACCCATTCAGTGCCTGCCCCTGTGTATTATTGTAAAATCCTTAACATATATCGGCGGATGTTCTCTTTAAAAGTACAAGAGAATCATTTGCTCCAAATGATTTATTATTATTATTATTATTATTATTATTATTATTATTATTATTATTATGGGTTTATATTGCGCCAACATCTTTACAATTACATGTATACATTCACATCAGGCCCTGCCCCGAAGAGCTTACAATCTAAGAACATTTATTTGACACATACAACCTATCAGTATGTCTTTATGATTGTGAGGGAAACCGGAGTGCCCGGAGGAAACCCACAGGGGAGAACATACAAACTCCTTGCAGATGTGTCCAAGGGTGGATTCGAGCTGAACCACCGTGATTAGCACTGGACGATGGAGCTTTACTTTTCCCTTCCTGCTCTGAGGAGACATTCTCCTTGTAAATGGAGTTGCTGCAATATGATCAGAATTAATTTGTAGTCCTGTCTGTTAATAGGTCTGATGCTGGTTGGCTGCATATATAATAAACCCCACTCCCTGCTGTTTATAAAAGGGCCTCTTAAAGATAGAGGATATTGGGGGGGTGTTTTGTTCAGCGACCAGTTGATCGTGGCAAATCGCTGTCTGTCATGGGGAACATCTCTGCAGTAGACAGTTCACTCTGACTAATTGTGCAGTCATGTCCGATCTGGGGGAATGGCTGGCTGACATCGGTCTCTGTCGACATTGAAAATGCTGCAGATTTTTCAGCTTGACAAACAGATATACGGAAATATCGGTCGGTTTGGCCAAAAAATCTGTTTGTGTGCACCCAGCCTAAGGGTTACGCCACACTGCTCTGCTATCTCATGCGCTAACGATTGCGAGCCGTTTGTGCATGAGAATCGCAGAGCAGCGCATGTCAATGTGGGTGGCCATATTACATGCACTGTATTACATGCATCCAACCTAGTGCAGAGCAAGCGGACGGTAACATGTGCCGATGTGTGCGCACTTTTCACACCCTCAGGGGCTGCTAATAGGGTTTTGTTGGTCACAATGTAGATTTGAGGTTCATTTTTAGCTTCAGTTCTCCTTTAAAGCATTGTGAGGCTCTTCCCTTGTATGTGGCTCTTTTCCCCATATAAATAGTTTATCTAAGCTGTGTATTTGGAATATATTTGTTCTTGTTTTGCTCAGGTCAAAAATACTAAAGGCCCCAGAATGTGAATTTGGGATCTGATAAGCTATTGAAATCACTGCATAGTAACCCATCACCAATGCCTACTGTACACAGAGTAATACTTATTCATTGCTGGTCCTCATAGTGCTGGATTCAAATAAGGATTTATCAGTGATGCTCCATTTAACCAATCTTATTAATGTCCTTTGTATATGGGGGATGGGCAAGGGTCTGGCTGGGTCCATCTATAGGGTTCTACCAGGAGCTCCACGAAATATTAATCCACCTCTTGCATGGACAGATTTATTGTTAGCCACATGCCTAGGGTTGCGGGGGCAGCTGTCGCTCTCTCCTCCTTTTTGATCTTTTTTTTGCCTTCCTCTGGATCAACAGTTAGGCAGGAAATGTGGGTATTGCCGAGTGGGTTGAACTGGTCTTTATTTAACCCCAATTACTATATTGTATTGTGCTATACTGTACTATACTATATTGTGCTATACTATGCTGTACTATACTATACTATATTGTGCTATGCTGTACTGTACTATACTATATTGTGCTATACTGTACTATGCTGTACTGTACTATACTATATTGTGCTATACTGTACGATCTGACTGTAACTATAACCTATCTTTGCTATAACTATGCTGTACTGTACCTTATTGTGCTTACTATCTGTACTATACTATTTGTGCTAATACTGTACTATGCTGTCTGTACTATACTATATTGTGCTATACTAATGCTTACTGTACTATACTATATTGTGCCCTATATGTACTATGCTGTCTATCTGTAATTGTGCTAAGACTATGCTGTACTTACTATAGTGGCTATCTAGCTGTCGGTACTATACTGTATTGTGCTATCTATCTGTACTATACTATATTGTGCTATACTGTCACTATGCTTTACTATACTAGATTGGTTACTGTACGCTGTCATATATTGTCGTATCTAGCTGTACGTTACTATACATATATGTGCTTCTATACTGTACTATGCTGTTACTGTACTATACTGTATTGTGCCTATAACTATACTGTACGTGTACTTATACTATATTGTGCCTATAACTGTAACTATTGCTGTACTGTTACTATACTGTATTCTGTGCTATCCTATGGCTTAACGGTATCATTACTATATTGTACCTATTCCTAATTGTGTCATAACTATCTCTGTTTGCTTTATTGTATACTGTACTATACGTATTTTGCTTACTGTACTACTGACGTATACGCTATACGGCTTACTACGATACTTCATGTGCATACTGGGCTGTACTGTATCTATACTATATTGTGCTATCTGCTGCGATTACTATATTGCTGATGTATATCTATTTGGTGCTATCCTGTACTTATGCTGTACTGTACTTACTTATATTGTGCATACTATGCGCTGTAATCTTACTATATTGTGCTATACTATGTTGTACTATACTATATTTGCTATACTGTACTATGGCTGTACTGTACTTACCGGTATACTATATTGTGCCTTCCTATGCTTGTATATACTATATTGTGCTATACTATGCTGTGTATCATACTACTAGTTGGTGGCTATTACGATGCTGTACTGTACTATACTAATTGTGCTACTGTACTATTCTGTTAACTGTACTACCGTGTGTTAACTATATTGTGCTTACTATGCTTGTACTGTACTATACTATATTGTGCCTATATATGCGGTACGTACTTACTTAAGTGATGGTGCTGTACTGTACTATACGTATTGTGTTATTACTATGCTGTATCTTTATATAACCATTATTGTGTCTATACTGTACTATACTGTATGTTGCTTATATATGCTTGTACTATAATAATGTGTCATATACGCTGACTTACTACCAACGATATTGCTGGACTGTAACTATGCTGTATCTGTGCTATTTATCATGTTCGGCTAATATGGCTATAACTATGCTGTACTGTACTAACGAATTGTGCTATACTTGTACTGTACTTTAACTATATATTGTTGTGTACTACGCCTGTACTGTACTATACTAAAATTTTGGATATTTGCTATACTAGCTGACTATACTATATTGTGCTATGCTGTCTGATACTAAACTATATTGTGCTATTAATGGTAACTATTCTGTAATGTATATACTAATATGTGACTGTACTATATATATGTGTTGCGCTGCTATTTATATATTGTGGCTATAACTATGCTGTACTGTACTATGCGTACTATAATATTGTGCTAGCTGTTACTATACTGTACTTGATGCATCTTATTGTGCTATATATACTATATTGTGCTATACTATGCTGTCTTGTAATAATGTATTGGTGCTATACTATACTGTATTGTTGCGTATAACTATACTGTATTGTGCTATACTGTATTTGCTATACTATCCTTGTTCTATGCTGTACTGTACTATACTGTATTGCATGGCTATACTCTATGCTGTACTATACTGTCATTGTGCATCCTATGCTGTACTAGCTGTATTGTGCTATACTATGCTGTACTATACTGTTTGTGCTATACTATGCTGTACTGTACTAGCTGTACATACTATATTGTGCTATGCTGTAATATACTGTAATTGTGCTATACTATATTTTGCTATACTAATTGGCTTACTATCTATATTTTGTGCTATACTATACTATTTGTGCTATACTATGCTGTACTGTACTATCTGTATTGTGTCTATACTATACGTCTTGTGCTATCTATACTGATATTGTGCCTATACTTACTATAATTGTGCTTGATGTACTAGTACTCATACTGTATTGTCCGCTATACTATGCTGATACTATCCCTGTATTGTCTATAACTATGCTGTACTGGTACTATACTGTATTTGTTGCTCTACTATCTGTACTGTAATGTATTGTGCTTACTATGTCTGTACCATACTGTATTCGTGCTATCC
Organism: Hymenochirus boettgeri; assembly: GCA_019447015.1. Classification (NCBI taxonomy): domain Eukaryota; kingdom Metazoa; phylum Chordata; class Amphibia; order Anura; family Pipidae; genus Hymenochirus; species Hymenochirus boettgeri. The sequence goes on from CM033476.1 coordinate 38,229,540, forward strand.
TATGCTGTACTATACTGTATTGTGCTAACTATGCTGTACTATACTTATTGTGCTATACTATCTGTACTATACTGTATTGTGCTATATTGCTTTACGGTCTATAATGGTAGTGTGCGCTTACTATGCTTGTACTGTACTATACTGTATTGTCTAAACTATGCTGACTATACTGTATTGTGTGCTATGCTGTACTGTACTATAACATGTAATTATTCTGTACTGTAACTACTACTGTATTGTGCTATACTTGCTGTACTGTACTATACTGTATTGTGCTTATACTTGTACTATACTTAATTGTGCTATACTGTAATATGCTGTACTGTAGCTATACTATATTGTGCTTACTATGCTGTACTGTACCTATACTAACATATTGTGCATACTATGCTGTACTATACTATATTGTGGGGCTATACTGTACTATGCTGTACTGTACACCGTATACTATATTGTGCTAACTATATGTAACTGTACTATACATATTGTAGCTATACTATGCTGTACTATACTATATTGGGTGCTATACTTTGGCTGTACTGTACTATACTGTATGTCACTATATGTATGTCTATACTACTGTATCTAAGGCTGTTTGTGCTATACCCGGTAGTACTTATATTGTTGCTATGCTTACTGCTACGTATATGTGTGTCTATACTATGATATATGTGGCTATTACTATGCTGTACGTATACTGTATATTGTGTCTACTGTGCTGTCCTTACTATACTGTATTGTTTGTCTATACTATGCTGTACGGTATACTTACATACTATATTGTGCTATACTACTATACTGTATTGTGCATCTATTTGTACTATACTATAATTGTGTATACTAATATATTGCTGCTTACTGTACATACTATTGTGCTATCGATTCTGTACTGTACTATACTGTATTGTGCTATACATCTGTACTATGCTGCTATGACTATACTATATTGTGCTAACTAGTCTGTACTATATGCTATTGCTGCTCATATACGCTGTAGCGAGTATCTATCTGACTATATTATTGGCTATACTATGGCTGTACTGTACTACTGTATTGTTGCTATACTCTGCTGTACTGTACTAATTATGGTGCAACTTACTAGGCTGGTACTTACTATACTGTATGTGACTGCTATACTATGCTGTACTGAAACTGATATTGCTTCTATGCATGTACTATACTGTATTGTGTATTTACTATCACTACTGATTGTGCTATACTAGCTTACTACGTAACTGTATGTCTATTCGACTGTATATTACTGATTCAACTATGCGTTGAACTTATGCTGTCTATGACTGTATAGGTGACTAATATATATGTGTACTGTACTATACTGATATTGTGCATCTTACTGATTTGTAGCTATCTGTATGCTATACTTATATATGTATTGTGCATATCTATACTTGCTGTATACCATACATAATTGTGTACTAGCTGCTGTACTAGACTATGGATTCTATGCTTACTATTGTGCTAATACTTACATGCTGTACTGTATACGGTATACTAGTAGTTGTGCTATTACTATGCTGTACTGTTACTATACTATTGTGCTTATACTATGCTGTACTATCTTATTGTGCTACTACTATGCTGATACTGTACTATACTTATTGTGCGATCATCTACTGTACATATGCGTATGTGCTTACCTGGATTGTAACTATATTTGTGTCTAATCCTATCTGTATCTGTACAACTTAGTTGATACTGCTGTGTACTATACATATTTCTATGTGCGTACTGTACTATACTGTATTGGTTGCTGTACATACTAACTATTTGTTCATCTGTACTATCTGTATTGTGTCTATACTATGCTGTACCTTCTATATATGCTATACGTGTCTATCTATGTCTGTACTATGTACTATATTGTGCTAATACTATGCTGTAATGTTACTAGTACTAATAGTGCTATTGTAATGCTGTATGTTATACTATTGTGTACTGTACTGTACTATACTATGTCATTACTCGCTGTACTGTACTATACTATTAGTGCTGATATCTTATGCTGTTTACTATATGGATGTTGCTTACTATGGCTGTACTAATACTATTGTGCTATACTTCTATGCTGGTACTGACTATACTTTAATTGGCTATACAATGCTGTGTGTCTATACTGTATTGTGTATTCTGTAACTATGGCTATACTGGATGACTATACTATCTGTATTGGGCTATTACTATGCTTGTACTAGCTTTACTATACTGTATTGTGCTCATACGATATGTAGTGCTTATACTTTGTATAACTAACTAAGGTCTATTAGCTATATGATGCTGTACTGTACTATACTGTATTGTGCTATACATATGCTGTTACTGTACTATACTATGTAGCTATACTATGCTGTACTGTACTATACTGTATTGTGCTATACTATGCTGTAACTGTACTAACTGTATTGTGCTATACTAGCTGTACTGTACTTACTGTATTATTGCTATACTATGCTGTACTTGTACGTACTGTATTGTGTACTATACTATGCGTACTGTACTATAAATGTATTGTGCTATACTATGCTGTACTGTCGTTTCTATACTATGCTGTACTGTACTACTGTGTTGGTGCTATACTATTCTGTACTACTACTGTATTGTGCTATACTATGCTTGTACTGTACATACTGTATTGTGCATACTATGCTGTACTGTACTGTATGGTGCTATTACTATGTACTGTGTTGGCACTGTGCTATGCTGTACTGTAATCGCTGTATACTGATTACTATACGTATTTGTATATGCTGTACTGTACTATCTGTATTGTGCTATGTATTATGCTGTCTACCTGTGTATCTGCTTATGTGCTGTATGCTATACTTGCTGTCTGTTATACTGTATTGTGCTATACTATGCTGTCGTACTATACTGTATTGTGCTATTACTTGCTGTACTGTACTATACTGTATTGTGCTATACTATGCGTACTGTATGCTAATACTGTATTGTGCTATACGTATGCTGTACTGTACTATACTGTATTGTGCCTATTACTATTGCTGTATGTACTGATACTGTTTTGCTCTGTATGCTGTACTGTCTATACTGTTTGTGCTATACTATGCTGTACTGTCTATACTGTATTGTGCTATACTATGCTGTACTGTACTATCACTGTATGTGTGCTATACTTCTGTGCTGTACTGTATTTGCGTGTTTATTTGTGTTTATATCTTTTTTTTTGTTTTTGTGGTTTATTTTATTTGTTTTTTTTCTTTTGATTTTCTATCCTGTTTTTACTTTGTCTTACTTTGTCTGTGCCTACTCCTTATTGTTCCTTTTGTCTGCTATACTTCTTGCTCTACTCTCACGTAGCTTACTATACTGTAGTTGTGCTATACTATGCTGTACTGTACTATTCTGTTACTTGTACTATGCTACATGTACCTATACTGTATTGTATACGTTGTGCTATGCTGTAACTGTACTATACTGTATTGTGCTATACTAGTGCTGTACTTGTACTATACTGTATTGTGCTATCTATGCTGTTACTGTACTTACTGGCTAATTGTTATACGATGCTCTATCGTACTATACTGTATTGTGCTATACTATGCTGTACTGTATTACTGTATTGTGCTACTATGCTGTATGTACTATACTGTTTGTGCTATACTAGCTGTACTGTACTATACTGTATTGTTGGCTATACTATTCATGTACTGTACTAGTATTGTTGCTATACTCTGCTGTACTGTACTACTGTATTGTGCTATACTATGCTGTACTGTACTATACTGTATTGTGCTATACTATGCTGTAATATGTGTTGTATACTATCTGTATTATTGTGCTATACTATGCTGTACTAACTGTATTGTGCTATACTATGCTGTTGTACTATTGTATTGTGCTATACTTATGTGTAGACTATGGTATTGTGCTATCGCTATGCTGTACTGTACTACTGCTGTTTGTGCTATACTATGCTGTACTGTACTATACTGTATTGTGTGCTTACTTACTATGCTAGTACTGTACTATGACTGTATTGTGCTTACTATGCTGTACTGTACTATACTGTATGTGCTATACTAATGTACTGTACCTAGTATGCTAGACTGTACTGCTATACTATGCTGCGACTGTACTATACTGATTGTGCTATACTATGCGTGCTGTACTATACTGTATTGTGCTATACTATGCTGTCTGTACTATACCTGTATTGTGCTATATACTCTGCTGTCTGTACTAACCTGTATTGTGCTAACTATGCTTGCTGTACTATCTGGTATTGTGCTATACTATGCTGTCTGTACTATACGTATTGTGCTATACTATGCTGTACTGATATACTGTATTGTGCTATACTACTGCTGTCTGTACTATCTGTATTGTGCTATACTATGGTCTGTACTATACTGTTTGCTACTATGCTTCTTCTATCTGTTTGTGCTATACTATCTTGCTGTACTATAGTATTGTGCTATACTAGCTGTAGCTGTCATACTGATGTGCTAACTATCTGTACTGTACTATACTGTAATGTGCTATACTATGCTGTGCTGTACTATACTGTATTGTGCTATACTATGCTGTGCTGTTACTACTGTATGTGCTTATACTATGCTGTCTGTACTGTTATTGTGCTATACTATGCTGTACTGTACTGTATTGTGCTATACTATGCTGTACTGTATTGTGCTATACTATGCTGTACTGTACTGTATTGTGCTATACTATGCTGTACTGTACTGTATTGTGCTATACTATGCTGTACTGTACTATACTGTATTGTGCTATACTATGCTGTACTGTACTGTATTGTGCTATACTATGCTGTACTGTACTATTATTGTGCTATACTATGCTGGTACTGTACTGTATTGTGCATACTATGCTGTGCTGTAACTGTATTGTGCTATACTACCTGTACTGTACTGTACTATGTGCTATAGCTATGCTATTCTGTCTTGTGCTGTACATGTACTGTCCTGTATTGTGCTATACTAATGCTGTGCTGTACTATACTGTATTGTGCTATACTATGCTGTACTGTACTGGATGACTGTATTGTTCTGATACACTATGCATGTATGTGCTAACTATACGGTATTGTGCTATACTATGCTGTCTGTACTGTATTGTGCTATACATGCTGTCTGTACTGTTTGTGCTATGACTATGCTTGTGCTGTATTCTGTGCTATACTATGCTGTACCTGTATTATTGTGCTATAACTTATGCTTGTACTGTACTAGTCTTGTGCTATACGCTATGTCTTACGTCTGCTGGTATTGTGCTATACTATGCTGTACTGTCCTATACTGTATTGTACTATCACTGACTTACTGTAGCTGTACTGTGTGCTATACTATGCTGTACTGTACTGTATTGTGCGTATACTATGCGGTACTGTACATGTATTGTGGCTATACATGCTGTACTGTACTGTAATTGTTGCTAATACTATGCTGTACTGTACTGTAGCTGTGTCTATACTAGTGCTGTACTGTACTATTATTGTGCTATACTATGCTGTTACTAGTACTTGTATTGTGCTATACTTGGCTTGCTGTACTATACTGTATTGTGCTATACTATGCTGTACTGCTGTACTTTGGTATTGTGTGCGTCTATCTACTGATGCTTACTGTACTTGCTGTATTGTGCTCTACTATGCTGTACTGTACTTGTATTGTGCTATACTATGCTTGTACTGTACTGTATTGGTGCTATACTATTGTACTGTATACGTTGTGCGTACTGTACTATCCTGTATTGTGCTAACTATGCTCTGACTGTACTGCTGTATTGTGCTATACTATCTGTCTATCCCTGTACTGTTTTGTTTTTATGCTGTACTGTAGACTGTATATTGTGCTATACTATGCTGTACTGTACTTGTATTGTGCTTATATCTCTGCTGTACTAGGTACTGTATTGTGCTCTAATGCTGTAACTATGCTACTAGTATTGTTGCTATACTATGCTGTACTGATGATCTGTATTGTGTCTATACTATGCGCTGTACGTACTATACTGTATTGTGCTATACTATGCTGTACTGTACTATACTGTATTGTGCTATACTATCTGTACTATGCGGTAGTTGTGCTATATATGCTGTACTATACTGTATTGTGCTATACTATGCTGTCTGTATATGCTGTATTGTGCTTGCTGTACTATTACTGTATTGTGCTATACTATGCTGTACTGTACTATGCACCTGTATTAGTGGCTATACTATGCTGTACTATACTGTATTGTGCTGTACTATAGCTGTATTGTTCTATACTATGCTGGTACTTACTATTCTGTATTGTGCTATACTGTACTGGTACGTGCTGTATTGTGCTATATACTGTACTGTGACTTACACTATGATTGTACTGCTGACTGTACTATGCTTATTGTGCGATATACTTGCTGTACTGTACTATGCTGTTTATGGTGCTATATACGCTGCTTACTGTACTATGGCTTGATATGTGTGGTATACTTGCTGTACTGTACTATCTGTATTGTGCTATACTATGCTGTAAACTGTACTTAGCTGTATTGTGCTATAACTATTGCGGTTAACTGTGCACTCTGCTGTATTGTTCCTATACTACTGCGTACTGTACTATGCTGTATTGTGCTATACTCTGCTGTACTGTACTATGCTGTATTGGTGCTATACTATGCTGTGTACTGTACTATGTCTGTACTGTTGCTATACTATGCTGTACTTACTATGCTGTATTGTGCTATACTATGCTGTACTGTACTATGCTGTATTGTGCTATACTCTGCGTACTGTACTATGCTGTATTGTGTGCTATTACTATGCTGTACTGTACTATGCTGTATTGTGCTATACATGCTGTCTGTACTATCTGTTGTGCTATACTACTGCTGTACTGTACTATACTGTATTGTGCTATACTAACTGCTGTACTGGTACTTCTGTACATGTGTGACTGCGTACTGTACTTGTCTGTACTATGCTTCTATACTATGCTGTACTGTACTATGGCTGGTATTTGTGCTATACTATGTGTCTGACTTCTGTATTGTGCTACTACTATGCTATGTACTAGGCTGTACTGTACTTACTGTATGTGCTATACTATGCGGTCCTGTACTATGCGTATTGTGCTATACTCTGCTGTACGTACTATCTGTTTGTGCTTACTATGCTGTATGTATATGCTGTATTTGCTATACTGCTGTACTGTACTATGCTGTATTGTGTCTATAACTATGCTGTACTGTACTATACTGTATTGTGCTATCTAACTATGCTGTATAACTGCTGTCTGATGCTGTATTGTGCATACTATGCTGTTACTGTACTATGCTGTATTGTGCTACTCCATGCTGTACAGTACTATGCTGTACTGTACTATACTGTATTGTGCTATACTCTGCTGTGACCTGTACGATGCTGTACTATGTGCTATACTATGCTGTACTATGTGTTACTATGCTGTACTGTACTATGGCTGTATTGTGCTATACTATGTTTACTGTACTATGCTGTATTGTGCTATACTATGTGTACTGTACTATGCTGTATTGTGCTATACTATCTGTAATTGTACTATGCTGTATTGTGCTATACTATGCTGTACTGTACTATACTATCCCCCAATGTCGGCACTTCAGGTTTTTTCAGTTGCTGACAAGATGCTTGGCCACCAGGAAAGTATATTACCAGGGTCATTCATTCTCTTCTTTTAACTATTACTACATCTCCCCTATGTCTGCCCATAGTTATTATCTGTAGTTATCAAACTGCAGGACCCATAAAAAACTAAAACCTGTTGGTTGATGAAACATGAATGCACAGCCAAACCTATTATCGCACAATTCCCTGGTTTATTAACTTGCTATGATCCAGCTCATTGGATTGTTTATTGTTCCTTCGTGGCTGAGGACACTGGCATGCCCATACCACTGGTTGAGAATAAACGTATATGTGAAAAGTGACAGTCAATATGGACTAAAGTTCTAAGTGCGGTGCCACGGGGTTCTTTGTTAGGGCCACTTCACTTAATCGTTTGTAGTTTAATGTCAACAAAGTTTTTTGACCAAAGAGGATTGTGCAATCGTTGAGACGGATCTAGATAGATTGTCACATTGGCCTGCTAAGTGGCAGATGAGGATTCAACGTTGATAAATGTAAGGTGAGCTTTTGGAATCCTTGTGCTCTCTCTTACTAAATGGCTCTGTGTTAAGTTAATGCCCTGTTGAAAGGATCTTGGCGTTTGGGTGTAATAAACTTAAGTGTAGCCAGTGCCAGCTGGCAACAGCTAGCCGAAGATTTTGTATAAAGCGAGTATGGATTCAAGGGAGAAAATGTTATTCTCCTCTTTACCACAAGCATTGGTAGGCCTCATTGGAATAGCAGTGCAGGAATTTTTCTCCCCTCCATTATTCTGGTGGGTTTTTTTGCCCCAATCTGGATCAACTGTGGGTATTGCTGAGTAGTTGGGACAAGATGGATGTTATCTTTATTCAACCTCAAATATTATACTATACTGTATTGTATGTATTACAATTACTATACTGTAACTTATACTATACTGTATTATATTGCACTGTTTTATTTGGGCACTTTCTTGCCATAAGTTAGGGAAATGTGCTTCAGCTATTGGGTTCTCCTTTCACACAGTGCTGTGTCGAGAAGAATGAGTACTTGGCCTTGCCATTGGCACTTAGAATAATCTTATGGTATTGTGGTTTAATTACTCTCATGACTGCATGCATTGCATTGCTGAACAGTTTATGTCTGGTATGAGGTCTGTTGGTAATATGTCACGTGATCATGTATATGGTGTTAGGAATAGTTCTCATTTGTTTCTTGTTTTGCTATACACTTGGTGAAATCTGTATCTGAATATAGGTTCCCAAAAGCCGGTTCACTTCAGGAAAAATATCAGGTCCGTTAAGTCTTCTTCAATAACTAGCTAAACAATAATGAGTGTCTGTGAGTAAAACCATCAATGATACCCTGATGTGGAGTCATCATCATCATATCCTCCAACACTCACTATACACCAGGTTCACTTCATTATCCTCCTCCTGCTGTTCTACACCATGTTGTATTGTTATTGCATTTGTAGGATTGACCATAGCAAATAATTTTTGATCAGATCTCAACAGAATCATCCTAAATCTGGAAACGATTTGGTGAGAAATCTTTCAATTTGCCCAATCAGGTTTTTTTGTAACACAACTTAAGATCAATCACAGAGTCTAGAAACTGAAAAGTTTTTGGCAGATACGATCAAAGTGACAGCATCTGCTAATAAATGATCCTGTGTGGCCAGCTTACAGAGCCCATACATCAATCATGAAGCGGGTCCATTTTTGTTTTTTTTATTTGGATTGTCAATGAACAGATGAGACGGTCTGGGCTTTGATGTGAGGCTCCTCCCTCTCTTCTGTACTTTCTCATTGATTGAGAATAAGGACCACCACCAATTCCAGGACCAGTACATTGATATCTATGCAAAGACATCAAACCATTAGCATTGCCAAACAATCTGTTCTATAAGGAAGGGAGGAACATCCATGAGATCCACTTCAGCTATCTGACGTAGTATAGCAACAGGAGCCACCATACATGAAGTGGCTAACAATTCTCAAAATGTGTATACAGGCTTAAAGGGCATTGTCCACCCTCAAATTGTTATTTTACATATTTTTTTTAACAGACAGTTAAGCAGCCCCCGAACCCTATTTTTGTTATATTTACCTATTAAAGAAGCTCCTGAAAGACTTCAGACAAATCCCTCGTCGTGCTTCCCTTCTATGCTGCTGCTTCTGGGTTTACGGGCGTCGAGGTGAAAACAGTGATGATGACAATCAAGATGAAGGTTTGATGTCAACCTTCATCAATATATTGCATACTGTACTATGCTGTACTGTACTATACTATATTGTGCTATACTATACTATGCTGTACTGTACTATACTATATTGTGCTATACTGTGCTGTACTGTACTATACTATATTGTGCTATACTGTACTATGCTGTACTGTACTATACTATATTGTGCTATACTATGCTGTACTGTACTATATTGTGCTATACTATGCTGTACTATACTATATTGTGCTATACTGTACTATGCTGTACTGTACTATACTATATTGTGCTATACTATGCTGTACTGTACTATACTATATTGTGCTATACTGTACTATGCTGTACTATACTGTATTGTGCTATACTATGCTGTACTATACTATATTGTGCTATACTATGCTGTACTGTACTATACTGTATTGTGCTATACTATGCTGTACTATACTATATTGTGCTATACTGTACTATGCTGTACTATACTATATTGTGCTATACTATGCTGTACTTTACTATACTATATTGTGCTATACTGTACTATGCTGTACTGTACTATACTGTATTGTGCTATACTATACTGTACTGTACTATACTATATTGTGCTATACTGTACTATGCTGTACTGTACTATACTGTATTGTGCTATACTATGCTGTACTGTACTATACTATATTGTACTATACTATATTGTGCTATACTATGCTGTACTGTACTATACTATATTGTGCTATACTGTACTATGCTGTACTGTACTACCGGTATACTATATTGTGCTATACTATGCTGTACTGTACTATACTATATTGTGCTATACTATGCTGTACTGTACTATACTATATTGTGCTATGCTGTACTGTACTATACTATATTGTGCTATACTGTACTATGCTGTACTGTACTATACTATATTGTGCTATACTATGCTGTACTATACTATATTGTGCTATACTATGCTGTACTATAAGCAACATACCTGTATGAGTATACAGTACAGGCATATTATAGCACAATAACAGATATACAGTAACAGATAGTATAGCAGCAATACCGTATGTATAACAGGCATAGTATAGCCAATACAGTATATTCATCATATCAACAATCATTACAGTACAGTCATAGTATAAGCACAATACGATTATAGGACAGTAGCAGGCATCGGTATATAAGAAAGCACAATACAGCATAGTACAGCACAATACAGTATAGTACAGCAGAGTATAAGGCACATAGCATTAGTAAACAGTAACAGCATAATCACAATAACAAGTATCAAGGTACGTACAAGGGGCGGAAGCACCAGTAAAACAGCATAGTACAGTACAGCGTAGTATAGCACAATACATACATTACAGTCTAGGTAAAAGCGGACATACATTACAGTACCGCATAGTAATCTCACACATACAGCACATTGCAGTGTAACAGCATAGTATCAGCAACGAATACAGCATAGTACAGTACAGCATCGGTATCGCACAATACAGTATTAACGTACAGCGATAGGTATAAGCACAATACAGTACGTACAGGCATAGTAGAAAAACACAATACGGACGTAACAGCATATATATCACCATACAGTACATTACGAGCAGGATGTATAAGGGGCCACAATACAGTAACATTACAAGTCTAGTTATAAGCAACAATACATTACCGTACCGCATTAGTATCGCAGCAATACAGGTACCGTACAATGCATAGTATTCACAATACAGTCAGTAGCAGGGCAGGGAGTATAGTGTGCACAATACGTATAGTACACAGTACAGCATAGCTAGCACAATACAGTACAGTACAGCAAGTATAGGCACAAATCGTATTCGTACACATAGTCTTAAGCACAATACGTATCAGCATAGTATAGCACTACAGGTACGAGGTACAGCGATATGATGCACATACGTCACGCACAGCATAGTAATAGCTACAAACAGTATAGTAACGCACAGCAATAGTATAGGCCACAATACAGTGATAGTACAGAGCACAGGCATAGTATGTCACAATACCGGTATAGTACATCACAGCAATAGGTATAGAGCACAATACAGTATAGTATCAGCACAGCCTAGTATTTCCAATCAGTAAGTAACAGCTATAGTATGCAACAATACAGTACAGTACAGCATAGTAAATAGCACATACAACTGTAGTATCGATACATGGGGGGAGCATTGTGGAGTGAGGGGGGCACATACAGTACTACAGTCCTAGTATATCACATACAGTACATGTGGGAACTATCATAGTATAGCACAATCAGTACAGTCAGCATAGTATAGGCACAATACAGTAACAGTACAACATGGGGTGTAAGTTTGGGGGCCAATAGTATAGCACAATGACGTATAGTACAGTACAGCATAGTAATACACAATACATACAGTACAGCATAGTATAGTCACAATCAGTACAGTCCTAGCAATGGTAATAGCACAAATACAGTACAGCAAGTAAATAAGGCCAACTACCGTACAGTACAGCCGTAGAATAGCACAATACAGTACAGCATCAGCAATAGTATAGCACAATACAGTAATCGTACAGCAGCAGCATAGATGCACAATACAGTATAGTACAGCGACCGGCATAGTAATAGCACAATACCGTATGAGTACAGCACAGCCTAGTTATAGCAACATACATTATAGTACAGCACAGATAGTAATAGTGCACAATACAGTATAGTACAAGCACAGCATAGTATAGCACATACAAGTAATGTTGACATGCAAGCATAGTATAGGGGCAACAATACAGTATATAAGGCACAGCAAGTATAGGGCACATACAGGGTAAGTAAAACACAGCATAGTAATATTCACAATACAGAAGTAACAGCACATTCATAGTTATAGCACAATACAGTATAGTACAAGCAAAAACAGTCATATGTATGCACAATACATTAATATTACAGCACACATAGTATAGCCAATACAGTATAGTCAGCACATCATAGTTTAGCCGATACGAGTATAGTTACAGCACATCGCATAGTAGAGCACAATACAGTAGGATTACAAGCACAGCATAGTAGTAGGCCACAGATACGTATAGTGACAGTAACAGCATAGTATATAACAGTACGGTTATAGTACAGGGTGGTTAACGAGTAGGATAGCACAGTAGCAGTAATATTTTCCAGTTACATTCGAGGAGTATATGCACATACAGTCGTAGTAACAGTAACAGCATAGTATATTTGCACAATACCTAAGACAGTACAGCAGGTCACTAGCACAATACAGTATCGTAACAGTACAGCATCGTAATATGCACAATACAGTAATTGTACGCATAGTATAGCACAATACATTCTAGTACAGGACAGCTAGTAAGCACAATACAGTAGGTAACACATAGTATGCACAATACAGTAGAGTACAGACAAGCATAGTGAAATAGCAACAATACATTATAGTAAGTACGCATAGTATAGCACAATACAGTATATTACATACAGCATAGTATAGCCCCATGACTTACGATTGGAACAAGCATAGTATTGGCACAATACAGTAATAGTACAGTACGCATCGTATAGCCAATACCGTATAGTACAGTCAACACAGCATAGTATAGCACAATACAGTATAGTACAGTACGCAAGTATAGCCCATACAGTATAGTACAGTACAGCATAGATAGCACACTACAGTATAGTACAGTACCTCATAGTCTCGCAACAAACGTAGTACGTACGCATAGTAAAAGCAAAGAGGCACAATACGTATAGTACAGTACAGCATGTACAGCACAATCCAGTATAGTACAGTACAGCCCTAGTTACAATACAGTATAGTACAGTACATCATAGTATAGCACAATACATTATAAGTACCGTACAGCATATTATAGCAACAATCCAGATATACAGTACAGCAATAGTAGATAGCAAATAGCCAGTATAGTACAGTACAGCATAGTATAGACAATGCATTATAGTACAGTACACAGCATAGAAAATGATAGGTCACCATACACAGTAATAAGTCACGACAAAGCATAGTATAGCACAATACAGTATAGTACAGAGTAAACAAAAGCATAGTAAAGCCAATACAGCCGTATATTTACAGTACAGACAAAAAAGTAAATAAAAAAAAAAGCACAATACAAAGATATAGTACAGGGGTACAGGGGGGGGGCATAGTATATCAACAAATACAGTATAAGTACAGTACAGCTACAGGTATTAGCACAAGCAGTATAGTTACAGTTACGCATAGTATAGGCACAATACGTATTAATTACATGTTAACAGCATAGTATATCACTACAGTATAGTACGGTGATCAGGGCATAGGTATACCCAATTACAGGTAAATAGTACAGACGCATAGTATAGCACAATACAGTATAGTCCAGTGACATCGATGAGTATAGGGGGGCACCATACAGTATATACAGAGTCAATAAATACAGCAGCAGTACAGGCTAGTACGTACAGCATAATACAGCACATACAGTATAGTAACGTACAGCATAATACAAGAGTAATAGTACAGGGGGTCACGGAGCCTAGCACATTACAAGGCACAATACAGTACAGTACAGCATAGATAGCACAGACAGTACAGTACAGCATAGTATAGGGGCAAATCATTGATAGTACAGTACCGCATAGTATAGGCAACAATACATATAGTACGGCATGAGTATGACACGTAGGGCCGTATAGTAACAGTACGACATAGTATGGGGGGATGCTACAATACAGTACAGTCAGCATAGTATAGACCAATACATTATAGTACAGTACCGCATAGTAAAATAGCGACAAGCTGCCATATAGTAACAGTACATAGTATAGCACAATACAGGTATAGTACCAGTACAGCATAGTTAGCAACAATACAGTTAGTACAGTACAGCATAGTATTAGGCAGCAATACGTATAGTACAGTACAAGCATATTTGAGCACAAACAGTATATTAAGTACATCCGCATAGTATCGCAGCAATACAGTATAGTACCGCACAGCATAGTAGAGCACAATCCAGTATAGGTACATACATAGCATAGTATACAACAATACAGTAGTAGTACAGTACATATAGTATAGCACAATACAGTATATTACAGTCACAGCATAGTTAGGCACAAGACAGTATAGTAACATACGAGCATAGTATAGCAGGGCAATACGCGTAGTAGTTACAGGGGTGACAGCATAGTATAAGCACAATACCATATAGTACATTGCATAATACAGCACAATACAGTATAGTAAACAGTACAGCATAATACAGCACAATACACGTATAGTACAGTCACAGCATAATACAGTTAGTACAGTACAGCCATAGCCGAGCCGGGTACATGGCGCACAATAGCAGTACAGTACTGGGCATAGGTTATAGGGGGGGGACAAGTGCCCAATACAGGTACAGTCGCGATAGTATAGGCACAGTACATTATGAGTACATGCGGAGGCGGGATAGGGTAGCCTCGGGGCTCAATACAGGTAATAGTACGCATAGTATACACAATCGAGTATAGTACCTACAGCAGAGGTAATAGGCACAATACAGTACGTCCAGAGCATAGTAATAGCACAATACATTATATACAGTACAGCATAGTATAGCACAAGACAGTATAGTAACACGAAGCATAGTATAGCACAATACATTATGACGTCACAGTACGCATATGATCGCACAATACAGTAATAGTACATCATAGGTATAGCACACTACAGTATAGTACATGTACGGGCATAGTATAGGCAACAATACAGTAATAGTAATCAGTTTAAAAAACAGCATAGTAATAGCACAATACAGTATAGGGGGTACAAGTACAGCATAGCACAATTAGTTAGTTAGCACATATAGTATAGTATGTAGCACATACAGTTATATTACAATGTACAGCATAGAACAATATATATAGTAAGCACAATATAGTTATCTAAGGCACAATATAGTATGCAACAATACAGTTAGAGTAAAGCAGTATCATACAATATAGTATAGTACGTGAGGGGCATAGTACAGTACAGCATATATAGGAGCGTCCAATAGTAGTATAGTTATGCACAATCCGTGATAGTACAGCATACACAATTAATTATACGTACAGTACAGCATTGATACGCACACACTGATAGTATATACAGGTACAGCATAGTACAGTATAGCACATGGGGTGTGGGGTGGGGTGGGGGGGGATAATAGTTTTATACAGTACGGGGGCATATAACTGGAGCACAATATGAGTGATATATACACAAGCTAGTATATAAGGCACAATATAGTATAGTACAGTGACAGCGTAGTAACAGCACCCATATTATAGTAGACAGTATAGCACAATAGGAATAGTAAGTCAGCTAGTACAGTACGCACGAATATTTATATTCAGTACGCATAGTATAGCACAATATAGTATAAGTACAGTAAGCAAAGTCAGTAGAGCACATATAGTATAGTACAGCATAGTATATCACCATAGCGTTAGTGCAGGTAATAGCACCGAATATAGTATATAAGTACAGCATAGTATAAGCACAATACGTATAAGTACATACAGCACAGCATATGCCCAATATAGTAATAGGTACAGTACACAGCATAGTATAGCCGATATAGTATATTAACAATACGCAATAGTATGCAACAATATAGTACAACCGGTATACAGTACGAGCCATAGTACAGTATAGCACAATATAGTATATCAAGTACAGCATAGTATAGCACAATATCGTATAGTACGCATAGTATAGCACAATATAGTATAGTACAGTACAGCATAGTAATAGCCCGAATATAGTATACCGGTAGTACAGTACAGCATAGTACAGTATAGACAATATATTATAGTCAGCATCGTATAGCACAGATATCTTATAGTAACAGTACAGCATAGTATGCACAATATCGTATCAGTACAGTACAAGCATAGTACAGGATAGCACAATATAGTATAGTACAGTATGCACAATACAGTATAGTACAGTACATCATAGTATAGCACAATACAGTATCGTACAGTAACGAGCATAATACAGATAGTACGTACAGCATAGCACATACAGTATAGTACAGCATAGTAATAGCACAATACAATACAGTATATACAGTACAGCATAGTATAAGGCACACTACATTAAGTAGTTACAGTAAGCAAGTATAGCACACTACAGTATAGTAAACAGCAAGTATAAGCACATACAGTATAGTCCAGCATATTATAGCACAATACAGTATAGTAAACAGCATAGTAAGCACAATACCGTATATAACAGGGGGGCATAGTTCGCACAATACAACCGTATCAGTACAGTCATAGTATAAGCCAGATACAGTATAGGACGGACAGATGTATATCACAAATCCAGTATCGTACAGCATAGATAGCACAATACAGTATAGTACAGTCAGCATGCACAATATAGTATAGTATAGCACAATATAGAATAGTATAAGCACAAGTACAGTATAAGATAGCACAATACAGTATAGTACAGTACAAGCATAGTATAGCACAATATTTATCGTATAGCACAATAATTTAATAGGAAGCACAATTAGTTGCACAATATAGGATAAGCCCAATACGTATATTCAGCATAGCACAATCGTATCTAGTACCCGCATAGTACAGTTTACCACAAAAAAGCCCCCATAGTATGCACACCGGTATGTGACAGCATAGTAATCGCACAATAAGTATAGTACAGCATAGTATAGCCAATACAGTATGTACAGCATAGTATAGCACAATACAGTATAGTACAGTACAGATAGCACAATTAGTATAGATAGCACAATACAGTATAGCACAATACAGTATAGTTATAGCACAATACAACAGTTATAGTATAGCAAATCCTTATATTTAACAGTCGCATAAGTACTAGCACATATAGTATAGTATAGCACAATATATTAAGACAATACAGTATAGTACAAGCTGCCCACAATTAGTAATAAGTACACAGCATAGTACAGTACAGCATAGTATATGCACATATAGTATAGCACAAAGCCTGCAACAATATCGTATAGTAAGCAAATATGTATACGTAAGTACAGTCATAGTACGTTCTGCACAATATAAGTTTAGTACAGTACAGCATAGCACAATATGTATAAGTACAGCATAGTAATAGGCACAATATAGTAATAGTACAGACAAGGCGCGTACGCACAATATAGTATAGTACAAGTTACAGATAGCACAATTAGTATAGTACATACAGCATATTACCAGTATAGCACATATAGTATAGTCCAGTACAGCATAGTATATCACAATATAGTATAGTCCAGTACAGCATAGTACAGTATGCAATATATTGATGAAGGTTGACACAAACCTTCATCTTGATTGTCATCATCACTGTTTTCACCGACGCCCGTAACCCAGAAGCAGCAGCATAGAAGGGAGCACGACGAGGGATTTGTCTGAAGTCTTTCAGGAGCTTCTTGTAATAGGTAAATATAACAAAAATAGGGTTCGGGGGCTGCTTAACCTGTGGTTAAAAAAATATGTAAAAAATAACAATTTGAGGGTGGACATGCCCTTTAAGCCTTGTATACACATTTGAGAATTGTTAGCCACTTCATGTATGGTGGCTCCTGTTGCTATACTACGTCAGATAGCTGAAGTGGATCTCATGGATGTTCCTCCCTCCTTATAGAACAGATTGTTTGGCAATGCTAATGGTTTGATGTCTTTGCATAGATATCAATGTACTGGTCCTGGAATTGGTGGTGGTCCTTATTCTCAATCAATGAGAAAGTACAGAAGAGAGGGAGGAGCCTCACATCAAAGCCAGACCGTCTCATCATGTTCATTGACAAATCCAATAAAAAAAACAAAAATGGACCCGCTTCATGATTGATGTATGGGCTCTTAAGCTGGCCACACAGGATCTATTTATTAGCAGATCTTGTCACTTGATGTATCTGCACAAAAATTTCAGTTTCTAGACTCTGATTGATCTTAAGTTGTTTACAAAAAAACCTGATTGGGCAAATTGGAAAGATTTCTCACCAATCGTTTCCAGATTTAGGATGATTCTGTTGAGATCTGATCAAAAATATTTGCTATGGTCAATCCTACAAATGCATAACAATACAACATGGTGTAGAACAGCAGGAGGAGGATAATGAAGTGAACCTGGTGTATAGTGAGTGTGGAGGATATGATGATGATGACTCCACATCAGGGTATCATTGATGGTTTATACTCACGACACTCATTATTGGTTAGCTAGTTTGAAGAAGACTTAACGGACCTGATATTTTTCCTGAAATACCGCTTTGGAACCTATATCAGATACAGATTTCACCAATGTATAGCAAAACAAGAAACAAATGAGACTATTCCTAACACCATATACATGATCACGTGACACATATTACCACAGACCTCATACCAGACATAAAACTGTTTCAGCAATGCAATGCATGCAGTCATGAGAGTAATTAAACACAATACCATAAGATATTCTAAGTGCCAATGGCAAGGCCAGTACTCATTCTTACTCTGACACAGCACTGTGTGAAAGGAGAACCTAGCTGAAGCACATTTCCCTAACTTATGGCCAAGAAAGTGCCAAATAAAACAGTGCAATATAATACAGTATAGTATAATACAGTATAGTAATTGTAATACATACAATACAGTATAGTATATATTTGAGGTTGAATAAAGATAACATCCATCTTGTCCCAACTACTCAGCAATACCCACAGTTGATCCAGATGGGGCAAAAAAAACCCCACCAGAATAATGGAGGGGAGAAAAATTCCTGCACTGCTATTCCCAAATGAGGCCTACCAATGCTTGAAAGAGGAGAATAACATTTTCTCCCTTGAATCCATACCTCGCTTTATACAAAATCTTACGGCTCTAGCTGTTGCCAGCTGGCACTGCCTACACTTAAGTTTATACACCCAAAACGCCAAGATCCTTTCCAACAGGGCATTCACTTAACACAGAGCATTTAGTAAAGAAGCACAAGGATTCCAAAATGTCACCTTACATTTATCAACGTTGAATCTCATCTGCCACTTAGCAGGCCAATGTGACAATCTATCTGATCCGTCTGCAACGATTGCAAATCCTCTTTGGTCAACAAAACTTTGTGACCATTAAAAGCTACAAACAGATTAAGTGAAGTGGCCCTAACAAAGAACCCCGTGGCACCGCACTTAGAACTTTAGTCCATATGACTGTCACTTTCTCACATAACGTTTATTCTCAACCAGTGGTATGGGCATGCCCAGTGTCCCTCAGCCACGAAGGAACAAATAAACAATCCAATGAGCTGGATCCAAGAAGTTAATAAACACAGGGAATTGTGCGATAATAGGTTTGGCTGTGCTATTCATTTTGCATCAACCAAACAGGTTTTAGTTTTTACTGGGTACTGCAGTTTGATAACTACAGATTAATAACATGGGCAGACATATGGGTGAGATGTAGTAATAGTTAAAAGAAGAGAATGAAGTGACCCTGGTAATATATTTCCTGGTGGCCAAGCATCTTGTCAGCAACTGAAAAAACCTGAAGTGCCGACATTGGGGGATAGTATAGTACAGTACAGCATAGTATAGCACAATACAGCATAGTAAATTACAGCATAGTATAGCACAATACAGCATAGTACAGTACACATAGTATAGCACAATACAGCATAGTACAGTACAACATAGTATAGCACAATACAGCCATAGTACAGTACAGCATAGTAACCAGTACAGCATAGTATAGCACAATACAGCATAGTACAGTACAGCAGAGTATAGCACAATACAGTATAGTACAGTACAGCATAGTACTAGTACAGCATGATAGCACAATACAGCATAGTACAGTACAGCATAGTATGACACAATACAGCATAGCACAGTTTACAGCATAGTATAGAAGCACAATACAGTATAGTACAGTACAGCATAGTATAGCACAATACAGCATAGTACAGTACAGCAGTATAGCAAATACAGCATAGTACAGTACAGCATAGTAAGCACAAACGATAGTACAGTACAGCAAGTATAGCACAATACCGCATAGTACAGTACGCATAGTATAAGCACATACAGTAAGTACAGTACAGCTAGTACATACGCATAGTATAGCACAATACAGCATAGTCAGTACAGCATAGTATAGCACAACATTACAAGCCATAGTACAGTACAGCATAGTATAAAGCATATACAACATAGTACAGTACAGCAGCACAATACAGTATAGTACAGTACAGCATTAGTATAGCACAATACAGTATAGATACAGTACAGCTAGTAAGTATAGCACATACAGCATAGTACAGGACAGCAGTATAGCACAATACAGCATAGTACAGTACAGCATAGTATAGCACAATACAGCATAGTACAGTACGCAGAGTATAGCACAATACAGCATAGTACAGTACAGCATAGTATAGCACAATACAGCATAGTACAGTACAGCATAGTATAGCACAATACAGACATAGTACAGTACAGCATAGTATAGCACAATACAGCATAGTACAGTACAGCAAGTATAGCACAATACAGCATAGTACAGTACGCAGTAGTATAGGAACAATACAGCAAGTGCACAGTTAACCGCATAGTTATAGCACAATACAGCAAGTACAGTTTACAGCATAGTATAGCACAATACAGATAGTACAGTACAGCAAGTATACCACAATACAAGCCATAGTACAGTAAGCAGGTATATAGCACCATAAACAGCATAGTATAGTACAGCAAGTTATCGCACATATAAGCATAGTACAGTACAGCATAGTACATCATATACGATAAGTCACAGTACAGTATAGCACAATACAGCATAGTACAGTACAGTATAGCACAATACAGCATAGTACAGTACAGCATAGTATAGCACAATACAGCATAGTACAGCACAATACAGTATAGTACAGCATAGTATAGCACAATACAGTATAGTACAGCATAGTATAGCACAATACAGTATAGTACAGCATAGCACAATACAGTACAGTACAGCATAGTATAGCACAATACAGTATCAGTACAGCATATTATAGCACAACTACGCTATAGTACAGATAGTATAGCACAATACAGTATAGTACAGTACAGCATAGTATAGCACAATACAGTATAGTACGTACAGCAGCATAGTATAGCACAATACAGATATCAGTACAGCATAGTATAGCACAATACAGTAGTAGTTACAGCATAGTAGAGCACAATACAGTACCTAGTACAGCAGAGTATAAGCACAATACATTAGTACAGTACAGCATAGTATAGCACAATATACAGCTCAGTACAGAAGTAAAACAACACAGTACAGATAGACAGATAGTATAGCACAATACAGCAGTACAGTCAGATAGTATAGCACAATACAGGATAGTACAGTACCACATACAGCATATTACAGTACAGCATAGTTATAGCACACAATACAGTACAGTACAAGCATAGTATAGCACAATACATTACAGTACAGCATAGTAGAGCACAATACAGCAAGTACAGTACAGCATAGTAGAGCACAAATCCAGAAGTACAGCAGTACAGCATAGTATAGCACAATACAGTATAGTACAGCAAGCAAGTATAGCACAATACAAGTACAGTAACAGCATAGTATAGCACAATAACAGTACAGTACAGCACATAGTATAGACAATACAGTACAGTACAGCATAGTATTTAGCAACAATACAGTACAGTACAGCATGTATAGCCACAATACATGTACAGTACCGCATAGTATAGCACAATACAGTACAGTACAGCATAGTATAGCACAATACAGCTACAGTAAGCTAGCGATAGACAATACAGATAGACAGTACAGATAGTATAGCACAATACCGCACGTAAGCATAGTATAGCACAAGACAGTACAGTACAGCGATATATAGCACAATACAGGTACAGCATAGTATAGCACAAACATACAGCACAAGCATAGATAGCACAAACAGTACAGCACAGCATGTATAGCACAATACGTATAGTACAGCACAGCATAGTATAGCACAATACCGTATAGTACATCCAGCATATGTTATCAGAACAATACAGTATCCGTACAGTACAGCATAGTATAGCACAATACAGTAGTACAGTACAGCATTAGTATAGCACAATACAGACAGTCACATAGTACAGCACAGACAGGAATAGCATAGCTATAGCACAAGACAGTACAGTACAGGTAGTATAGCACAATACATTACAGCACAGCATAGTATGCACAATACAGTACAGTACCAGCATAGTATAGCACAATAGTATAGTACAGTACAGCATAGTATAGCACAATACAGTACAGTACAGCATAGTATAGCACAATACAGTATAGTACAGTACAGCATAGTATAGCACAATACAGTACAGTACAGCATAGTATAGCACAATACAGTACAGTACAGCATAGTATAGCACAATACATTACAGCAAGCATAGCACAATACAGTACAGTACAGCATAGTATAGCACAATACAGTACAGCACAGCATAGTATAGCACAATACAGTATAGTACAGCACAGCATAGTATAGCACAATACAGTATAGTACAGCACAGCATAGTATAGCACAATACAGTATAGTACAGCTACAGATAGTTAGCACAATACAGTATGACAGCACAGCTAGTATAGCCAATACTAGTAGTACAGCAAAGATAGTATAGCACAATACAGATAGACAGACACATAGTAGCACAAACAGTATAGTACAGACAGCATAGTATAGCACAATACAGTATAGTACAGCACAGATAGTATAGCACAATACAGTATATCAGACAGCATAGTATAGCACAATACAGTATAGTACAGACAGCATAGTATAGCACAATACATAGTACAGCACAGCATAGTTAGCACAATACAGGATATAGTACAGACAGCAGAGTATATGCACAATACAGTATAGTACAGACAGCATAGTATAGCACAATACAGTATAGATTACAGCTACGCATAGTATAGCACAATACAGTATAGTACAGTCCAGCATAGTATAGCCACAGTACAGCTAGTACAGGACAGCATAGTATAGCACATACAGATAGTACAGTACAGCATATAGCACAATACGTCTAGTACAGTACAGCATAGTAATGCACACAATACAGTATAGTACAGTACAGCATAGTATAGCACAATACAGCGAGTAGTACAGTACAGCATAGGATAGCACAATACGATAGTCACACATAAGTATAGCACAATACATATAGTACATACAGCATAGTATAGCACATACAGTTAGTACAAGCATAGTATAGCACAATACAGATAGTATACAACACAGTTACAGCATAGTATAGCACAATACAGTATAGTACAGTACAGCATAGTATAGCACAATACAGTAGTACAGTACAGCATAGTATAGCACAATACAGTACAGTACATGAATAGTATAGCCAACAATACAGTATAGTACGTACAGCATAGATAGCACAAGACAGTATAGTACAGTACAGCATAGTAAGCACAATACAGTATATACAGTACAGCATAGTATAGCACAATACAGTATAGTACGATAGACATCGATAACAATACCAGTAAGTACAGTAACAGCATAGATAGCACAATACAGTATAGTACAGTACAGCATAGTATAGCACAATACAGTATAGTACAGTTACAGCATAGACATAGAACAATACAGTATAGTACAGTAAAGCATAGTGACAAGTAACAGTAATAGTACAGTACAGCATAGTATAGCACAATACAGTATAGTAAGGCGCGTGGGAGAGTCAAAGCAATAAGGACAGGACAAAAGAACAATAAGGAAGGACAACAAAGACAGATACAAAGTAAAACAGTGAATCAAGAAAAAAAGCATAAAATAACCACAAAAACAAAAAAAAAGAATAAAAAAAAAAGCATAATACAGTACAGCACAGAAGTATAGCACAATACAGTATAGTACAGTACAGCATAGTATAGCACAATACAGTTAGACAGTACAGCAATAGTATAGCACAATACAGTATAGTACAGTACAGCATAAGATAGCACAAACAGTATCAGTACAGTACAGCAATAGTATAGGCACAATACAGTATAGTACAGTACAGCATACAGTATAGCACAATACAGTATAGTACAGTACAGCATAGTATAGCACAATACAGTATAGTACAGTACAGCAGCAGTATAGCACAATACAGTATAGTACGACAGCATAGTATAGCACAATACAGTATAACAGTACAGCATAGTATAGCAATACATAAGCACAGTAAGCAAGTATAGACATAGACAGCATAATACTAGCACAATACAGTATAGTACAGTACAGCATAATAGCACAATACAAGTACAGTCAGTATACAGCGATTACAGTACAGCATAGCACAGTAAGCACAACGACAGTACGCATAGTATAGCACCATACAGTACAGTACAGCATAGTATAGCACAATACAGTTAGTACAGTACAGCATAGTATAGCACAATACAGTATGAGTACAGACATAGTATAGCACCAACAAGTATAGTACAGTACAGCATAGTATAGAACACAACAGGTACAGTACAGCATAGTATAGCACAATACATTATAGTACAGTACGCATAGTATAGACACAATACAGTATTGTACAGTACAGCATAGTATAGCAAAATACAGTATAGTACAGTACAGCTAGTATAGCACAATACAGTTAGTACAGTTACAGCATAGTATAGCACAATACAGTATAGTACAGTACAGCATAGTAAGCACATATCGTATAGTACAGTAATAGCATAAGTATAGCACAATACAGTATAGTACAGTACAGCATAGTATAGCTACATAGCACAGAGTATACAGTACAAGCATACGTATAGCACAATACAGTATAGTACAGTAAAGCATAGTATAGCACAATACAGTATAGTACAGTAAGCCATAGTAAGAACACAATACAGTATAGTACAGACAGATTGTATAGCACAATATAGTATAGTACAGTACAGCAGAGTATAGCACATATATTAGTACAGCCATAATACAGCAACATCCAGATAGTCAACAGCATAAATACAGCACAATACGTATAGTACAGTACAGCATAATACAGTATAGTACAGTACAGACCATAGACCAGTACAAGCACAAGAGTACATACAGCATAGTATAGCACAATAAGTAAGTACAGCATAGTAGACACATACATTATAGACAGTACAGCAAGTATAGACACAATACAGAATAGTAAAGCACATAGTATAGCACCCAATACAGTATAGTACAGTACGCATAGTTATAGCACCAGTTACAGTTACAGATACAGAATAGTAACACATAATATAGTACAACAGCAGTAGTATAGCACAATAGCAGTATAGTACAGTACAGCATAGACGCACAATATAGTATAGTCAGTACGCATAGTATACACAATATAGATAGTACAGCATAGTATAGCACAATACAGTATAGTACAGTACAGCATAGTAACAGCAACAAAGCTAGTAGTACAGTACAGCATTAGTATTCAGCCACAAGTAAGGCTATAGACAGTACAGCATAGTATACACAATTATAGTATGAGTATAGCACAAGTATAGTATGCACAATAAAGTATAGTATACAGTACAGCATAGCACACAATAGTATAGATGCACAATATAGTATAGTAAGACACATATAGTATAGACCATATCACAGTATAGACAGCTATAGCACAATATAGTATAGTACAGAAGAATAGCATACAGTACAGGCATAGTATAGCACAATATAGTATAGTAGAAGATAGCACAATACAGTATAGTACAGCATAGCACCAATATCAGTATGTACAGATACAGCATAGTATAGCACAATAAGTATAGTACAGTACCAGCCATAGTAAGTATAGCACCAATTAAGTTTAGGTACAGTACAGCCTACAGTATAGCACAATATAGTATATAAAGTACAGCCATAGTATAGCAAACAATAGTATAGTACCGTACAGTAGTATAGCACAATAGTATAGTACAGTACAGTATGAGCACAATATAGTATAGTACAGTACAGCATAGTACAGTTATAGCACAAATACAGTATAGTACAGTACAGCATATGATAGCACAATAGTATGTACAGTACAAGCCATAGTACAGTATAGCACAATATAGTATAGTACATGCATAGTATGCACAAACAGTATAGTACAGTCATAGCACAATATAGTATCATACAGTATAGTACAGCATAGTATAGACAACAATACAGTATAGTACAGCACAGCATAGAACATATACGTAGTAGTACACATAGTATAGCCACATATAGTATAGACACTAAAGCAGAGTATAGCACAATATGTAACGTAGTAACAGTACAGCCTAGATACAGTATAGCTACAATATCAGTATAGTACAGTACAGCCAACAGTATAGCAGCTCACAATATAGTATAGTAAACAGCATAGTATAGCACAATACGTATATACAGAGGGCATAGTTACGCACAATACAACGTATCAGAAGTCATAGATAGCCAGATACAGCTATAGGACGGACAAGTATAGTCCAAACCTATCGAAGCATAGTATAGAATACAGTATAGTAGCAGTCAGCATGTTCAGATAGTATAGTAAGCATAGTAAGCACAATATAGTAATAGTAATAAGCATACAGTATACACATAGTAGTAAGTATAGCACAATACAGTATAGTACAGTACAAGCAAGTATAGCACAATACTATCGTATAGTCACATAATAATAAGACATTGTCACAATATAGATAAGCATAGATATTCAGCATAGCACACAATACGTATTAGTCACCGCATAGTTTACACAAACAGTCCCATAGTGCACACGTAGGACAGCATAGTAACGCACACATACATGTATAGAGTAACAGCATAGTATAGCACAATACAGTATAGTACAGATAGTATAGCACAATAAGTATAGTACAGCTACAGTATAGCACAATCTAGTATAGATACAGCAATACAGATAGCACAATACAGTATGTCAGATTATAGCACAATACATTACAGTACAATAGTAGCATAGCAAATCAGTTAGTCATTACAGTCGCATAAGTTATAGCACATATCAGGGATAGTATAGCACATATATTACGGACAATACAGTATAGTACAGAGCTAAGCACATTAGTAATTAGAAATATATATAGATACACAGACAAAGACAAAACAGATAGTACAGTACAGCATAGTATATGCACAATATATAGTATAGCACAAATATAGACTGCAACAATACGTATAGCAAGCAATATAGTATACCAAGTACAGTATATACGTTCTGCACAATATAGAGTCCTAGTACAGTACAGCTAATAGCACAAAGTATAGTACAGCATAGTAATAGCACAATACTAGAATAGTACAGCAAGGAGTAGCACAATGACAGTATAGTACAGATTAAGTATAGCCACAATCAGTTAGTACAGTACATACAGGATAAGCAAATAGTTAGACACAGTAGATACGACAAACAGTATAGTATAGCCTCTGTCAGACAGCATAGTATATGCACAATATAGTATAGTATAGCCAATAAGGATAGCACAAGACAGGTATAGTACAGCATAGCACAATATGTATAGTTACGCATAGTACAGTAACAGCATAGTTATAGCCACAATATAGTAGAGCACGCATAGCACATATAGTATAGTACAGCACATATAGTATAGTACAGTACAGAATAGTACAGTATAGCACAAATATAGTTTAGTACAGACAGCAAGCACAATATAGTATAGTACAGCATAGTTATAGCCAAACCAAAAATTTATAGGTATAGTACAGTACAGCGTAGTACAGCACAAATATATAGTTATAGTACAGTACAGTATAGCACAATTCGTATAGTACAGTACAGCATAGTAACCGTATAGCAACAATAAGATAGACAGTACAGCATAGTTAGCACAATTTTATAGGATAGTTACAGTACAGCTAGTACGTATAGACACATTATAGTATAGTACAAGCATAGTATAGCAAATACAGTATAGTACAGTATAGAACAATAAGTATAGTAAAGTACACATAGATAGCACAAATACGTATAAGTACAGTACAGACACCGCCCACTTATAGTATTGTGCTATACTATGCTGTACTGTACTATACTATATTGTGCTATACTATGCTGTACTGTACTATACTATATTGTGCTGTGCTGTACTGTACTATACTGTATTGTGCTATACTATGCTGTACTTTACTATACTATATTGTGCTATACTGTACTATACTGTATTGTGCTATACTATGCTGTACTATACTATATTGTGCTATACTGTACTATGCTGTACTGTACTATACTATATTGTGCTATACTATGCTGTACTGTACTATACTATATTGTGCTATACTGTACTATGCTGTACTGTACTATACTATATTGTGCTATACTGTACTGTACTATACTATATTGTGCTGTACTACGCTGTACTGTACTATACTATATTGTGCTATACTATGCTGTACTATACTATATTGTGCTATGCTGTACTGTACTAAACTATATTGTGCTATACTGTACTATGCTGTACTGTACTATACTATATTACAGCATAGTATAGCACATACAGATAGCAGCAAGTATAGCAGTAGCACAATACAGCATAGTATAGCACAACGATATCAGCACATAGTATATAGCACAACTACAGCATAGTAACAGACGCAGAGTACAGACAGCAATACAGCATAGTACAGTACAGCATAGTAGTAAGCACAATACAGCATGTACATTACAGCATAGTATAGCACAATACACGCAAGTACAGTACAGCATAGTATGCACAATAAGCTGTACAGTAACAGCAAGTAAGTACAGTATAGCACATACACATAGTACATTACAGCAGCATATATAGCACAATACAGTCATAGTACAGTACAGCATAGTATAGCACAATACAGCATAGTACAGTACAGCATAGCATTACAGTACAGTACGATGACAATCAGCAAGTCATATATAGCACAATACGCATAGTACAGTACAGCATAGATAGCACAATACAGAGCATAAGTACACAATACAGCATATATACAGCAATAGTATAGCACAATACACAGTATATACAAGCATAGTATACGCACAATAATCAGTACAGCCATAGCACAATACAAAAGCCCCAAAATAGTACAGAACAGCATAGTAAGCACACATACAGTATAGTACAGATAGTACTATAGCACAATCAGTATAGTACAGCTAGTAAGCACAATACAATAGTACAGTACAGCATATATACACAATACAGAATAGTCACAGTACAGCATAGTATAAAGCACACTACAGTATAGTACAGCATAGTAATAGCACAATACAGTATAGTACGCATAGCAATCAGTCAGTACAGCTACACATACAATAGTACAGTACAGCATAGTATAGCACAATACAGCATAGTACAGCACAATACAGTATAGTACAGCATAGTATAGCACAATACAGCATAGTACAGTACAGCATAGTATAGCACAATACAGTATAGTACAGTACAGCACAATACAGCATAGTACAGTACAGCATAGTATAGCACAATACAGTATCAGTACTCAGCATATTATAGCACAATACAGTCAGTACAGTAGCATAGTATAGCACAATACAGCATAGTACAGTAACAGCATAGTATAGCACAATACAGCATAGTACAGTACAGCATATTATAGCACAATACAGTAATAGTAGTACAGCATAGTATAGCACAATACAGTAGCAGTACAGCATAGTATAGCAAGACAATAAGTACAGTACAGCATAGTAGAGCACAATACAGTACGTACAGCATAGTATAAGCACAATACAGTACAGTACAGCAATATTATAGCACAAATACAGTACAGTACAGCATAGTATAGCACAATACAGTACAGTACAGCATAGTAAGCAATACAGTACAGTCAGCATAGTATAGCACATACAGTATAGTACAGTACAGCATAGTATAGCAACAATACAGTACAGTACAGCATAGTATATATAGCACATACAAGTACAGTAACAGCATAGTATAGCACACAGTACAGTACAGGCATAGTATAGCACAATACAGTACAGTACAGCATATAATAGCACAATACAGTACAACAGCATAGTTATACACAATACATAGCAGTCACAGCATAGTATAGCACAATACAGTATAGTACAGCACAGCATAGTATAGCACAATACAGTATAGAAAGCACACATAGTTATCACAACAGTAAGTACAGCACAGTAGTATAGCACATACAGTAACAGTACGCATATATAAATAGCACAATACAGTACAGTACAGCATAGTATACGCACAATACAGTACATTACAGCATAGTATACCAATACAGTAGCAGTACAGCATAGTATAGGCACAATACAGTACAGTACAGCATAGTATAGCACAATACAGTACAGTAACGATAGTATAGCACAATACAGTACAGTACAGTCATAGTACTAGCACAATACAGTATAGTACAGTACAGCATAGTATAGCACATAAGTACAGTACAGCATATATACACAATACAGTACAGTACAGCATAGTATAGCACAAACGACACAGCATAGTATAGCACATAAAGTACAGTACGCATAGTATAGCACAATACAGTACAGCAAGCATAGTATAGCACAATACGTATAGTACAGCACATAAGTCTAGCACACTACAGTATAGTACAGCACAGCATGTATAGCACAATACAGTAAGTACAGCACAGCATAGTATAGCACAATACAGTATAGTACAGCACAGCATAGTATAGCACAATACAGTATAGTACAGCACAGCATAGTATAGCACACATACAGTATAGTACAGCACAGCATAGTATAGCACAATACAGTATAGTACAGCACAGCATAGTATAGCACAATACAGTATAGTACAGCACAGCATAGTATAGCACAATACAGTTAGTTCAGCACAGCATAGTATAGCACAATACAGTATAGTACAGCACAGCATAGTATAGCACAATACCAGATTAACAGCAAGCAGAGTAATAGCACAATACAGTACTAGTACAGCACAGCATAGTATGCACAATACGTATAGTACACAGCATAGTATGCAACAATACAGTAGCACGCACAGCATAGTATAGTCACAATACAGTATAGTACAGTACAGCATAGTATAGCACATACAGTATAGTACAGAAGCATAGTAAATCGCACAAGTACAGTCTAGTACAGCCAGCAAGTATAGCACATACAGTATAGTACATTACAGCATAGTATAGCACAATACAGTATAGTAACAGTACAGCATAGTATAGCACAATTACAGTATAGTACAGTACAGCATATTATAGCACAATACAGTATAGTACAGCATAGTATTAGCACAATACAGTATAGTACAGTACAGCATAGTAAGCACAATACAGTAAGTACAGCAATAGTATAGCAACAATACAGTATAGTACAGTACAGCATAGTATGCACATACAGTATAGTACAGTACAGCATAGTATGCACAAATACATAGTAACAGTACAGCATAGTATAGCACAATACAGTACCATACAGCATAGTATAGCACAATACGTATAGTCAGTACAGCAAGTATAATAGAGCAACAATACAGTATAGTACAGTACAGCATAGTATAGCACAATACAGTATAGTACAGTACAGCATAGTATAGCCAATACAGTATAGTACAGTACAAGCAGAGTATAGCACAATACAGTATAGTAACAGTACAGCATAGTATAGCACAATACAGTAAGTACAGTACAGCATAGTATAGCACAATACAGTAAGTACAGACAGCATAGTAAGCCAATACAGTAAGTACAGTACACAGCATAGTACAGATTACAGTAAGTACAGTAACAGCATAGTATAAGCACAATACAGTATAGTACAGTACAAGCATAGTATAGCACAACCAGTATAGTACGTACAGCAAGTATAGCAACAATACAGTATAGTACAGTACGCATAGTATAGCACAATACAGTATAGACCTACAGCATAGTTAGCAAATACAGTATATTACTACACATAGTATAGCACAATACAGTATAGTACAGTACAGCAAGTAGTATAGCACAATACCGTAGTACAGTACAGCATATATAGCAACAATACAGTATAGTACGTACGAGTATAGCACATCAGTAATAGTACAGTACGCATATAGCCATACAGTAGAGTACAGTAGCACATCGTATAGCACAACAGTATAGTAACAGTAGCATAGTTATAGCACAATACAGTATATGTACAGTCACCTAGTATAGCACAATACAGTATAGTACAGTACAGACAGCATAGTATAGCACAATCCAGTATAGTACAGTACACCGCATAGTATAAGCACAATACAGTATAGTAGCAGCAATAATATAGCACAATACAGTATAGTATACAGCTAATCAGCAATACGTAAATACCACGATAATACAGTAAGTACAGACAGCATAGCACATACCGCAATAGTACAGTACAGCATAGTATAGCACATACAGTTACAGTACACGCATAGTAATAGCACCATACAGATGTAACAGTACAAGCATAGTATAGCACAATACAGTAATAGTACAGCAATAGTATAGCACAATACATTATATTCAGTACAGCAAGTATAAGCACAATACAGTACAGTACAGCATAGTATAGCACAATACATATGTACAGTACAGCATAGTATAGCACAATACGCAGTATATTACAGTACAAGCATAGTATAGCACAATACGTCTAGTACAGTACAGCATAGTAATGCAAACAAAAACAATACAGTATAGTACAGTACAGCATAGTATAGTATCACATAATACAGTATAGTACATTAACAGCATAGTATAGCACAATACAGTATAGTACAGTACAGCATAGTATAGCACAATACAGTATAGTACAGTACAGCATAGTATAAGCACAATACAGTATAGTACAGTACAGCTAGTATCGCACAATCAGTATAGTACAACAGCATAGTAAAATAGCACAATACAGTATAGTACAGTACAGGCATAGTATAGCAACAATACAGTAATAGTACAGTACACAAGTATAGCACATACAGTATAGTAAGACCATAGTATAGCAACAATACAGTATAGTACAGCTAATACAGCACAATACGTATAGTACAGTACAGCCAATACAGAACAAACAGTAATAGTAGCAGTAAGATAATACAGTATAGTACAGTACAGCCATAGCACAATCAACAGCACCATACAGTACAGTACAGCATAGTATAGCACAATACAGTACAGTACAAAGCATAGTATAGCACAATACATTAGTACAGTACAGCTAGTAAGCACAATACAGTATAGTACAGAGCATTTATAGCACAATACAGTATAGTACAGTACAGCATAGTATAGCACATATAAGGTACAGCATAGTAAGCACAATATAGTAATAGTACGCATTATATAGTCACAATACAGTATAGTTACAATACAGCATAGTATAGCACAATACATTATATACGTACAAAGCATAGTTAGCACAATACAGTATAGTACAGCATAGTATAAGCACAATACAGATATACAGTACAGCATAGTACAGCACAATACATATAGTAACAGTACAGCTAGTATAAGCACAATACGTATAGTACAGTACAGCATAGCACAATTATAGTAATAGTATAGCACAATAAGTATAGTATAGCACAATACAGTATAGTCCAGTACCAGAGAGCATCATATAGTATAGTAGAGCACATATAGTTTAGTATATCAGCATAGTATAGTATATAGCACAATAGGCAGTATCGGCTAAGTCATGAGCACAATATAGTATAGTACAAGCAGTATAAGTACAAGCATAGTAATAGCACAATATAGTAATAGTATAGCACATCCAAGTATAGTACAGCAATAGCACAATAGAGTATAGTACAGTACACAGCATATAGTATAGCCAATAAGTATAGTCCAGTACAGCATAGTATAGCACAATATAGTTATACAGTCAGCATAGTAAAGCACAAATAGTATACAGCATAAGTATATCACAATAATAGTATAGTACAGTACAGCGTAGTATAGCACAATATAGTATAGTACAGTACAGTATAGCACAATATAGTATATACAGTACAGCATAGTACAGTTGAATAGCACAATATTAGTATAGTAACATACAGCATAGTATAGCACAATATAGTAATAGTACAGTACAGTACAGCATAGTACAGTATAGCACAATGATAGTATAGGTACAGCATAGTATAGCACAATACGTATAGTACAGTATGCAACAATATAGTATAGTATACGTACAGCATAGTATATAGCACAATACAGTATAGTACAGTACGCACAGCATAGCAATAGCAGCATATAGTATAGTATACAGTACAGCACTAGGTATAGCAACGATAAGTTGTACAGTACGCATAGTAAGCACAATATAGTACACCTAAGTACAGTAGCATAACAGTAAGCACAATATAGTATAGTCAGTATCAGGCATAGTATACCACAATATAGTAAGTACAGCATAGTATAAGCACAATATAGTATAGTACACAGTACACAGCATAGTATAGCACAATATAGTATACCGGTATACAGTACAGCATAGTACAGTATAGCACATATAGTTAGTACAAGCAATAGTATAGCACAATAGTCTAGTAACAGTACAGCATAGTATAGCACAATATAGTATAGTACAGTACAGCATAGTACAGTATATCGCACAATATATTATAGTACAAGTATAGCACATACAGTATAGTACAGTACAGCAAGTATAGCACAATACAGTATAGTACAGTACAGCATAATACAGTAGTCATACAGCATAGCACAATACAGTATAGTACAGCATAGTTAGCACAATACAGTAATAGTAGCAGTACATCATAGTAAATAGCACATACATTACTAGTAAGTACAGATAGTATAGCACAATAACAGTATAGTCCGCATAGTATATAGCACAATACAGTATAGTACAGTCATAGTAGCATAGTACAGCATAGTATAAGTCACACTACAGTATAAGTACAGCATAGTGCACAATACGTACAGTACAGAGAGTATAGCAACAATACAGTATAGTACAGTACAGCATAGTATAGCAATACAGTATAGTCAGCATAGTATACTCCAATACAGTATAGTACTGAGTACAGCAATAGCACAATATAGTAAATAGTCTAGCACAATATAGTATAGTATAGCACAAATACAGTATAGTATAGCACAATACAGTATAGTACAGTACAGTATGATAGCACAATAGATAATATTATAGCAGCAATATATATAGTTATAGCACAATTAGTATAGCACAATATAGTATACACAATACAGTATATAGCATAGCACAATATAGTATAGTACAGCATAGTACACGTACAGCATAGTATAGCAAACAATACAGTATAGTACAGCATAGTATACACAATACAGTATAGTACAGCATAGAATAGCACAATCAGTATAGTGCATAGTATAGCACAATACAGTATAGTACAGTACAGCATAGCAAATATATAGTACTAGTAATAGCACAATACAGTATAGCTACAATACAGTATAGTATAGCACAATACAGTATAGTAAGATAGACAACTGCACAATGTAATAAGTACAGCTATCAGCCAGATAGTATAGCACAATATAGTTTAGTACAGTACATCATACACAATTAGTAATAGTACTCATAGTATAGCACCAATATGTATAGTACAGTACAGCGTATTAACAGCACAAAATAGTATAGTCCTCAGTATAGCAAATATAGTATATTACAGTACATCATAGTACAGTAAGGCACAATATAGGTATATCCAGTACAGCATAGGATAGCACATATAGGTATAGTACAGTACAGCATAGTACAGTAATAGCACAATATGTATAGTACAGCATAGTATAGGCACAATACAGTCTAGTACAGTATGCACAATATAGTATTAAAGTACAGCATAGTATAGCACAATACAGTATAGTACATTACAGCACAGCACAATCTAGATAGTACAGTCAGCATCGTAATAGCAACATTAGTGATAGTACAGTAACAGCATAGTATATTAGCACATATGTACACCGTTAGTACAGTACGCATAGTACAGTATAGAGCACAATATAGTAATAATTACAGTACACATAGTATAGCCCACTATAGTATAGTACATAGCATAGTCTAGGCAAATATAGTATAGTCCACAAAGCATAGTATCGCACAATATAGTAGTCACGGTAGTACAGTACACCAGCAAGTACAGTATGTCACATTAGTATAGTACCGCATAGTAATATCACAATAAGTAATAGTACAGCTAGTATGCACAATATAGTATAGTACAGTACAGCATAGTACTCTAGCACAATTAGTATAGTACAGTACAATATACACCAATATAGTATATTACAGTACATCATAGTATGCACAATATATTATAGTACAGTACAGCATCGTATAGCACAATAATAGGATAACCGGTAGTACAGTAACTCTATTACAGTATTAGCACATATATGTATAAGTACAGTACAGCATAGTATAGCACAATATAGTATAGTACATTAGTTATTACATTACAGCATAGTATACACAATACAGTATAGTACAGTACAGCATAGTACGTATACACAATATAGTATGTACAGTAAATATAGTATAGCACAATACAGTAATAGTACAGTACAGCATAGTACAGTATAGCACATATAGGGTATAGTAAAGTTACGCATATTATAGGCCACAATATAGTCTAGACAGCAAGTACGTAAGGCACAATATAGTATAGTACAGAGGTATCACAATACCGTATAGTACAGTACAGCATATTAAGCACAATATAGTATAAATACAGCAGGTATATCACAATCCAGTATTTACAGCAAGTACATATCGCACAATATAGTATATACAGTAACAGCATAGAATACTCACAATATAGTATGTACGTACAGCTAGTACGTATAGCACAATACTAGTATAGTAACAACGGCCATAGTATACACAATATAGTACAGTAGCAGCATAGTAAATAAGCACAATATAGTATATACAGATTACAGCATAGTAACAGTATAAGCACAATATAAGTATAGTACAGTACAGCGCCAGTATTGCACAATATAATAGTATCAGTAACAGCATAGTATATTATAAGCATCATCTAGTATAGTACAGTATCAGCATAGTAGAGTAGAGCCACAATATAGTATATTACGTACAGCACTGCATAGCACAATATATTATGTATAGTCAGCTATATAGCACAATATAGTATATGTACGTATAGCCAATACAATATAGTAACTGGGGTTAAAAACGACCAGTTTCACCCACTCGGCAAATACCCACATTTCCCAGGCCTAACTGTTGAGCCAGAGGAGGCAAAAAAGATCAAAAGGAGGAGAGAGCGACAGCTGCCCCGCAACCCTAGGCATGTGGCTAACAATAACTCTGTCCATAGCAGAGGTGATTAATATTTCGGTGGAGCTCCTGGTACGAAACCCCTATATATGGAGCCCACCAGCCCTTGCCCATCCCCCATATACAAGGCATTAATAAGATTGGTTAAAATGGAGCATCACTGATAAATCCTTATTTGATCCAGCACTATGAGACCAATCATGAATAATTATTACTCTGTGTACAGTTCAGGCATTGGTGAGGGTTACTTGCAGTGATTTCAATAGCTTATAAGATCCCAATTCACATGCTGTGGCCTTTTCAGTATTTTGACCTGAGCAAAACAAGAACCATATATTCCAATACACAGCTTAGATAAAGCTATTTATATGGGAAAAGATCCACATACAGGGAAGAGCCTCACATCTTTAAAGGAGAACTGAAGCTAAAAATGAACCTCAAATCTACATTGTATGACCAACAAAACCCTATTAGCCATCCCTGAGGGTGTGAAAGTCGCACGACAAATCGCACATGTTACCGTCCGCTTGCTCTGCACTATGGTTGGATGCAGTAATCACAGTGCATGTAATATGGCCACCCACATTGACCATGGCCTGCTCTGCGATCTCATGCACAAACGGCTCGCAATCGTTAGCGCATGAGATAGCAGAGCAGTGTGTGCGTAACCTTAGCTGGGTGCACCACAACCAGTTTTTGGCCAACCGACCCGATATTTCCGTTATCTGTTTGTCAGCTGAAACATCTAGCGCATTGTTTCATGTCGACAGAGACCGATGTCAGCCACATTCCCCAGATCGGCATGACTGGCACAATTATTCAGTGAACTGTCTACCTGCAGAGATGTTTCCCATGACAGACGCGATTTTGCCACGATCAACTGTGTCGCTGAACAAAACCCCCCACCAATACCTCTATCTTTTAAGAGGCCCTTTTATAACAGCAGGGAGTGGGGTTTATTATATATGCAGGCCAACAGCATCCAGACTATTAATCAGAACATGCCTACAAAAACAAATTAATTCTGATCATATTGCAGCACTCCATTTACAGGATAATGTCCTCCCCAGAGCTAAAGGGAAAAGTAAAGCTAAGCTCATCGTCCAGTGCTAATCACGGTGGTTCAGCACTGATCCACCCTCCCTGACATCTGCAAGGAGTTTGTATGTTCTCCCACTGTGGGTTTCCTCCGGCACTCCGTTATCAAACACAATACCAATCATAAAAGGCAATACTGATAGTTTGTATTGTCAAATAAATGTTCTTAGATGTGTAGTCTCGTTCGGGCGGGCCCGATGTAATGTAACTGTATTGTAAAGATTTGGCCGTCAATATAAACCATAATAGATAATGACTAAATAATAATAATACATAATAATAATAATAATAATAATAAATCATTTGGGCTATATTCACTATGCTACTTATACTAATTGCAGTGTATCTGTATTCTTATTGTAATACTATATGTGCTAGTATTGGACGATTATCATACTATACTGTATTGTGCTATACTATACTGTATTGTGCTATACTATATTGTGCTATACTATACTATATTGTGCTATGCTGTACTGTACTATACTGTATTGTGCTATACTATGCTGTACTATACTGTATTGTGCTATACTATGCTGTACTATACTGTATTGTGCTATACTATGCTGTACTATACTGTATTGTGCTATACTATGCTGTACTGTACTATGCTGTACTATACTATATTGTGCTATGCTATATACTGTATTGTGTATACTATATTGTGCTATACTATATTGTGCTATACTATACTATATTGTGCTATACTATACTATATTGTGCTATACTATGCTGTACTGTACTATACTGTATTGTGCTATACTATACTGTACTTGTGCTATCTATACTATATTGTGCTACTATTTACTATATTGTGCTATTGTGTACTGTATATACTGTATGGTATACTATCTGACTATACTGTATTGGCTCTATACTATGGCTGTACTCGTACCTATACTGTATTGTTGCTATACTTCTGTACTGTACTGTATTGTGCAACTATGCTGTACATACTGTGTATATACTATGTGTCTACTATGTGCTTTACTATGACATTGTACTATACTGTATTGTGCTTATACTATGCGGACTATACTGTTATTGTGCTATACTATGCTGTACTTACTAGTAATGTATGTGCTTATTTACTATGATGTACTGCTACTACTTACTGTATTGTGCTAACTATGCTGTACTATACTGTATTGTGCTATGCTGTGATGACTACTGTATTATGCTGTACTGTACTATACTGTATTGTGCTATACTTGCTGTACTGTACTATACTGTATTGTGCTATACTTGTACTATAATATATTGTGCTATACTGTACTATGCCTGTACTGTACTATACTATATTGTGCTATACTATGCTGTACTGTTACTAACTATTGTGAATACTATGCTTGTACTAGACTATATGTGCTATACTGTACTATGCTGTACTGTATACCGGTATACTATATTGTGCTATACTATGCTGTACTGTTACTATACTATATTGTGCTATACTATGCTGTACTTACATATTGTGGTATACTATGCTGTACTGACTATACTATATTGTGCTATACTGTATATGCGTACTGTACTACCGGTTGTACTATATTGTGCTTACTATGCTGTACTGTACATATCGTTGCTATACTATGCTGTACTGTAGCTATACTATATTGGTTTGCTATGCTGTGCTGTACTGTACTATACTGTATTGTGCTTATACTATGCTGTACATACTATACTATATTGTGCTATACTGTACTATACGCGTATTGTGCTATACTATGCTGTACTATACTATATTGTGCTATACTGTACTATGCGTGTACTGTACTATACTATATTGTGCTATACTATGCTGTAATGTACTATACTAATATTGTGCTATTCTGTACTATGCTGTACTGTTATACTATATTGTGCTATACTGTACTGTACTATACATATTGTGCTTACTACGCTGTACTGTACTATACTATATTGTGATATACTTTGCTGTATACTATTTGTGCTTTACTATGCTACTGTATAAACTATATTGTGCTATACTTACTATGCTGTACTGGACTATACTATCATTGTGCTATACAATGCTGTGTACTGTACTATACTTATTGTGCTATGCTGTACATACTGGATGTGCTAGTACTATTACTATATTGTGCTATTACTATGCTGTACTTATATGTCTTGTACTATACTATATTGTGCTCATGCTTAGCCTGATACTGTATTGTGCTTATACTATATTGTGTTATATACTAACTATATGTGCTCTACTATACTATATTGTGCTCTGCTGGTACTGTAGACTATACTGTATTGTGCTATACTATACTATATTGTGCTATACTATACTATATTGTGCTATGCTGTACTGTACTATCTTTGTGCCATACTAGCTGTACTGTTACTACTATGTTTGTGCTAACTATGCTGTACTGTACTATCTGTATTGTGCTTAACTATGACTGTACTATACTGTATTGTGCTAACTATGCTTTGTACTGTATATAACTGTATTGTGCTATACTATGCTGTATCTGTACTATACTGTATTGTGACTATAATGCGTACTATTACTTATTGTGCTTACTATGCTGTACTGTATATGTGCTATTACTATGCTGTACTGTACTATACTGTATTGTGCTATAAATGCTCTGTACTATACTGTATTGTGCTACTAGGCTGTACGTACTAATGTATTGTGCTATACTATGCTGTACTGTACTGTATTGTGCTATACTATGCTGTACTGTACTGTATTGTGTGCTGTTGAATGTGCTATGCTGTACTGTACTATACTGTATTATGCTGTACTGTACTATTACTGTTTGTTCTGTATTGGCTGTACTGTACTATACGTATTGTGCTGTATTATGCTGTACTATACTGTATTGTTGCTATTATGCTTACTATACTGTATGTGCTATACTATGTGTACTGTACTATTACTGTATTGTTGCTATACTATGCTGTACTGTACTATACTGTATTGTGCTATACTATGCTGTACTATACTGTATTGTGATACTATGCTGTACTGTACTATACTGTATTGTGCTATACTATGCTGTACTGTACTATACTGTATTGTGCTATACTATGCTGTACTGTACTATACTGTATTGTGCTATACTATGCTGTACTATACTGTATTGTGCTATACTATGCTGTACTGTACTATACTTATTGTTTTTGTTCTGCATACTATGCTGTACTGTACTAGACTGTATTGTGCTATACTATGCTTGTACTGTATATACTGGTATTGTTGCTATACTATGCTGTACTGTACATATGTATTGTGCTATACTATGCTGTACTGTACTGTATTGTGCTTATACTTGCTGTACTGTATATAATGTATTGTGCTATACTATGCTGTACTATATACGTATTGTCTATACTATGCTGTACTGTTACATCATGTATGTGCTATTACTATGCGTACTGTAACGTATTGTGCTATACTATGCTGTACTGTACTATTGCGGGTGATGTGCTATGCCTGTACTGTACTATACTGTATTATCGTCGGTATTCTACGTATGTGCTGTAGCTGTAATGACTATACTGTATTGTGCTATATTATTGCTGCTACTATACTGTATTGTGCTTATACTATGCGTTACTGTACTATACTGGATTGTGCTATACTATGCTGTCTGTACTGTACTATACTGTATTGTCTATACTAGCTGTACTGTAATATACTGTATTGTGCTATAACTATGCTACTGTTACTATACTGTTTGTGCTATACGATGTGCTACTGTACTCTACTGTATGGCATATGCGTACTGTACTATTACTGATGTGCTATACTCGTACGTATATACTGTATTGTTGCTATATATGCTGTACTGTACTACGGTATTGTTGCTATACTATTGCTGTACTGTACTATACTGTATTGTGCTATACTATGTGTATGTACATATACTGTATTTTGCTAACTATGCTGTAGGTCTATACTGTATTGTGCTATACTATGCTGTACTGTACTATACTGTATTGTTGCTATACTATGCTGTACGTACTATACTGGTTGTGCTATACTATGCTGTACTGTACTATACTGTATTGGCTTATACTATGCTGTTACTGTACTATACTGTAATCTGTACTATGCTTGTACTGTACTATACTGTATTGGCTTATATGCTGTCCTGTACTTACTGTATTGTGCTATACTATGCTGTACTGTACTTACTGTATTGTGCTATACTATGCTGTACTGTTACTATACTGTATTGGCTATACTCTGCTGTACTGTACTATACTGTATTGGCTATACTATGCTGTACTGTACTATACTGTATTGTGCTATACTATGCTGTACTGTACTATACTGTATTGTGCTTATTATACTTGCTGTACTACTATACGTATTGGCTATACTATGCTGTATGGTACTGTATTGTGCTATACTATGCTGTACTGTTACTATGTATTTTGCATACTATGCTGTACTGTACTATACTGTATGTGCATACTATGCTGTACTGTACTATACTGTATTGTTGCTATACTATTGCTGTACTTACTGTATTGTGCTACTATGCTGTACTGTACT
Source organism: Hymenochirus boettgeri (assembly GCA_019447015.1). Classification (NCBI taxonomy): domain Eukaryota; kingdom Metazoa; phylum Chordata; class Amphibia; order Anura; family Pipidae; genus Hymenochirus; species Hymenochirus boettgeri. Next base: position 38,273,355 of record CM033476.1, read on the forward strand.
ATCTGTATTGTGCTAATATGCTGTACTTACTGTATTGTGCTATATATGCTGTACTGTACTATTACTGTAATTGTGCTATACTATGCTGTACTGTACTATACTGTATTGTGCTATACTATGCTGTACACTGTACTATACTGTATGTGCTATACTATGCTGGCTTACTAGACTGTATGTGCACTTTACTATGCGTCTGTACTATACTGTATGTGCTATACTATGCTGTACTGTACTATACTGTATTGTGTATACTATGCTGTGCGCTGTGACTAACTGTATTGTTGCAACTATGCTGTCTGTACTATACTGTATTGTGCTACTATGCTGTGCTGTACTATACTGTATTGTGCTATACTTGCTGTGCTGTCTATCTGGTATTGTGCTATACTATGCTGTGCTGTACTATACTGTATTGTGCTATACTATGCTGGCTGACTAACTGTATTGTGCTATACTATGCTGTGCTGTACTATAGTATTGTGCTATACTATGTGTGCTGTACTATACTGTATGTGCTATACATGCTGTGCTGTACTATACTGTATGTGTGCTATACTATGCTGTGCTGTACTATACTGTATTGTGCATACATTGTGCTTTGTACTATACTGTATTGTGCTATACTATGCTGTGCTGTACTTACTGTATTGTGCTATACATGCTGTGACTGTACTATACCTGTAGTGTGCTAGACTTATGTGCTGTACTATACGTATTGTGCTATACTATGCTGTCTGTACTGTATTGTGCTAGTACTATGCGTACTGTACTTTTGTGCTATACTATGCTGTGTCGTTTGTGCTATACTATGCTGTACTGTACTGTATTGTGATATATATGCATGTACTGTTACTGTATGTGCTATACTATGCTGTACTGTACTATACTGTATTGTGCTAGTACTATGCTGTACTGTACTGTATTGTGCTATACTATCGTTTACTGTACTGTATTGTGCTATACTATGCTGTACTGTACTGTATTGTGCCTATACTATGCTGTACTGCTACTGTATTGGTATACTATGCTGTATATGTACTGTATTGTGCGTATACTATGCTGTACTGTACTGTATTGTGCTATTTATATATGCGTACTGTTACTGTATGTGCTATATACTGTGCTGTACTTACTGTATGTGTAACTATGCTGTGCTTGTCTATACGTATTGTGCTATACTATGCTGTGCTGCTACTATACTGTATTGTGCTATACTATGCTGTGACTGCTTGTATTGTGTAAACTATGCGTGTGTACTGTATTGTGCTATTACTATGACTGTACTGTACTGTATTGTGCTATACTATGCTGTACTGTACTGGTTGCTATACTATGCTGTTACTGTACTGTATTGTGCTTTATACTATGCTGTACTGTACTGTATTGTTGCTATACTATGCTGTACTGTACTATACTGTTATGTGCTATACTATGCTGACTGTACTGTATTGCTATACTATGCTGGTACTGTACTGTATTGTGCTATTACTATGCTGTACTGTATGTATTTGTGCTATAATATTGCTGTACTGTACTGTATTGTTGCTTATACTATGCTGTACTGTACTGTATTGTGTTACTATGCTGTACTGTACTTATTGTCTTGCTATACTATGCTGTACTGCTACTGTATTGTGCTATACTATGCTGTACTTACTTTACTGTATTGTGCTATAATATGCTGCTACTGTTACTATGCTGTATTGTGCTATACTATGCTGTTACTGTACTATGCTGTATTGTGCTATACTATGCCTGATGCTACTGTATTGTGCTATACTATGCTGTACTGATACTGTATTGTGCTATACTATGCTGTACTGTACTATGCTGTATTGTGCTATGCTGTACTATACTGTATTGTGCTATACTATGCTGTACTATACTGTATTGTGCTATACTATGCTGTACTATACTGTATTGTGCTGTACTAGCTGTATTGTTGCTATACTATGCTGTACTGTACTTTGTATTGTTAGCTGTATGACTGATTTGCTATGCTGTACTATACTGTATTGTGCTATTACTATGCTGTACTATACTGTAGTGTGCTTATACTATGCTGTACTTGCTATCTGTATTGTGCTATACTATGACTGTACTGTACTATACTGTATTGTGCTATACTAGCTGTACTATACTGTATGTGTGCTACTAGTACTATGCTGTACTATAGCTGTATGTGTGCTTACTATGCTGTTTCTGTACTATTTTGGGGCTTTTGTATTGTGCTATGTGCTGTACTGACTTATTGTGCTGTATACTATGCTTGTACTATACTGTGTATTGTGCTATACTATGCTGATAATACTGTATTGTCGTACTTATGCATTGTATTGTGCTATACTATGCTGTACTGTACTATGCTGTATTGTGCTATAGCTGTATAATGACTATGCTGATTGTGCATTCTACTGTACTGTACTATGCTATGCTGTACTGTACTATGCTGTATTGTGCTATACTATGCTGTACTGTACTATGCTGTATTGTGCTATAATGCTGCTGTAATGTACTATGTGTATTGTGCTATATACTACTTGCTGTGTACTGTACAGCTTATTGTGCATACTATGCTGTACTTACTCTGCGTGTATTGTGCTATACTATGCTGTAATGTACATGCTGTATTGTGCTTATACTATGCTGTACTGTACTATCTGTATTGTGCTGTACTCTGCTGTACTGTTACTATGCTGTAGTTGTGCTATACTATGCTGTACGTACTATGCTGTATTGTGCTATGCTACTGTGACTGTACTGTGTTACTATGCTGTATTGTGCTATACTATGCTGTACTGTACTATGCTGTATTGTGTGCTATACTCTGCTGTACTGTACTATGCTGTATTGTGCTATACTACTGTGCTGTACTGTCTATGCTGTATTGTGCTATACTATGCTGTACTGTACTATGCCTGTATTGTGCTATACTGTACTAGTGCTGTGTACTGTACTATACTGTATGTGCTATACTTGTGTACTGTACTATCTGTATTGTGCTTATATGCTGTACTGTACATATGTGTATTTGTGCTAACTAGCTGTACTGTACTATGCGGTAAGTGCTATACTATGCTGTACTGTAATATGCTGTATTTGTGCTATTATATGCTGTACTGTACTAGCTGTACTGTACTATACTGTGATTGTGCTTATATACTATGCTGTACTGTACTATGCGTATGTGTGCTATACTATGCTGTACTGTACTATGCTGTATGTGCTTTATTACTATTGCTGTACTGTACTATGCTGTATTGTGCTATACTCTGCTGTACTGTACTATGCTGTATTGTGCTATACTATGCTGTACTGTACTATGCTGTACTGTACTATGCTGTATTGTGCTATACTATGTTGTACTGTACTATGCTGTATTGTGCTATACTATGTTGTACTGTACTATGCTGTATTGTGCTATACTATGCTGTAATGTACTATGCTGTATTGTGCTATACTATGCTGTACTGTACTGTACTGTATTGTGCTATACTATGCTGTAATGTACTATGCTGTATTGTGCTATACTATGCTGTACTGTACTATACTATCCCCCAATGTCGGCACTTCAGGTTTTTCAGTTGCTGACAAGATGCTTGGCCCACCAGGAAATATATTACCAGGGTCACTTCATCTCTTCTTTTAACTATTTACATACATCTCACCCATATGTCTGCCCATGTTATTAATCTGTAGTTATCAAACTGCAGTGACCCAGTAAAAAACTAAAACCTGTTTGGTTGATGCAAATGAATAGCACAGCCAAACCTATTATCGCACAATTCCCTGTGTTTATTAACTTGCTGTATCCAGCTCATTGGATTGTTTATTTGTTCCTTCGTGGCTGAGGGACACTGGGCATGCCCATACCACTGGTTGAGAATAAACGTATATGTGAGAAAGTGACAGTCAATATGGACTAAAGTTCTAAGTGCGGTGCCACGGGGTTCTTTGTTAGGGCCACTTCTACTTAATCTGTTTGTAGCTTTTAATGGTCAACAAAGTTTTGTTGACCAAAGAGGATGTGCAATCGTTGCAGACGGATCTAGATAGATTGTCACATTGGCCTGCTAAGTGGCAGATGAGATTCAACGTTGATAAATGTAAGGTGATGCATTTTGGAATCCTTGTGCTGCTTATACTATAAATGGCTCTGTGTTAAGTGAATCCCTGTTGGAAAGGGATCTTGGCGTTTTGGTGTATAAACTTAAGTGTAGCAAGCAGTGCCAGCTGGCAACAGCTAGAGCCAGTAAGGTTTTGTATAAAGCGAGGTATGGATTCAAGGGAGAAAAATGTTATTCTCCTTCTTTACAAAGCATTGGTAAGGCCTCATTTGGAATATGCAGTGCAGGAATTTTTCTCCCCTCCATTATTCTGGTGGGGTTTTTTTGCCCCAATCTGGATCAACTGTGGGTATTGCTGAGTAGTTGGGACAAGATGGATGTATATCTTTATTCAACCTCAAATATTATACTATACTGTATTGTATTGTATTACAATACTATACTGTATTATACTATACTGTATTATATTGCACTGTTTTATTTGGCACTTTCTTGGCCATAAGTTAGGGAAAATGTGCTTCAGGCTATGGTTCTCCTTTCACACAGTGCTGTGTCAGAGTAAGAATGAGTACTGGCCTTGCCTACCTTGGCACTTAGAATAATCTTATGGTATTGTGGTTTAATTACTCTCATGACTGCATGCATTGCATTGCTGAACAGTTTTATGTGCTGGTATGAGGTCTGTTGGTAATTATGTGCACGTGATCATGTATATGGTGTTAGGAAATAGTCTCATTTGTTTCTTGTTTTGCTATACATTGGTGAAATCTGTATCTGATATAGTGTTGCAAAAGCCGTGGTGACAATTCAGGAAAAATATCAGGTCCGTTAAGTCTTCTTCAAACTAGCTAAACACATAATGAGTGTCTGTGAGTATAAACCATCAATGATACCCTGATAGTGGAGTCATCAATCATCATATCCTCCAACACTCACTATACACCAGGTTCACTTCATTATCCTCCTCCTGCTGTTCTACACCATGTTGATTGTTATGCATTTGTAGGATTGACCATAGCAAATATTTTTGATCAGATCTCAACAGAATCATCCTAAATCTGGAAACGATTGGTGAGAAATCTTTCAATTTGCCCAATCAGGTTTTTTTGTAAACAACTTAAGATCAATCAAGAGTCTAGAAATCTGAAAAGTTTTTGGCAGATACGATCAAAGTGACAAGATCTGCCAATAAATAGATCCATGTGTGGCCAGCTTAAGAGCCCATACATCAATCATGAAGCGGGTCCATTTTTGTTTTTTTTATTTGGATTTGTCAATGAACATGATGAGACGGTCTGGCTTTGATGTGAGGCTCCTCCCTTCTCTTCTGTACTTTCTCATTGATTGAGAATAAGGACCACCACCAATTCCCAGGACCAGTACATTGATATCTATGCAAAGACATCAAACCAGTTAGCATTAGCCAAACAATCTGTTCTATAAGGAAGGGAGGAACATCCATGAGATCCACTTCAGCTATCTGACGTAGTATAGCAACAGGAGCCACCATACATGTAAGTGGCTAACAATTCTCAAATGTGTATACAAGGCTTAAAGGGCATGTCCACCCTCAAATTGTTATTTTACATATTTTTTTAACACAGGTTAAGCAGCCCCCGAACCCTATTTTTGTTATATTTACCTATTACAAAGAAGCTCCTGAAAGGACTTGCAGACAAATCCCTCGTCGATGCTTTCCCTTCTATGCTGCTGCTTCTGGGTTACGGGCGTCGGTGAAAACAGTGATGATGACATCAAGATTGAAGGTTTGATGTCAACCTTCATCAATATATGCCGTTATCAATCCTGATTCTGATCCTGAATAATAATACATTATTAGAATAAACTGCCCTAGTTCTATGGATAAATGTATATACAAAAGGGACATCTTGGAAATGGAAATAGTTCAGAGAAGGGCAACTTTCCATTGCCATTTGGAATCAGGAAGGATGTTTCTACCTCTTTTTAGCTTGGGTTTTTTTGCTTTCCACTGGATCAACTGTTAGGGCTAGGCCACACTAGCGCGTTTTTCGCGCGTTTGCGCACGCGTTTCGCGCTCGCGATTTTCGCTAAAATGGAAAACGCGGGAAAAATTCCCGCGTTTTCCGATGCGCATGCGATTGCGCGTCCGTTCGCGTTTTGGTAACGCATGCGTTCACCATTTTTGGTGCGTTAACGCATGCATGTCCATAACGCGAAAAGGCGAAACTGCATGCGCAAAACGCGAACGCGAGCGCGAAACGCGCAAGAATCGCGCACACAATCGCGTGCGATAACGCGAGCGATTTTGTGCGCGATTCCTGTGTGTTGCAGTGTGGCCTCACCCTTAGGCAGGGTTAAAAAGGAGGGTGAAAAGGTTGGACGGTATGTACGTATGTCTTTATTCAACCTCGATTACCCATGTGGCTGAATTCTGATGTAAAGAGGCAAATGGAAAGGAAGAAAAAAGCATTTAAAACCTTTAAAGGGAATGTCCACCCCCAAAACTAAAATTTAACCTACTATTGGCCCCACTCTGTAGTGTAATCCTTACCTTACATCCCTGCTCCAAATGGTTCTCCTGTAAAGTCCCCCCAAAGTTATAAAAACTGACCACCAGGAGCCTGACCACCAGGGAAATTGTTTCTGCCTCTGAGCTGTCCTCTCAGAGGTTTTTAGCTTGCTCAGAGCAGCCCTCCCCTCCCTCTCCCTCCCATTTTGCTCTCTCTCCCCCTAGTGTAAAAACCCTTAGGCAGATATTAGAGCTAGTTCCTCCAGAGACTTCCCCGATCTTTACTTACCTTCCCTCTCTCCTCCGGCGTTCTGAACTGCTGGCAGCCGCGTCCGTGATTGGCTGCCTCTCAGCCAATCACAGACGCGGCTGCCGGTCCGGCCCCCTGCTTGCAGTTCTATGCAAGCAGAAGGCCGGGCATTGTGGTGGAGGAGAGAGGGAAGGTAAGTTACTATCGGGGGACTTTCTGAAAAAAATATTATAGCGGTTGGGGTTGAGGGAACTAGCCCTACTATCTGTAAAAAGTTAGGAAAAGGGGTGGACATGCCCTTTAAGTCAGAGGGAATGGAATAAAAACTGTAACAAGGAGCGTAAAGCCACGTACACACGTGCAATCGCGGGTCCCAACCTGCGACGCACGATGTGTACGAACATTCGTTTCCGCCGATAATCGGCCTGTGTATGGGGCCTTTATTGGCCGAAACGGACGGTCGTTCGGTGATCCGCCCGGTCAGTTGGGCACCTATCTCCGACCGAGTGGCCGTTTCGGACAATAAAGGGTCCATACACGGGCCAATTATCACCCAAAACGAGCGTTCGTACACATTGTGCGTTGCGTGTCGGGACCCGCAATCGCACGTTTGTACGAACCTTTAGAAAGCAACCAAACCTTTAGAAAGTAACCAAACGTTACACAATATTTCGACTGATAGTTCAGTGAATTGGTGAATCGATTGGGCCAAAATTATCGCATTCGTTTTCGGGCCATGTGCGACCGACTGTCTGAATCAGACGAAAGGACGATCGGACATGGTGGATAACCTCGTCCGATTGTGCGGCCCTCTATGGACCGCACGATCGGTTGCGGTAACTGTTGGCCGACCAGTTGAAAGTATCGAACGGTCGGTCAGGAAGAAAAATTGAATAGTGTGTACCTAGCTTAAGACTTGAAGAAAAAAGGTTTAGGCTTCAAGCTCGGAAAGGGTTTTTCACTGTGAGAACGGTAAAGCTATGGAACTGTCTTCCAGTGGACATTGTTATGGCAGGTTCATTGGTCAGTTTAATAAAAAAGCTGGATGAGTTTCTGCAAACAAGGAATGTTGCAAGTTACTGGTATTGATACATAAAGTAGAGTTGGTCCAGGGAAATTTCTGATTGCCACTTGGAGTCAGGAAGGAATTTTTTCCCCCTTCATAAATTTGGTGGGGTGTTTTTTGCCTTCCTCTGAATCAACAGTTAGGCAGGAAATGAGGATATTGCTAGATGGGTTGGACTGGATGGACATATGTCTTTATTCGGCCTCAAATACTATACATACACAAGTATTGTTTGGCCCTTAATAATAACAATAATTATTGTTGTTCTCAATTTCCACTGCAAACTTGTTCCCTGTTTATTTGCATTTTCCACACCCTGTATCCTGAGACCTTGGAGGGGGGTGGGGGTGTCTCCTGGACATTCTGTTATTGTCAGCTCTTGCAAAAGTTATAAACAGACAATGTGTAGCTAAAAAGATTACTGGTGAACAATGCTGACCTCTAGTGGCTGTTAAGGTACACTACAGCATAAGCTCACTTTACTCTGTTTTCCCATTGCTGGAGTGGAAGTTGCAGTACTTACCCCATTACAAGGGTAAGTACATTAAGGTGTATATGGGGGTCTGCAACATTTTACTTTGAGTTGGATTCTGAACTAGCCATGGAAATGTTGTAATGTGTAGTTCTACAAAGTCTTTAGCTTCAAGGATTGGACAATGTAATGTGTCATGGTTTATGGCAGTTATCTACTATGGCCTTAAAACCTGGCATTTATACCAACTGGATTGGAGCGAATATTACCCCAAATCTTCTGAATGTTCCCTGGTTGTACCTGCCGTGTTCATTGGTTATTTATCGATTGCAAAACAACAGTGAGAGTCTCCAACCCCTGGTCAGGGCAGAAACTGGGATTGTCGCCAAGTGTGATTAACCCTGATTGTAGATGTATATGGTTAGACTGTGCACTGGGGGGCATTCACCACATGGTGTGCACTGTGCATCAGGCAAGTTAACCCTGTAATCTGCCATAGCTGGTGGTAAATATATGAAAATGTTTGTAATTGAACCTGCTTGAAACTAATGTATATTTATTATCCTTTTATATTGGGTGTTGTGGACTTTCTCTTTAATGCACTGATAGGAACACACAGACACTTTGTGATAGATTCTAATCTGTATTAAAATGAGTAATTAAAGGATACTGCCGTGTGTTTTGTCACGTGGGAATTTCATTATTAGAATAGAATGTCCTGCCTTTTCAATGGGGCTGCACGTGAGGCCTTTTCAGTGGGGTTAAATAGACCAGTGTTTGATATGTGGACTTGTGACCCTTCAGCGTTTAGGAAATGCAGGTAGTTGAAGTTCAACAATTGGAGGAAGGAAAGAAGGGAAAGTTAAGACAAAAACACAAATGCCTAAACCGCAGCCCTCCAGTTGCTGCACACATGTTCATAGATTGTGCTGGACGCCTGATCAGAAGCAAAACCTGGAGGGCCTCTGACTGTACAACCTTCTGTACCCAACTGGTCTGAGATAGCAGACGGGCCAGGGAGTATTTGGAAGGGAGATATATCTATAAATGTGTCCAAATCCATCACTCTGCCTTGCACAGCCAAGGATTCCCCCAGGCAGTCGCTGGTAGGCTCCAAAACTCCTCAATAATTTCCTACATTTTGCCATCCGGTGTCAGACACTGACCATACTGATTGCAATAGCACAGCTAAGGTGTAAACATTCTTTTAGATTTAAAATCACCAAATAAACCTGCCGGTCTGTAGTGTAAACATTTGCCAGAGGAGATCTTATTTAATAAGAGCTGCCCATACTGTTACTTTATAACAACCAATCGGATGATCCCATTTTACTAGTCTACTACAGTTAGAAAACACTAAATGACATCTGATTGGTTGCTGCAGATTAATAAGGCTAGCTAGGTACATACCAACAGATTTTTGCCATGACCGATGTTATTTCAGGCCGACCATTTGCTGGGGGCAAACTGTTGGACAGGCTAAAATAGCATTGCAGCAACTGCTACAGTGACTGCTGGCAGTTTGCTGTAGCCAGGGCCGGCCTTTGATATGGGCGACCTGTGCGACCGCACATGTTGCATTACCAGCAAGGCCGGATTTCCCACTATGCCACATAGGCAGTGGCCTAGGGCAGCACACTAAAAGGGGGCGGCATAAAATGGCATCATTTCACCCTTACACATAGCTAAGCAGCAATGTACAGACTTACTCATGTGTCCAGTTTTAAGTGAGGGATTGCTGATTCGCTAGAGGTAGGGGTACTGATGGTACTGGGGTAAGGGGCAGTATAAGTAAGCTGGCCTAGGGGAGAAAAAAGTATAAATCCGGCCCTGATTACCAGGGGGGAGCCAGTCGGGAGTCTTAGGTCACAGACCTGTAAGTTGTGCATCAGTGCCACAGCCTCCCAGTCCTGCAGATCAAATATATGTATCAGCACCACCTCACATACAAAGCCCCAACACGCGCACTGAAGATACTGAAAGACAGTAAGTGCAGGTAGGGGTTTTGATTTGAAGCAGGCCAAGGCAAGCAGCATTCAACAGCGTAATGTGTGTGCCCGGGGGTTGTTTTAGAGAGGGTGCAAGGAACTAATCTTGCACAGGGTGCTATTTATCCTAAGGCCGGCCCTGGCTGTAGCTGTGATTTACCGACATGCCTGATCATACTTTTTTCATCTGCAGCTGAGAAATTTTGGGCTGACAGACCGAAATATGGAAATAACAGTTGGTCGGCCCAAAGTACCTGTACCTTTTGTGTACCTAGCCTAACTTGCGCAACATTTTGCCAATTGCTAAAAGGATCGATAGTCCATTGGTCAAGGATTACACTACCACACCACACTACTATTGTAGCCTGTGCGAATCTGCCAGTGTGTACACAGCCTTTCAAATCCGTGGTAACGTATGGCCAGACTTTCAGGGGTTTCTTTGCATGTTTTCTTTTATGCGGTATTAAAGTATTGTGTCACTAGGAAGCAGAAGGCAGTTGGATCTGTGTTATGTTCTCCCTCCAAGAGCAGTGCATGTAGGGGAATATATAATGTATATAGATCAGCGTTATAAACTCACCGGGGAGGTTTTTAAATCATCTGTATGTACAGAACAAGGGGCCATATTTTAAGATTAAAGGAATAAATCTGCTAAGTCGTGGTGGAATGTTTGGCACATAGAACCAAATGTATTTTTTTTTTCTGTTTGCCTGTGACATTTGCTGATTTTTCAAAACTAAATACAGAGCAGGTAGTTGGGGAGAAGCAGGATGGAGAAACTCCACCTAAAGTGTGTTGGATGAAGCAGATTTTATTAGGTGATCAATGTGTGGCTCTAACCTTAGCCTAATGCTATGTCATACACTATTGAGACATTTACATAGTAACACAGTAATGTAAAGACCTACGTCCATCTAGTCCAACCTTCATATCCTACTCATTAACCCTACCGAACAGATGATTCAGATTTAACTTTCAGTTGTTGTTCTATTAAAGGGTATCGCCACCGGGATTTTAACTTTCTTTTTTCCAGTTTAACTGAAGAACAGGAGGTAAATGCGCTATGTCCTACCTCCTGTCCTTCAGTAAAACTTACAGGAGAGGAGGAGAAACTTACCCGCGTATCGCTCCAGCGCCAGCTTCACTGACTCTCAGCCGCGTCCGTGCTCCTTTGCACAGTGTGCGCACATGCAATCAATGCAAAGGACTGTGGATCCGTCAGGGAATGTCAGTGTAGTTGGAGATTGTCAGGCTGGAGCGATACGTGGGTAAGTTCCCCTCCTCTCCTGTAAGGTTTACTGGGCTTACAGTCTAGAGGATATGGGGTGAGACATAAGGTAACGGGAATCAGTAGGCTGTAAATAGATTGGCAGTGGAGTGTGAGGGGCGGTTAGGATCAGGTTGGGTCAGCAAGAGGGGTAATGTCTAGGCCAGGTTATATGCTTGCTTGAAAAGGTGGATTTTAAGGTTACATTTGAAGGTATTAAGGGATGGTGAATGATGGACAGACAGAGGAAGGGAGCTCCAGAGAAGGGGGGAAGCATGAGCAAAGTCCTGAATGTGGACATGGGAAGAGGTGACAAGGGTGGATGAGAGGAGGATATTGTTATAAGAGCTGAGGTTGCACTTGGGATGGTATTGGTGGATTATCTCTGAGATATATGGAGGGGCTGTATTGAATTGTGCTTTATAGGACAGGGTAAGCAGTTTGAAATGGATCCTTTGCATAATGGACAGCCAGTAGAAAGACTGACAGAGAGGAGAGGTGAGAAGTGAGAAATGAATGAGCCAGGCAGCAGAGTTGAGAATGGATTGAAGTGGTGCCAGGCAGTTGTTTGGTAAACCACGCAGGAGTGTGTTGCAGTAGTCGAGCCAGGATATGATTAGGGCATGGACTAGGATTTTTGTAGCTTAATGCTGGAGATGTTTTTGAGTTAGAGCCGACAGGAGTTGGCAAGCGAGTTGACATGGGGATTGAAGGAAAGATCGGAATCTAGCGTTATTTCCAGGCAACAGACATAGGGATATAGGTGTCATTAATATTAATAGTAAGTCTAGGGAGGGGAACAGATTGTGAGGGTGGGAAAATTACAAGTTCCGTCTTGTCCATGTTTAGTTTGGGGAAGCGGGAGGACATGAAGTCAGAGATGGCACTAAGGCAGTCGGGGACCTGGGATGTCAGTGTAGGGAGATCTGGGGCAGAGATGTAAATTTGTATCCACATACAGGTGATACTGGAATCCAAATGAACTGAGTTGTCCAAGGCCATAGATGTAAATGGAGAAGAGGACCAAGTACTGAGCCTTTCAGTACCCCCACAGGGAGAGTGTGAGGGGTGGATTCCAGAGTGGGAAAACACCAAAAGTCCTGCCAGAGAGAGAGCCAAGAAAGTGCAGTATCCTGGAAACCTAAGGCGGCCAGGATTTGAAGAAGTAGAGGGTGATCAACAGTATCAAAAGGACAGATTGAGAAGAATGAGCAAAGAGTATTAAGCTTTTAGATTTAGCACTAAGTAGATCATTGGTCACTTAAAACAGTTAGTGGTTATACCTACCAATGTCCTCCGCCCAGCCCATTCATTTTATAACAAAAAAAGATCGGGCCACTGGGGCCCTCCAGCTTTGTCCATATTTATTAGGAAAACTCTCTAGTCCCCTGTGACTATGACTGTCTCAGTGATACACAGGATTGGGACTAAACAGTGAAATTCTACTGATTATATGCAGAATGTTTTCACACCTGTAAGTACCGAAACCAATCAGCAAAATTCCAGAAATACAAATTTTTGAAATATTTAGAACCTCAAGGGAATTTTATCTTTGCCTTTAGAACCAAATAGTTTGTCTAAGGGTGTGAAATGAAAAGCTAAGTTCATAGAGAGTCATTCACATTTCCATTCAGGGTATCTAGAAATGAGTCCGTGTTCACTCATGTAGTCATTGGATCAGAAAGGGAAAACTGGATTTCTATTTGCTCTGTATCTCCTATAGACTGTGGATGAATGTCTGTCTGCCCTTTGGAACAGAGGGGCCTGGTGATGGATGCTAATGCCTTGCAGCTGGGCGAATTCACATTGCAGTGACAGGATGCCCTGCATCAGCCGGGTTATTGTGGTACATTCTATCTTCCTTGCAATCTGTTTCCTCTTCCTCTTCTGCCCCCCCTCTGCTATTCACACGTTGTCCTTTTTTCACTCCGTCTTGCTATGGTTTAATCAATGCTCATTAGGACAGAGCATGATTTCTACTTAACTCGTGGAGCCCACATGGAAGCTAATTTTGGCATAAAAGAAGGATTTTCTTCTTCCTCCTGTGAAAATAACAGGAAGAGACCCGTTCCTGATATTGGAGAATATTAGATTTCCTGGCTGTAAAGCATCTAGTGGATTCTGACCATCCTAGGCTTTGCTGTGACGGTGACCTCTTATGTGTATGACAAATGGATGTACTGGGTTTCCTGGGTTGGACAGATGAAAACTGGGGTTCTAGGTACTAAAAAAATAGATACCACTGATATATGCTGGGAGTCTTGTGTTTCTAGATTGATGGTTTCAAATTGAGCCATGGGTTGTGCTACATGGTCAACCAAACTTAGATCTTTCAACTTAGATCTTCCATCTAACATGTGACTTATCTGTCCTAGTTTACCAAGAAGACCGAAATAGCTTTCTAACAATACATTACTACAAATCGGGGATATTTTTTATACCATTCAGCAGAACATTTATTGTAGATGTATAGGAGTGCTGTTGCTGTGCTGTACATAAAGTAAAAAAAATGCTTGAGTGTGTGCCTGGATTGGCCAGAGGTGTGCCTGGATTGGCCAGAGGTGTGCCTGGATTGGCCAGAGGTGTGCCTGGATTGGCCAGAGGTGTGCCTGGATTGGCCAGAGATGTGCCTGGATTGCCTAATATTGTACATCATTTCACTATATGTTTATAAATATCTTATTACATGGACTATTTAACAAAGGGCTGGATAATTTGTTTTTATTTTCATTTTAAGGAATCCCCGGGGACCCCCTACATTCCTCCGCTCTTCCTGCTTCAGTGACAGATCGCGAGGCAGCCAATACGAAGATACGCTCTGCAAGGAGGCGTGTCTTCCAATTGGCTGCCTCGCGACTGTCACTGACAGTAGAAGAGAGGTGGAACAGTGTGGATCGGCGAAGCAGATTTGCGGTAAGTAGTGCAGGAGTTAGGGAAAGTACCCAGGGGGAGGACTTAGCGATTTTAGGTCCTCACCCTGGGTACTATGCTGCAGTGGATCGGGGAAAAGGTGAGTATAATTGTCCTTTTAAGATTATATATTGTTCATCTTTCAGACTTGTTGGTACTCCAGTAAAAGGTTTTTCTGGCTGTGCAAACAGCCTGGCCAGTTCTAATTTATAACAAACAAATAAATTGCAGTAGGATACATCAAAATAAGTTCCTTTTATTCACCCAAATGTGAGATATTACACATTTTATATGCACTCCCTTAACCGATAGGGAAGATTAGTAAACAGCCGAGTCTTGGCAGTGATGATAGCCGGCCTATAATGAGACCCCCCCCCCCCCCCGGTGAAAGGCTGCATTTCCTGTGCTCATCAGATGAGTGGGTGCAAATCCAAAAAGCAATGGGATGATCTAGTCTAAGGTTTTTCTGACTTTACACTGCTTGAATTCTGTGTTGGATGACATCGCTTTAAAGGGTATGTCTATCCCCCAAAATAAACTATTGTATATCAACATTGCCCCCTAAAACCTCGACATTGTGAGGTTTAAATTGCTCAAATGTGCTCCTAAATGTACTTACCAGCTCCCTTGGCTTCCTTCTGGGCCATTTCCGTGAATGGAAGCTGCAGAAGGGGCCGGGTAAGGCAGTAGCGTTTATGATTGTCTGAGACATCCCGTCAGGTACAGTCAACCTACATTTCCGTTGGTCAGCCGTGCGGCCATACACCGTATGATCGGATTGGCTCCCTTTACTTAAAGTAAAGGGAGCTGATACTGACCAACAGAAAGTTTTCGTCGTTCCTAACCGACTGTAATGCCTACTACGGTCGTTCGACTGAACTCCGGTCGGTCGGGAACAGCCCCTAACCACTGACGATAACGGGTAAATCCCCTCGTTCCCCCGACAGGATTTACCCATTATCATTTGTATGGCCACCTTAAGACATTGTCCAGGGTGAGGAGTTTGCATCTTATATGCAGGGGAGGGGGGTCGTCATTTAAGGAAACACTAGGATATATTTACAATCTCCCCATTTCCTGAGACCCATCAAGTGACACATCCCAGGGATAAACTTTAATTTCCCTAAGGTGGCCTGGAGTATAAATAAACCATAATGAATGCTGCTGAAAAATCGGTACATGTGACAGAAGACACACTCTAAGTCATGTTTAACCAATCACCTCTTGTATATTTTTATTTGAATATTTGCACTTCGGTTCACAAACCTGTACATTGTAACAATACAGGGGGTACAAACTGATAAAATAATGCCATAAATAGACAAATATAAAGCACACATGGATAGAATAGAAACACTGTGCCTTAAAACCCAAAGAGCTTTCAATCTGTTCTCTGAATATATTGGGGTTACCAGCAATCAGGACCGATATGGGCCATACACTATTCAACTTACCAGCTGAAATACCTGCAACATTCCAACTGCTGCCTGAGCAGAGCCAATTTCTCTAATGCTTATAGCAAGTAATTGGTCCAGACTGTGGTAGGTTGTGGGAGTGGCCCAATATTTAAATTGATTTGTTGAATTGTTCCAATATCAGCCAGTGTATGGTCAGCATAAAAACAGTCTTCCTGGGTTAAATGTCACGTGTTATGCATTTTAAAAAATGAAATGAGGTTCTCTGAATAATTGTAAAAGGGCCACAATTTGGACAGGGAACCTTTTTACTATAACCCCTATTCAGCTCTTGGTATCAACCAGCTTGAATCCAAAATGGACCAGTCCGACTGCAAATATTGCAACCCTGTTTATTTTCTACCTGTAACCGCGTATTTCACAGCCAGAGGGCCCCAGTTTGACGTAAAAACATGTGTCCAGATTGGCTGCTGTTTAGAAGCTTAAAAGGTGTCATGTTTTACATCCCTAAACTGTAGCATGTGGTACTTCTGGGAGCACGTTCCACAACTCCCACTGAATAAGAAATCCCTTTCCATCTGCAATCATAGGTCTTCCAGAAACCTTACAACGCGCTTCGCTCCGTTCATTATGTGTTTTCCATTGTTACTTTTGTCAGATACACACAAAGATTCCTCTTGCTTCTCTCTTGTTTTCCGAAGAGCAGACACACACACACACAGCAAACAGAAAATAAAGACATCTTTGACCTTTTGTAAATAGTTTACCTGAAATCTGTGAGATCTTTTAGGCAGAATTATATATTTTAGAATTGGCTGCAGTTGCATTGAGTATCTATGTATAAATATAGATATTTCATTTGGAGTGCACTAAAATAGACTTTACAGAACACATCACTAAGAGCTTTTGGTTACACATTTTTATATTTTTATTTTAATTGAGAATGGCCTTGAAAAGTTTAGCACCAGACTGGGGGAAAAATACAGTACACACCATGCTGCTGTCCATATTTTATGGCTTTAATGCCGGATGCAGTGTCCCTAATGTGAGGTGGCCCTACTGACCCATAAATCAGGCATGCATAACCCTTATATTGTACACAAGCCCCTCCCCTACACCCCTTTAGCCACACCCATTTTATGCCTGTGCAGAGTATATCAATTCTATTCTGTTTTAAACCTACATCTAATAGCAAAGCCATTGATCTGCCCATCAATGTGTCCACAGTTCAGATGAACTCGGTGAAACCATTAAATTGTTCCATTTGTGGAAGTGAGGATCTGTCTTAGTCCAGGTATTTAAAGGACAATATAATTCAGTAAAAATGGCTGGATGAATGGGTGGGATAAAGCCAAAGGCAGCTCCCACAATGTCCTGTCTTAATGTTGAGCTGTTATTTATGTTGGTTTGTGATATATATATATGGGGAGAGGAGACCCTACATTTTCACCCAGTGGCCCTCCAGCCGGTACATTATTAAAGATGCTGGTTGGGCACTAGAAATGTCCTTCAATCATTGAATGATATCTTGTGTATTTGCCAGAGACCAGGTTCTTCTGTAGATGTAACCAAAGGACTAAAACCATAAATAGACCCTTTCATGGCCGCCGAATTCAGAACATTAACTCCTACAGGGAACGCCAATGCCATGCCTATCCATGTTATTCATTGTTTCCTGCAAAGGGTTAAATGGAAACGCTGCATTGTGCGATTTGGTGGGAAAGAACCTCTATACACCGGAGTGATAATATATATATTATATATATGTTTATTATATGGCATCTGTTTTGGGGGGCATCATAATTGTCATGTCTACTTACCTAGCTTTAAAGATAACGAAAGTAGGTGTTGCTGCTTATTCAGGGTCACTCACTCCAGAACACAATGAGTTAAGAGAAGACTGGCCAGAGAACAGGCCTGGGAGCAGCTCAGGGTGTGAGTTAAGATGCAGACAGAGAAGAGATGTGTGGGGAGGAGGGACCCAGGCAGCCAATAAATACAAGCTTCTAATCATCTCTCCCCACGTGCCTTTGACAACCAGAAAATGCAGGCTCGCCATTGGTTGTTTCCCTGTCCTATTGTAGCTTGTGAAATCTCGTTTCTGATGTTCTATTGGCTGGATTGCTTTCCCTTTGTTCTTCTTGGCAGTGTATTGTTAACTGCTGTCTATAGGGAAAGATGCAGGGCTCTCCTGACAGGCAGGCACTTCTCTAATCCAATATCCACCATTAGGTTTAGATTGCAAGCTCCTGTGACAAGCACTAATCCTACCTGGGTTGTCTTTATTACAGGACCAACGTGAGCTGCTGAGTAGCCTATCCCTTTTATCTCAGGACCAAACGACATTATATAACTGTGTTACTTGGACAGTAACAGGAACAAAAGACACAATGTCAGATATCGGTTCTGTGTCAAATTAGAAATATAGTGTAAAAAATTAATATAATTCACTTCTATCTTTGCATTCAAGGGGAAGTAAAGTGAAAAAAAATTTTGAAATTATTTATCTATGAAACATACACCTAGTAATATTACACATTTTCTTCATTTTTTTAAAAAGGCAGTTTATTTCATTCCCTTTGCTATGGTCATAAGTGAGCTACCATTTCATGTTCTGTAATGGTCATTCATCTTCCCAGGATGCACCAATTCCTTGTAATGTTACTAATTTCTACTGATTGGCTGTTGGGAGGGTCCAACATGCTCAGATCTCTACTGAGCATCTGACTCAGCCCAGTGACTGACACTATAATGGGGGCCCTGCAAACAGGAAGTCAGTATTTAGCATTTATGTATGCTTGGAGGAATTCCTGGATGGGCAAATTATGGTCATTGGAACGTGAAAAATACATTTTTTTTTCTCTTAAATACATATGTATTTGTTCTGAATTTTCCCTTTAACACATTTTATTTTTGAGAGAAGAGAATGTCCTTTATTGTGGTTTTATTATAGGTGTAGGGGCACACGGTCCTGTCCAGACTGAGGTACAATTAGCAGGAAAATAATTTAAAAACCTATTGTTCACACACATAAAATTGCCACTAAAATAAGCAAACATTTTATCATTTAATTTAAATTGTTGGATGTTTTTGTTGCTCTAATGTGCAGTAAAGTTAGGTACACACTACATGGATCTGCAAGATCCTGTCTGTCATTTCTCAAACATCAGGGTACACACAGTCCCGAGCGCTCTCCCTATGCACAGCATATACACAGCATAGGGACTTTGTGATTCCCTCGACTGCTGTCAACTCCCCAACACTAGTACGGAGAGACACCCACTGACAAGGAAAATTTCCCGGCTTTTCTGAATGACCGCGAGGCTGACGGGAAAGCTTGTTGGCCTCATAGAAGTGCAGAACGGACAGGAATGGACACAAATGTACCGACATTCACACACAGATGCGCTTGGCAAAAGGTTCAGGACGTAACACACACAGTTCTGCATTTAGTTGCAGCTCTTGTACATTCACTGGTTTTGGGAATAGTAGGAAGCTCTGTCAAAGGGGTAATTATGTATCTAATCCGTGTCCTGTGTCATTTTCTCTGTTCCTCTCACTACAAATTCTTGCTAAGAGGAAATAAAATCTTGATGCTTAAATAAACCTTATGGGTAAGAGGCTGAGAAAGAGCTGCAACAGTGTCAGGTGTTCTTTCTTGTACAGTATTTGAGGTTGAATAAAGACATACGCAGGGGCGTAACTAGAAATCAGTGGGCCCCCCAGCAAGATTTTGGATGGGCCCCCATAACACTCAACCACAGCTCCCTCCTTCCCCTGACACGACTACCTTGGCTGGCTGTCTGTCTGTCTGTCTGTCCATCCATCTATCTATCTATCTATCTATATATCTATCCATCTAACAGAGATACAATAACATTTGTAAAGCACTTTTCTCCTAAAGGACTCAAAGCGCATTAAGAAAGATAGATGCAGATGGATAGAAAGATGTATAGAGAATGGACAGATATAGATTATCTATCCATTCTCTATCTATCTATTATCTATGTACTGTATCTGTCTTTCTATATATGTATCCATCTGTCTCTCTCTCTCTCTCTCTCTATCTATCTATCTATCTATCTATCTTCTTCTATCTGTCTGTCTATCTCTGACAAGTGTCATGATATTACATGACCGCAGCTGCAGTCAGTCCCTCTCTGGACTGGACAAGTTTGAGGAGTGGACACAGTGACAGGCTCACTATCAATGGCCAAACCTGAGCAGCACCGCAGCAGGAGTTCCACACAATTCAGCTTGCGCGCGGCTATTCACTTCTGGCTTCCGGACCCGGTCCTCCCACAGTGGTCAGGTCAGGCCCAGAGAAGTTCATACCAGGGTAACAGTCCCGGAGGTCCTGGAAGCCGGAAGCAATATTGGTAAAGCACAGCATACCGCAACCCCCCCCCCTCCGAAGCCGGAAGCAATATTGGTAAAGCACAGCATACCGCAACCCCCCCCCCCCCCCGAAGCCGGAAGCAATATTGGTAAAGCACAGCATACCGCAAACCCCCCCCCCCCGAAGCCCCGCGAAGCAAAGCAAAGCAAGCAAAAAAACCCGAAGCAAGCAAGGGAAGCAAATGGTAAAGCACAGCATACCGCAACCCCCCCCCCCCCAAAGCCGAGGAAGAATATTTGTAAAGCACAGCATACCGCAACCCCCCCCCCCCACCCCCCCCCCCCCCCCCCCCCCCATGCTGGCACAAGTAAAAAAAAAAATTCAATTAAACAGTGTGAAAAAAAAAATTGCAAAAATGGAAAAACAGCTGCTTAACTAGAACTGGCCCCGGGCCCCCCTGGCGGGGGTAGTAGTTACTAACAGTTGATCCAGAGGAAGGCAAAAAAAAATCCCGGTATAAAGGGGAAAAAATTCCTTCCTGACAGTGGCAATGGGAAATTTCCCTGAATCAACTCCACTTTATGTATCAATACCAGTAACATGGAACATTCCTTCTTTTTAGAAACTAGTTCAGTTTTATAAAAATACTTTGTGACTTTGGGTGGCTGTATGTCAGGCACCAGATAAAAGTAAAGCAATTACACCATGCTGTACCATACACCATGTCATAGGAGTAACCTTTGCATCCTGGGTAAAGCTGGGTAAAATAAACAGTCTATCGAACCAAAATCCTTCTTTGGGGGTCTCTTTCTAAATGGGAATTTAATGAGCGCTAAGAAAATATGGCCTGAATCTCATATTGTATGTTCTGTGCGGTTATGTCAGTGTGACTAACACAGTAAAACACACACTGCCTGAACCTTAGTGTTGATATCGGCAACTGGTCCCAAATAAATTTCCTGTTTCCTGACTACTGAAAACCTCAGAATAAAAATACTGGCTGCCTGGAATTATCTGAAAATCGGCACAGCATCCTGCTGGAGATTCAGCATTAAACCCATTGCTGTAGGGCGAACAGAGCTACATGTCCGTTTAGGGTCCAGATTTACTGAATGTCCCAATAAGTTCTAGAACCGCCAGTTCCTTCATACAGAGCCGTAGAATGTCTAGGAGAACATCAATTAAATGGAAATGAATATGGAAACCTTCCTATGCAGCTGGATTGCAATGGTTTCTGCTACACTGTTATTTTATTTGCTGTACGATTGTGTCTAGACTACTAAGAGTTAAAGGAGAACTAAAGATAAAATCAAAATAATTGTTGACTAATGCTAGGTACACACACTAGCGATAGAGCCCCAATACCATCGGATCCGACTGTATTGGGGCTGTATCGCTAGTGTGTGTAGCGGTTTTCCCAAACAGGCGCGTTGTTCGTAGACGAATTTGCGAACGATCGATCGTGCTGTCCCATAGAGAACAGCACGATTGTTCAGAATTTACCGACACATCCGTTCGTTCGTCTGATCAGGACGAACTTATGATCAAGGTTGGTTACGGCTGGCCGCCCCACACCAGCAGATATTTTTGGCCGACCGACCGAAAGTGCTGTAAATCAGTCAGTCGGCCGAAAATATCTGTTGGTGTGTACCCTGCCTAACCCTAACTAAAAGTTGATCCAGAGGAAGGCAAAAAAACACAACCTTTCCTAACCTGAATATGAAACTTTTTCTTTTTGCTCTTAAAGGATGTCCACGTGTCCTCTGATATGACTTATTGGTGTTCAATGCACTACAGAATATATTTGTATAAATTGATCATATCCCCACGCAATAGCCGCTTCTCCAATGTAAACAACCCTTACTTCACTATGAAGGCAGACTAGACAAGCCCCTCCTTTCCCTTTAATATTTTAGTTTCCCTTCTTCCAAGATGTCCAAAACTGCACCGCATATTCCAAATGAGGCCTTACCAGTGCCTTGTAAAGAGGGAGAATAATATTGTTCTCCCTTGAATCTATTCCCCTCTGTATACAAGACAATATCTTGCTAGCTCGAGCCGTGGCTGCCTGGCATTGTTTGCTACAGCTAAGTCTATTATCTCCTAGAACCCCCAAACAATTTTCCATTAGAGATTCACTTAGCATTGTTATTTATGGTGTAGGTGGCACAAGTTTTGTTGAAGGGCATGTCGGGCTGCCGGGAGTTCAGACTGGCGAAGGAGAGAGGCATGGTAAGTAAAGATCGGGGCACTTTCTGTGAATAATAGTTATACGGTTGGGACTGGGGGAAGGAGCAGTACATAATATAAAAAGGATTTTATGGTAGGGGGGAGGGAGACAAAATCGGGAGGAAGAGGGAGTGGGAGAAGGGCTGCAGTGCGTATGCCAAACTTCTCCCGGAGGGGAGACAGGAGGCAGAGTCCTATATGCTGGGCCAGTTTTTTGGGACTTTGGGGGGGGGGGGGACACTACAGAAGAACCATATGGTGCTGGGATGTAAGGTAAGGATTTTTACACAATACATAGTGGGGCCAGTAGTGGGGGGGATTATAGTTTGGGGGGTGAACATGCCCTTTAAACCCCAAATGCATCACCTTCCATTTATCAACATTGAATCTCATCTGCCATTCTGCTGCCCATTTTGATAAGTTTCCAAAGCACTACATAGTTTATTATCATTAGGAAACACAGAGACCTCACTCTCAATGCCCCCTTTAAAAGCTTCATACAGATATGATTTTGTGGTCTTGATAAAACTGGACCTAGCTCTATTAAGACCCGAATATGTATTTCACCCGGTCCTGGGGCTTTATCACAAGGCATTTGAACATCTTGTGATCTCCGTTGGGAGTCTGGAAATTGTGTCAAAGGCTGGGTACAGATGACCAGAGTTTTTGTACCGACCAATCATTTGCTGCTAGCGAGTGCTCCCCTGGGACAAATGACTGTTGGTCGCGGCCGATCATGTGGTCCCATAGGGAACCACACGATCAGCCGTGATTTATCAGCAGTCCTGATCGCCTCTTCATCTGATCTGGACAAACAGGCGACGATCTCGGTCGTAGCTGCCGTGCACACACCATCAGATATTTCCGTCCGACCAACTGATCCACGTAGCCTGCCATATACCTGGAAGGTCCTGTAGACCCTGTGCCTAAAGACTCTTGCTTTGGTCACAGTGGCCTAGCTACAGACCTATGGGCCCTGATGCATAATTTGGACCCTCCCCCCCCCCCCCCCAACCCCGCCGCAAACACAAATCAACACTGCAAACCAAATAATCATTCCCATAAAGAACATTTAAAATCATCATTAAAATTTTTTTATGGCACTCATTTTAAAACAGACAAACATACTTTACCCACACACCTAGCAAAACCTTTCAATCAGATTCAAACCTTATTCTAAAATAACTAACCAACTGACACTAGTACTTGACCACTGGTAAAACATTTGGCACACAGACTGGTTAAATGCTTGGCACTCACACTGATAAAGTGGTTGGGAACCTGACACTGGTAAATGGTTGGCACTGCATGCAGCCTTATAACTGGTTAAATGCTTGGCACAAAGACTGGTAAAATGCTTAGTACACAGACCACTGGTAAAACAGTTGGCACACAGACTGGTAGTTTTAGAAACTTGCACAAATGGGGCCCCCTTCTTGGCCAAGGGCGCGAGGTTTATATGGTATTTTGTGGACAATTTGTTTGTATTTTAAGACTACAGTGTTGGAAAGCTGGTGTGGCAGATTGTATCTGTGATGTTATAATAGACACAATGCGATAATCCTGCTTTATGGTTAACGATTCTAAAGGAAATGAGATTTTTCCGCAATAACCCGACCACATGTGTTACAGAGATTGATCTTCCTCCAAAAATATCTGTCCTGGTTTTTTTTATTATTCTGTTTGTCACCAGGATCATTATACACAAGGTTTCCAGAAAAATACCTGCACCTTACCGCAGGTCTGTGGCTTGAAATGGCCAAATCCGAATGAACAGACTAAGGTGCCAGTTAGTGGTGGTTCCCCCAGACATTTTTCAGTAAATCTGTCCTGCCGAATCGCATCAGCATCGCATCTGTGTGTGTTGCGCTAGCGATTTAGCCAATTGTCCCTTATCGTAACACAATGGTGACCATATGGGTTTAGCTAACGCACTGGACAAATAGAATCTAGTGGTATCGGCTATACTGCCATGGGCTGAGCACATCCCAATTAGAAATCTCAAAACGCAATGTGAATTGTAGCAGTGTGGCCTAGCCCTGTTATGGAACCAACTATTCTATTGATAGATCAGAAACGGTTCATTAAAATGAGTCCCACCTATCTATGGGCTCTGGTTCCTGAGATATTGGTAGAAAGGTGTATACTGTCTATACTGAAGTCCTTTACAATACTGGCCAATCACGGTTTCAGCATTAATTACATATTTATTAATGGAAAAAGGGAGAGGAAAAAAGTGTTGCAAAACAAAGCATTATCTGCAAATATTTCAAGAACCATAGCTCACTGAAATATAACAGACAACTCTATTAACTGCCATGGTCTATACATAGGGCTGGAGTCGTTTTTGGGTAAAGATGCTGGCAGATGCCTCCAAACAAGCTAGGTGGTTTGGCAATTATCTAGTGTGTGCGTGCGCAGCTTTACACTTTTCTGTGTAAGGTACTATTCTAGAAAAATAATAAATGTGCTACATGGTCTATGCACAAAAACTTATATTAATTGTTTATATTATTCTCTTAAAAGCCAGCAGTGCATTGATGTAATAAAGTGTCAGACTTGCTGGGCTGGCTTACCAAAGCACCATCCATACTATACTGGATATACCATGTGTTCCTTTACCAGATCATCCCCTTTCAAGGGCAACTTTGATCATGACCAAAAGTTATTTTGACAAAGTACCATTTGTTTAGCGGCTGAAAGCTTTGCACTCTCTTTACTGCATACCAAGCATGGCTATTTCGCATTCTTTAACATTAAACGGACAGTTCAGTGGAAATGATCAATATTTGTTAAATTGTTAGTTTGTGTAATGCCTTCTTAGTTATTCTACATATTCTCTCCAATTGTGAAAATCCGTTGATTTCATTCCCTTTGCTGTTCCCTGCTGTTGACATTAGTCAGCTGACATTTCAGGTTCTAACGGTCCTTCTTCTTCCCAGGATGCACCACTTCCTTGGAATGTTCCTAACAGTAATTTCTACTGATTGGCTGTTGCATGGGTCAAACATGCTCAAATCTCTACTGAGCAACTGAATCAACCCAGGCGCTGGGTCAAGGGCAAGACCATAACGGTCTCTACTAGGGGTCCTGCAAACAGGAAGTCAGTATTTCGGTTGCATTTATTTATACCCAGACAAAATGCTGAATTGGCAGATTAAGGTCATTGGGATGAAAAAATACTGCTCTTTTTTCTGAAAAGCATATGTATTTGCACTGAACTTCCCCTTTAAGGGAGACTATCACAGGGTACAGTAAAGTGGGCTCAGCTTCTGCATGAGCAGTACTTTGACAGCTCACTTTCCAAGGCCAAAAATAAAGTAGACAGAACACCCCATCTGCAGAAAAATCACCTGAATAGTTTTTTTTTTCTATAAATGACACTACGGGATTTTAGAACGAAAACAACAATATTGCGGTGGACTCTGTATACCCTATTAGATTGGCAGGTATCATATGTACAATAGTCTACCCTCCCAAGGCTAAGATGAGATGGTGCCTGAGTTATTTGAGGGGTTGTCCAATCTGAAGACCCAGTAGGAGCCGGACTTCTCTGATTGGCTTGAACTGGAGATGCTAAAAGTTCAACAACCACTAGAGGGCAGTCAACTGGAAGAAATCTATGTTGCACAAATAAAGGCATCCTTTGCTTACTTATTTAAAATATTGGCATCACGTTAGGTTTATCTGTATATATTTAGCATTTACAGAAACCTTTAATGTTAAATATAATATTATAATATGTTACATAAAACTTCCTGGAACTGTGTACAGGAAGCAAGACGGTGGGTAAATTAATTGTTGGAGTGTGTTATAAGCCGCCAAATGCCGGGGAAGAGGTGGAAATGAATCTCCTTATGCAGTTGGCGAAGGCTGCTGGTATGGGGCATGTTCTGGTTATGGGGGATTTTAACTACCCTGAAATAGATTGGAGTAATGGAACTGCCAGCACCTCAAAAGGTATAAAGTTCTTAAATTTTCTATATGAGCATTTTCTTTCACAGATGGTAGACGTTCCTACTAGAAAGAATGCGTTGTTTGATCTGGTGATATCTAATAACCCTGAGCTCATTTTGGAGATGAAGGTAATGGGAAGCTTAGGGAATAGTGACCATGATATAGTGTCATTTAATATAGGTTGCAGAAAACTAAAGTGCACTGGCTTAACAAAAACTTTTAACTTTAGGAAAGCTAATTTTATGCTTTTAAAGGAATCGCTCCTGCTCATAGACTGGGGGGAACTGTTTCTAGGTAAAGATACTGAGCAGATGTGGACCACTTTTAAAGGGATATTAAACTATAACATTTCCAAATCGGTACCTTTAGGAAACAAGTGTAAAAAAATTAGGTCCACTCCTGCATGGCTTAATGCTCAGGTAAAAAGGGAAATGGAAAAAAAGAAAAGGGCTTTTAAAATTTTGAAAGCAGAAGGCACAGAACAGGCTTACAGGGACTTCAAAAGTTGTAATAAAGAGTGCAAGAAAGCAATTAAACTAGCTAAAATAGAAAATGAAATACGGATTGCCGAACAAAGCAAGTCCAACCCCAAAATGTTTTTTAAGTATATAAATGGTAAAAAAATGAGGACTGAGAATGTGGGACCATTAAATAATGGAGCTGAGGTGGTTGTAGAGGATGCCGAAAAGGCTAATCTGCTAAACCGTTTTTTTACATCGGTTTTTACTGTTGAGAATCCTTACAGTAGGGATTGTAACAATGTGCAGGGAGGAAATGAAGAGTTTTCACATTGGATAACAGAGGATATGGTACGGAATCAATTTGACAAAGTTAATATCAATAAAGCGCCAGGACCAGATGGATTGCATCCTAGGATTTTAAAAGAGCTTAGTTCAGTTCTAGCAAGACCACTGTGTCTCATCTTTTCAGATTCGCTTTTGTCTGGGGATGTGCCGCTGGATTGGAAAAAAGCCAATGTAATACCAATATTCAAAAAAGGTAGTCGTTCACAGCCTGGTAACTATAGACCTGTAAGCCTAACATCAGTGGTAGGGAAGGTGATGAAAACTTTGTTAAGGGATCATATCCTTGACTTTGTCTCCAGAGATCATCTTATTAGTAGTAGTCAGCATGGATTTATGAGAAATAGATCATGCCAGACAAATTTAATTGGTTTTTATGAAGAAGTGAGTAAGAAGTTAGATTCAGGCACAGCTGTGGATGTGGTATATTTGGATTTTGCAAAAGCCTTTGATACTGTGCCACATAGGCGACTAATGTATAAACTGAGGACTGTTGGCCTTGAAGAAAACATTTGTTCATGGATAGAGAACTGGTTATTGGACCGCAAACAGAGAGTGGTGGTTAATGGAGCTACATCTATGTGGGCTAAAGTTCTAAGCGGAGTTCCTCAGGGTTCTGTACTGGGGCCGCTTCTGTTTAATCTGTTTATAAATGACTTAGAAGGGGGCATTGAGAGCAAGGTCTCTGTGTTTGCTGATGACACTAAATTATGCAGAGCTTTGGAAACTTCCAATGATGTGCAAGTGCTGCAAGCAGACCTAGATAGATTATCAAAATGGGCAGCAGAATGGCAGATGAGATTCAATGTTGATAAATGTAAGGTGATGCATTTGGGATTTAATAATCCCTGTGCCACCTACACCATAAATAACTCTGTGTTAAGTGCATCTGAAATGGAAAAAGATTTGGGGGTTCTGGTAGATAACAGACTTAGCTGTACCAAACAATGCCAGGTAGCAACAGCTAGAGCTAGCAAGATATTGTCTTGTATAAAGAGGGGAATGGAATCAAGAGAGAAAAATATTATTCTCCCTCTTTACAAGGCACTGGTAAGGCCACATTTGGAATATGCGGTGCAGTTTTGGAATCCCATATACAAAAGAGACATCTTGGAAATTGAGGCAGTTCAGAGAAGGGCAACTAAATTAATAAGGGGAATGGAGGGGCTTGAATATGCAGGCAGATTAGACAAGTTAGGGCTGTTTACATTGGAGAAGCGGCGGTTGCGTGGGGACATGATAACCTTATACAAATATATTAATGGCCCATACAGTGAACTCTCTGGTGCATTGTTCACTAATAGGTCATATCAGAGGACTCGTGGACATCCTTTAAGGTTGGAAGAAAAGAAGTTTCATCTTCAAGTTAGGAGAGGTTTCTTTACAGTGAGAACGGTGAAACTGTGGAACTGTCTTCCAGCAGAGGTGGTAATGGCAAGTTCATTGAATAACTTTAAAAAAGGCCTGGATAAGTTTCTAAAACGAAAAAATATTGAGAATTATGAGATTAATGCATATAGATCTGGTGATCCAGGGATACTTTCCGATTGCCGTTTGGAGTCAGGAAGGAATTTCCCCCCCCTTTTTTAGCTGGGTTTTTTTGCCTTCCTCTGGATCAACTGTTAGTAGGGTTTAAAAAAAAAAAAAAAAAAAAAAAAAAGGGAATAGGTTGGACTTGATGGACGAATGTCTTTATTCAACCTTAATTACTATGTTACTATGTTACTATGTAATAGTCATTGATTTTGTATATGTGTATGTTTGACCTTTATAGAAATTTCATGAGAAATGTTCACTATCGGATGGGCATAAAGGCCCTGGAGAACGTTATTTGAACTTACCTTTGTATTACTGAATTGGTACAACACCAAACACTCCACTTCTATCTAATCGGTTTATTAATGATTTGGAAGTGGGTATTGTCTGCAAGATTTCGGTGTTTGCTGGCGACACAACTTTGTTGACCATTAAAAGCTTCAGGGTATGTGCGATCATTACAGGTGGATCTAGATGAATTATCACATAGGGCTGCTAAAGCTAGGTACACACAGTACCAATAAAGCTCCGATACCATTGGATCTGATGGCTGAACAATCTGGTCGGCCGGAAAGAGGGTTGCTGTAGGCTCCCTATAGGGAGCTGCAGCCGAGGGAAACAAAAAGTCCCAAGCATTCTCCCTATGCTGTGTATATAGGGGGAGCGCTCAGGAATGTGTGTAGCTCGATCTTTGCAGATCCTGTTTGTCATTTTTCAAAAATCTTGCTGTGCATACCCAGCTTTAGTGGCAGATGAGATTCAATGTTGATAAATGTAAAGTGATGCATTTTGGACTTAAAGGGGAACTGTGGTCCAAAAATGACTTTAGGTAAATTGATAGGAATTGCTCTCCTGAGAATTTTTGCAATTTATTTTCATTGTTTATTTTTCATCGTTTTGAAGATATTTACATTTTTGTGTGTGATATGGCAGCAGCATCACCAGGTCCCCTGCACTTCCTGCTCTGAAACCATGTCAGTCAATCTGCCCTGTGTCTCCTCCTCCCCTTTGCAGCCCCCTGGTCCTTCCCACTCATGGACCCCATGGTCCCTCCAGTTGCAGGCCCCCCTTGGCCCATTCTCTTACAGCCCCATGTGGTCCCACCTACAGGCACAGTTGCCCACCCACCCGCAAGTGCCGTGGCCCCACCCACTCCTGGGCACCTAAGTCCTACCCACTCGTTGGGTGCACAAGCCCCATCCACTCGTGGGTGCTGTGGGCCACTCAGACCCCCCACCCCCTACAGAAAACTCTGGAAACAGCCTGGAAAGGCTGTTTTCACATAGTGGGAAAGAAGGGTTGTAGATTCCCTTACCTACTGTCAGGACTTCACACAGCAGAGAGGAGGAGGGACTGCGGCTGTGCTCGCCGGCGGCACTGTGCAGGAAAAGCCATAGGAATGTCACACGTCATCCTCCCACCCATTAACTTTCTTTATATCTTAGGCTGTGGAGAACGAGGTGGTTGATGGCTCGTTTTAAAGGTAGGAGACTGGCCTTTAATTTAAACTCAACTTGTTTGGAGACCACAGTTCCCCTTTAAAGGGTCACTATACTCACTGAAACAACTTTGTATAATGTGAAAGTACAGTGTTAGGGTAGTACAATGATGTTACTTACATGTGTCTGCTTTGTAAGTGAATTTACAATGTTTAGTAACGGCTCCTAACTGTCCGACAATGGATACATTCATTTACATAATAATGAGCCTATTCAGCCCGACACTATACATATCATTAACATATCTTCCTGACACTGCTGAGAGTGGGTGTGGCTGCTGATGCTGTTCGACACTTCTCCCTCTCCCTTTCTTAGTACATGCTGGGAAAGTGGGTGGGGAGGGGCTCCTGCTGCGTGAGACACTTCTCCCTTCTGTAGACAGACAGACAGACAGATACAGATTGATAGAAGAATAATATGAATAATCAGCTCATTATATTTGTGGTTGTATTAATAAATATTTTGACATGCTTTGGGAGATCCTAGTAAGAGGTCACTGGAGGGACACAAATTAGCATACCTGGTTTGAGTGACAGGTCTTTCCCTGTACATGCTGTTATTTAAAATGAAGATTTCTGGGAATCTACAGCTCGGATTTCAAATCTGAAAAATGTGTTGTAGTAGTGGGCCATTACACTATCTAAACTATCTACTATATCGCGGTATCGTAAATCTACGGTACAGATATAGTAAAATACCGATTATTTTAAGATTCAACGGTAACGACAGTTATTCCACGACCGTACATTAACGTTCATCGCAACTATACGATCGCGGCCGTACATTAACCAAAAATAGAAATATGGCCCTAAGTCATGAAAAATGAGTATTAGCCTGAAGGGGTAGGCGCCACTGCATGTGGTATTGCCACATTTTCAGACTGCATCCATTTTGTAAGGGGCTACACCCTAAGCATAGAAAAACTGAACACATTGCAATTTCTAACCCATGCTAACAGTTTTCTTAAGGATTGCCTGCATTCACCACTTTGGTATAGATAGATTGCATTTTTAGATTGTAAAATAGAGTTGTATATTAAAGGCACAAATATCCCTTTTCTTTATGCCCTCCTGCTCGTTTATAGCTACCCCTGCAGCATTATCAACAGTGTTGATATTATTACCTACAAGGCACAATTATATTAAATCTCTCATTTTAAATGTGCTACAATGCATTCCTTTCTATCTAGCGGTTTGCTGCGCTGCCCAGTCCTTTGATGGATTGCCGTCTCTATCTTGTACAGAATACACATTGCAAGCAGAGAACACAAACTCCATCAATATGGTGTACACAGGATAATTATAAATGCTATTTTATTATTTATGCATTTTTGTTTTCGGTCTGGATCCTTGGTGCAATTAGTCTCATTAACTCCTCCAACACTGATTCATACATTGTTCTGTTTACCGATATCTCACGTTACCAAAACTCTTTTATAACCCATAATGCCTGGCCAACAAGAACCAACAAATGTCAGATTTATACTGCCACTTACTGCAATCCCCTTACGGTTTACCCTCAAATAAGTTGATATGGTAATATAAATAGAATATCATTATCTATTCCTTTTTGAAAAAAAGTTGGCTGCACTGTCATGGCCTTGACTCTCAGCACTTGAAAAAAGCCATGAGAGAGCGTCAAGGGGCCAGCAGTCTTCTAGGTAAGATATCTGCACTCAGGAGTGCTGGTGAGTAAAGTAGTATTGCAAAAATGTCATTTTGGGAGGTGCAGAGTCTATGCTTACAAGTTTTTTAAAGGTGTGATCAAGCCCTTTAATTCTTTAGGTTTATGTCTTCAACCGACCGTAAACATGAGATGCATCCCAGATAGCAATGTCCATTGTAACTGTTGATTAAATATCAGAAGGAGAAAAAGGTGATGGAAGCGCACTCTGTTTATCAGAAAATATTCTGTTTATTGCATCACACAAATATACACAACGTTTCGGAGAACGCTATGTCTCCATCAGGTGTAACACACACTCTAACCCATACCACCATTTATAGACCCAGTCATAAGTAATCTTGGATCACTGGGTCTATAAATGGGGGTATGGGTTAGAGTGTGTGTTACACCTGATGAGGAACTAGCGTTCTCGAAACGTTGTGTATATTTGTGTGATGCAAAAAACAGAATATTTTCTGATAAACAGAGTGTGCTTCCATCAACCTTTTTCTGCTTGTGCTATAGCTTGGAGTCCTTAAGGTAAAGGACTGAGGGAAGCAGCACCTGGAATACACTGGCACATTGCCTGAAGGAGTGCCTAGGCCCACATTTGTGATTAAATATCAGACATTTATATGGGTATTTGAATCAACGTTGTTTTTAAAAGACTTTGCTTGCTAGCAAACTTGCTCTGGAAATTCTCTAGCCCTTCGCCTTTAACAAAGCCGTCAAGTAAAAGCTGGGGACCTTTTACATTACCTCTTCTGTAATCCAGTTAGAAAGCCAATTTTTTCTCACTAGGTGGAGGGTTGCACAAACCAGACGAGAGTCTACTAGTTATGAATGATAATTCATTTAGCTTTAGTTCTTAACTTCAGACCAAAATGATTTGCTGTATAACAAAGTCCATTAAACGAATAAGCAAAATAAAGACCAGACAAAGCCTCATTTATATAATATATATTTATAGAATATTTCCTTTTTTATTCCATCGGACCATATTGACATTCCCAATACATTTTCTTTACTTTTTTTTTCCTTAAAAAAATGTCTTAAACAACACAAAAAAAAATATTTCAGACAATCTATTTACATATTTCCAGGAATTTGGGGTTTTTTTCCTTTTTTTTTTTTAAAGTTTTAACAATAAAAGCATTTAAATGTGACTATTTGTTTAGATCCTTAAATTGTCTTTTGTTCCCCCCCGCAAGTCCCTGCCTAGATCCCAAGTGCTTTAATTTCTCTTTATCCCACATTATAATTACAAATTCTACATAAATTCTAATATTCCCAGCCTTGCCAAGGGAGCTCAGTGCATAATTTATATTTTGAGCAACAGCAAAATAGGAGGGGGGAGGGGATTTTAAATTGTTCCAAGTATTTTTTATTTTTTTTTAATTATTTCTATTTTGTTAATAAAAACTTTTCAAAAGATTTTTTTTACTTATTTACACAGTGAATAAATATATTAATATTACACCTGATCTTGCCTTTCAGGAAGAAAAGCTGTTAAGAGGTACTGGGGGAAAATATGGCTTGAAACTTCAGACTGTTGACCATAAATTAGGAATAATACAATACACACAAAAAAGAAAAGAAATAAAATAAACAAAAGCAAATGAAGAAAAAAAAATGATAAAAGCTTTTAGCACAGATTTGCTAGGAAATATTTTCAATTTGCTACTTGATTGAAGATCTAATATTCCTATAAAATGCCAAATTAGGTTCTATGCGTCTGATGCAATAAAAAGGTTTCTGTACTATTAATCTGTAGCACCCAATCACATTATCTACCTGCAGTAACCAAGTAAAAAGCAGACATCTGATTGTTTGCTGCAAATTTATTGCACAGACAAACTTTTGCACCTCTTATCGCACAAGTCCCTTGAAACAGGGTTTACGCTTCTGTTCTGTGTACAGATATACAACAATTCTTAAAGTTTTGTGCACATGAATGCCACCAGCTCAATGTGATCGGAATACCTAAGGCTACATTTACCAATAGTTTGGTTTTTCCCAAAAAAAAAAAAAAAGGGGGAGGGGATTGCAAGTTCCTGCCTAGAACAGGAAAGTGCTAATAATTGGTTCCTGTTGTCCTGTTTAGTGACATCAGCAGCAGCAGTCTTGGGACAGGTTTATAATACTGTAAGTTTTGTAGACCTAAACACTTTTACCTGCATGTGTCAAATACTAACAGTTAATAACAAATGAAAGTTTATATTCCTAGCATTGCTGTATTGTGTCCTTCAGAGACAGAGAGCCTGTAATGCATTTGTTCAACAATAGCATCTGCCCTGCAGTGTGTAACAGACTTCACTGTCCTTGAACGAATGATCTAGTATCTCTGTTGTCTGGAAGGGCAGATTTCAGACTTTTTCAGAGCGCTTCTCTAGCCACAATGATTAGAATTGGAGGGTTCAGTATGAGCGGGGGAGGGGGGGCACCAGGGGCTAGGGTTAACCACCAACCCCTTTGTGAGGACTTGGATTGCCTCCTATTGGATGCAAAGGGTTTCTAAACATTGATCAATTGATTGCAGTGATTTAGAGACCAGATTTGTGATGATCAAGGTCTTTTCCTGGGAAAAGAAATGTGTAGATGGAGCAATGTGTGTGCGTGTTGTAGAAGGCTCTAAGATCAGTTTTGTGTAAGTGTTAACAATTTATGTGTAAACACACATAAAGCTCTCTGTGAATGTGGTGTCTCTGTGTTCGCTTCAAGGATTTGTGCGTATTCATTCCAAGGACAACCATCATAGGGGTTAAAAGGGATTCTGCTGTGCTGGGCTCAGCCATTCAGTAGGCCCCAATTCAAGCCAACGTACTGCTCAATAAGACATAGGGGGCCCAGCTCAACATTCCAAGGTTCCACAAGCGTCTGATGTGAGCCCAATCAGATCCCATGTATGTTCAAGTCCTGTAAGTCTATGTAATTTACATGCTACCTGCAGATCAGTAATGTGCTGATTTTAAGTGGTACCCTCCCACAGATGGTCACTTCAGCACAGCACTGGTATACCCTCTGCAGTCACCAGCCTCCCAGTTCCTGGGTCATAGGTCCCTGCCAGGTAGTAGAGATTCTGCCGGTCCTGGTAGCGCTTGTTCTGGCTCAACTTGTTATACTGCTGGCGGCTCACCACCTGGCACTTGTGTGAGATTGTCTGTACGTCGTTCTCATCCTCATGGGATGACTGGTACAGCGCGTTCTGCAGAGAGAAGGAAATGATTACCAAGTGTAGTTCTTTGGAGACTGTGCCCTGATGTCATTATGCAAATGGTGGGTTGAGTATTCAGATTTGCAGCTTCTACCAATGAAAATGTGTCTACAGATGCTGATGTGGCAGAATTCTGAATTTCCATCAGCTTTATCAAAAACTTTTTTTTTTCCATCTCATGAATGCAAACTATGGGCCATATTTAAGGTGTTATTTTAGCAATAACGCTCTTTTACTGTGGCTGCAAAATAGCGATAGTGCTTGCCAGTTGCCTTCCGTTGCTTTACTTTATGCAGTTAGAGAATACTGATAATAATTTGTATTTTCTGTCAGTGTCATAATTTGTTTTTACACCCATATGTGTTAAAGCAGCAATCATTATTTACGAATATCCCCCCTTTATAAATATGTCCCTATATGCTTAATTTACCTAATCAGAACTTATTTTATTTTATTTCCATGCCCTGGATGGGGGGAGGGGATAGAAAACCACAATCATAGAATAAAGCACGAAAAGCTAAACTTCCTGACCACCTGGCGAAATGCGTCTCTAGAGTTATCTATTGGATGTCAAATGTGCCTGGTGAAGCTTGTTTACTAATATTTCCTGTACTTTACATTTCCTGCTGGAAGTTTGTGCAATAATAGTCAGTCAGAAATACACTTTAGAGTGTGTGTAAACAAAAAAAAAACACTTTGCATCTTATAAATCAGAAATGAATACATGTAAGTAGCACTGTGTGTTGCTCCTCACCTTCAATAGTCATTGTTTTGCTCAACCCCGTGCAGTGATTCTCCCCCATCTCTACTAAATTTACTGCATGTAGAAAGGGACAGGCAGCATGAAAATGGAAGATTGACGGCTAGTAGGTATTCCTGAAATCTATATCAATCCTATATACTAACCGAGAGGTGTAAAGGACATGGGTCACGGACGCATTTGCTTGAGCACAGTGATCAAACCCCCCTCAGACTGTCCGCGCCATTGGAGAAGCCGACCCCTACTTGCGTGTTCCACAGTGGAAGGAGGGTTGATGACGCAGCGCTCGCGAGACACCACAATGCCGTTTCCAGGAGGGGGGGAAGAAAGAGTGAGAAGGGGGGGGGTTGAAAGGAGGGAGAAAGAAAAAGGGGGGAGAGAGAAGGGGGAAAAAGGTCTTTAAATTTAGGGTTGAACGATACTTAAAGAACCGGGGGTTTGCTGGTATGTGTGTATATATATTATGGTTCAAATTTCGAATATAATTCCCGGGCACACTGTTGTAGATGTAGATGTCCTGATGCAGACGTCCTGCGAGACGTCGAAACGTTGAATAAAGAGTGATTGGTTTTCACAAGACAACAGTGTGCCTGGGAACCATAATATTACACATAGCGCATGGGAGCTGTGTGACCTGGAGGCACCTGAATATAGTAACATGGTATATTGGATGAGTGCATTTGAACCTGAAGATATTGTATATATATATATATATATATATATATATATATATATTCCCTATAGCAGATGCAGTACTCTATATACCCCCAGCCTGATTGCAGGTTTTGTTGCTTTCATTTGCTTACATCATGATTATGATAATTTAATCCAGACCATGAACAAGAACCTTTCTGATTGTGGCTCACGGTTTAAATGTTTCTTTCTATTCAGTGGAAAGAATATGCCATATAGAGATAACATAAAGCATAAAACATTTTGGTAGATTGCGGTTATATTTCCATCCTAATCAAGCCCCATCGGGTTGCAGGGAGCTGGCCTAATAGAACGTTCTATTCTTTTAATCATTGGAACTTGGCACTGGTTTTTAGCTTTTCTGATTATTGGAGGTTCTTTCACAGAAGTTGATGTTTTGAAAACTGCAACTCCCAGCATTCCCTGGCTGTGAATGCTGGGAGTTGTAGGTCCCTGCAATAGGCACTCCAGCAAGGTTGTTGGGAGAGAAACCTAGAAACAAGTGAGCGTTGATCTGGGCTGTGACTATAGAACGTACCAAAGGCAATTGCAATTGTAAATATTTATATATGTATTCACTTCCTGTTCATCTTAGGGAGGAACTTGTTTGCAATGGGCAAGACCATGCCTCTTCAGTCCAGGCACACTTGCTCAATGTTTTTGTTGTTACTGGTCCTTTAATATTAAAATGGAAATCTCTGCACCCTTTCTTACCTTGCCATCGCTGTGTCTTTTCCCCAGTTTTGTTTCTTCAGGGTGATAAAACCATTTTACTTTAACCACCATGTTGCCACCCCAGGATTCCCACATGCTCTCAATTCGTCCGATATAGGGAAGGTTTGGGCGCCCGGCTGACAGGAAAACCGCACAATCCCCCACATGCAGAGTCTCTTTCCCCCGTACGATCGCTTTGTAAAACAGTTTCCGAGCTTTTCCCTTCATTCCCCGTCTCTGAAAAAGAGAAAAAAAACTTTGGTAAGTAAAACCGTAACCAATGGCAAAATAGCTGTTTCCCTCTATATGAAAATCATATCATAGGGTGGAATAAGGGACTTTCCATAGTAACTCTTCCTGCCTCGTATGCAGTGCTGTGAAGTAGGACCAATTATAATCAACATTCTTTGTCTCATGATTTGAGTTTGTTTCCCAAGTTCTACAGTCCTGCAGTCTGCAGCAAATCCCAGGTTTCTTTGTTCCTGGATTGTACAGAAGGGCAGATCCTGTAGAAAATCTCTCTCTACAGTACAGCATTGTTTTCTAACCTGAATTAATGAACTATGACACACTATAAAACAATACTATGATTCAGTAGATGTAATAATGGTAAACACAAAAAAGATATTTGCTCTGTATGTAGATACATAAAAAAAAAATATACAAATTACACCTTGGTTATGTAGCTCACCTGGGTGGGCTCCCCAGACCATTTCCAGAGCTGGCGTGCAGGCAGAAAGGCAGAGATCTTTGGCCGGTTTTCAACAGAGGGTAATCGTTGCTGTTTAGGAGCAGGCTCTTTGGTTTTGGAGGAGCTTGAAGAGTTACCTTTCCTCCTCTGTTTGGCCTTTTGCCCTGAGACAAAGCACCCTCTTGAGCTAGAGCCCCCATCCTCCGGATGCTGTGCAATAAGGGCAGGCACAGGATGTGTGAGGCAGGGCTGCAGGAGCATAGAAGAGTCTCCTTCATCTGAGCTCTCTGATGAGTCCTCATTATCTGTTGAACAAATACTGGAGCTGGAAAGGGAACCAGAGCTGGATGATGAAGATGAAGCAGATGATGAGGATGACACAGTAAGACCTGCCAAGAACTGGGAAGAGACCCTAGCACGCAAACCACTTTCATTCTCTTCCTCATCTTGATCAGAGTATGAGCTTGGACAATCGCTATCACAGTTCAATCCATATTCTGACTGCCCAGTGTATTTTCCTAATGCCAGGCTCATAGAAAGATGGTCATGCAATGGTGGCTTTCTTTTCTTTTCCTTGCTAAGTCCTGCTGGAGTAGTGTAATTTTGTCCAATACGGAGTCCAAAGTCTTTATCACACAACAAAAGGGCTTTACCGTTTTTTGTTTTGGGCGACATGACACCTTCATGGTCAAGCTTAACCAGAAACTCGTTGCCCGATTTCTTCTTGCCCCCTTTACCTTTCTCATCCTCCTCTGACCGCTCCCCCTTTTTTGTCTTTACAGGCTTCTGGCTAGGAGCCAGCCCACTGCTAGTACTTCCTGCAAATGGCAAGTAAGAATTTGCCAAGCTGCTAAAGGAGCCAGCCCCAAAGCCATTCCCAAAAACATGTGGCTGCTCACGATTTTTCGGCTTCTTACCAGCCCCTGGCTGCTGGAAGGATTCATGAAGTCCTGCTCCCGTTTTAGTCCCTCCTTTTCGCTTTCCTTGTGATGTCCAGCTTAATAACCCCATGTTGGGTGAGCGGCCCAGGAAATTGGCCACTGATAGTTGTGTCTTTGCACCTGAGTTGAACACATCTGTTTTCTCTAAAAAAAAATAAAAATAAAAACGACTTCAATTATTCCGATCTGTAGCTCGATTAGTAAACTTGGACTCTTGGTAACTGTTTCCTTTCTCTGCCACTCACCAACTTTTTCTTTGTTGGGAACTTTCCTGCTGCTATTCTTTGGGGTCTCCGCTGCATCCCTGGCATCAGGGCTAAGATTCTGAGCTGGTTCTGCGGAAGATGCACTGTTACTGGGGACACGCTTTGCTCTTCGGCTCTCTGCAGATAGTAACAGAGCTGGAGAGGGTTCTGTGCCTGAAATGAATAAATACGATTAAATTATAAACTTATTCTACACACCCCACTGGAAATGTGCAGCACAGTAAACCAGGTGCCATATAAGGAGGCACTACTGTTACGCTACAGAATGTTTATACACAATTTGTTATGTTAGAAAAGCGTCAAGATTGGCGCCCCATCAGAACACATCCTTTTTTGTTTTTCCTGGCTATATTTAACCAACAGTAGCCGAGCAGCCTGTTCTGTTTTTTTATAGAGGTAGTAAGCAGGAAACCCCCTGTGGTGCCATAACATAATTTAGCAAGCTGCAAGTAAGGTGCCCATTACCTGCCAACCGATCCAGTGACATTTAATCTCATCTAAAACCATCTTTCCAGTACTTTTTTGCAACCCATTTATTGTTCGATCTTTTGTCGGTCGCGAAGAAGAACTGGAAAGGCAGTTCCGGAAGAATTGATTGAATGTTGCTGGATCGGTCGGCAGCT
This sequence comes from Hymenochirus boettgeri, assembly GCA_019447015.1. Lineage (NCBI taxonomy): Eukaryota > Metazoa > Chordata > Amphibia > Anura > Pipidae > Hymenochirus > Hymenochirus boettgeri. Next base: position 38,313,211 of record CM033476.1, read on the forward strand.
AAGTCGGCAGGTAAGTTTGTTCTAATGTATGGGCACCTTGCTCACTAATCAATGTTGAGGGGAGAGGAGGCAGTTGTTCTTTGGCTGCCAATTATCCAATGCAGGGGTGCCCAACCTGCATCAGTTAGTGCAACCCCCCAAGGCAACTGACCAGGATGCTCACTAAGCCCTACCACCAATCTGCCCATGCCCTGCCCCTACGAGCAGGCCACTGGTTCGGCACCGCTAATCTAATGTGTACATAGGCCTTAACTTGCCATACATGGGATAGATGGAAAAATGCAGTGCTCCACTATCTGGATTAAGCTGGGTGTCAGAAGGGGGATCCCATCTGCCCACAATGCGATCACAATATAGGAAAGTACAACATCTTCTTAACATATAGCAGCATGAATCTCTATTAGGTTTATTGTGTGAAGTGACTTACACTGTATTGTGAAGTCAGGAGGAAGCAAGCGGATGTTGTTCAGAGCGATCCTTCCCCGGTCACCATCATCAAATGCAACAGTTACAGATTCAGACTCTCCCTCATCACTGGAGGATCCTGAAAAAAATGACAAAGTAGTAGTAATGTACCAGTCTGTAGAAAACTGCTTCTGCCAGGCTTCCTCAGTGCCTCAGCACGATCTTTAATACAGTAAAACTCAGGACACTAACCTGGCAGATGAAAACTTTACATGCTGGTACTCCTTAACAAAATCCCATTGGGACATAGGAATAATCATTCCTTCCTACCTGCCCTAAGTACATTTCCTTTTTATAAAGTTAATTTTGTACAGTGAAGTTGTAATTTAACTGTAAACTAATAAAATGAAAATGATGACTAATGTACTCTAAAACCCACCAAGTATTTTAATCATACAATACTCACTATTACATGCAATTTTCTAAGTAAATGTAAAAACTAAATTAAAGGGCATGTCCACTCTACATTAACAATGTTAGTTAGCTTGGAGAATGCAATAGTTAATTACCTCTACGCCTCTCCTAAAAGAAGATATTCACTTTAAGGTCTGCCGCAATCTTCTCCTTCGGTCTTCTTTCTGCTTGCAACAGTACGGATGACTTCATGGCCAGTGTTTGCTGCTGCCGGCACTGCCTCCGCTCCAGCATGTGCTTACATGAAAATCGATTGCACAGGTGGAGGTGGCAACCAAAGAAGAAGACTGGCAAGCCCAGGAGTGAATATCTTCTTTTAGGTAACTTTTGTGGTCTCCACTATTTGGGGGAGTGGACAAGCTAACGAACCTTGTTTATGTAGGTGGGTGGACATGCCCTTTAAATGCAGCTGTAACATAAATAAACAAGCTCCCAGACAAGTTGAAACACACACTACACAGGTTTCTTTGACAAATCTAAAACAGTAAGTGACCTTGGTAATATGTTTTGATTTTTTTTTTTTACTATTCCATTATTAAGCAGTAAGGTTGATTAATAATGTTTAGCACTAAAACCAGAGAAGGGAGACAGATGCTATACAGATATGGATTATAGAGACATTTCAACCACAAGGGCAATATTATAGTGTTTATGGCGAGGTTGTAAGAAAACCATGGCTGATCATGCCGTCCTTTATGGACCGTACGCTTGGCCATGGGGAACGGTCGGCCGTGACTACTTTTGGCGCGACAGACAATCCTATGTCCTGGTCAAACGGTTGTTCGGGACAAAGAATGTTCAGGTGTATTCCCAGCTTCAGACGGAATTGCTACACACAGGCCATGGCAGGTTAATGGAGAAAGCTCAGTGCTCTACAGTCAAATGCAAATTGTAAAAACGTCAATGATATAGATGGTAAAATGATGGGATCTATTTCAGCCTTTGGATTGCTGCCAAATACAGCAGGCAGAAAATATAAGACTGGTGTGTTAGCACCAAATGGCCAGGGGGAGGGGAAAAGAATTTTTAAAGGGAAATATTTCCATAATAAATTATTTTTGGGACTGCTAGTAATCCATGTGCAGAACGCGACATACCTCTTACTACATTTCCCGGGTACAGACAGCGAGATTTCTGGCTCCAATAAGCACAGACCCGTGTTCCATGGGGAAGACATCGGGAGGACTGAGGTCGCACATCCACCACCTGCAAAGAGATATTAAAGGTGAATAGAAAGTGAGATTTGGGGGGGGGGTGTTTCATTACACATCTAGATGATCTATTAACTTTCATTTACACTCCCATAATGGCTGTGTACCTGCCTTGCTAAATGCCATGTCTTTATATGAGAGTCTCTTTTGTATAAGAGATTTTTAGTGCTTTTTCAGTTTAAACACCACCAGCTGATATTACTCTATAGTGTTATTCCCTGTAAGATGAAACTACAGAGCAATCATATGACTACACTTGTGGAAGGTTACTGAACTCTATGGGGTCAGGAGACTGATTGTGTGACCGGCTCTTCCTGTCATACACAAGGTACAAGGGGATCCAGAAAAAGGAACTTACAGCTTCCTGCAGCAGCTGCTCCTGGGAGTAAATCCGAGGCCGGTTTCCTCTCTCACCCTCTATCACAACACTGTATCTGTAAGTAGGAAATGTATACAGTTACACAGAGCTAAACACAGGAAGATGTGCTAAATACACATCAAATTATGCTTTACTATGTTTTCCTAATCTATTGAGAATGCTCTGGGAAGGCACATTGGTCTATCCTGAATACTGCAGGGTTTGATCTTTAACACCAGGTAGGAGAAAGGGAGGTTTAAATGCTACAGTTCTGTAGGAATGAACAGGAAAAATAAACTATGGGATCTGAACTGGTGGTACAGCACTAAATGTCTGAACACATGACCTGCACCAGTTACATTAAAGCCAATTGAATAAGCAGAGGGACAAGGATGCAAGGGGAAAACTTACTGGAAAGATTCTGCCACAAGACATGCATCAACACGGGGCAATGGGCAGAAGTAGATATGATTTCCTGCATCACAAACAGCGGCATCATTGTAATACTCATTTCTAACAAACAACAAGATCTCTAGTATTTATGGCAGTCTAGTATTTATTATCAGTCTTCTCTATCGCTACCTGTCCCAGCCATACAGTCCATTCTGCACAATGTGAACGCTAAGTTAGTTTTCTACTTTATTGTCTCTACCACTAGATCCACAAGATGAGTGCCTTACATGTCAGGAGGCTGCAGGCTACGAATACTGGCTGCATACAGAAGGTTATCTTCCTTGGGTATAAGGACCTGCAACCCTTCCCTCAGATCCACCTTGGAAAGGGAACAGATGTGAGCTGAAAAGGAAGCAGTAGTTTATGGTCAAGCTCAGTTCACAGTCAGTTTTTGAATGTCCAATCAGATCAACTTGCACATGGTCACAAGGAACTGGAGTGAGGTTTCTATACATAACACAGCCCATTATGCTGGCATGTTGGGCTTTGCCAATCTTTAGCCTAGATACTCACTTCTCTCTTTGCTCTTGCTATCAGCAGGGTTGTTTTCCTCCTCTCCCTCTGAAAAGCTGCTATTATCGTCAAACTGGAAGTCGTCTTCTACGGTGAAGCTTTGTAAAAGTCGGCTGACAGCTCGGCCTCGCTCCTGTGGAAATCATGGGGAGATGGATAAATAAAATGTAGAGCATACAAGCAGCAAAAGGTGTCATGACATGGCATGAGACACTTAGGCTACCAATGTCCAGTCCTGTAACAGTTAAACTGAAAAACAGTAAAAGGATAATCTTTTTACTCTTAATATAAGATTCTGGATGCAATAAAATTATTATTTATTGCTCTAACAATGTACCTGCTTGGATTTCAACCGTTTTAGTTTCACCCCTTCTTTATGGAGACTTTTGGGACTTCTGGTAGTCAAGGAAAGACTCAGCACCCCGTTTTTTCTCTGTTGGCAGAATAAAGCAAATGTAACACCTTCCCAAAACCTACATGGTCTGTTTAAGAATAGTATTTATTACAAAACGTTCTGTGTAATGCTAGTAAACTAATCGTTGCATAGTTTACACTGTATAACCGTACATTGGAAAATGTGCTAGTTCTTTCAGCCAATTTCTCTATAGTGCGGTGCAGATGAGAAATAAAAATCAGGCTAAACAAACATCTGAGGATCTGCTTAATCTGTAAAGGATGTGATTATTTTTAGAATCAAGGAGGGCTTTTGGGTATTAAAGGGATATTGTCACAATATAAAAAAAGACATTGCTGGAAACTCTAGACATGTAATTAATGGTGTCCGGAAAACTCTTTTATTTTAAATATATCTGTATACATAAAACTGTTTTACAGTTTGGGCCTTTCAGCATTCAGGCAGGAAGTTGCAGTCTACTGGTAACTGACCTGAATGTCTTTGCTCTTCCTGTCCTTTTTCAAGGCAAGAGTTGGTGAGCAGAAGAGACTCTCACTCGGAGGGAGCGGGTGGGATCCAGATGGAATCCTCTGTCGCATGGTCCCTTTAGCTTTGCTTCCGTGGCTCAGGGCTTTTTTCTTTAGGGATGTTTGGACATCCAGCTTTGCAGAGCGCTTTCGGATCTTGACTTCATTCTCTGGGCTAGCAATACTACAGAACGACCCTATGAAAGGACAGAGCAGTTAGGATGTATAAATAACAAAATCATAAAATATGTTAACATATTTACCATGTGCAACAATAGTAGATGGTAGTGTTTGTTCAGGAATCTTTGGGAGGTGGGGGCAAATCGAAAAACCAAGTTCAAGGTACACAGGGAAATACATATGGGAACACACTTGTGTGGTGATGTTTACTTTCAGAAATACAAGAGAATTATTTCATAAGAGATGCAAAACTTTGCCTGGGGTATTCATTTGGAGCACCAATCAGATGTTACATAACTGCAGTACACCAGTAATAAGCTAACTTTTGGTAGGTTTCTGCAAATTAAGCCCCAAGGTTTTAAGTGTAAAAGCACAAATATGCCTGCATAATATATCTATTTCCAAAAATGCAAAAGTCTTACCAAACAAACCCTGTCTTTCAATCTTCTTTTTCGCTTTCTGGTTAGCTTCCATCTTCACCACAGATGATGGAGAAGGACCAACCATAGAAGGGTTTACAGCTGTGTGTAAAGCAAGGCTGGAATCATGGGTAGTCACACCAGTGAGATCTTGTTCTTCTTCCTCACTCTCTGAGTCATCATCATGGTCGGCATCTGACAATAAAGATGGAACATTGTGACCTTCGGTTAAGCAGCATATCAATCATATTGAACACACCTGATATACTGAGCAATTCCATGTTTAGATCTTGCAAAAACCATATCTCAAATTGTTCAACTTATTTGTTATTATATATGCAAAGTGGACCTGACCAGTCTGTTATAGCTTGTATATTAACTTATTTCTCTAAAGCTGTCCAGCGCTGTTTCAGAGTTATCAGCTGTGATTCAAGCATACACATTCAGAGCGATCACCCTAAAGCTATATAGGGGGATTGGGATCTATTAGGAAGCCCCTATGAGCAACAGGCTAGAGAAAGTGATCAGGCCACCAATTGAGATTCTATAAGCATACAATAGTATAGCCATATTAAAATATTAGAGCATGAAGCTCCGTATAACTGAAATGCGTGCAGCATGATTGGTCAATCCAATCAGTCAAAAAAAACATACCGCAATGCACATTTCTGTCTGGAAACGGGTCTAGTGTGAATGAGCCCTCATAGTCACAAACAGGAGATTCTGTCACACATGACAGTTATTCTTTTTATGCAAGAAGACAAGTTTACACTCTACCTCCTTCTTCGGGTGCTTCTGTGCTGATTGTCTGCAGTCTATCTTGTCCTTTTCGTTCCAACCCTTGTTTGACCAGAAAACTTTGCCCCTTCTGGTGTGGCAGCTTTTTCTGAATCTTACTCAGAGAGATGGTCTCTTTATGACTGAAGGAACTACCAGGTGACCCAGACACTTTACTCTTCAACTTAGAAACCTTCTGTGACAGCTTGGAGGACAGTTTGTTCTGAGAGCATATCATCTTTTTGCAGTGCATCTTAACCTAAAGTAATAGAGACAATGGCTTTATATACAGCTTCATATAATATAATTTCTTATTTAAATAAGGGTGCTCTAGATTTTACATCTTCCATCACAGATTTGTTTATATTTAAGTCACTGTGTGTTTGTTCTTTTTAAAGCTTATTTTCAATACCAGTTAACAAGACCACAACTTGCCCCCCACCCCGTTGTAATGTACATAGTGTATACAACTTACTGCTCCATGTGGATGTTCCCGGTCACTGTAGCTTTCATCAGACACCTTAATTTTTTTCTTTGCAGGTTCCCCATCGCTTCGCAGCTCCGAACACAGTAGATTTAGACTTCTGTTTAGTGATCTGGTGGTAAATTGTAAAGGTTGGTGTTTCTGCTTTTGGATACAAGTACATTGCAACTATGATTTTCCATATGCAACTAGGTTAGCAGTTACATTGCAACACACAAGATTATCCCAAGCAGTTCTATAACTACAAGCTTACATCCATTTTACTCCTCAAATCATTCATTCAGCCAGTGCATGTGTGTGGTCTGATATTCCATCGGGGAATGTCTAGGGGCCGCTATCTGTCTACACTGGAACATCATCTCTAACAAGCTGGGCTTTCTATACATTCCACTTCTAGACTCTTAACATATAAATATACAGTTTCTTAAACTGTAAAACTGTAATTCGTGTATCGGAATATCCATTACTTGGAGTGTGAACAGATTCATCCTATTTTGCAATTCTTTAGCTTGAGTTTTTTGTGAGTTTCACAGACTTGTCAAAGTAATCTCAAGCAGGTCAAGGTTCCGACTATGGCTGTTATATCACTCTGTACGGTGACGCCATAGTTACTGGTGGAAACACGTTACAGAGGTAAAAGGTATGAGGTTGCCTAATCAGACAAATCAATAGACAATCATTGGGCACTTTTTTTGCACCAAAAGAAAACCATCTTGGTCCCCCAGATACAGATGTGAGAAAGAGAGGGTCAATATGACTATAGGGATTTCTATACAGAATGACTTGCAAAGCAGATTTTACTCAGCCCTTTAAATCCACAATAAAAGCATCTCCCGCAGGCAGATCCATTAATGCTGGCTAAATCTGCTGTGGAATCTGACAGAATTATTTAACTCTTGTGCAGCTCAAGACGATGTGAGTGATTCTGTAGATGTGCTACAAAGTAATTTTCTATAACCTGTGCAGGGTAATATGTTCAACAGCTGATTGCAAACCTGTGGCCTAGACAATGTTTTAATGTTCATTTAACAATATTTTTTGTTTGTTTCCGATTGCAGTATAATGTGTTAACAGGAAGGGGTTTAAAAGATTTTTGGCCTCCATCAACTTCTTTCCTGCATAACAAAGATCATACTGAGCCCAAACTCGCTTAACAACAGGGAACATCTGAGGGAGGATGCAGGAGGTTGCTAAGCAACTGGTAACCTCTGTCTACGGCCCAGATATTCCGGGCATAAGAAAGGCAAACACTGGAGGGGTGTACAGGGAGACAGAATAAAGCTAGGACATTAATAACAGTACAGTCCTATATTGCACAGTTTAGGATGTGTAAACAGTGCAGAGCCTCACAAAATAAAATAGGAGGGGTGAAAAGCCATGTGATGTATAAAACATTATAGCAACACAGCAATGATGAAATGGTGATATTGTAAAACCTTGATAGCATTTTACATCACAAGTTCCAAAGCAAGACTGACACACAGAGTGCACTCTAAATGTGTAATAACGCATGTAATCAGTGTATACTTGTGTTAAGCTGTATAGTTTATATACATCACAACCCAATAATCTGCGTAAGATTCGCCCATATATAAAGATGTGCTGCCCTTGCTACAAATATGCAGCCACCAATCAGATTTAACTAGAATAAATCTAGGAAAAAGCGAACATTTGACTGGTTGCTGCAAATTAACAGCAGGGGCAAACTTTTGTGCCTCTTTTTGCATTAGCCCTATAGAGTCCCAGGCAAGTCCATAATGAGCCCCAAAGATTTTACAGGCCAAAACCTCTAACGGTAAATGGATCCACACTTCCTATGCCCCAGAGGATTGGGCAATGAAAACACTGCATTCTTTTGTTAAATTCTTTTTCTTTTCTAGATTCGTACAACATTTGCTAATGTTTTCTGACATAAAACCCAGGCATTTGTTTTTTTTTTTCTTCTGTCTTAATTGAGGAAGCCATTTAGTAGAGATTTAACTATTATTACCAAATCATGGAGCTTGATGCATTGCAAACACTCTCCAATCATGTTTGGACTAGCTTGGAGGATTTATGCAAATGGCCCTGCCGGGAGAGGCAATTTGTAGAAGAGAAGGACAATTATACAGGGCCCGTGAGTGTGAGAATAGCTGCAGCAGGCGGTTAATGGGTAATAGCAGAACTCTGGAAGCAGTGAGCGGCACCATAATGTGACCAGAGGCGGCTGCATGGCACAGACAAGGGATTCTACACTGTGCTATGTGACTGTACCATAGGTGGGGGAGAGACAGAGGGTGATCCTACTAGACACAATCTTTCTGTCCGTGCTATAGTTTACAGCAGTGAAACCCAACATGGAGACATACGTGAAGGAAGGCAGATGGAAAATATATATATTTTATTTTTAGCCAACTATGCTTAGATAGAACATGCAGATTACAATATTGGTCTGTTTTTGATGCTTTAATATGTCAGGCCCAAATAATCATTACTAATAGATGTCTGAGCCCATCAAGAAACTGTGCAAGGCCTGTGAGCATGTCCACATCTACATACTCATGTTGCAATCTTTTAATTGTGCAGTTACCCTAGAGCCTTTACAATATTAATATATTTAAAGGGTCACTAACCCTATACTATAATCCCCCCACTAATGGCCCCACCATGTAGTGTAGTAAAATCCTTACCTCACATCCCAGCTCCATAAGGTTCTCCTGTAGTCCCCCCCCCCCCCACCAAAGTCCCAAAACCTGCCCACCAGGAGGATAGCAGAGTCCATATAGGACTCTGCCTCCTATCTGGCCTCCGGAAGAAGTTTGGCATGCGTACTGCAGCCCTTCTCCCCCTCCCTCCCCCTACCATAAAACCCCTTGCCCACATAATAGAATATGTTCCCCCAGCCCCAACCGCAAAAAAATTATTTTAAGAAAGTCCCCAGAACTCTACTTACCTTGCCTCTCTCCCCTGGCATTCTGAGAAGCCGGCAGCCACGTCCGTGATTGGCTGCCTCTCAGCCAATCACGGACGCGGCTGCCGGTCCCGCCCCCTGCTTGCAGTGTCTTGCAAGCAGAAGGCCGGGCCGGGCGTCGGAGGAGAGAGGGAAGGTAAAGATCTGGTCACTTTCTTAAATTAATTTTATAGCGGTTGGGGCTGGGGGACAGTATTCTATTATATGGGGAAAATTGATAATAAGGGTGGACATGCCCTTTAAATTATTAATGTTTAGCAAGTGCTCCTAATTCCCCCCACCCTCCCTTACTCACTGCCTCCTTTTAGTGTCTGCGACACTTATGTGTTCTGCACAGCCTCACCATGGACACTGCTCTGCTTACACATCTCCCCCTCCCTCCTCCTGCTGTCTTTTCTCTGCTGATTCTCTTAAATGTTGCAGAAAGTGTGCTGGCCGGCAGGCAAAGAGGTCAAGCATGGGTTACATATTATAATTTCTGCTTCTGGAGTGACAGGTCTATCCCTGTAAATGCTGCAATTAAAATGATGATTTCTCAGAATCTACTGCTCAGATTTAAAATCTGAAAAAAAGGTTTGGAGAAATGGAATCTTGCTGTATCTACTATTTTGAAATTTTAGATTTTTTTAGAGTAAAGGCACCGTTTAACTTCCGCCACACAAGGCAGTTCTAGTTAAAGCAGAAAAGAAAAATGTCCATAATTTAACATAGCATTAGACTTACAGAACAAGGGCACGGAAACATCACAATAGCCATCCATATTTATATAAAATGATCTGATTAATTGTACTGCAAGTCTTACATGAAACTACTTCAGTTTGTTACAGCCACTAACCCAAGCAACCAGGAACCAAACATCCTTTTATAATTACTTGTATTTATTACTTAACTTTCTAAACACCTGCCATGCAGTCATTCACCCCGTTTCCTGTTTGCTAGGATCACTGACTCCAGCAACCGAATGGCAGTTTAAGCGGCAGTATGGAATGCTTCAGAAACAAAATGCCCCAAAACCAGAAGAAACAATCAAGGATCACAAGCACAATGCTTTACCATTATAACACCTCCACACCAGCCTAACAGGCATTGCCATATACAGTCAACCTGTAATGTGTGTCTACTCCCGTTACTACAGTCTACAATGAAAGGGACTCCCAGGGTGGTCTGTCAAATTACACCAGACTGGCCCATTCGCAGAGTTGGCTACAAAACATCTATATTGTGCCAGTGTACAGCTTTGTGCATTGTTTGCAATTTAACTCACTTGGATTTTTTGCTGTCATTTGACCGATGTGAAGAGGGGGCGCGGCAATGAGGTCGTTTTCTGGGTCGGCCTGGTCCCCGGCGAACTGGACTTCTAGAACTTTCTTCCTTCCTGAGAGAGAAAACAGAAGTCTTACATGCCAACTCTAAAGATGAATGGTATAAAATAATGTTATAGAGACAGAGTTGGCCAAAGCTGCAAAGTAAATAAACTGTTAATTATTCCTTATTTGTACTATTGTTTGCCTGGCATCACCTTCTTGTATAGCAGCCATAGCAAGGGACCAGGCTGCTGTAATGGTTACAATTACCTGCCTCATCTTTATTTGCTAATGAGAAAAGACCATACCAGGGTTGAGAGATTCTTGCAGCGCTTAGGCAGGAGGGAGCGGAGCGGATGCGGGGGGTTGGACCATAGCCGTTGTGAGGACCGGATTTCAGTCCCGACTGCAGTTAAAATAGGGACATCTGGCAGTCCTGGTCCATACAGGCATGCCATCATGGGGTCGACACACGAGCAAGACACAGATACTTGCCCAAAGCCATTTAAGTCTATGGGCGTTCAGTTGAGCGTTGTTGATGATCAGTCAGAATTTGTTGGCAACATGTGGCAGAAACTGCTTACACCTAACTGATTGATCAGTCAGCCGTGTTATCTATACACAGGGACAATCATAACGGCTACCTCTAATAAAAAAGGGAGCTTTTGTATCCAACAGGAATTTTCCATCAGGAACAACAGCAATGCAGACAGAGATAGTTTATCTGCATCACTGTCGGCTGTTTTTGTACCCCACACCTAGCAGATGTCCAATCAATAGCCATGTGTATGGCTGCCTTTAGTGAATGTGCTGTCAAAGGTTTTCCTGACTCTGCCCTACAAGATGTGTGTTGTACTCTCTAAATATTCCCTACAAATAGATCACAATAATGGGCATATATAGGAAAGAAATATATATTTCAGCCCAAAACAGGATTTTAAAAACATGTTTAACTGAACTGTGCAATTTACTTACTCATGGTCATGCCGTCTTTGTAGCTTAACCAGCTCCCTTTGCTTCTCTTTATACCTGCGCTGGATCTCTGCCAGTTTCATTCGCATGTCCACCTCCTGGGTGTCTAGATGATCTATGGCAGCCTTCAATGGACACACCTGCAAGAATAAAGTGGTTTTACTTTTAATAACCTTGCAGAAAGGAATAGACCCTTATCAATAGATCCATATATTATTCTGGGACAATCTTGTTGGCTCTTTTGACTAAGCAATGCAGTACACACCAGTTTGGATTTTGGGGTCCAAGTATATGTTCGTCGTGAAAGTCGAACTCGGGGTGCGGTGTTGAGGCAGCATTGAACTGGGGCTGCATCTTCTAGTATAGCAGCCTCCGCAAGAGACCAGGCTGCTGCAATGGTAGCAAACACTTGAAGATCTGACACAACAGCTTCATCTTCATTTGCTAATAAGAAGAGTAAATACAAAGGTATTACAATCTAGTGCAGCAACACATTTAAAAAAACACTGCACAGGCGTGTGTATAAAATATATACATTCATATGTGAACATGTGTTCATACACACACACACACACTTGAGGCAAAACCAATGCTGTGGGCTTTCCTTCCCCCTAGAACTTACAATGCAAGCGTTCTATTACGCCATACCTGATTTATTAGTTTAATCCAGTTTCTCATAATGTGAAGGTCATCACCCAAAAACAGAACAACCCATGCACATCGAATTGCAGGTGCTGTCAATACGTGGCCTCCCTCTGGACCAGGCAATATGCAATATAATCAAGGGATGAGCAGTGGACACAAAAATAGTGTTTAATCACCACACTAGCTCACACAAACGCACAGGTGCTTAGTGTCAAAGAAATACGGTATGTGTTGGTATGAGCTATTATAAGGGATTAAACACAGAATTCTTTCACTAAAGTGTGCACCCCTATCTGTCCGTACACACATTAACAATGCACAAACAGACTTTCATGCCATATTACTACTTCAAGAAAACACAGGCTGATCTCAGCACATAAGTACCAAAGGGATGTACATTCCCTTAAGACTGAAAAGAAATGCATTAAAGGTCTGCTGGCAAGAAAAGGCACTGAACAGTTATTACCCAAGCTTACAGCAGAGATGACCACAAGTGTGTTTTGAAGCATAATGCAGACACCAGACCACATGTGCAGTTTTCTTTTTCTATGTATTACCTTATTCCCTTTGGCAGGACAATCAATGCTAAAAGCTACTTGGAAAAAAACATTCCCTCTTTTAACTATGCTTCCTGTGCTTTATTGGTGCACAGCACATGTGGCCATCTGTCTTACAATTGACATAACATATGACGGCTGCCATGACAAGCACTGCAATAGGAGTGGGTTTGCACAAAGCAGATTTAATTATTAGTCAAAAAAATGCGAGCATAGTGATACTTAATGATTCATAAAGGGGGTTTATAATGACAAGCTTGTATAGATCTACTAGATATACATATTGTTTTACACATCAAGCAGTAATAGATCCCATTCGTTTCAAAGGCTCAAGTCACCCAGCCCATCTACAGTGCTCAATTTTCTGATTAATAGATGGATCAGTTATATTGTCATAACAACCAAATTTCACTTGACTGGTTTTTGTTTTTTTTTGTTCTCCAATGTAAAGGTTTGGATGAGATGCAAGTAAAGGACAGAACAAGGCGCTGTAATTATTTTTCAGGAGTAGTAATCTTCCCTCTTAATTTAAGAAGTGGCTTTGGAGGGTTAAGATGGGGTTTGGGATCCCTATGGAGCACGAGAGCCTATGATTAAGTAGCAAGCTGCACTCAGAGCCCTGGCTGCAATATTTGCGTTTAATAACCTCAGAGGAGAGGACAATACCCAGCCTGCAGGGAAATTAACTTCATAAGATCTCTGGCTTTTAGCTGCTCTTAACATGAAAACCTTCCCTTCCCTCCAGACTTCTGGCAAAGGGAAAAGAGGAAGCAGGGCTGTTCCATCAATGAATAACATTTAACCATTTCTGTGCCAAGCCACAGCTTACTGCACAACTGCTTGGTCGGTGTTTGCTGTCTGCAGGTGTGTCTCACAGCACCAGTCCTAAATAATTCTTTTTTTTTACTACAAATCTGATTTCAATGGAACATACAACATAAACCCCGGTGATTTGATGGGATCTTCACAGGTCTGATACACTCCCCTAAACAGGTTTATGGTCCAGCCAATATTCTAGTGGACAATGATACAATTACTCCATTACATGCATGTTATTAAACCAGCAACCTGGATTCATCATGTTACAGAAATACATGTCCTTTACAGAATGACTCCTATATTCTAGACCAACCCTTGTAGATATTCAAAGTTCAAATATAGTCAATCAAATTTCTAAAATGTGTCAAGTATCTGGAAAGCAGAATTCACTTTATATTGAACACATTCCTATTTTTTTGCTCGGATTATTACCATACCTCAGTCTAAAGCCATCCCAAATGTTTAGGTAAAATGTTAATTCTATAGCACAAGAATAAGTGGGGGAGCACACTACAATGGTGAATCCAAGACTATTTATTCAAACAACGAAATACGTTTCGGGACGTAAAAATAAATAGTCTTGGATTCACCATTGTAGTGTGCCCCCCACTTATTCTTGTGCTATAGAACTGTCTATCTCCTGGAGTGGAGGGCAAGGGGATTGCACCTACCAAATAGCCAACAGCGGTGTGCTGGAGTGTTCTCTGGACTGAATTAAAATGTTAACCCATTACTAAAAATAGGTTAATGCTTCCTTGCAGGTCATAGATGCCCATCTATGTTCAAACACTTGTACTTTTTAGTAGACATTTACCATATACTCTATTTTACAAGTTTTAGGCTCCTTTCATATAAGTGGCATGCTGACCCTTAGCTGCCAATGAAGTGGGCATCAGGTAACTGCATTATTAGATTAAAAGGGTAAGAACAAGTCTTCCCTGCCTGTTCGTCACTGCTCTATTTTTACTTTATTCCACTACTCCTTTGGTCCACTACTCCTTTCTGCTCTGTCCCCAGCAGAAACTCTCCCTTTCGTGCTGGTCATTGCCTAAGCAAGGTTCCTATCTCTTCTATTGGTCAGTTAGAAGGGGGGCAGGAGATCTGTCTACAGACAGTGACAGGCCAAGCAGGACAGAAGCAGCAAAGGGTGGAATATTATTAACAGAGGGACAAGGAGCGAATACATTTTTCTGCTTTAAATAAGACAGCAGCCTTTTAGGCAAAGCAATTTTACACAATTTTGCGCTATTGGAGTGCATGCGATTTATACAAATGTTGATGTCATATGCTTTAAAAATGGAACGCAGCACATGCAATGTGGCCAGCCACATCGACATGCACTGCCATGTGTTTCTCACGCACAAAACAGGAACGTAAATGCGTAGGAAACATACTAGTTTAGCATAGGCGTAACTTAACCCAACTAGCTTAATGGCCATAGCTCTCCTTTTCAGTTCATAATTCTAACATTTACACAAACATAAATGCAACTGAAGGTGCGGCACCTTTCCTCCGTCCCTCTGCTGAAGGTAACAAGTTTAAAAAAGCCAAATCTTTATTGAACGACAGCAGCAAACTGGTACCATGGCCAACAGAAAGAGATGCACCTGATGAAGGACCTACCTATGGGGTGAAACATGTTGTGCTACTCCTTCTAATATAAATTGACTCCACGGATGGGTTTATACCTACAACTGACTCTCTCCAGTAATTCTTTTTCTATTTTAATGTTTATTGGGCAGTGGTGAGGCCCTAGCTGGATTGCAGAGTCTGACTTTACTAATTACTGAGGATACAGAGGCAGCAAACCCCTTCTAGTTGCCAACAGAAAGAGACATGCTGTAAGTTGATAAAATAAAAGTGGATTAAGGCCATTAAGGTAGAAGGTATCCTACAAAAAGGACATAATGTTATCTGGAATAAAAAGAAAGGCAAAGAGTGTTTCTTTGTGAGTTTGGGCTGTTTCTAGAGTAATTTGTACTGGTTGTTGCCTGATGACAACATTTTACATTTTGTAAACGTTACATCATGATCTTTGGAAAACATTTGGAATTTTGTTCGATTAACGCACCAAATAAACATGAACAGCTCTAATTCCCAACGCTGGAAGATGAATTTTACAGAAACTAAACTTCCATGGTGGGCGCCACATCCAATCCCCAAACATGCAGTTGGACAGCCCTGCACCAGCAATTTACGAGTAAAGTTTTCCTGTAAGTAACCGCTCTCCTTTACATAAAACTCTATATGCATACGTAACAAGCAAACTTAAGGCCCCAGTTTATCATTAGCCCACCAGAAACATGTTTTTAAACAATTAAAAATGAATATGATCTGGGTGCTGGGAAAAAAGAAAATAAACCAATCAATGGGCTGCTATGATCAAATTCCACATTAAAAGGGGAACTTACATTGTGAAGTTTCTTTTGGTTGCTCCTGCAGTGCTAGATCTGCCAGTTCGCTAAGCAGAGCAATCCCATGAATACCTGAGTTGGGAAGGTGGGGTGCAGAGTCTGGACAGCAGAGATTCCCCTCATCCTGGAGGGAAGGAAGTTCACCCAGAGAGATACTGGCTGCTATCAATGTGTCCAAACTGTAAGGACAGTCATACTGAATGGATGGAGCTGGGGAGGAGGGCTGAGAAAGAGCTAAGGATTTTTCTTCTTCTGCTGTCTCAGAATCTCTTGAATATGCATCACTGGTTTCCTCTGATACTGCAGGTTGTTCCTCACTGGCCTCAATAACAGTCTCCTCTGTGGTCACAGGGGCAGCTGGTGACCTATTTGAATTAATTAGCAGCTCCCCATGTGTGTCTATGAGATCCCCATCTTCCACCAAATCTTCAACCCTGTCCACCTCCTCATGTGCAGATTCCACTTCATCCACATTATTTTTATTCTCCTCTGCCTCGTCTAAACATCTAGCTGCAGCAGTGGGCTCCTTACATTCCAATTCTTGGGACCCAAGTGGTCCCTGAATACAGATTTCGTTTAGGTCTGTCTCCCCCAAATGAGACAATTCCTGGCTGAGCTCCAGAGAGTCCCCCGACACAGGTGTATCGCAAGAAGGTTTCTTGGTGGGAGTAAACGTCCTAGACTGCTCAGGTTCTGCTGCAGTCGATGCTTTTTGCATAGATTCCGAGTCTGCGGGGTCCGCGGAGTGCACATGGTGGGGGGACGGGGAAGTGTATGATTGGACAACATCTGGGTAAGTATATCCAGGAGGCAAGTCTGTAGAAGAGAGAGAAAACAATATTTAGAGTTGTCTCAAGGTTATGTGAGGATGAGCATAACAAAGCACTCAAGTAACTTCTATTTGACATAAGGGTGACAGTTACATCTTGAGAGTATAATAGACATTCCTCAGTCTCTTATTTAAGTAACCTTCAATCTGAATTCACACACTGAAAACAAAGTAATATTAAAAGGGAGTGTGTGAAGAAACAAGATAATAGTGAATTGTTTACAGGGAGAGGTGAGCAGTCTTGAGATATTAAAAAGCCACAGGCCTGGAGGGGGGAAGGATTGAAGTTACAAAGAGAATGAAACTTTAAGAAGAAACTTAAAGGGATGGGCAGCCAGAGGATCCAGCATGGCACAGTAGCTTGTGATAAACGTAGTGGGTAATAAACTGGAAACTGTAAAAGCGGGTATACTGAAATCAGATCAAAGAGAGTCAATAAAATAAGCAATGTGCCATGATAGCAAGGCATTTAGTTTTAATAAAATCTCGATGGTTTGGCCTTACAAGATGCAGCTTACAGTGTACAGTATCCCCAGAATAGGGAATAAGATATTTTACAGCGTGAAGGATATGGGAAAATGGACAAAAGAGAATTAAATAGAGGGGATTAGGGCCATAAAAAGCGCATGTACATTAAAGAGTGCAGGAATGAGAGCAAGCAAGGAATGACAAGATGTGAACAGACCGACCATTAGATGGATGAAGTGAGAGAGTGCGTGAAAGGGAAGGCAAGTGATTGAAGGGAAGGAAGATAAATGGACAGACAGAGGGGGTTGGGTGGGAGAAGGGATTAGACAGATTTGGAAGATGGATGTAGGCAGTGGGAGTCATTACCCTGCTTGTTTTCTGGGTGTTTATGCAGCTGACACAGGCTGAAGACCAGGAAATAAATGTTATCACTCAGTCTTGGGAAGGTTCTGAAGGTGCCCTGGGTTGGCAGTGTCCCCCCTAGCTGGTTTCTCATCATCAGATGGTTATTAATGGTATCCATCCGCCCTCATGACAACATGGCGAGATGAATAGTGTATCCTTCCTCAAGACTAGCCCCTTTTCAAGGGCTGCTCAAGGAGACTGGGATGACTCATAACCTTGGGGTTAAGGCGCTGGGCTTTGAAGTAAGATTTCAATTTTGTATGATCTCCAGCCAGCTCAGTGTGACTTTGTCGAACATGATATTGAAAGAATTTGCCCAAACACATGGAATACATGGCTATTAGTTATTGTGTGGTCTCAGACATATAGTAAAAAGGGGAGATTAGAAAAAAAAAAACAGTTCCAAGTGGATTTAATTTTAACTCTATGGGCACCAGATGGAGCCAAAAAAAATGATTATGGCAAAAATCTAGTTTTCTGGCAACACGCAGAGAAGAAAATAAAGCAGATTCCAAGGGATGTGGTGACAAATAGGCCTTGCAGCTCACAGATATGGTTTTAATTTAAAAAGCAATCAATAGCGCTGTGCTAGTCATTCATGGGCATGTGTGAAACACTGCCCCCTATCAGGCTGTGAGCAGAAATTAATATTTTCACTGCCAGAAACAGCATACCATATATATTATTATTATTATTGTGGATTTATATAGCGCTAACATCTTCAGTAGTGCTTTACAATTACATGTATACATTCACATCAGGCCCTGCCCCAAAGAGCTTACAATCTAAGCACATATATGACACATACAACCTATTAGTATGTCTTTATGATTGTGGGGGAAACCGGAGTGCCCGGAGGAAACCCACGCAAGCACGGGAAGAACATACAAACTTCTTACAGATGTGTCCAAGGGTGGAATCGAACTCAGGACCTCAGCGCTGCAAGTCATCAGTGCTAACCACTGAGCCACCGTGCTGCCCATCTATATTACAACACTACGAGAAGTAACTTTAAAATAAACAAGCTAAACTTCCATTTGCATTAAATAACATTTTAGAGAATATAACAGAATATAACAGAATCACATCTGTCCTAAAATAACTTAAACTTAAAAAATATGTTCCCATTACGAGATTTATTTAAACTCTTTCCTTTTTGTATTTAGATGCAATAAGCACAATGGCAACACATACTGAATGCTTTTGCATACATTTGCAATATACCTAATCAGGGGTTAAAATAAATTAATGGTGACTAATAATATCTCCAATGTGGTTTATCTGGGCAGAAAGCAATAGCCATTTTTTTTTTTTTAAAAAATAATTTTTTTAAATGTTCTATTTTGTAAGAATATTTTTTATTTATGAAGATTCCATGAATTCAGATCTGATCCTAATTCACACTTTGTTTCTAGGTATGACATTCCAGTTCAGCTTTGTTTTTTCTATTCCCTGCCCCCCCTTTTTGGGACACATTTTGTTCTTGCACATAACTACTTGTGGTTGGATCAGATTGTTGGCCGTTATGTGCGGTGCATTGTGGTTTCTTCTTATAACTTTTTAAAATTAATTCTCTATAAAAAGATTTTACACAATAACATAAAAAACAATAAGAAGGTCCTTGGGAGCAATTAAAAGGTCTGCAGACAGCTGTTACTTGCTAACTTTATTCTTTTATGACAGTTTGTTCACAAACAAACTCAGTCCTCACATCCCAAAGCAGACAAGTGCCTGCTGTCAAAATATCTACTCAAGTAGAATGAAAAGTCTAGGAACTCACTGGATTCAACCCAATGAGTCTGAGAAGCAAATAATATTTCTTAAAGGACGTCATCTGCTCCCACACCCCATTAAACTCATTCCCCCACAATGTTTCCTCCGATCGTGTTAGGTAAGTAATAGGATAGTACCAGGCCTATAAATACTAAATGATGTAAAATAGTATCAATTTTAGCAGAGATCTCAGAAAAACATATTTGTGTACTGATCTGCTTGTGCTGCTGTGATGATAGTGTTTTTTTTCCTCCTGGGGGCCCAGAGTACTAGAAAGCAGCATGCTACTTTTAAGATCTGCAACAGTTGTTGATAACTATTGAATCAACTGGGGCAACTTCCTAGTCATTATTCTACGTTTACCAAAAATCTTAGACTAGGACAACATGACCTTCAGTTAAGTCAAGTAAACTCATGGATTTCCAATAAGATACTCTGCAGTTACGGGTAAGGGAAGAGTGAGTAAATGAGTGGTCGTTCTTCTATAGTTAAACGTTTTTATGTCTTCGCAATAAGGAAATCAAAAAGGCAATTGATACATTATTTCAAATAGAAAATGGACAACAGAAATTCATTGTGGTTACGTTGTATTACTGTCCCGAAAGATGGGCAAACAGATCACTTCCCATTAAAGGATCAACTTTTCAAGCTATTAACTTTATTATTATTATAACAGGAGGTTGGGCAAATACAGCTAAAATCTGGCACTGTGGGTTCAATAATAGTGAACTGGCATGGAGGATTGGAGATTCTAACAAGACCAGGATTAAATGTATTATTACGGTCTGCTTGTTCCTAAACTAAATTGATGTCATGTTACCAACCCTAGTCGCCATAACATCCAAAAGAGTCACATTTTACATTCCCAAACCCATTAATGATAATTCACATAGCGCTTACTGGTCTGTTTGCTTACCTGGTTCCAGTGATTTGGGATAGTCTCTGGGGGGCTGTCCTTCCCCCCTCCTCTCCTCACCCTCTTTGCCTTTGGAGTTCTGAACAGGCACAGGGCTAACAGCTGGAGAGCTAGGCACCAGGACCGAGCTGGCATCTGGACAGGCAGGTAAAGTGCATGGGGCCAATGGCCGTGGCGTTGGACATTTGGATGATGGAGGCCTAATGGCTGGTGAATGGCAGCAAGGAGACAGTTTAGATGGGGGAGGAGCAGAAGGAGGTGGCAGCAGAAGGGTAGGTGGTGTCTGGTTCTTGGAAGTGTTTAAGGCGTCTGCTTTGCTGTGTGGCTTCATGGTCTTTTCTGGTACGTCTTCAGGCTCTGGCAGGTGATCCTCTGGTTTGCGCTATTGAAGAGAGTGCAAATGTAAATATTATGGGTTCCTTACTAAATAAACTAAGCTATACTATTAATGGTTTCATTTCTCTCTGATGTACCTGCAAATGGCTCTGCCTTTGAATCTCCAGAGCCTGTGCCGCCCTCTGCTGTTGCAGGGCATATAGCTCCTGTTGCCGCAGAAACTGAGAGCGTGAGTATACTGGTAACTGTGCCGGGTGCTGCAGGTGAGATGCAGGTCCTCGACCAGGGTACATAGGAGGCCAAAGAGAAGCCTGATCCATGACATCAGCTGTTTAGGAACACAATTTTGTTACATTCTAAAAAATGTAATTGCAACACCTGAAAGAGACTAAAGGTTCATACACACTTGTGATCGCGGGTGCCGACCCACGACGCATGATGTGTATGAACGGCCATTTTGGCTGATAATCGTGCCGTTTATGGGCATTTTACCAGCTAAAATGGGCATTCTGAACCAGTGCCCGTTCATACACATCATGTGCCACGGTACAGCACCCACGATCGCACAAGTGTACGAACCTTAATAGTTATGTCCAATCATCCAGTGCAGTAAAGTCAACTGGAAGCAAAGGTTCAGTGGAGGTTAAGGCAAATCCTAAGGAATATGTTAAACATGGATCTTTTTAGGAAAATAAATAAATAAATAAATGTATTACCTCAGAACTACTAAAAACTTACCAAGAGGATGGGGAGCAGTGTGGGTAGAAGGGTCTGGA
The DNA here is from genome assembly GCA_019447015.1 of Hymenochirus boettgeri. Taxonomy (NCBI): domain Eukaryota; kingdom Metazoa; phylum Chordata; class Amphibia; order Anura; family Pipidae; genus Hymenochirus; species Hymenochirus boettgeri. Next base: position 38,334,570 of record CM033476.1, read on the forward strand.
GGTAGAATAACCAACTGTGCAGGTGGTTCTTGTGACAAGGGGAACACTGGCTGCATGGCACTGGGCATAGAAGGGGGGAAACCTGGTGGCAGATTTTGGTGCAGAGCAGGGTGGCTGATACCTATAAAGAAGAATAATTGTTAAAACTTCACCAACATGAAAATGTCAGCAAGCAGCAAAACTATTCACATATAATGATCCCCTCCAACTACTAGTCATCATACTCACTATAGGAATGTCCCCCCATCCAGATGGAGGGGCTTCTTGTTCTGGGTAGCCAATGAGGGTGTGTAGGGTGGCTATGTGATGCAGGGTCTCCTCCTAATTGACTGGCTTGAAGGGAGGAACCACCAGCAATCATTAGGTGGGGGGTTAGGTCTCCAGGGCAACCACTGGAAGGATGGATTCGAGCAAACTCAACAAGGTCTTTGTTTTCCCTAAAAACACAGTAAAATGAAAAGTTGATTGAGTTCATTGTAATTTTTGCAATTTAGATGTTTTCATGCACCTTGCATTGTATTGCTAAATTACAGATTCCTCCGGAGAGCTATTGTTGTAGGACCCAACACTCATACACCTGGGTATTGTGGTAACCCTTTAAAATGGCATATCGTCTCATACAAATACTTTTGTTTTGATAAATCATTAAGATTACAACAGCCAGAAATTATTTTGTACATGTCCCTAAAATAACATTGGACTCTTGGCACCTGGTCTTATTTTATTTACCATCCTTGAAATGTGGATAATGAAGCAATGGAATAGAAATGGCAACGCCCATTTATGAGCAAGAAAGTGCAAAGTGTTAATGATGCAAAATTACACTCACTGCATCAGGATGTCCCGCCCAGAGATTCCCAGCCTCTCATCACAAAGGCGGTTCCTTTCCTCATCTGCATCCAAGTCGATCACATGCATGGATCGACCAGAGCCAGCTGTCAAAAAAGGGGAAAATGTCTACTAATTAAGTATATAACCAAATGCACACAGTAGAAGTTACTAAGAACTCTGTATCATTCTTGACATTCGAGAATGTTAAATTTCATGCATTGGCAACGTGGCCTTTGCCTCATTCTCCAAAACAAATACAAAAAATTTTGAGGTTGTTGTATCCAATAGGTTTGGTTGTAGAATATTTCATAACAAATGGCTGGGAAATATACATAACTATACAGTACTTGGCAATAAATGTTACAAAATCAGCCTGTGACCTGCACTGTTTTAAACAACAAAGAAGAAGCACAAAAGTGGTTAATATGTTGAGCTGCCTGGTCTAAGTAGCTGACTAGGCTTGAAAAACCTCAACTGGAAGTGAAGTATAATCAACAGTCTTGCCTAGAGACCAGCTAATGAAAACCATGTGTTGTGAAACGAGCCAAGTTATTCTGGTGGCCCCGGATCTTTCCTTCTAGCTGCCCTACTTCCTCTGTGCACCCCAACCATATGGTGACATCACTCTGATCGCACAGACAGGAACCTCTCATATTGCCCACTCAACAAACACTTCCTCCCAGAGGAGTCCACAGTGCAAATCCTAATTAACAAGGATTTATGCCTTTACCACTCAGTACTGGCATAAGTTGAAGGTTTGATGGTCTACAGTTTCATTCATATAACTATGACATTACCTTTTAATTTATATAGCAGGGTCCACATTTTTTAAGCATAAAACCTTCAGCCTACTAGCTTTAAAGGTTATCATTCTGTATGTGAACAACTACAAAACGTGTCTAAGCATATCTTCTTCTGCTTCATAAACTAGGAAAGGTCTCTGCTACAATGGTAATGGGCCACTCTTAAATGAGACAACCAACAATAAAGAAGCATCCCTTCACTTCTCTCATTTGTACCTACAGTAACCCACAACAGCTGCTAAAGTGAGCAACATTTAGTGTACATCTACTCCAGCTAAGCTATGGCACAACAGTTTAACTCCAACTCAGTTTCTTAGCTCCAATACTACAAAGTTATCTTACAACAATACATCTCCTGCTCGTAACTTTAAATTGAGCATGATAACCAAAGCTTTCTTCTTGGCTAAAAGGAAATTACAAAAGGAAAGATGACATTAAAGCACTAAGAAACATTAACATTAACTAGAGGAAAGTCTATCGATTAGCTTGGGCCTCTCTCTGTGTGTGTGATCACCAATTTGCACATACCTTGATATGTTTCACTAAAGAATATATCGGAAGATGAACTGCATATACGAGTATTATATATAATATATAAAAGCCTATGCGATCTGCTGAGCTGGACATTTCTGGAAGAGCTAGGTTTCACAACTCAGTAAGAATTAGACAATCCTCTCACCTTCCAGGAATTGCTGAACACCAATATGGCCTTTTGGAGATACAATGTAACACTAAGCTACATACTAGCCCTAATTCAGATTGGTGGTTTTATTTTAAGCAGAGCAGAGAGCTTGCTTGAAGTTGCTACTAATAGGCTAGTGTAGAACAAAATCAGACAATTCATTATTTGCATAAAATTTGACACTATAAAAAAAGAAAATGACTACTTGCCATTACAACAAAAAGAAAATGTATTTCAGATTTATACCAGATATGGATTTCTATACACTTGGAATAGATCTATACCCGTACTGTTCTGAAAAATCTGTATAAATATTCATGCTTTTAGGCAAACATCATCTATGGATTGCGATCTAGCACAAAGTATGTATATCCGTATATTTGCAGATAATTATAGGGAAACAATCATGTAAATAAAAAGAAAAAGTCAAATACATATTTAACCAGCTAGCTACTGAAGCTCGATCTATGAATTCACTTCCAAATATTATTAAAGGATTAACAATGCTCTTCCGATAAAGATATTTAAAGGCATTTCTTACAAGGCTGTAGTGCATATAAAGTGGCGTTTGAGAAGGGTAAATAGGGTAGGGTTGGTGTAGACTAAGCTACCACTTATTCACAATATATTTACAAATCATCTGCTTAATAAGAAAAGAAAGCAAGGCATAAAGCTATATGGATACACATGCAGGAAACATAATCCTAGTAATTTCTAGGGGTTTATTTCCCTTTAATAGAGCAAACAACAATATCAATATCCAATACAGAAAACAATGACAGAATTTCTTACCCACACACACTTTTAGAAAGTGTAGAAGTTATAAATACAGACTTAAAAAGGGAGTTCTAGGAAGATGAAGCTGCAATAACATTATCATGTGGAAAGGAAAGGAGGAGTAAGAACGTCGATGTTGCAATGACACTAGGAAATGAAGTTTAATATATGGCTTTTACCTCTAATCGCTCACTATTGGTCTCACATGTAGATGTAAGGAAGTGCAGGGAATGCAATCTGATTTAAATCCCACACTGTCAGAGTGTATATATTATGTCCTATGGTATGCATTAAATAATCTAGGAACTGAAGGAGTTTATAATAAGAGACTGGATTAGAAGACCAGCCAGGATACAGACTGTGATAAAGATTTTCTCTCTATTTTCTTCTGTTTTATTGCTCCTCTGACATGGACTATAAAGACAATTAACAGAACAATAATGGCCATGTGCTGATATTTTAAATATAGACCACGCAATTATTAGAGCATTTCTTCATAGAAGTAGAAAGGAGAGAACAACAGTTCGATATATGGAATTGTAAACGGAGCTGGATGCTCCCTTAAACCCAAATAGACAACCTGATAGGTTAGCTTAGTTTCTGAGCCAAATAGCTCTTAACATTTAAAACTAACACATACCTGCAAGGTTTTGAGATCTTGATGTACTCCTACTCTGTGTACCTTTCGGACCCATGTTATTCCTGTTCTGCCTACTGGAACCTGCACCAAAGGAAGGCTCATGTCGGCTTCCAGTGTCCTTCTGACGTGCCACTGCTACTGCAATGCCAACTGGGGGTTGTCTGACCTCACCGTCTCCATGAGAAGTCTCGTTTTCCCGACTTCTTGCACAGTCCATCCTCTCCTGCTCTGGTTGACATTTGCTGGAGTGGAATTTCATTTCTTGGTGTGAGCAGCTGGCCTTCATGTTCCCCAAACCCACAAATGGGGCCCTCTGACCCACAATAAGTGCTTGATTGCTATATTTCAGCAGATTTTTCATAGCAGATACATCATCAGTTGGACCTGGCATTTCTTGGGTCAGTGATGGGCCTGGGGTCATTAATGCAGCCTGTTGTAAACTTGTGCTAAAAGGGTCAAGATAAGAGTTCTTCCTCTCCTCATTGATTGAGATAGATGGATCAGTCCATGGAGGAAGGAGAGGTCCATTGTAACTTAAGGAGTTCAGTTCAATAGTCTTTCTTTTTCCATCCTGCACACCACCTGTTTGCTCCATCTCAGTAGGCCTGTGCTGCTGGTGTCGTATCCGAGCAACCTTTTGAGAACTATGGGCGTGTGTATCCTTGGAGGCCCGGTCTAAAGTGCAACAGGATTGGCTGGGTTTTACACAGTGCGCATCCTGGGGATTGGGACGAGGACAGTCTTGCGTTAGAGGCATTTCAAAGTACCCCGCTTTTTCCATGCCCCTCTGCATAGCAGGCTCAGAACCACTACTGTTCAAAAATTCTAAATTTTTGATCCTGGTGGCTGGGTTTTGTTGCCATTCCAAACGCCTGTCTCCTTTGTTTTCAGCTTTTAAATGGGAAAATGTGTTTGAATAAGAACTTTGAAGATGGACATCTACGTTCATTTCATGGTTCTTATCCTTTCCCTCACCTCTGTCCACATGGCAGCTCTCTGGGGTCACCTGAAAAGGCCGGCTTTTGTCAGTAAAGTGCCCCACAGAAGGCACAAATGTGGGCCTGCCCATTTTCAGATCTCTACCGGCCTTTTCCTGCAATGAGCACACCACATCTGGGTTGGAATGGAGCTGGAGACAGGGGAATGAGCCAGAGGAGGTGTTAAGTGGGGCAGGAATGCTGGGTAAACTGGACGGGACTGTGTATGACACAGAGTGATGAAGCATTTGCCTCCTCTCCAGGCACTCATTGTACGGTTGCTGGGGATCATGCTGAGGATATGACCTGTCAGTCCTTGTTATGTCTTTGGCACATCGGCTCTGGCTCACTTGCCTAGGCATTCCTGCCCCAACTGTGCAGCTTGAAAGCATTGGTTTACTGGGATCCCCATTGAGCACCTTGGAGGTCATCAGGCAAGAATTAAGATGTTTGGTCCGGTTCTCACATGAGCCTCTTTGGTGAAGATCATCTTTGCAATGACCATCAAGTGAGATAGGCAATACCACTTTATGTCTCTCCTTGCCCTCCTCTTCAATATGCCTCTCTTTTAAGTCCCCCTTGTTCATTTTCTCTTTGTTTAGATCTGTGCTCCCTAGATAACGCTCAGCGTCCTTCTTTTGCAGGTGGCTGTTCTCTCTGTCCCTGCTACAGGAGCCGATTGGGTGGCCAGGAGCTGCTCGGGCTATACTGGGAAAATTGTGATTGGCAGATAGAAGGGTAGGCTGTGCTGGAAGATTCCGCAAATAAAAATTATCTGCAAAAAGAAAAACAAAGCAAATCATTGCAGTGTAAGAAAAAACAAAAGGACCATTTCAAAACAAATACCAAAAATACAAACTTGATCAGCAGAGGACAGTAACAAAATTCATCTTCCATACAAAATAGATATTTAATGTTGAATTATACATGTTAATAAAAGTGCATTCAAATAACCTGTTAGTTATACTTTTAGTTAGGTCAGACATCCATGGTCCAATAGTACACTGATCAACGACTCCCCCATCGATTTCAGAACAGTGTCATTGATTGTTTCTACCATCTGGCACCACTTGGGCAAGTTGATTTTTGATTAATTTTTTCCCCTAATTACATTAGCCAATCAGACACCGCTGCTTCAATCTCTAATTGGGCAAAGATTTTCCAACATGCCCAATCAGGGGCTTAATAAACAGTTTATCGACCAGCAAGTAAGCAGAAAAAGATTTTTAGCCAATTCAAAATGATCAAACCTGCCAAAAAAATCTAATAGTGTATGGCTGTTGGGTTCAATAGATCTGGGAATAAATCTGGAAATAATTCACTTCCATACGACTCTACAAAACAATCTGAAGATTGCTTGTGTGGTTACACACTTCCTTTAAATGGAATATGCCGACCTGTCTAAAATCCTACTTTTAACAAGTAACAATCACTTGACTATTACTTTACTATACGCTACTATATCTAGATCTTGGATGAAAAAGAAAATAATAATTATTTGTATAGAACCCAGAGCAAATATATATTTATTGAGGTTTCGAACTGACAACACACCGATTTTACGTTAGATATGGCTAGAAGAAGAAATAGATCTAACAAGGTATTTCATGCAAAACTGTTACAGTGATTAAACCATCCAGCCAACATGGAGCCAGGCAGAAGCTCTATTAAATAGGCTCCAAAGTGCTATTACAATTAAAATGAATGTGCATTGTGCAATTAAAAAAATCCAAAATAAAACATACACAACACATAAATATAAAAACAAAAATAAGCCAGACATGATTACTGAACCGTCCCAGGTAGTAAAAGCGACAGGCAAGATGACTAAACCTTCCATCTGCATCATCACTGCTGAATTTTGAAACATAGCCTCTGCCCTGGAAGATACCTTAGTAGATTACTAATCTGATCCTATGCCCTGAGGTTTCATTGACTAGATGAATGCACAAGGCAGCATTCCAGGTGACTCCAGTATTCCACACTAAACCGACTGGTAACCCACCAGTATCCACCATTAGGTTCATTACTCTGACTTATGCCACTTTCTGGAAACATCCTTTATGTTGATTAATAAACAAGAGATGCTGGCTTATTATCTCCTATCCAAACGGGCATCTAAATCTCGTGAATCAGTGCAAGTAAACTAAGACGTTCACTGGTATAAAGAGATCAGAACTGGTGGGATTTCTATATTAATGTAAATAATTTTGAGATCAGGGGCAGGGAGGTAGAGTAGGGTGATTTCTACCTTCCAATATAATTTCTGTGAGAAAACTGCTTCTTCCATGATTCCCTATAGCTTCATCACTAACCACATTCAGGACATTAACCTGGCAGATTAAAACGGTATGTGCTGGCACTCCTCAACAAAATGATATTAGGAGGTAGGAATTCTCTATCCTACGTCCCAGGCATCTTTAAAAGGTTTATTTTTACAGCGTAGTTGTCCCTTAAGCCAGGGGTGAACAAAAACTAAATGTTATAAAATATTAAAAAATTTAGATGCCAGGAATAAATTTGGCTACCTGGGATTTGTCAGTTATTTTAAAATCTAGAATTCAAATAACCCCTAAATGTTCCATTCTGACTCCATTATCGCTGCCTATAAAGAATATACTATGTAACCAATAAAAACATGTGAATTAGGGAGATAAACTATTGCGAAAGTTAAGATCTCACTTAGGAGATGTCTGTCAACACAGGAGATGGAAAAGCCTTGGTGGAGCCTCTAGAAATCAGACTGGTAGAGTTGCAGCCCTGCACCAGTGCTCAATTCCCACCAGTCCTGATAAAAAACATTTAATTCAGATGAATTGTAACTGCTACTCCCATGGCTAATAAAATCACAACAGTTAATACACAGCAAGTGTTTGATACACATTTTTGTCTGCGCTTCTTTATGCAGTCATGTTACTTGCAATTTATAGGCAATACAGTTAAGCACTGATCAGATTTCAGTTTAGGATTACAGAATCTGATTTTTCCATTTAAGAAATTGGGTCAAGGAAAGATAACGACAAATGTGAAAAAGAACAGGTTACTTATGTATGGAGGATGAAGTAAAATCTAGAGGATATCATAACCCAGTCAATATTGTTAATGTTTCCTGGCAAATTAACTAACCATCTGCAATAGCACTGAAAGGATTTATACTATAACAGTCATGGCTTATTCTCCTAAACCTACAGAGGTGTATCGAGGGGCTCTGCCTTGCTGCTCGTCTTTAGCAGGTCATACACAGGAACGATATTTCAGCCAATTAGCTGATGGTCTATCCACTAAAAAAAAGGAGCAGTTTATGTATTTTTCAATTGACTGCTTAACAAGATCAAGTGGTTCATTAGAAAAATCAGCAATCGGGCCAGGTGGATAATTTTCTATTGACCCCATCTTCCAAGACCATATCTTTAGCAAGTTTTTTCGATCAAATATTTTATTGGAAAGAATCAACTTTGAACTCCATAGGTAATTCTCCTCCCTCTCATAATGCAAGGTAATGGAACGGTCAGCTGCACTTGCTGGCAATTGGACAATATGCTACTCTAATAAATGCATTGCCAACAGCCAATTCCACTCCTGCCCTATGGGCTGAATAAGAGGAGGACAAGGGCTTTGCTTACCAGCTCAACCAATCAGAAAGCACATAGCTCTGTCCCAAATGACATGCTTGTGTATGTGTAAAAAAGTTTGCACTCTGCAAACCCAAAGTGACAACAACTTACTAAACACATTACAAAGACAACGAATGAAAAATGGATAAAAATTACATTTATTTTGGATCAACAGGGATATAAAACCATTATGTACAGAATTAGGAGGGTAACTTGTATATTGTGTGGGATGTATATACTAAATATTAAGCCTGAATAGCTACAGTTCGTGTTTGGTCATTCCAGCCTAACTCGGTTGGAAAGTAACAATCTAAATTCCCCATGCACCAGTGAATGTGAGCAGAATTCTACTTGACATCTGCTCAATATCCATCAAAAGAGCCAAAACCCTGCCCAATACTAACAGGAACAACTTAGAAGATAAATTAGAAAGCGCCTGCAAAAATTCCCCAATATCCATGTAACAGGGATGTGATCATTCCATCCATCCGTCGACTTCAAATTTAGTAGAGCGAGCGGATGCCCAACCGACCAAATAGAAAATGGGAGGTTGGTCAGGGAAGATGCGCTTGCCACTGTATATTGAGATATACAACCAGTATGGCACTGTTGCACAAGGTTCTCTAAGCAATTGTAGTGATAGTCCTTACCCGCATGGGATGTAATATGGAACAACAACTTTCTATGGAATTACTGTATTGTTTAGCATATGAGACAGACTTGACACTAAATTAGATCTCACAACTGACTTTCCTCTTCATATTTTGGCAAACACAGACGTCGGGTCTTCCAACCATTCACAAATGTTTTCCCACAAGAGAATTTAATCAGACCATAGCTAATGATGGAATAATAGGTCACCAACGACTACGTTTAATAAAACATCTGTCTCAGACTAGAAATAAATAGCTGTGCTAACCAGGACTGGTTGCATAATAATCAAAACTAAAAGGGCAGTACAAAAGTAAATAAATAAAAGAAGCCACAACACAAACAGGAGTCATATAGGAAAAGAGTCACATGTCATAATGTGTCTTATCCAAGCACTGATTGGATGGCATTGTTTGTTCTTACTAAACCCAATGTCCTTCTTCTATTTTCTATAGAGGAACGATTATGAGAATCAATGCAGCAGGTGTCGGATTCCGATTGGCTACTCTCTCTGTTGATAAAGTGATTAGATTTTCCTCTCATGGTAAATATAAACAGGGATAAGGTGGGTAGTAAAATAGCTGTTAAACTTGCCTTTTTGAGACTCGTAAAAGCGATGCTGCCCATACAAAACATTGCTGTTCCCGTGATCCAGGTGGCTCATGGGTAGAAACGTAGAGGCCAGGCTGGCAGAGAAACGGGGATAACCTGCAGACCCAGAAAGACAGTGTTACAGAAAATCATGCAATCATACCATTAAACCGTATCATATCCGTACTTTATAAATATTATACCCCCTTATAACTGGCAGTTCCTTTTACAAGAAATGTCATTTCAATGCATTTACATGTGTGCGTTTAGAAAAACATTGTTATTACTATAAAACAGTGACTTCAGCTGTTTAGTTAATGCACTTTAATAGGATATACTGGGGGTGATGTAATAAAAGCTGACCCATGCTATTTTTCTGTGGCAACCAATCAGATGTTATTGAACTGCAGTAATTGATTAAAAGGCTAATATCTGGTTGGTTGCTGCAAATCAATATCACGGGCAAACTTTTGAACCTTGTCACATCAGCCCTACCGTTTCCAACAAGGGGTGGATTTCATTGTAAAATTTTAGTTATTGTGCCTTATGACAGTATATACGGTATGTAATGAAGTCAAGCTTTATTTAAAGGACAACTATACTGTAAAATGTACTCTTTAAAAATAAAATGTACCCGAGGAAGAGAGGTAGGATTGATTATTTCTACCTCCCAATATTGTTTTATTGAGCTACATTCCATACAGTTTTCATTTGCCAGGTTATGGCCCTAGGCCTTCCTGTATTAAAGATTGTACAGAGGCACCCATAAGACTGGCAGAAGCAGCTTTCTTTGTGCTGCAGCTTCTCATAAAAATGATATTGGGAGGTTGAATGTACCAATCCTACCTCCCTGTCCCAGGTACTTTTAATTTTAAGGTGTTTTTTTTTTTTTTTTTTTTTTTTAAACTGTGCACTATAGATCTTCTTTAAGTAAATGGGCAAAAAGCTAAAATAAAAAACAATAGTGGGACAAAAAAAAAAATTAGGACGAGGGGACTGCAAGAAAAAATGTCACTGAGAGTTGTAATATCTCTCCCCTTCCAGCCAAGGACACTGGTAAGAGGGAATCTGCTTGTGGATTTCTTATTTGACTTGGAAGAAACATTCTGACTAATGATAAGCAAAGAAATGTTTCTTACCACTGACTAAAGAAAAAGATTAAAATGGCGTTGTCCCTTAAAGCAAACTTTTATTTGCTTACTAATACTACTTGTCGGCTACATTAGCATTTTCTATATAATTAGTTTGATTAAGACATGTCCTTGGTTTAGGGTTCATGTTAAAGAGACAGGAATAGTTTATCCTGAGGTTTATTGACTGGGAGAGTAACTAAAATTGCACTAAGAATGCGATTATTATATGCTCTGATCTCCCATGTTCCTTCTAATATACACACAGCACCTGGCCATAAGAAAGGTCTCATGCAGGAAGTCCAGGGAAGCAGTAAAGCAGTAAAATTCCTTTGACCTGAAGTGGAACAACCTTCTCTCTCTGGGCGGAGAACTGAGACAGACATTTTTGAGTCTTACTAAATTGTTGCAGCTGTCTATTTTAATTGCTTGTTGTTAAAAGACTTTTACTGGCCTTCATTTAAGTAAACACTAGTCAGTAAATTCCTTTACCACAGATGCCCCATTCCCACACGTAACCTTGCACTGACCCCCTCAGATCATCCTGCGCCTCCCAACAGCCCTTGCTCTGGGGGAGATGTATTAAAGGTGAACATCTGCTCAAATGCAAGTTGCCCCCTCTATGACATCAAACCAACCTGTTACAACAAGTAATTCGGTTCTTACTTTGGGGTGAGCGGCAATAAAATATGAGGCCAGGTTTCAGATGGCAATTCAAATGTAAATAAAAAAAAATTTAAACATATAATAGCAAAATCATTAAATAAATCATCCTCTTCCCCACCCCCAAAAGTCTTAACATCCATGCGAACATGTATTTAGATATATCAGGAAAATAACTGCTTCTGGTGCACACTACCAGATCGGGAGACAATTTTGTACCTGAAGGACTTTTGTGATCAGCCAATCGTATTGGATAACAATGCATACAAATGTTAGGTATTCTCCCCTCACAATGTTTTAAATAGTTTTTGATACACAAAGTGGCCAATGTACTTTATTCAAATATTTAACACACATCCAATCGCTTAATGACAGAGGACTACAAAAATATTAATTACTTAGGATCGATAAGGTTTTGGCCACTTACTTTACCGGACTGGGAGTGAAAATCGGCCTGTGTGCTCTAGGGCTCTCTGCCCATAAACTACTTACATATTAGATAGATTAAACACTCATCTATAGAGAAAGGTCTATTCTAAGAACTACGTAGCCAGCTCTTGTATGTATCACTTGTTATGTAATCAACTGAAAGGGGCAGATGGGAACGTCTCAAGATAAGATGCTTGTAAGATGTGGAATTTAATGTCTGCCTAGTGTATGGCCAGCTTTAGATGTTAGGTAATTTGCAGTCATGTATGAATACATAAAGCAAACGGGTAGTTAGGCACAGAAACGTTACAGCTGGATAGTAACTGGTTGTAAGATGCATATGGAAGACTCCCTTTGTTTAATGAAATCAACAAGTAAATATTGAGAACCCACAAATGTATCTCTGTTTACACCGAGCAGTTATGGAGACATATGATCATTGTCTTTCTTTTTTTTGCAAAAATATATTAACTTTTATTGATTTCTTTTTCTGCTGGTGCTTACAGTCCTGTCTGAACCAGACACCACAGGTGCTCAGAGGGCAAGTAGAGCACAATGGGAAAGAATGGGGACTGAATGAGAGCACAAGACATAAGTCACACAAATCCCCCCGATCCCACAACAGGCCTAGCCAAGGTGACCTCTAAAATCATAACTACAGTGTAGTACATGGAATCCACAGCCTGGAAAAATGTAAAAAGAAGGCCAACCAGCAATATAAAGCAATCAAAAATATTGGTCCATTTATAGCTACTTTAATGGGGAACTATACACCCTATCGGTCCCTTCCTCTTACTACCCAGGGTTAGAACCTAAACCACTTAGGGTCCTTAACCCTACCCCTTGGCTTACACTAAATCAGGGTAAAACTCTTCCCCTCCTTCAGTTTGAGACATGGCCAATGGGAATATGCTTTGTGCAGTGCATGTCCTCCCGGGGTCCAGATCCTCATCATTGTAAGAGTTGGACAATACACTGTACAAAACAATAGGACTCACATGCTAAGAAGCACATAACATATCACTAATGTAACTCTACTGTAAGTCACATGGCTACAAAAACTGGTCTGGTATCACATGCAAAGACCAAGCCTAGAGCAGTTAAACACGCAATAAGGCCCTTGAGCTGCATGATGATCGCAGGGTGGAGTAAACACATGTGAACTGGAACAGCTGCCCAATGGAAACAAAGTGTCTTATCCCAGCACCCCAGGCAAGAAACAGTAGTAGTAATTCTGTGCCCTACACAATGAGGTTCCGTGCAGCTGTGCTCTAGGAATTCCCAGGGCAAAGGGGCAGATATGCCCGGGCACAAAATGTACAGTCGCTTTGAAGCTTTAAACCCACGCTACAGCCTGAAGTGACTTCATTGTAGGACAGAGACACAGACAAGGCATTGTGTTTGCCACAGAATGATGATATAGAAGGAGGACTAGAGATGATACAGGCACTGTGTGAAAAGATCAAACTTAACAGAGCTCTGTCTGTAATATCAGTGGCTCACATGAGCTTGTTCTGTTTGTATGAATGAACGCATACATGCAAAGCAATTTATATTCCTTTACACACCAAGCATCCATTCAAAATCTACCCTCAAAGAGATGAAGAAATACAGAAGAGTATTGCTTTTTCTGAGCTTGCTCAAACCTCCAACATTAATATATCAGACAGCCTTGTTTATTTTAATCCCAAAACACAATCCTCTCTCTCTGGAAAAATGTTGGGAAAAACTTGGTTATGCACATGCACTGGTAACTCACAACATCCAATCACAAGTCAGGTTTTGCTTATCTAGTGTTAAGGCTCGTACACACGCTCAAATTCCGAGCGAGGAACAACCCCCGATAGCCGAGTGCTACACGTGACGTACTGCCGTTTCGGCCGAGAATCGTCCGTGTGTATGCGTTCGGTCGGGTGATGTTCGCCGATCCGCCAGGTGGAAATTGAGCTTGTGTACGAGCCTTTAGGAGATTGACAACCAGTGTCTGATTGGCTGATTAATGCTTGAAGATAAAATCAGTTCTTAGGCTAAGGCCACACTACTCCAGACGGAAACGCGTGCAATTTGCAAAAATGGTAACCGCATGCGCTCCAAAAAGCGGATTGCAGCGCACCTAACGTGGCCACACCAATTGCTAACACAGGCCTGCGCTTTTTATTGCGTGATCGGATCACACATTAAAACGCCCTAGTGTGGCCTAGCCCTTAAACAAGATATATGAACTAATTTCAATTTCATTTAAAAACATGTACTTCAGGTTGTTTACTGTGTTACATAAGAAGTCATTGTAAGAATGTGCAAATCTTTCTGCATACATATGGACATTGTTTATGTTATTCGTTTAATATACTTAAGAAGGTAAAAGTAGCCAACACCCCTCCCAGCATCTCCTACTCTGTGCTGTAAGCAAATGTAAATAAATAGACAAAAGTAAACAGAGAAAATATTTGCTGTTAAGAGTCAAAGCCAAGAAACGGAGCAGCACCAGTAAATCCAATGAACAGCACACAAGACACACAAGGGTTAACATGTATGGATTTAAGGAATTTCCATCATTTTCTCCAGGTTTAATTACATTTTTTGAGTGCCCCAGTATTCTTCCCAAGGCCTGAAACAGGAGGAGGAGGTGGGGGGCTGATATCAGTGAAAAGAGTCAGGGAGGTGGATTGGATTTGGAAGAAGCAGCGATGAGTGAAATCAAGGGGGGATGTTTATGTAATGAAGTATAGTTTTCTCTTAATGCTTTAACTACCAGCTTTGCTTGTATACAACAGGAATAACTGGGGAAAGGGGGAGGAACGAGAGTCAGGAGTCAGTAATATGAAGAACGGAGCTAAACATACATTTGTGGAATGTAAATCCCTTTGGAACAAAAAATAGGATTTAATCCTTTCACTGCTGGGGACCGACTTTTCCTGCATTAGTGATAGGAAATTATGCAAATGGAAAACAAAAATGACACTTAGCACAAAATATTAAAAAATATTACATAAGGAAAAAAAAGATAGTGACAAATTGTGTATTCATTAATCTGATACCACCTGGTCCTGTTCTGGCAGCAAGGTAACAGGTCTGATGTCTGCTGCTCCTGGTGGCTTGTGGCTAGAGAGACAGGCACTGCTCTTGGGCAGTGTAATATCAGCTTGCTGGCTCCATCTGTTTTTTTGAAGCTTCATTCAAATACTAAACTTTGAGATGAACAAGGCAGAGATCCAGGGTGTTGAATTGCTGTCTTATTCTCCATCATAACTTTATATTTAACTCTGGTCATGAACAGGGAATGCAGGGAAGCCCAGGAGGCATGAGGGGCAACACAACTTTTAAGGCGCCCATACATCGATAAGATTTTACTTACCCGACCGAGCGTAAAATCTTATAGATGTATGGGCACCTTTAGGCTTACATTATTAAATACAGTGTAGTAACTACAGCAAACAATTAAAGGCCCTGAGAAAGAGTAATGAGGTTACCCATGATCACAGCACCAACTGGGGGATGTCTGACTTACTACCCCAGAGTGAATGGACACCTAGTTAATGAATTATTTTCTACCCCAAGTACCTGCATGTTCTGTGTCAATCACAAGAGGGTTTGCAATGCCAGGCCATGGGTAACAAGGTCATGAAGGGCAATTTACACTTTAAGGTGTAAGTACGCTGACAAGCACAATGCTTGTTTTAACAGCTGCCAGTGTGGTTTATTTACCCAAGAACCTCCTTTCATCATTTTCATTTATTTATATTTATTTGAGTGGGGGGAAGATAGGATTCAATGTTGGGACTGGTCCTCGGGTTTATTTGAAACCTTGAATTTCCATCATGTTTCTATAAAACACAATATAATGTGAAATAAAGGAACATTTAGGATACTTGGAAAGAAAAGGGTCGAAAGATGTTACGTGAGGATGTTATTGTAGCACATGATTATGGCTGAGGAGTACAAAGTGCGCTTAGAAACTGCCGGCTGTTTTGGCAGACACATAAAAGGCGATGCCAGGTATTTCCTTGACACCCAACCCCATAGGAGATCCCAGAAGGAGAGGGGAGGGACAAAGCTGAGAACTGTTTTTCAAATACATGTACCAGGTGACTGTTGGAAGTCGTTCAAGAATGCTGGCAACCGCGCACTAAGCAGCGCTGAACTCCACTGCCAAAGGCCAGAGCCTTACATACCAGGCAATCTAGTCTATCCCCACACCCACCTGCTTCCCCAACACAGAAAAAAGGAAGGAAACAATACATAAACTTATTTATAAAAAGAAATGGTTATTGTCTGAAGATAAGCTCATGCTTCCAGCAGGAAGAACACTCAACATCTTGGGGATTTATTGAGGATGATGGAATAAATCAGAACTATATAAAAGAAATAGTGACACCGCCCTCTGGCAATAATAATAGTTCTAAAATAAAAGTACTCTACAGGAACCAGACTACTGCTGAAGGGATTACAAACAGGGTGGGCTCTTTCTTACACTAAATATTTTGTGTCCCACCCATGTTTCCATTGCAGTTTGTTTTTTATGCTGCCCAGATACCACGAGGGACATGCTGTAGATTAGTAAGTGTGTGTCAATAACAACATCTGTACGTGGGCTTATTAACATCCGCCAGCTTTATATTCCCCATAAGAGAGAGACACCCCACCCCTGGGGAACTTGGCATCTTGTAACCCAAACTATGCCGGAGAGCTGGGGAAAGTAATTTCCAAATAAATTGTGTTGTGTTGCTAAAATGTATTAGGACAAAGCCTCTAAGCCTGTGGTAATCATAGGATGCCAAGGAAATCTGCCAGGCTTTCCGAGACACTGTACATTGAGACACGTGTGTATCTCCCCATGATGACTTATCCAACAGAACTTAAACTCCAGAGCTGGGCGCAAGCAGTTCCTGCAGCCCGCACTTCACAGCAAAATAGCAAGGGCAGCTCGGAGAAGGGAAATGGAAAATCTAAAAATCAAAATCTATATTTGGAACACATGCTGGATCCATCAGACTTACAAAATTTAAGATAATTATGGACTTGCACATAATCACTCTCAGCACTGAGATGGATCTGTTAGAATAAGCCCAACCCATTTAAAGGGATGGTTAAAAACACTGGCTAACAATCTCTTTATGGTAGTGAATGTTGCGTGCACATACGCAGATCTGATTATCCACATGTGTGGCCAAATTGTCTAGTGATTTGTTTATAATAAGTATAATGAAAAACAAATCTGAGATTAAGTGGTGATTTAAAATGTGGGGTCAGAGTTCTTGTTACGGTATATATGTATAAATATATATATATATATATCTGTTGAATACTTCAATTATTTTTGACAAAATTATAATTGGGAGCTGTTGGACCAGACAAAACTTTCAAAACAGATCTCAATTCATATTGGTTAAATATTGGATAAATATTACTCTAGCTGTTTGCAGTATTGGCCAATGGATGCCATGGGTTTGCCCGTGTCTGCTTGTTAGATCTGTACGCGTTTAACAGATTTTATCCCACTTTGTAATAGCCTTGTCGCTAGCAGAACAGATCAAAGAAAATATGACCAGGTTTAGAGTGTCGAGTACCCGGTGAATAAAACATAGTAAAATGTAGTCCCAAGGGCTTGCAATCTTTGCAGAAACAAATGTATCATTTATAAGTATTACAACTGGCATACCTGCATGCCTTGATACCAAACAGTGAGAGGATGACATTAAATGGCTATTACGGTAAATTTAATATCCTTATGACTTAGTCATACGTCTCTGCCAGCTCTCAGTGATGGGGAAGGCTGGGCAGAAGGAAGCTCACACTGAGAAGGGATCAGCAGCAGATGTGAGGGTCTCTGTTACTGTGTGAGTTTGGGAAGGGTGTGTGAAATAAGTGGGTGTATTGAACAGCTACAGAATTTGTCTGTGGCCAGGCCCCAAAACAAATCACACACCAACAAAAAAACCATACAAGAAAGTGCAGGTTAAAGCACAGAAAAAGAACATTATAAGCAGCAGCATAACTAGGATCCAATGGACCACCCAGCAAAATTACAATTCAGCCTACTCCCTATCTAAAGGGGTTTTCAGTGGGGTCGCTGTATCAGTCATAGGGAAAGTAACAACACAGGCCTTTTGTGGCTCCCAGGCCTCCATGTTGCAAGGTCTGCTCAGGTAGTTACTCCTCAGATAAGCAGTTGTGTAGTGTGTCTTCGGCGCTGACAATGACACACATCCAGGTCAGTCTCCTGAGTTCCCTCAAGTGGCAAGAGTGATGTGGACAAGTCGGATTAACCCCTTTGCAATCCTCCCCCAGTTAATCAGCTTTTATTAGTGGAGAGACTTGCCATTCACACAATATCATGTTCTGCTAGGTTATTCTTGCAAGGAAGAGTTAAAGTATGGCCAGCGAACACTATACACCGATTGCTTCAAAATTAGTTCAGACTCGGCGCAACAGAGACATGCAGAGTTAAAGAAAGTGAGAGCAGGAGGTGGTATTGGCTTGGGGCCCTGGCATCGTGCCCGGCTGCTAGTCTGAAAGGATGCCAGCTGGCTCAATCCACACCAGAATTACACTCAAACCCCCCCCCCCCATTCTACAGCCTGTAATTCTAAGGAGAAAGGGAGATGGAAAAGAGAAAGTGAGAGCAAAATTATACAACACAAATACAGAGAGAGCGAACAAGAATCCGAGAAACATATAGACAGGACATTGCGCAAACCAAAAAGGACAGCTGAGGTTGATCAATGAATGGGAATGTATGAAATGATGCACACATGTAGCATCACTTATACTGATATGAATGGCGATCTTCAGAGAAATGTGTAGATAATTACACACACAGACAAGATTTTCTCTCTTAAAATACAACCACCCTACCCTGCAGGCTAAAGCTGTTTGTGCTTACACAATAGGAGTTTTACCCACAAGCAAAACTGACTTTCAATACTTTGATGACAAAATCATTTGTCTCCAAAACAGGAGAGATGCCTCTGGGCTGCCTTATTGCTCCTGCTCATAATGGAGGGGTTATTGACCAGCTCAACAGTATCCAACACGTTGAACCCGCGGAATTTACAACGGGGGCCCATTCACACGCTGTCATATAGTTACTTTACTCAGAAGAAATAAACAGGATATGAGGAAAACATCTTCTTACAGGGCCTCATTTGGACGATTTTCAGGTATTTGTGCAATACAAAGAGAGAAACTTCCAAAGGTAGTAACAATGAACAATTAGATGTTTTTAATGCCTTTAAAGGGAAGCGGTTACAGATGAAACTACAGTAGAAACATTCAGCTTCCTGGGACGATGCCCTTTACAGCTGGACAAATCCAATGTGCCAGGTAGCTACCTGGCTCATGGGATTTGTCCAGCTGTAAAGGGCATCGTATAAGGGTGTACACAATCAATAGCATATTTTAGCCAGGACTTTCACAGATCATCTGTGATTTACCAACATGACCGATCAACCGATTCTTTGTTTATAGGTAAAATCTAGAAAGTAACAGAATGATATCTAAATGCCACAATTCAAACATTTTTTCAATTGACCCAACACTGATACTTTGCACCAGACGTGTAGATTTGAAATGATTATACCATTCTCAATTTAATAACATGATAAAAATAATTAATATTTGTAACAACATTTTAATTATATGAACTTACTACCTAAAAGCTACTCCCATTAGCCCACATTAAATCTATGGCCCGGGATCGCTTTCCACATGCTCAGTTCACTATTCAGCTAATGTACCGAAGATGCTACAAATATTATTGCATTAATAACAAGATTTCCTCTTCTTGTGCTCTGGGAACATCTGATGGGTAAGTGCCAAAGCAATGTGTCTACTCTGAGTGACCAAACAGATCTCTGGACTGACAGTGCTGACTACGTAGCACACACTGATCTAGGAGACAGCAAAGCTCTCATTACTAGTAAACTAATCAGGTATTCTGTATCATAGCCAATGTATAGCAGCACTGGATCCCTCTATCTATTGCTACAAAACTCTTAGGAACCATTGGTTTGTGAGCTGTAAGATCTTTATGTCAATACACTTCCATCATAAATTCTGACACTAATTGCTAGGCCACACTGGCGTGACTCCCTTGTGCTTCTGAACACATTTTGTTATCTGTTAGAATGCGTGAATCACGTGGCAGTGCATGTGGGTGGCAACACTGTATGTGCCGTGATCTGTTTTTGAGGTGCGTGCGAACACCATTTCATATGCGAATCGCATGACAGATTATTGCAAAAATCACAGCAGAAGCGTACGGATTGAGATTTTCACAGGTGTTACCAACTGTTGTATGTTTGGCCTCGACCTAAGGTTGGGTACACAGATATTTCTGTTCAACAAACTGATAGTGCCGTGTATCGGTGAGGCCGCTGCAACCAGGATCGGTCGCCCATTAGTCCAGAACAGACAAACAGGCCCGTTGGGAAATAAAAGGCGATCGTGCAGTTCCCTATGGGACTGTTGGCCATGGCTACTATTGCCGCTACAGTCATTTGTCCCGGCCGAGTGCTCACTAGTAGCGAATGCTCAGTCGGGACAAAAGGTTCCTCCATATGTACCCAGCCTAAGATCAGACATTAGGACCAGAATCTGGGCCGATTGTCACACTGAAAATCGTTCAGTAAAGGAGAATAAAAAACCAAACAATTAGGTAGGTGTTCTATGATCTTGACTTAACGATATGTATTCACACAGGATTCCTGTTGTTCAAGTACATAACCAGACACACACAGACAGCAACCAGAATTGCTGCAGGGCACAGCGGTACCAAACAAGCATTTTTAATACACAATTGAAAGAACAAAGAGCAGCTACTATTATGAGCTGAAGAATTTGGACAGAAATGTCCCTGACCTTAAAAAAGGGTCACAAATGACTTCATGTGTCACAAGTTCTGTGACTTTATACACGGGATTCTGCGAGCGTCTCCTTGGGCTCTTTAAGGGGATGGAAATAAAAACCAGTTTTACAATAACAGCAAAATGTGGATTAAAAAAACAACAAAAAACATTCATCTTTGAAATCTCTATTGTGTGCGAGTCTTAACCAAAGACATTCAGTAAAAAGAGGGAACCAATCGCCAAGCGTTTCACATTTCAAACAGTCACAAGGTCCCTTATGAACTCCCACTTATACTTTATTATCCTCTGGCACTAACCTTCATGGGTGTGAGAAAACCATATCTGGGAGGTGCCAGCTCCATGGGGTCCCCTGTAGGAGGTTTCTTGGGGGGAGGTTGATGCTCCGGCTGGATGTGCCGATGCTGCGGCTGCCGAACCCAGGCTGCTGCTCAGAAAACTGCCCATGAAAGAGGGCGATGAATTAGCCATTAAACCGCTCCCACCTAAAAAAGTAAAATAAAGAGAGGAGTTATTTCACACATCGCTTTGTATTTATCTTCCCATTTTATTTCTACAGAGATGAGCATATTACTATTAACATGTTAAACAAAAATGTATTCATTCACCTGCCCTGATGAGATTAGAAGCATTGTATCTCACAATCACACAATGTCTGTATGAGTGTAAAATCTGAGTGCCCACATAAAGCATCAGGATACCTAGACGCCGACAGAAAAGGTGACGCGGGACTCAGCTTTGCAATGCAGCAACCACAGAGCTACCATGGTGCACATCACAGGTAAACACACCACATGGTTGCCTCAATGCTGGCCAAAGCAGTAACACCTGCAGTGGCCATAAAGACTGCACCTTAGGTAAAGAACCAGGCACATGGAGGCATGCAGAGATGGAACCTCCTATAACCGCATTAACACCCTTATATCAACCCACCAGATGCCATTAATTGACAGGTGGCACACACCTATAGAAAGGGCATTCGCACAGTGTTCACTTTAGTACATGTCAATATTACATTTACTTTTTAGGAGAATTTTTTAATAAGAAGAAAACGGGATTACAAAGGGTGTTTGTTCGAATCCATGGTTGTGTTGTACTGTGTGTTCTACCTAAACTTACCAGAGGATTACTGCACATGAATGAAACCAACAGAGAACCTTTGTAAGGCCGAGAAACCAGAAAAATAGACAACGGCTTCCTCGTACAAGCCAGAAAAGATTTCGGGCAAGGCCACACTGCAACGTAAACGAAATTGCATGCAATTTCATTGCGTTTGCGCATGCGTTTTTTAATTAAGTATTGGAAAACGCATGCGATTGCGATTTAAGATGCGGAACGCAAATCGCAATCGCACGTTTTTGGTACGTTGCCGTGATTCCAATGATTTGAAAAAACCGCAAACGCAGAAAAATCGCAGCAGTGTGGCCTAGCCCTAAGAATGCGTTTTTGTAAAAGAAATAAAAAAGCCATAGTTGTCAGTTTGTTTCTCCCACCTTTATAGTATAAATTCTATACAGCACCAGAGGTATTTCTGTGGGTTCCATCCCCCAGCTCAATGGGAACCTTGAAATGTTTGTTTCTTCAAAGTTTCATAGCAGTTCATTGGTAACAGCAGCTAGAACTTAACAGTGAAGTGTAACAGCACCAGTGCTACAGACATAACAGTCTGCTGGGTTCACTGAATATAGCCTCATACACACGTGCAATTGCGGGGGCCACAAAACACAGTGTGTGTGTGCACGCCCGTTTCAGATGACAACTGTGCCATGTAGGGGCACTTTGTCTGAGGAAATGGCTGTTCAGTTAGGGCTCGTTGATGATCTGCCTAACAAAGTGGCCATACTTTGGGTCGGCCCCCACGATTTTTATGCACCTTATGCTTTGTAAACACAAGGGTGAATTTTGATACAGTCAAATCGCATTGGAATGCAAAGCCAATAGAAGTGGACCATAATGATAACTGATCCACATGGGGCTCCCTATTGTAGACAAGCAGGCGATCACGCAGCTAGTAATATCAAGGATTGTTCTAAATAAATCACTAGAAAAATCCAATTAAATAATAATAAGCAAAAAGATCCAAAGCACAAATATAATGGATGGATGTTATCTGTGTTACTTGTTGCTGAGTTTAGAACTATTCCCACCCAGCCTAGAGGTAATATCCAAGTGAACAGAGCCAGCTCACTATGACCTCCCCATTCCTGCCTCTTCCCCTGACATGCAGGGAGAGCTCTGCAGATGTACGCCATTTAGTTTGCCAATGTGGTAGCCAAAACCTTCCTTTACAAAGAATGCAAACACTTGTAATAAAACAAAAGGGATCTATTTGGGCATTTCACCCAAGATGACAGTGACCCACTTTGCGGTGAGCCATTCTCCTTGTTATAAATAATAATATAGCAGGAATATATGCAGAGAGCCTGGCTAGAATGAAGCCACTATGTTGGTTGTGTTAATTGGCAGGCCCAGATCAGGCAGATTATGGCTTTGTTTAATTACAGGCAGGACAGTATGTAGCACGCTGAATGGAATTTTGGATCTGCACAGACTGCATCAGAGGGAACACTGATCTCAGCAGCCCTCACCTCCATTATGATACTGTGATAGGTTTTTTTTAGTGTAACAGCCGGAACACTGGTGGTTCCATATCACTGCTGTAAAGCCAGGCAATTCATCTCTCTGCTTATTAAATTCCATTAGACTTCCCCTTTACCACTTCAGTATAACTAAATTTGGTGAAGCTTGTTCTATGCACGACTTAATCTTCTCAATATTCTATATAATTGTAGTATTCTCCTCTCAGAGAAAAACAGAGAAATACTGCGATACCCTAAGGTGGTTGAGAAGATCCATGTATAAGGAGGACAGACTCATTCTGCCATTCATTAAAATGCTATAGAAACCATAACCTTTACCGGTGTCTTTCTGGGAAAAATAACCCCCCACCCTGGCTTAATCCAACTTGGCCCAACCTTTTTTCATGAATCCCATTGTATACACACCTAGTACACACCCTGCACCATGAAATCTACTTTGGATAACACAATCCAGACTTTGAAGAATCTTAAAGCAGAAGCATCACACTGTGAAAGAACACTGTATACACCTGAATGAGATCCTAATCATAGGTTTACAAGCAGATATCTGCCTGCAAGGTGATAAACACAGATAGCATGTTAAACCCTTTGTAGCATAAAGTTTGTAAGACTAACCCCTAGGGTTTAATACTCCTAATCCCTTACATTTTCCATCCCGTGCTGGCCAACTATGGCTAGATTGCGCAAGGAATGCTGGCCAACTATGGCTAGATTGCATGGAGATTGTATAATAAGATTGCAGAGAGTATCAGCAAGAAAGAGGTTACACCAAATGTACTTACCCCAGTAGTACATGATGCAAAAGATCAGTTAGTCCTTCCCTATTAATCCATTTTAACTGTTTATCCCAGGCACCATGAGGGGCTGTTAAATAACTTCATGATGAGAAACCAGAGAGTAACAGGACCTGCCAGCCCAACAGCAGCCGTTCACAAGAGAAAATAGCTAAAGAAACAGTTACATGGATCATAAAAAGAAAGTTTTATTGTGAGATCATATGGCGGCAGTCTCTCCTGGGACAGGAGCCCTGGAAACATGGATACAGTAACCCTTCCACTACCGTCCACGGCCCTTAAATGTCTTGGATGCAGAATGTTTGTTGTTATCTACTGAGCAATCACTAGTTGGGGTTTATACCATTTCTCCCTTTGGGCAACATGTGTTTCTAAGTAGAGCAGCAAAAAGGGGTGTGGGGGGAGCCAGAAAGCAATTTGTGCCTGATAGAAAACAGGTCCAGGCTGCTGGGAGGGAAAAGGAAGGGGGGGGGTCCTCCCACACTACCAAACTGCTCCCTTTGAGATGCTTTGGAAATGAGTGTCCTGTGTGGTTTCAGAAAAAAATCTGCTCCCTCTTCCTGTTTAACCCAGTGACAATCTTGTTCTCTGAATTCATTAAGGGAGGAAGGAGACTGATATAACTCAAGAGATCCCACAATATAAAGTGTAATCTCCCTGTGCAGGGGATGCAATAATCTGATTGGTAGATCATACCAATCTAACCAAACAGAACAGGTCCTCCACAAACATATGAACTGTCTGGAATGATCATTGAAACAATGGGTAACCCACAGGATTGGAAATATGGGCTGTAAAGATCCCATACTACACCCCCACCATTTATCTCAAATCAGATTGCAAGCTCTATGCAGCAAGCAGTTGCCTTAACAAGAAATCACCAGGCCCCCAGCAAAATAATATTTGGGCCCGCTCCCTGATTTTTCTATAATGGTTTTCTGTGGCTGTGTCTATGGCAGTAAAAGTAAGAATTTGGTGCCCCCAATTGGTGCAGGGGCTAATTCTGTAATATTACACAGCAGGGAGACATGGTATTAATGTATATTTCATAAGACGAACATTGCAGATTTAATTCTTTAATTATTATTACTATGTATTGTGGCATAGGCACCAACTGATTATTATAGAAACAAGTACACATTTGCCATTTGACGTTGTATAGACAAATCTATTTTTATATAGCACAAGGAGACAATGTGACTGATTGGAGAATTCTTTTTGGACAATAAGCCTATTTAACCAGCAGTTCCTGACCTTTAAGTGGGGGGTAAATGTGTTTTAGCGTGAACTTCTCCTTTAATATGAAATTGCAAACTGAGATGTTGTGACCATCAACAATGCAAATAGCAAAGTAGCAGTAGCTGAGCAGGGATACTGAAACAGAGGTCACCAAGAAACTTATAAGATAGGGAGGGTATAAAGCATTAGAATTACCATTCACTCGTATGTAAATAAGGAACAGAGGCTTCTGGGTAATTTCCATTTTTCCCTTTAGGAAATGCCACACCTTCTAAGAGGCTTTGGCAGCATTCCACAAACTATATGCAAAACCAGCTACAGACCTGTAGAGCAGATGTTTTACATGGGTTGCCCTTAGAGCAGGGCCTGGAACACCTAACGAAGAGGAATAATCCGAAATGTTGTCCACATATGTCACAATGAAACCAACATGAGTGCGTACCTCATTGTGTATATACGATTGCCTAAATGGTAACCCTTCTATACCAATCAAAAATGATTACCTATCTAGGGCCCACTTGGCTATCGCTTTAAGGTTCTATACATGTACCTGGCCCTAGGTTTTAAACCCCTGTGTGAGTGTTGATAGTGTCCACAAAGTGATCCACAAAAAAACCAAATTTCTAGTAGGAGTTTAATGTTATTAATCGATGGTTCGATTAGGACATCTATAGTGTAACTTTATAAATAGCAGTTAAATGTAGTGTAATATAGAACTAGGTACACACAGGCCAATACGGAATGATTCATTTCTCCCTACAGATCTGCTGGTAGGAAAGACGGCCATACACGCAGATTAAAATGCACAGCATCAGAAAAAAAATTACTGACATGTTTGATGACTTTTTTTGGGTGAAAAATTGTCAGAAAATGGTTGAGCACAGCAAACATTTGGGGCAACATTTTGTCTCGGGGTAAGGCCGCACTGTACCAATCCCAAAATTGTTTTATCATTTTTTTTGGAGCAGTAACACGCGTGCTTCCATTCTACATTTAAAGTAAATGACAATGCATGTTATGCACACCAAAAATGGTGATCGCAAGCATTGTAAAACGCAGCCCAGAAAGTGGGGCATAGACATGGTAATTGCGGCATTCATATGATGCACAAATTAAAACGGATTGCATTGTGCACTTAGTGGGGCCTATCAAATGACTGCCCAGAGCAATGGTTGTTCCAAAAATATTGCCTCCTGTATACATAGCCTTGCTGTGCCTACTTAACAGTACCAAGTAACTAAAGCACTGCGCTCTTACTGACGGTTAATAGGGAGTTTGGAAGCACTGGGCTGTATTCTTTTGGGGCAGATAAGTACATCCCCTGTCACTCTGCAGCCATAATCTGAAAGGGCAGTAACTGGTAGCTGACACTGTAACCATTGGGTATTTAATACATTATTAAAATATTAAGCACAGTTGTCCTTTAATTCAGGATTATTGCTTACAACCCAGCTCCTCCAAAGATTTTATTGGTGATCAGGTGACTTCTACACATCTGCTTATATCGGCCAGGAAAAAAACTGAAATCTGGTGGAGTCTGCTTGGCACCACCTGGCTCTGCTGGATATTGCTTGGTACATGACACAAGATTGAGGAAAAGCAGAGGTTAGTTGGATAGTTTGGCAGGCTATGCTTTTAGATCACCATTACTATATATAATAAACAGAAGGCAGACAATACTGCAAATTAAAAAATATGGATATTCTAAAAACCACTAAAAGTAAAATTGTAGTTGAGGTTGAATAAAGACACATCCACCTGGTGTGACCTTTTTACCCTACCCATGATCCCTAACCAACAGATTTAGGTCTGGTGCAAGCAATCCAATATTTCCTCCCAATTAACTGCCCAGATAGATACTTTGGTTAATTGGACCAAAACATAGGCTGTAATTTCTGTTCTGACCTATCACCCCCAACAGATTTTTAGCCCTTTGCTCCCAGTGCGTCCTCTATTGCAGGCAGCCACGTCTTTGATTGGCTGCATCTCAGCCAATGACAGCCGCTGCTCCCAGGGTCCGGCCCCCTACTTGTAGTTCCGGCAAGCAGGGTGCTGGATCAGAGTGCTGCTGGTTCAAGTGGCTGTAAGTCGAGTTGGGATTCTTTTTTTAAAGCTAATATAGTGTTTAGGGGTGGGAAGTGATGCCCTTCATTTAATTTTTTTAATTTTTTTTTATAGGTGGAGATATGCTTTAACTGTTCGGAGGCCCCAGTTACCCTTTTATTCTTAACTAAATATCAGAACAATATAAATGGAATACTGGGCATTAGTTACAATGTGTATTAGGCCCTTAGGCTAGGTGCATACGGGTTTAATGCACATTGGGCCGTTCACCACTGGTGTCCATTCATATGGACACCAGCGGTGTTAATATCTTACCTGATGTTCAGTCCTTTTTATAAAGTAACAGTACTTTACATGGTTACAAGGTTTAAAAAACACATGTCCAGAAAGTTTAACCTCCCTTAGACTCTCTTGCTATTTTAAAGCAGACATCAATATTGCTTCAAGGAAGACACAAGACATGAAAATCAGATTTATTCCCAGATTAACATGCTACCTGCATTTCAAATTAATTCTTGTAACCATGGATACCTTACTCTTCTAAAGATACAGACCTTTAAAAAGGTATTTAAAAGCTAACTGTTTTAAATCTTATACCATAACACAAGTTCATTAATTTTCACATAGTTTAAGGTTGTCTTGAATTGCTTGTTTTTGCCATTGTCTTTATAGGGAAAATAAAAGATTAAGTTAAGGCAGAATTCCAGCATTAAAGATTGCTGCTTTACAAGGCAAGTGTCATGCTTCAACCACCCATCTCCTAATAGTACCCAGGACAAAAAGATGGTCTGGTTCCACCCACTCTCAGAGTCCAGGACTATTCTTAGACACTCCAATAGGAAGACCGCTCCTTGCAGAGCGTAGGACTCTGAAGAGATTAATTATTAGCTTTTAATTAATTAAATATTAACTTTTGGAAAAGTTTAAGAGAACGTTCCTTAAGTGTGACAGGTACATTTTGCTATAAAAGGGATAGATGTGCAGTTTTAAACTTCTTGGATAGGATCTTGTTTTTTGTATACGGTAATAAAAATATACTAATTAACTAAAGATCTTTATCCAAGCATGTGCCTACAGTAAAAGTTAAAATAGCGCTTATTACATTACATTTTTGGATATTATTGTAGTATTTTCAACATGGCCTTTTTTTAAATTGGATTTTAATTTTGAAGTTAACAAACATCAGCGATAACAGTGATTTACAGAAAATAAATGGAATCGTATAGTTTATACACACAGGTTTCAATATGATCTTTTAAGAACAATCATTCGCAACTTTCCCTGTGTGATAAATCCCACACGACACTAGCCTCAGAAATAAACACATGAAGTGGGGCATCTCTTTTGAGAGACGGGTATCTTGTCAAACTCTTCCACTTGTTTGAAACAAGGGCCTTGCCATGTCTAGGAGATGCTCAGCTATTCCATTTCAAACATCACTTTCTTATCTGAAACACAAATCAGAATAAAGAGCAGTTGCTCGTGGTACTGTGGCTGGAAAACGCTGGCTGTTAGCCAACGCAGGTTGGAGATTTTTTTTTTTAAAGAAAATCTCGCTACAAGACCTTTAATCTGTTATATACGTGTCACACAATATCCCAGAGAATGGACCCCCCTGTACCCCCCTCACACACACACAATGTTTGTGAGTGTAAAAATGTGCTTTATATTTTTAGGTTTTATTTAAAATAACAGGTGACGGCACAGACAGCAATGCATTTAAATAGCACAGACAAACAGTTCAGTGCTATAGGAGGTTAAAGCGCGACTATTAATTTCTTACACAGCTCACGTGCATTACGGCTGCATTATAAACAGCTTTATAGAAAAAAACGCGAATTTGACAGGAAATTGAACATATTAGTCAATTAGTGATCACTAAATGATGATGTTAGTGCTGAACTCAAATTTTTACATCAACCAAATAATATTTTGTTTGTGTATTAATTAAGCTGTGCAAATAAACCCTGATCCCATTTTACACTAATCACGGAGAGATTAACCCCTTCTTCCATTGGTAAAGTGTGGCATGGAACAGATCCCACTATTTTATATTCTCTGTTGCAACCAATTAACGAAAGCAAATAAAATGGAGGAGCCTGTCAAATTCCACCGTGTGCCTCAGCACATTACAAACACATTATTAAGATGACAACAGACAGAAAACATTTCCACCTGTGTACTTCAGTGTGTGTTCTCATGTTGAAAATCTTCTTCTTCATCCACTTTATTGCTAAATCACAAGCATCCACGGTGCCTGATCCCTTTAGATGTAATGCTGACAAAATGAATTGGCAGCATTTTGTTTATTTTTCATTATTTAATAACAGAGATCCATTGACATTGTGTTTTAAGTGCGTGACAAATAGGATGTAACAGTTCCGCACATTTGCACAACAGAGCTTTGTGTTGCGTAACTACCCACACCCTTCCAATCCGACATATACAGGACACCATATTCCAGAAAATGTTTGCATTCAGATCAGTCCTGGTGTTGCAACGAAACACTTATTTCCATCACCATTACAATAAAAAAAATCAACCTGCAAAATCACAGTAATATTGCAAATCTATCCAATTAGCATAGGAGCCTCCCACTGTCCATATACCCATTCCCATATTCAGTCACAGTAAACTAGTGAATTGATCCAATTGTATTAGGAGCCTCCACTATCCATAAGCAATATCCATCCTCATTTTATGTCACAGTAATCTAGTAAATTGATCCAATTGGCCCAGGAGCCTCCACTATCCATGAGCAATACCCATTCCCATATTCAGTCACAGTAATCTAGTAAACTAATCAGATTGGCCCAGGAGCCTCCACTATCCAAGAGCAATACACATTCCCATTTTCAGTCACAGTAACAGGCCTATGTCATTAAATAAGGCTTGTCAATTAAAGTCATATGACTTTATTTCCTTAAATCAGTAAACTCCCAGCATTCCCTAGCCAGGCACTGGACATCTCTGGCTTAAATGCATCTAAACACACAATACAGCAAGATTTTATTTATTATGCAGCGTTCCTGAAATAAACCAGTCATATTGCTAACCCATAGGTGGAGCTCAAACGAATGGACATGGATGAATGTGTACCTTTCTTAATTGTTGGCACTTAGCTGGAAGATTAGCTTGCTAGCTGCAGATCTGTGCAGGTGCACTTTAAATTAAGGAAGTATTAAAATGAACTCTCTGTAATAACAGAATGTAACACATATAACTACCTAGTCTGGATACACAATGACAGTTGTTAGGCTAGAATCACACAAACGTTTTGCATTCCTTTTTCTGCCATTTTACTGCAATTTCCAGATGTTTTGCCACTAGGGAAACGTTGCATGCAGCATTTTCCTAGTGGCATTGCTTAAAAAAATGCTGGTAAAATGCCAGCTAGAAGAAAGCTGGTCGTTCATGTGAACCTAGCCTAAGAGGGGGATCAGAATCAATAGGAAGAGACATAAGTACGCCATACACAGGGTCGATATTTCAACCAATTTGACATATTAGATAAAATCAGCTGAAATATCGATGGGCGATTTTAATCACAAAGATCAGGTAGATAATTTTCCCATCTTCTAGTCCACCAATCTTCGCCAATTTAATGCTGAAGGTAGACGATTTACTTTTATTTCCCCCAAAAAATTTTCGATGGTGACAAATCGACATGTGCACGGCCTGCCAAACACTGCAAAACAACATGACTGTGTGATCTGTATAGTACAGTATACTAGTATTTAAGGTTGATTAAAGACATACGTCAATCCAGTCCAACTTACTCAGCAATCCCCACATTTCCTGCCTAACTGTTCATCCAGAGGAAAGCAAAAAAAAAAAAAAACCCTACCAGAATTATGAAGAGGAAAAAAATTCCTTCCTGGCTCCAAGTGGCAATCGGAAATATCCCTGCATTCAAGTAGTTTCCATTGTACATGTTGCAGACACACCAAGCAGTATAAAACATACATGTTTTCTTATTTGGGTATTCCTCAATCATATTACAATTAAATGTAATTACTACTCACTGCCTAAACAAATGTTTATAATGTTTTATAGTAATAAATGTACATGGCTGATAAATCAAACAGCCGTCCAAACCGTTATTACACTCAGATTTAGAGATCCAGATGACCAGTAATGCACATTAGCACCCAGGATGTTAAACGCTGGGAAGTCGCAAGAGACCAAAACATTTGACCTGAACCCAAAGTGACAACTTTACTAAACCAAACTTTTTATGGAATGATAGTCTGCAGCGGATTTATAGAACCTCCAAGTACTAAGCCTAGTTACAGTGAACAAGTAGCTTGACTGTACTGCTTTTACTTACACTGCCGTAATATGTGTTAAGATGCTGAAATGTCTCTTTAAAAACTAGACACCAATAAAATACACACGCTGTGTGTCACAAGTTTTCATTAACAATTCCGAGAAGTCAGGATCTTGAAACAAAGCCATACCAAAGACTATTGGGAAGGAAACAACAACACACTGTGCAGGTTATACTGGCCATACACTATTTTGACATTTAGTAACACTATAAATGAGTAACTTTGTGTAAGAAAGAGAATCTGCTCTCGTCAAGAGATTTTTACAGACATTGCACTGGGATATCTTTGTGCAAACACATACAATTACAACAGCTCAAGGCACTGCTCCCAAACTTGCTATATGCATCCAATTATATTACCAGCAGTATAAGGAGTTTGGTGGGTCCTCCATATGTGTTTAACTGTGGGGGGAAATTGAACATGCCCATTATGATTTTTTTTATATACGTTCATACCTATACATGTACACATCCAGAGGAATAGATGATTCCTATGAAGATGCCATTGCTACAGACAGAAACATTTGTATGGACAATGATGCTACAGGAAGGAGCATCATTGTTGGTTATAGCCAGAGCATGGAGAGATCTGGGGAAACCTTTTACTGACCTACTGGTAAACATGTTGGCTGCACAGACTACATATAGGTTGCAGGGCACAGTACCCTGATTGCACCATAAGATCTCTACGTGATCCCCAAGTTCTCCAGTTGTTCTGAATGAACCAGTAATATCCTTTTAGCAACCTTCTCTCTTCTGTATCAACACAATGGGTGTCGTAGCCTTCAATGTTTGTGTATGATGCTTATCTGAATGGGCAGGGCGCCAAACCACAATGCACAAACACACATTGAACTTGTAGTCTCCCATAGGCCAGAACTACAATGCTACTGATAAGCTTCCACACCGCACGTGACAAATGGGCAATAATGGCTCTTATTACAAAATGACTAAATTATATAATAATACACAATACATTACATAATATACATCTGTTTAAACGGACCATGTCCCCTGGAAGAATATCAGGTCCCCATTCATTGTGGAATAATAAAAGCATTTTCTAACTGCAAAATTTAGGGAAGTGTGAAATAAAATATATTTAAATTGTATTTAAAGACTCCTAGAAGGGCATTTATACACATATATCACAGCACAAATTCCTCAATACATCTATAGGGCACCAGCCAGGCACCTGTGGTCAGTATCCATATGTATTGGGCAGTGTGTGGAAGGAGCACTACAACAATCTCACTAATGCACCATTGCCAATATGACATACGAATAGACGGGAAATAGTGAACATTTGTTTTCACTTACAGGGAGTAGCTTGTATGATTCTCTGAGAGAAGCTGTGAAGGAAGCAGGCAATTGGCTCTAGGGACATATGTGGGTTCCTGAGAACGAAGCCTCAATCTAATCTCCCACACCCCCTTTTAATCCTTTGAAGAGGACCAGTCCCAGAGGTTCTCTTCCCGCCTGGTCCATTAGCCAGGTTCCCAGGCTTCATCAGTTTGTTCACACACACACAGACACACAACCCCAAGCTCCTTCACACGACCTGCTCCCCAAGCACCAGTGATGCTGGCCAAATGCTAAATAGGATGGTTCCAAAATCACTATATATTAACTATTGTTTGGCCACAGAAACACATGTACATTCCAGCAAATTGCTCGCTTGTTCGGTATCGAAGTTGTATCTCACATTTTTACTTTTCAGACCTAGATGAATCCCAGGAATTAAAACAAAATGTTAGCAATGGTTGCTAACAACTGGGCCATTTTTTGGCTTCATTTCTGTCTTAACCACATTAGCAATCAGCATTAGCAACGTTTAAATATCCATGCAGATTCCTAAACACAAGCCTCATTTGGACCATCAAGCCCACAGTGAATGATAACGTGTCTCAAAGCCAGACGTTATACCCCGAGAGCTGGAATAATAAGACCATGGTGTCAAAGGCATACAAGTCCTGCGCAGAGAATACAAATTCTGGCTATATAGTGCTCAGTCTACCTTGTACTTCTAATTAATACAACACTCCATCAAAGCATCAAGGAGCCCATGGCAGGGATATCCACAGGGTCAACGAACAACAAAAAAACAAGGCCCCACCCAGAGAGCAGGCAATATTCAGGTTTACCGTGTTACTTATTTACTCATTAAACCACTAGCGCTAGTCTTTATGATTGTGGGGAAACCAGAGTGCCCAGAGGAAACCCACACAAGCACGGGGAGAACATACAAACTCCTTGCAGATGTGCCCAAGGGTGGAATCGAACTCAGCACTGCAAGGAATCAGTGCTAGCCACTGAGCCACCGTGCAGCCCTGTCATCATCTGATATTGTAACCATAACACTATCAGATGATAATGGAAAATAAGTCTTTCCATGTGACCAGTGACACTAATCACATAAGAGAGCTGTACAAAGACAAATGCAACAGCAGGGACGTCTATAGCGCAAGACCTTGGAGCGATTCTCATCGTCTTGATAAGGGATATTAAAATATAATAATCTTTCCGCTGTAGTATCATTATAAGAACGTTTCTCAACATGTAACCGAGAGGTAAGCAAATCGGTTCTCACATTAGAAGAGAAATCCAACGGAGACATCTCCAATGTGCAGTGTCCTAGGTTGGTTATGGATAGAGACCAGAACGTTTATATCTTTCTGGTATTTGGTAATTCAAAACAAACAAGCAACCTCTTTATATATAGACCAATCTCCATAAAAAGGGAGGTAGACTTTATTTATACCCCATCATATTGTCTGGTTCAAAAAAAACATGTTGCTTTCTCTAGGTCGTGTTATTGTCTGGCACGGTTTCTTACTGAAAGCCATTCATATATGAAACAGGAAAGAGAAAGATAAAGATGTAGAAGTTTCAAATAAAAGAAAATGATGAGCTTATTCTCCATTGGAAAGGCGTTCACGCTGCTTCCAATAACGTCTCCAAAGGAGAAAAAGGCAAATGTTAATCGAAAGCACATTACACAGAACAGAACATAAAAATGCAGACAAAAGAATCCTGTAGGAGTATAAACATGTCCCAGGTTCGCAACCTGCATTTCCATGGGAAAAAAATAGTCCATGCTTTGCAGGCAATGCGCTTGGAAGCAATTAAAGGACTTTACTACTTTAATAGTAGTATTGCTGTGCCACATGACTGCTCTGAATGGGCTGACGCCTCCAGTTCTTGATCTGCATGAGAAACATGTGTGTGTGTTTTCTGGCTAGCACAGCCAATGAAAAAGTGAGTTATCGTTACACAGACATTCCTGGTTGGCCTGTCACTGGAGATTCCCTAAAATGATTCTGCATCACTTACAAAGTATCCCCTACTGGGTTTGCATTTAGCCCTATACCTTGCCTGATCATTTTCAAACAGAGTAAGAAACAGAAGGAAATAGACTGAATGGAAAGAAATAGATGAGACTTAACCAAGACAAAAATCGAAATATAAAATATAGAAGGGAACAGTGCTTTAATAACAGACTAAAACTCTAAACCTAAATTCTGTGAGTTAGCGAGCCTGTACATCTTTACAGGGCAACCTTTCATTATAATGTAGGTGATGGGAAATGTACATTAGGGGGTGTGTCAGGGGGTGTGTTCTTATTTCCCAGCATTACACAGTGCGGTCACACATGCCCAGTCCTAAACTACTACAAACACTTGTTACAACCAGGATATGCCTACTAGTAGTCTGTAGCCAATCCTCTTATAGACCAGTTACAGGCAAGAGAGTATGCGTGACAAATAGTCAAGAGGCTTGGCCAGACTCTCGTTTGAAGCAATCTATCCATATGGGATTTACCAACCAATCTTCATACAGAGGGCTGCTTGTCACAGGCTCGTACACATGAATGAGCGTGCAATGTGCCATAAATGGCTGTTGCAGCTGATAATTGCATGTGTTTAGCCGTTCAGACCAACAACAGTAATCCAACCCATGCGGCGGAAGCACCGTGTGCACAATCCTTTAGTCTGGGTACACACAGGCACATTTTTCATACTGACCGACCGTTCACCACAAGCGAGCAGTCTGGCGAGACGCAGGTCCATAGGAGATGATCAGCTGTGATTTACCGACACGCCCGATTGCCTAATCTGGGTGAACATCGTTTTATCCGACCTGTGCGACAGGATTGGCGGGAAAAAAATTGCCAAGTGTGTACCCAGCCTAAGACGAACAGCCTGTATTGTATGGGGAGGGGGAACATATGCAAAGTCCCCAACAGCGTGGGAGAGCAAAACGATCGTTCCCCTGGCATTGGTCAATACAGATCACTTACCAATGATATTGGGGAAACCAACAAAGCAAAACGGTTGTGGTCAGACATTTTGACTGACAATTATTCGTCTGTGCAGGGGCCTTAACATTTACTTATTTCCACACAGACTTAAGACCATTTCCTCTTCAGGTGCAGGATACAGTAACAGTGTCCACATCTCCATAACTACTTGCTACATCCCTATTAACTTTGTTATTTTGGGATTGGTCCACTGGGAAACTGTAAAACCGTTCACAGCAGATACTTAAGAGCATTAGTCATATTCACATAGCAGGGGGTGGGCGAGGGGTAACAGCGCACAAACACAGTACAGAGGGGGCAGCAGACCTGAACTTACCGCAGCTCTCAGATTTAAAAGGACCTAATTACCTTGGACGGCTAGACAGTTTGAAGTGTCATTGAATCCTTCAGATTTTATGTAGAGCAAATGAAAGGCAACAAAGGGAAATTTATAAAAATATGGCATTTTATTCATAATACGGTAAATTGTTACAGTTGTCTTCCCGTGGTGAATACAGAACATCAAATCTTCGGTTTTTGGAAATGTGTGCCATTAACTATGTTGCCGCAGCAACAAACTGCAACGCCTGTACTTATCTTACAGGCTAATTGTAACGCTTTAGACTAGAAGCAGCGCGCATCTTTTCACAATCGGTTAACCTCCATGCTAATAGGAGGTGCATGATGCAATTCACCTAGTGCTTCACAAACCCCCAGGGGGTGCGACGGTTCAGTGCGCACTGGAACAAGGGAGAGACAGCTATGACAAGGGGGACGAGCATGCAGGAGCTGTGATTACACAGAAATGAAGCCTCTAGGAATTACCAGTAAAGGAGGGCAAGTACCTGGATAGGAGCGGAGGTGATTTTCCTCTGTAAACGTTGTCATGCTGTCAGCAGATGAATTGTCTGTTTCAGGCTCTCTCCAGTAAGTGCCAATACCTGTACAAGCAGGCGGCTTTACCTCCGGGCAGATTCTTTTTCCCAGTTAGGATGCAATAATAATACACGGAGAGAATGCCATAAGAAATAGGAAAATCAGTTTTGCATTTTGGGACTGTAAATCTCGGGGGGGGGAAATGGAAAATTCCCCTTAGAGTCCACAGTGATTATGTTTCCCTTTAACCTATAAATAGTCTTGCTTGTAAAAACACTGGATAATATGCAAAACACAAACTGGATCAGCATTTAATGTTCCAGAAAGATGGCCAGACACTTGCAGTCGCTGGCAAGGCACTTCCCCCACCAGGTGGGATAGGCTGATCATGTCTGTACACTTGGTTATCTGCTTTACAGACAGACAGCATAGGAATGCATAATCTAGATCCACCAAGTGGACATTATTCTCCTAGTAATTTCCATGTCAGATATTGGGCACTTTCAATCTGTAATTCTTTTTCAGTTGTATTTTTTCTCAATAGGTCATACACCCAATACAAAACAATTGGTGACAAAAATCTGTTTGTGCCTTTACACACACAAAAAACTAAACAGCGATTTGTCACTGCTAATTACAATGGAAATACAACTATTGCTACACAGAACAAAAACTCAAAATCCACACAATAAAATAAAGTTTAGTCACTGCTCACGACTAACACCCCCTGTGGTACACTGGCAGCACACTTCACATAAATAGTACACACTATCTTGTGCAATATGTACATTTGTCTTTCGTTAATTAGAACACACAATTTATTACATTAGCAGTTTATGTGTAAAGTAGGCATGTGTTTGTGTGTCCATTTTATTTGTTAAACAAAAACACACATTTTAGAACAGTTTGTATGTAGCTAATGTGTGCCTTTGTTTACCTTCTGAACTAATAGACAACAACACACAATGTTACACCCCCCCCCAAACATTATTCTGAAAAACCGAATGCTACAATCCACACAAATCCTGTAAATGCTGTAGGTGTTTTGTGTACACAGAAGATAAGTTTGGACACATTACACACAAGATAAGCCCTGAACATTCCTTGGTATAGCATAGAGTCCAACAACCGCTAACATGAAATGACAGTACATGTGTACCAGCTCAGTGCTTCTCTTTCAATGCAGACATATGGATTGCTCTGGGTCTAATCTGCATATCCATGTTTTACCTTTAGATCATTTTGACAAGGCTAATTAATTCTGACCTCTACCTTTATTACTTAATATGTTTGTCCAACCATCAGGTGGACACTGCACAGCATAATAAAACAGAGCTGCACAGGGCTCGGAATTTCACCACTCCCATAATAAAAAAAAAATAATTAACAAATACTAGCAACTACCTACAGAATAAAATACAATATGCAGTCATTTGCCTGGGGTGATAGGCTTCCAGAGACCGACTTTATTGTCTGAGCTCACAAACTCACAATTTCCCCTCTGAAACATAATTTTCCGAGCAGCTGCACACCTGTAGTATTTTCCAAACGTTCATTTTAATGCACAAACACATGTGGATGATAAAACATACATTAGATGACATGCGTTTACCTAGTCTGAGTGCACAGACTGTTGTCAATCTCCCTGACCACAAGGCCAAAGCCACACTGCACCACATATAAAATCGTGCTAGTGTGGCCTAGCCCTAAGACTCTATTGTTTGGGGAATTGTATATTTAGACCTCATGGCAATAAAACCTTTGTAGCCATGTTTCCGAATGGCTTACAAGCCTTATTGCAGGCTCTTTATGGATTCAAAGTTATTGGCGCCTTTTTTAGTTATTTGAAAGCGTTTTTCATTGATTCGGTGGATCGTAAGCTCTGGTGTTCGGACTGCATGGAATTCGCTCCTTCGTTTTCCCTTTATATTGCTCTGCAGGTTGGCTTGTTTATAGCTTGTTGCTTTTTTTGTGCATGCAGTTCACAAGAGAAAGGGATGTAATTGGGTTTGTCTTCTCAAAAGGGGTTTTAAAAACAAAGTTCACCATTTCAACCAATTATCAGGTTAGTGCCATTTTATTTTCTTGTTGGTTGGAGAAGCCTTACACAAGGAAACACAAATGTATTTGTTCCACTTCAGGGCCTTATTGTTGTTTTTCTAAATATTTTGTCATTATAACACACATTAGAGCAATGTCCACAGCTGCAGCCGTATTTTATGAAAAGCAGGCTGCCAAATCCACTTTACTTAATGAAATTAGATCTCAATAATGATGGAGAGATCTGGATCCCAAGAGGTTCTGCAGTTACAAAAAGAATTAAAATCTGCAAACGGTTCTGAATGTGGTAAACTAGTCCTGGCTCAGGCCTAAATACTCAGTGACAGTAGGAGGGCTGCAAATTACATGATATCTGGGAGAGTGGCAATTGCCTAATGTTAAGAAGCTGTCACCGTGATGTACTCAACAGATTGTAATAGAAGAAGTATATATGATCCACAAAAATTTCCGGTGGTAAAAGAAAAGAGAATGATTTATATACTATCAACGAAAGAATCACCATCAAAACACTCATCATTCGGTTCTTTGAACCTTTGTGCAGTATAGAAAAAAATAAGAAGATTTAGTAAATAAATCATTATTCTAAATTATACGATAATGCATTTAAATTACCCATACACACAAGGACGAATCCCCGAATAAAAAACCAACAGGGAGATTCAATAAAAGTTCTTATCGTTAAAAATGGTGTTAATTTTGCCCCAACCAATCAGATCTTATTTAACATTTGAAAGCTAACATCTGATTGGTTGGGGCAAAATTAGCACCATTTTTAAAGATAAGAACTTTTATTGAATAACCCTGTATGTACGGATCACGGATTAGTGGAGGAATACTGTTCAATGCAATACAAGGTATGTAGGCATCGATCCCCCACTGCTGCCTACTACCCATCTGACAGAACTTTTACAACTTGCCCTATCAGGATCTTGACAGATTAACTCCATATATCTATAGCGTCTATTAATTGGGCAAGTTGAAGGGAAAAGAGTTTTGGCCATCAATATAACAAAGCTATGGAGAAAATCATGTTTAAACCATTGCCAATATAAAGCTAGAAAAATTGACACAGATCTTAATCCTGGGACACACAATAAAAAAAATAAAAAAAAAAGAGTTGCAGGCAACATTTTAGAGCAGCTGATTAAACATGACCTGATCACCAGTCAGAACCATCAGAATTTTTTTTTTTATTTCTGGACCAATGGCCTTTTTTTGTTTTTTTTTTTCTTTTAAATGGCCAATCCCTGCTTGTTACCTCCAAAACATAATATATGGGTATTATCAACCTGAAATGTCGGCCCATGTACACCAGCCCTAAATGTATCTAAATGTGAAAGGCTAAAGCTGACATACACTGCAAACATAACATAATGTTGATTCAGGATCCCTCCAGGAAACGTCATGAGAACAGAGAAAGGTAAAAACTGCCACAGCACAAAAGTTATAACCTATTTGGAATTCAAGTTGGATAGAGTCATTCTGTTCATCCAGTATCCCCATAAAAGGATCATTTGAACTTCAAACAATAAATCTATCATATAGATCAGGCCATCCACCAGCAAAAGTTTTAGTAATGTTCCATGGCTAAGACCATTCATTTGTAAACGGTAACAATTGTTAATGGTAAAATGATGGGTTCAGACTATTGCCAGATCATTGTTTTAGGAAAGGTGGTGACTAGTTGACTAATATGTGGGCTGCATTAAAAGGATCCAAATCTCTGCTCTTTCTGGTTAATGATTGGCTGTTTCTGCAGCTCTCCAGTTGGCTAAATTAGATTATCAGAGGTGTGTTCACAGCTCCATTAGTGTTAAACAGCTAAAAGACCACTTTTTAGGATTTGCTTAATGTTGGAACAAAGCTCTGGCATTTCACAGCCCCCAGTGCCAATGTTACCGTACTACAGAGCTTCGTATTTCCAGGCTGTCGCTGCCTGTTTTTCTAGTCTCCCCCACCCTCCCCAAACAAGACAGCCAACGGGACAATAGTAAATGGGCTCAGCTATAAGCTCTTTTACCAACTTTTACACAGGCAAGCGCACCTGCTCAGAGCTGAAACAAGTCGGGAAAAGGTGAAAATGCAGCATTGGAGGAAAACACACAGCTCCTTGTTTCCTTGTTTTGTGTCACAGTTCCCCTTTAAATGGTTTCCAGAGCATCATTACTTTTTTCAAGGCAAGAATGTCCTTTAACAACTGCATTTTCCAGCTAGCCAATCCATGCATTTCTTTCATAGGAAACATGAGAAGGCCCAGTAGCAATGTGTGCGATTCATGTAATTAGCAGGGCTGCCCTGATTGCATTTAAACTGTATTCATTTGGATTCTTCCCTGCATGTGTATATATCTATCTATATATTGATAGAATGTGTGTCCTCACCTAACTAATCTCCACATCTGAGAATGTTAACAGCCTTTGCACATATTTGTTCCATTTAAATGGACAGTAAATACAGAGTTATAAAAAATATACCTACCGGTACGTAGTTTGTGGGATTATTTCTCCTAATGTAACCCAACTTTTTACAATGATTTTTCCTGCTTGTCCCTAATCAAAAAGCAGCACAGTGAAATGAGTTCCCTTTATATAAACTAGTCTTACCCTGACTGATCTCTGTGCCACTCAAAACATCATCACTATCAGCACTGGGTCCTCACCAATCTCTTTCTCCCTAGGTTGTAAATCAATGTGTCCAATAAACCAGTCTGACATGCTGAAATATTGGCTAAACATCCACTCTGTCTGTTTATGCAAATGGAATAAATCTATCCACCCTTTCTAAATATTGATTAGATTTCTTAATTTATAGCAAAATAAATAGATGGCTAACATATAAAAAAATTTAGGAAGGAGGGTTATGGAGAGGGAAGAAAATACAACGCGAAACTAAAACCCGTTAAAGACGTCGCTCTACAACCATTAGCACCAGGAATGGGACAAGTGATATAAACAACACTAAAGAATTCTAGTTTTCTACCTTGACAGAACTAGAAACACAGAATATTGAAAGAGAACATGCATAGCAGAAAACTACAAAGGAAAGTCTCAGGCTAAAGATTAAAAAATGCTTTTGGGGGGGCACAGGTGAAAACCCCTGTAAAGGATTGATTATAAAATGACCTGCTAACAATTTATGCTACCAAACTGAAGTCTAGTTTTTACAGTCAGTGATTACAGATAGCATTTCCTTGATCTCTGGCACTTCCAGACTAAAGCAAAATGAGCGAATTCTATCATTTCCATTCAACTATACTTGGCATAAAGAGATACCTGGCAGAGTCTCTCTGTCGATGCAGCCAAGTAAGCCACTGTCAGCAGAGGTATTTTCACATATTTTCACATGAAAGCTCCATACACCGTTCCCCAGGGACACTTGATTATTGCTGGGGAATGCTGAAGGGCCACAATGTTAGTGTCCATTGTTGGCACACGTTGAATGCATGATAGAACAGAAGGGGAATAGATTACACTGCAGAACATAGAGTTGTTGCCCTTCATGTTGACACTTCTTAAAACTAAGCAGAACCATCACAAGGTGTCCCCTTTGCGTACAGGCCATAATACTAGCAGGGAGGGCTTCACTATATAATGTTATTAAACAAATTATTTAAGGTAGATCACACTGGATTTACAAACCAATAAAAGATGAACTAGACTTAATTCAATAGAAAACAAAATGTCATTTTTTTAGTTGTTTTTTTTCAACATAATATTTTAAGACAAGTAACATTGTAAATTGTTTATGTCTTTCCCTAAAAGAAAACAGCATTATAAAACCCTAAAGTACCATGTGGTTCTTCTATTTATATTGTATCATAAAGAACTGTTCGGAATTCTAGCGTACAACACACTCACACTCTAATCTGAGTTTCTGGTAGGGAATCTATATTTATTGACTATACAGCAGTAAAAGGCGATTGAGAACCACCAGAGCTTCAAAGCAGGGCCTTTCTCTAAAAATCAAAGGCTTCGTCTGCATACACACACGCACCAAGAACAAGGCATTAATTATAATGAAATATTTTTGCCCCCCTGCCAAGGGAGAGCTGTGCCATCTGCAGGTAGGTCTATGCACAGATCATGTCACGTGAATTATTGATAACTTCCTTACTCAAAGGGCTTTGCAGTAGATGAAGGCAGCATTAGAGATCACCACAGGCTTAAAGTAGTGCAATAGTCCTGGCTAAATTGTATGGAACTGTGCCAGCCGCACCATCTCACAGACAAGGCTGGAGTGGAGCGTTAACTCTATCAGGGAGTAAATGCTTTCGCTCAGTGCTGTACAACCCAAGATTGCCTGGCCTGCAACATGCCAGTGTTAGCTAAACTACAATTTGTTCTAATGACAATGTTACATCTCACTGGGTGCTAATGCCTACACTATGAAAACGCGTGGCAGCCTGCTCCCTTGCTTTTGGATTTTTATTTTCAATTGTCAAATATAGCCCTGGAATGAATTAGTG
This sequence comes from Hymenochirus boettgeri, assembly GCA_019447015.1. NCBI lineage: Eukaryota > Metazoa > Chordata > Amphibia > Anura > Pipidae > Hymenochirus > Hymenochirus boettgeri. The sequence continues at coordinate 38,377,951 of CM033476.1, forward strand.
GGAAGAGAGCTTGAATAGATTTTCACATGACCGTAGAGTTACATGAGCATTCTACCACAGTCTCAAAGCAATAATAGAAAAACAGGCCTAGAACCTGATGTCACCCCGACTCCTAAAAACAAACTTTCCTATCTTTCTAATGGTTTCCATATACTTTAGTCAACACATTTAGAAACAGCAAAGTTTACAGAACCATAGAAACCTCCTGGGATTGACGGTCTCATCTAAAGTTATCAGGAATGCCGTTTGACTGAGCTCCCACAGTTGGTACCGTTCAGTGTTGGTGATTTTCATGGCATGCATTTTAATCCATGCGCTAATTGTAATCCCATTACTGCACTGAGAATTGCATTAGTATTCACAGCTCATGAAGCAAGCAGCTATAACAGTTACAAGCGTTATTGCGGATCTGCAATAGCACACTGCCAGGCTTAAACAAGAGGTAAACAAAAAGTAGGTTAAAATGTTGAACTTTTGGAGCGATGTATTGCACTTAAAAAGGCGAAGTAGTTTAGGAGGCAATCCTATAAAAGGCCCGGTACATACCAGCCGCCACAATATTGCAGTCAATTGGGTCAAAATATTCATGGAAAGGTTTGCCTCGCCCCACAGATCTTGGCTGTTTATGTTGCCGAAAGTTTGATCAGACATGTTGGTGAATTGGTCAATTGTGTGGTCTTCAATGGACAGCGAGATTGGCCGTTCTGGAATGTTGGCTGTGCCACTTCCCCCCCCCCCCCAACCATCATACTACTTATCTAATTTATTTATCGTTAGTCTGCCTGTCTGAAAACGGATTGTGTGTACCTGGCCCTACAATCGCCATACTATTTTACCACAAGTCTATTCCACTGTAATTTGGACATGCTTTTTGCACAATCTATCTGCAATAGGATTGTTAAGTGTATGGTTGGTTTTTTTTGTATTTTTAAATCAAGCTGAGTGAGGGCACCTCAGGGCAACAATAGGGAGGAGCAATACCTCATTGTAATGTATATTTTTAGGGACAAAACAACAATTCTTACAACATCAAGTTAAGTACAGACTTGTGTGAATTATTTTTAAGCATAGGCAGGGTTTTTCTATGGTTAAACTTAGGGGATGAAAGAATGTTATAAAAAGATTCAAAATAAAAAGGTCTCATTTTATAATTACACAGTAAGAGAGAGAGGGGGGGGTACGAGAGATAGAGATAGATAGTTCATAGTGTTGTTTAGCTGCCATTTTACATTTCCTTGCACTAAGGGTTAAATGCCTTTCTTGCCCGATGGGGTACTGCAATTTCTTTAGGGGTTTTTTCTTCCTATATCAGTAAGGCTAGCCAATCCGATCCGCTAAAAAAAACAGACCACTGACAAACTGATCTAGATCATAGATTCCTGTGTGGCTCTGTGATTACTACTTGGATCAGTGTATGGCTAGCTGGAACAACCTCACTTAAAGGGTCTGCCCTTTAACCACTCCGCCACCATACACACAAAGTGGGAATCAGCTAGCACCTCTGTGCATATTAAACACGCTTTATATTCAGCCAATGGCTTTCTGTTAACCGGTCTCTTAAGATTGCGTATTGATTCGAAGGACAATGGTGATGGGTCTAATTATAAAAAGGGCAGGAAAACAGAATATATTTGGAGATCTAGTGAAAATAAAGGAAGCAGGATGGGAAGCAGCTAAATGTGTTAAATATTCACAATAACATATATAGAAACAAGAGAATTATATGGAAAACAAGTTTAAATGTCTCATAATAAAATATTATTACTGTGTTTTTCCCCTAGGATAAAATCAAACTGTGCATGTACCCTCATTGTGTACCAGAGGCCATTCCACTAATGTGTGCAATCCCAATTCATGTTCATTCTGACAAATTAGCCCTTTCTACAGAAACAGGACTTTCTTCTCTTCTAGAAATAGCCTTCTAAGCACAGACCCTGCAGTAAAATAGTCTATGGCAGGACCCCTCTGCGTCCCCCTGCCCCCACATCACAAACAACAGGCGTTTTGTTCCGACACAGAGTTTTTTGTCTAAAGACCCGAATTGCTACGGGATGTTCATATGCAGAATGGACCTTTTTTTTTTAATGATGGGGAAAGTCAGTTCAGGAAGTGGCAGCACGAGAACCAGAGAAGGCAGAGAAAATTTCCCATTCCCCTATCCAATAACCAGCGTTACCAAAGTTAATTGAATTACACTTTGTCCAATAAATGCAAATAATTCAACTTCAGTGCTGTGTGTGTGTATATCTACATGTGTAAAAGGATAGACAGACTCACTCAATAGACAGTCTATCATCCACACCACAGGCTTAATCCAATTTTACATAGAATGTCAGAAAGGCCTATTACACATATATAGGGTTATTGTGCAATAACATTGCAAAAACTGATCTCTTACAACGACCACACAGATGTAAAAGACCCTGGAATATGTGATATACACCGTATATCAGTGATGTCAAACCTCGGCACTCCAGATGTTTAAAAACTACAACTCCCAGCATGGTTATATTCCACATCCAAGGCATGCCAAGAGTCTTGACATCTGAAGTGCCAAAGTTAGACATCACTGCCCTGTATAAATCCAGTCTAGTGGCTAGTGTCTTGTGCAGTCATGATGAAGTAACATTGGCCGATATGATGTGAATGCCAATCACTTGCTGACCCATTGCCTAAAGTTATATCCTTCTAGCAAGTGGCACGTTTTAGTACAATGTACAGTATATCAAAGAGTTCTGAAAATATCACACAGGTTTTTTTGTGTTATTTTTGTTTCTCCTTCACAGGTTTTTTAAAGCAAGTTTATCAGCGACAGATTTAAATACCCTGTAATTCTGTGTGTATAAATAAAGAGTTAAAAATAATATGTCTGGTCCTCATTAACTTGCAATCTCTTTCTCTGGATACATTTTCCTAGCACAATTATAAGACAATGTCCAACATGTCATTTTAAAAAGCCGTGATTTTAAAAAACGGGAAAGTTATGAATGTATCGACACTTCGCCTCGGTTACCCTTGGTCGCTGCTGAACAAAGCACCCCAATTTTTTACTTTATGTATATCAGAATGCACCTTCACAAAGCTTTCACTAAGTAACTAGGCTTTTAAATATTAGTAGGCCTCAAATATGTAGTTAGCAAAGCGGCTTATTGAAAGAATTTGCTTCGTGATGAGATCTAAAACTTTATTTTTACTTAAAATGGGGATCAGGCTCAATATTTAACTTAGTAATCAACCGTTTTTGAGACAGGACTAGACGGTTGTCACCATCAATATACCGGTAGGCTGAAAAACACTGCATTCATGGGGTGAAATGATTTATCTGTGGCCAGACTGTCTGATATTTATTTATTTATTTTAACAAGCTTGCATTCTCTTACGATTCCCAGATTCTCTTAAAAGCAGCCCTATGTGTCCGACCATTGGGGATGATTGAGGAGAGAGCAGGGGACAAATGATTTTCAATGATGTGCCAAATTGATGTTTAACTTAACCACACCAAGCAAAAAAAATTTGTTGGAGTTATCGAGAGCCTTGTCTCTTCATTCAAACACTGCTATATTCCTTTACAAAGCATAAACATCAGTTTCCAACAATTTCTGCTTTGTATCAATATAATAAGGTTAATAGAAAAACATTAAAATCAAATACTTTTCTTGTATTGTAGACTATGATTTTTGTGTTTTAAGATGCTTACAGTATGGCAATGATAGATAGATAGATAGACGGACAGACGGACAGACGGACAGACGGACAGACGGACAGACGGACAGACGGACAGACGGACAGACGGACAGACAGACAGACAGACAGACAGACAGAAAGACAGATAGATAGATAGATAGATAGAGACAGAGATAGATATATAGACAGATAGATAGACAGATAGAGACGGACGGACAGACAGACAGACAGACAGACAGACAGACAGACAGACAGAGACAGATATATAGACAGATAGATAGATAGACAGATAGATAGATAGACAGATAGATAGATAGACAGATAGAGACAGACGGACAGACGGATAGATAGATAGATAGATAGATAGATAGACAGACAGACAGATAGCAAACAATGTAGAATACAGCAGCAATGATGCAAGATGAATCAGCCCAGCATATCAATAATATATATATAAAAAACAAAAATATGGTGAGCACTCCTTTCAAAAAAAGGCAACCGCCCTGAATGATTATATATATATATATATTTTTTTTTTTTAATTATTTTAATAAACAATTAAAAATTGAATTTTTTTTTTTTAACCTTGGCATTCCAGTTGTTTGGAAACTTCAATCAAGGCATGCTGGATGTTGTAGTTTCTACACATACCGAGTGCCAAGGTTCGACATCACTGCGCTAGGGCATAATAAAGCATTGAACTATGGTTTCTTGAGTGGACCATAATCACATTTTTTCCCCATGAAACATGATTAGATTATATGGCTAAAATATAAAGAATGGATCATTTTAAGGAAAATACAGAACCATGCCATCTGCAATAAAGAGAATTCAAAATTGTATTTAAAAAACACAATAAAACAACACACACCACCTACAAAAACATTTTGCTGCAAACCCCCTTTTGAGGAACAGAAATTACATTTTATAGTGCTAGGAAGCAGTATAACAATGCAAGAAGCATCCCAGATATCCAATGATCTCACAGGATCACAGGATTCATAAACATTTTTAGTAAACCCTTGAGAGTCTTATTAACCCAAGTCAGCATTTTCCTAAAAATGGATTATCAAGGAAACAGAATGATAATTACAATTTAGAAGCCTCATACATACCACAGAACAATCTTGATACAGAAACCTAAACAAATTCTATTTTTTTAAGGCTACATTACATTCTGTTTACCTGTAAACAAGACACTCTGATTATTTTAATCGCAACAGCTTGGTGTGTGTGTGTGGGGGGTGCATTCTGGAAAAATAGAGCTAGGAGCTAGATAGGTGTCAACCATTCTGTTACATAGAGATGCCTTAACAAATTACCCAATCGCTTTCTGCCTGGTGGGTATGGCGTGTGCTTACTAAGTTTGTATGAATTAGCAGTTTTATTTATAAACAGAGAGACATTAGAGGAGGTGTAAATCAGGTAGCTACATGACATAGTTCTAATGTCCTTGGAAAACTCCACAGGTCATCGTGTCAGCTTTACAAAAGTAATGGAAATTCTCATTAGTGCAGAACAAAAATGAAGAGAAAATATTCTAGAAGACATAACAAACTGTCAACGTTCATGTGTTACTTTGGATGAACTAGTAACTTTTTATGACCCTAGCAATATTTTTCCCTCTGACTGACAGATCACAATGATACACAACACACCTAGCATTGTAGAATGTATGACACTACAGGGCTGGATTGTATTACTTGCAGCATGGTTCATTTCATTTGTACACAACCAGATTTTGTCTCCATGGTAATAAATAAAAAAAGCACATGTCTGGATATGTAAATAATATATGCAGTTTATGCAGTTGTGTAGGTAAAAGTGGTTAGAAATGTGAAGAGAGATAAAACAAAACAGATTAGCTCCTGAAACTATGTCGGATTCCAGGATGTCAAACAAAATCACAAGCGGGTGTTTAAATAGAAGAGAAGAAAAAATATACAATAAAGCAAGTTGTGTTTTTTTTTATAGGTAGTTTAACAATCCAGCAAAACAATAGGGGAATCGCTTTACAATGCCCCAAACCTATTTCACAGGCTGCATTGAAGAGAAATAACATGACATGCATGCTGGCTCCAGTGAAGACACTCAATTGATGGCAACTCATTTGTTGAAACAAGTTAAAAAGAAAAACTACACATAGATGGAGACCTGGTACGTGCCAGTAAGGGAAATATGTAGGATACAATATGATTTGCATTCCTTCAGTAACCATATTGGCTTTTGCTAGGTCTACTGCAACCAACAATACAATCTGCAAATTAAGAGGAAGGTATAAACAATGCAACTCTCTACCCTGGTATAACCCACCAATGGGAGAAAAAGCAGTTTAGCTAACCAATTATCGTAACAATCTGAAAATGTTGGGTGTGGTTTTATTTTTCTTATGGTACCAGTAGTCTAGATATATTCATGCCATTTGACTGTACAATCTTATCACATGATTGCAACAAAAAGGCCTGCGTATGCAATTCATTCAAATGATATCCTCACATTATACAGTTATAATCTTACATTTCCTCCCATAGAAATCCATTACAGAGGTATGTTACAGGATATTTATTGGTAATGTGTATTTCAAGAATATGGTCATAGAACTCCTGGGTGACAAGGTTATTGTATTCACTGTATCATTTAGTGGGTGTAATAATTCCCTATAATGCAGTGAGTCACCCTGCTCACATTGATACACTATAATAAAGGAAGAGACCCTTAATCGACCCCATGGGCTAGGCCCTCAGGGACATGTTCAGGCCTTACCTGTGTGGGTCGCCATGGGTAAAGGGGAGGAGAAGTACTTTGTGGCCTGGAAATGGCCCGGGTGCTGTACCGCACTGTGGCCTGCAGGGGGGTTCATTCGGCCGGCTCCACGGTGACTTAAATGAGGAGGAGGTACAAATTCCCTGCCGTCCATCCCGGGAAGAGGCGTGGCTGAAAACAGTGCTTCCTATTGGGAGGTCCCAGGGGCGGAGCCGGGCTCCTTCTTCTTTTCCGTGTTCATCCTCTGAGGAAAAAAATGGTGGAATCTGTGAGTAGATCTGTTAATGAAGAGAGAGGCGGGATCATAAACTCCAACAGAAAACCCAATGCTAAATATGCAAACTGCAGTGCAGCCAAACTATGCTATTGCAGGAGTGTGTCAGGTTTACTATTAATGGATCAGAATAGAATAGGGTCAGATGGAAACGTTTAGTCGATCGTATAAGTATCAGACGATTTCTGTGCAATCAAATTAACTAACAGTGTCTGTATGTCAGTCCTGCATGCAATCATTGACAATAGTTCATATATTAATTATAATATAATTATATAACCTACCCCAGTAGTGGATTTCTATGGGAGGAACTGTAATTATAGCTTTATAATCTTATAGTTATTAAGAACTGTAAATTAAAGGGATATTAGAAGTCACCTTGGAGTTTTGTGTCCTGTATAAAAGGTCTTCGGCCTGCGGCCTCGTGTTTTTATATGGTCACGGAACTCCTTGGTGACTTCTAATATCCTTATAATTTACAGTTGGGGGTGCATTATCCACTTTATTAATAACCAGTAAAGGATAGATAGTGTCAGTGTCTGTATGTCAGTCCTGCATGCAATCATTTACAATAGTTTATATATTAATTATAATATAATTATATTAATAACAGTACAGGATTGTCCGTGTCTGTATGTCAGTCCTGCATGCAACATTACAATAGTTCATATATTAATTATAATATAATTATATAAATAACCAGCATAGGATTGTCCGTGTCTGTAGGTCAGTCCTGCATGCAATCATTGACAATAGTTCATATATTAATTATAATATAATTATATTAATAACAGTACAGGATTGTCCGTGTCTGTATGTCAGTCCTGCATGCAATCATTGACAATAGTTCATATATTAATTATAATATAATTATAAGGATTGTCCGTGTCTGTAGGTCAGTCCTGCAATGCAATCATTGACAATAGTTGATATATTAATTATAATATAATTATGTAAATAACCAGCATAGGATTGTCCGTGTCTGTGTCTGTAGGTCAGTCCTGCATGCAATCATTTACAATAGTTTATATATTAATTATAATATAATTATATAAATAACCAGCATAGGATTTTCTGTGTCTGTATGTCAGTCCTGAAATCATTTACAATATTTTTATTTAAGATAGCAAACTTTTTTTTTTTGTTTTTGATTAATTGTAAATTGAGAAATCGTGTAAGGCTAGTTTAGTGTTATATAGATAGGATTTTAAGGCTTGCCATACACAGGGTAACTTTTTTTCATTCAATCTAATTGCTTTTAAATCTTTTCCATTTATTTATTGAAAGATCCAAAAGTGATCACAGTTAAGTCAATGAAATTTCCAGTTTAAATCCATGTTTTCCCCCAATAAGTTGATTGAAATGTAAAGTGTTTACAGATACAGAACCACAAGCAAATGTACATAAGGGCAGAGGCTGTTCTGTGCAATTCAACAGGGCATTCTATTTGGCTCAAGTACTGCTGCTGCACCCAGATCAATTCATGGCTGAAGAACTTTTTAGTGCTATTAAGCAAAAGAACATCATACACAAAATGCCTATGTGAACATAACAAGTGGATATAAAGGTCTGTGGGATAATGTCATCCACTCAAACACAAATGATATGTAATGCAATGGCAGAACAATTTGACAGTTTTATCTCACTACAAGGAAGCCATTTATTTGTGTTTTATGCTCCACCCAGTGACATCAACTTCTGCCTGTCCCCAGTGTCAGTAACTCTACTTGGCCAGCGGTGGTGTCTATGGGAAGGATTTACACATTGGGATGTGACATCACAAAGGTGGGGCTCGTTCACGCTACATCAGTTTGTATCCGTTTTTTTAATGCAGGTGCTTTTTAAAAAATGGACAGCGTTCACACTTGCTGCATTGTATTCCGTTCCGTTCTAATCCATGTTAAAAACGCACTGCTGTCTGTTAAAAATGCAAGAAAACGCGGTACAACGGATAACGCACACGTTGGCGTTTGTCCATTTTTCGCAAAGGATGCCTGGGAGTTCCGGTGATATCATTTCCAGTCCGCAGGCTCTAAGAAACACGCTGAAGAATAGCAAAATCACCAAAAAATCTCAAACTCCCAGGAAGTGACAAATGTTCTTTGGTCGTGCCCCTTTAAATTCCAAAAATGCATTCAAAAACACTAAAACACAATGGACAGAAAAAACAGATAATAACACACATGCAAATGGTTAGCAACAGATACAAAAACCATGTTAAAACGTCACTAAACGCACTGAGTTTAAGTTGCACTTTTGTCCCTTCCTAATGTGAACGAGCCCTTACTGTAGCTTGAATGTTCTTCAATATTCAGCCAATTCAGGGTGTCTAAAGAGCAAGGGAAGGAATATCTAGGATGTCCTTACACAGTGTTGCATAATATAGCACTTTACTGCTCTTCCTTTTCAAGTAATGAGATTTTTTTATGTTGTAGGCCCTAGAAATTTGCCAATGTTTTTCATGCATAGAAGCACAGATTGTCTGCATTGCATTCCATATTTTAAAACCAATAGTAAAATAGAATTGTTCATTTAAAATGACTGGGGTCACAGTAAAGTAGTCACATATAAGAGTTTCCAACAGAGCCCCACTAACAATCATATGCCGCTGGTGGGGTAGTTACTGTGATTAAAGAGGAATCGACTCTGCCCTGTACCTAAACTGGCTCTAAAGAAATCAGGTTACTTACAACTGGCTACAAAGCTTTCATTGCTCCCCATTGGAAAGTATTATATTGCTTTTTGTAGCTCATATGACTTGCCCAATAGAAACCTATAAAATTTACTTGGATAATAATTGAGCCATGGAAAGCTCCTAAATAAACCTACTGCTTGAAATAGCTGACAATTATTGTTGACGTTTTCAAATCTAAATACATAGCCCAACCCTAACAGCACCCTTCATCAGTCAACTGAAAGATCTACAATTCTACATCCTTCTATAATGAACTGCATTTATAGTGGATATAGGAAAATGATAGTGTTATCTGACCAGGTACTAGAACTTCTTTCAATGCCTTGACTGGTAACCTACAGTTTCCATAAATTATAAACTATGCGCAAAGTGTTGAAATATAAAATGTGCACCAAATAAAACCACATGTTAAATATCAGCACTTGGTTGACATATCTCAAGGTTGGGAGGGAGATATTTTAGAACCTTGTTTACCTTTAAATATGGCCTTGAGTAGCAACAAATAGATTCTTATGGGTTTTTTATTTGGGGCTTTTGTATATTGTTTAGATTTGATTGATGGATTTGTTTACTGTCCTTATCTTGTCATTCTGATAAATCACACAAATACGTCATCTATAGTACAAGTGTAAACACTGAGTACCTGTGTCTTCCTTACAGAGATTCACTGCCTGTTCATACTAAACTGCTGTTTCTGATTAGAGATATGGCTTCAAGCCTTGTTCTTAATTAACTTCCCCAATACAAAGACACAAGCTGAGACAGAGGGGTTTTTCAGTTTTTCACTCCACTATTCGAATGCTACAAATTACAATATATATATATCCATCTAAAAAATATCTCCTTACTTTATATAGATTTATATACATCTCCTTACTTTATACATACATATCTATATACACCTATACATATCTCTATATACATTATACAGCAAACATATTATACATGCATATATATTTATACATATAAATCCTTAATCTATACACACACACATAAATTTACACATACACGCATCACCTTATTTGATATATACATATATAATAAATACAACATATAAAAGAAGTAATTTGTTTGTATGTGTTTTGTGTGTGTATGCACTATGTTACTATGTTTGAATAAATAATATTTCTTCTACTTAGAACACCTGTGTGCACTGGACATATATATATTAGTACAAAATAAAGAATAAACACACACACACACACATATATATATATACACACACATGCACAGCTAGATAGATAGATAGATAGATAGATAGATAGATAGATAGATAGATAGATAGATAGATAGATAGATAGATAGATAATTTTGGTCTCTATCTTTAAAAAAAAAAAAAAAACATGACTTGATCCAATGGCATTTGAAAATGAGTCAAGCAGTGAAAGCTTATAGCAATGTTTCCTTTTGGGGTAATTTTAAGCTTCTGTAAGGTCTGTCTGGAAACAATTAAAGACATGTAACTGCTAGACACTATTTTAAAACAGTTTATTTTTTGTGTTTTTTCCCTTCTTACTGGATTGCACATCATGGCTAAAGGGGAGACAAAAATTGAAAGGAACTCCGTATAAAAATTAAGCTTACACTCCAGTGGTTTAGATATCACCTTCCTATTTTGTGACTAGCAGGAGCTCTTGGTGACAAAGCCAATTTAAATGCATGAAGGATAGCACTGCTAACATACATGTTTCAATCTCACATATTACAGCTGTAATATTAACCCCCACATCACCTACATATCTTTTGAACTGTATCAGGATATATTTTCCATTTATGTTAATAATTATTACAACATGCTACCTACAAGATAATTTCACTGTCTTTAAAATACACTTTTTTTTTTTTACTTCACTATTCTGTGGATCCACAAAATATCAAAATATATTCCAGGGGCACTCCTTATAGTTACTACTGCAAGAACATTACTGCTCAGAGCATTTGTACAATGGATACAGAAAAGTGGGAAACATACCAAAATGTACATTACATTTCCAACTGGAAAACACCAAGAGAATAGGAGGAATTCTGCCCTGTCCCAGATATGGATTAGCACTGTAAATTCAAACCTAATCCACCCAAACTCTACTAATTACTAGTCATCCCCAGATCACAGTTATATAAGGGGGGTTGTGTTGTGTGCAGCTGTTGAAAACATTGTAGGGTTGCCATGCTGATTATTAACTCCTTAATTTGATTTATAGAAACTATAATATTCAGGATTGGAGATTTACAGTAAAAATGGATAAGGAAATGAAAAAATAAACCAAGTAGCTTGAGTAATGCCCAAATAATTTAACTCCCAGACAGGGTAAGGTCTAGTTATTAGGGGCTGTTTGGTTGTAAGAGCCCATTCCAAGCAGCATTTCATACACTAGGGTGGGTTCTAACTCATTTCTATAGCCTGGATCATTTACCTATCCTAAATGCAATATCCCATAATGAGAACCAAAAAATCAATCCATGTATTTCTAAATGTGCTATAGTGTTAATGTGATCACAGCCTTGCACTGGGCATGTGGTTATTAACATGGTACAGCCCATGCACACCTAGAACACATTACATGCAATATGCAAACAAGAATGTATATTTTATAGGACATTCCCTCTTAGCCAGAGAGAAATGCTGCATTATTCACCAGTCCCTTAATATTACAGAGAAGGGTTCAGATTAACACAAGGATTCTATCCCTGGGGGGTTTCCATTTGACTGATTGGTCTTGGGGGGTGTAATAAGAAACTCTTTCATGCAGGTATGTGGAGGGTGGATACATAGCAGATAGAATTGTCTTGATCTTGGTGAACTAACCATGTTGTAAAATCCCACTAATGGGTTAAATCACACACACTTGCCAATCTCTTACCCACATGAGAGAATGTGAACCTGATGGGTTAATAGGTGCAGTGGTCTGAACCCTGAGCTGACAGGCAGGTCTCACAGTCTGAGTCACTGAGTAACTAACTGTTCCTATTCCAATGTCCAGCCATGTCCCTACCCAACCATCACAGGCAATTAAACAGAGTTTAAAGGAATGTATGTATGCAGAACTATATCGACCTATATAGCATATATAAGTAGTATATAATATATACTTATTATTATATTATATATATATTATTTAGTTTGTGTGTTATATTATATATATATATTGTGTGTGGTGAATCATATCAAGATGTAGATATTTTTATATATATCTATTATATTATAATATATATATATATACACAAACATTTATATATTACACACATTTCAGCTTGAAAATGGTCAGAAAAAGGACCGAAACGTTGCAACTACACAAATTATGTGTGAATAAAAGTTGTATTTTGGATATTAAGAAGTCCTTTTGTGTGCACTGACTTCAATCAAATATATATGTGAAATTCTCATCGGTAGGACCAAGGCCATAATATTTGTCAAGTGAGTGCCTATATATATATATATATATAAATATGTGTATATAGGTATCTAGGGTATGGTTAGGCACTCACTTGACAAATATTATGGCCTTGGTCCTACCGATGAGAATTTCACATATATATTTGATTGAAGTCAGTGCACACAAAAGGACTTCTTAATATCCAAAATACAACTTTTATTCACACATAATTTGTGTAGTTAGCAACGTTTCGGTCCTGTTTTCTGACCATTTTCAAGCTGAATATGTGTGTATATATATAAATGTTTGTGTATATATATATATATATATATATATATATATATATATATATATATATATATATATATATATATATACACACATATATATACATATACGCATACACACACACACACACACATATACTGGCTCTCACTGTGGGTACAGAACACACAGGCACCTCTGGGACAAGTCCAGCTGTTTCCAATCCTTATTTTCGAATCTTACAACACTGGATGGATACATTACAGGGGGTGATGGGGGGTAGCCTGTGTATATGGAGAGTGTTACCCTTGTATTGGGACCAAGGACCTTCATCTGGCAATTTACTAACAAACATATTCCGGGGCTGAATAATCAAATCTGCATCTCAGGGATATCAGTATTAATGGATCTTTATATTTATATACTCCTATCCCAATCTAACTCCTATTTAATGCAACATAATATTTTATATGTTTTAAAGTGTTGAATGCATATATCATACACACAAATACAATGCAATATATATATTTATTCAAAGCTACATCAATTTATATTTTTTTATAATTATATATACATACATATATATAATACATTTATAATGCATACATAATGAAAATTCGATTTATATGGAATTTGATGTAGCTGTGAATATGTATAACACACACACACACACACACAATATATATACATAATCACTATGAAACACACCATTCATAGTTGTGTATGTGTATAAATAAATAGGAAACTGCACACCCTGCCTATTGTTCCATAAATATCCATTATAGGGATGTAGAAATTCTGAGCTATTGTTAAATCTCTCCATTCCTCTCACTGGATCACACAGCCAGGGCTCTAATTACATAATGATGCATTTTTCCCTAAAGAAAATGGATGAGAACACCGATGAGGGCAAAGCTGGGGATGTGCCAGTTGTTGGGGGACAGTAGTGGTGTAGGGGAGACTACAGAGCAAATCAATAAACTCCTTTTATTGGGGGTTCCTGGTGATCAGGGTATAATGGAAAACCAAAGGGCAGAGAAATCCTAATGGAAGGGCTATCAGCACATCTGTTATACTGGGCTCTTGGTGGTTACATTAATTACAATGTCACCAAACTAGAGAATAAAATGGATATTACAAAGTGCAATCAGATCCCCAACGTTCTATTTCCCAGCCTGGATACAATAATATTAAGCAGTGTAGGAACCAGCCCCAGACACTGTGCACAGAGATCTTAACCCAGATGAAAAAAATTTAAAACCAGGGAAGTTAATCGCCAGGCTCAGGACTGGGCATTTGGGCCCCTACACTGCAGGGGACACCTGCAACACACAATAGACTTTCCTGTAAAGTGGCCATTTAAATGACTTGTTTAGATCACATGTGATTTCCTAATATTCACTCTACAGCTGGATAGTCTGGAACCCCAAACATTCTGCATCTGGATTGAATTACAAATGCCCATTTTATAACATATAATTATCACTATTATTAGTTAAATAAATATTTATAGGATCACTAGCTGACAACTGGGATATTTCCTAGTGATTTGAGCAATCTTATAATACACACACATAGATCACTGAATTTTCATCACTCCCATTAAAATGTATTTATAGTGCTGTAGCTGGGATCTGGGGGACAAGATCTCCTGTGCAATCCAACGTTAATAAGATACCAGGTCCTATTGTCCTGTAGGTTTGCATGGACATAGAGGGCAATTACTAGGATTTCATTGTACCAGCCTACATGGATACAGGAAATTAGATTTAAATTGCAATCAGTCTGTTATTTTTAATAAAGCTGTGAATATTGTAGAATGATAGATTTCTATCTCTCTACACAAGGAAAACTATACAAACAGCACATGAAATTATGGTTATTTGTATTTATAAATCCCAAATAAAATGAAGTGGATCTATAAAGACACAAGGACATAGCTGGGCCCAGTCACATGAAAAACTGCTGGTCTTGGTAGCTGTAACCCTAGCTCTGCCAGTAGGGAAGGAACAGGCAGTTCCCAATGTAACAAGCAGCTAGATATTATCCCCCGATATTTGTATGTAGGGGGGTTAATAGGAGTTCTTGTTCTGAGATCTATATGCAGATCCGTTAAACTCTAAATCTTCTGTAAAACAGACCCTTCTCCCTGTGCCAGTTGATCTAAATTGACACATTCCTGTCACTTGTGAGTGTAATCTTCTCTCTAGGACTCCCAGCCTGTCTTGTATTAATATTTAATAAAGCCCATCCTAGATAAAGATCCCTATTTTATATATAATCCGTGCTATTTCCTATGCCCCCCTTGGATTGCCCCCTTACAGCTTTCGAATATTTTTAACAAGTTGATAGAAATCTTTTTTTTTTTTTCTTCAAAAATAATAAATGAGCCAATCTGCTCCATTGATGTGGCCTTTAATTTGCTTCCAGTTCTGCTACGATTTAAGGAATCCTACATTCACAGAATAAATATTTGCCTATCATTTTACATATTTATTATATGCAGTTTGGCACAGTAGAAAAAACTAAGGAGTTAAATTCCAAACGTGTAGAACTGTGATCTATTTTAATATATAATATACAACCTTATACTAAATACAAATTCAAAAAATTACTCCTGAAATCTTCAGGGGCCCAGCAGTTAATATGGAGCTAGAGTCTGGGCTATGTAGAAAGCATTTCATTTTTTTAATTTTTTCTATGTATTATATTTTTGGTCTCTAGTTCCACTTTAATATTGGTGTACAACAGCCCAATTTTCTATAATTGTATGTAGAAAGAATTTGCTGTCCAGATATTTGGGTTTCTAGGTGCAATGAACCCCTATGTATAATATTAGGGAAGAAAGATCTAGACAGTAAGAGACAGATCTAGCTCAGAACAGAACCAGCTATACCAGGAAGAAGGTAGGGGCCAGGCAGGAGAGATCAACCTAGGAAGGTTCCACTGTTGCTGCCTTGACTATCAGCCTCTCCCTCTCTGATCTCTCCCTGATCCAGCAATTCACTGGAACTCTCCACTCCCAGATAAGTAACTAAATAAATACACTGCCTGGTTCTATCTGTGCAAATAAAAATAACAATGTACCCAAATGAATAATCCCAATGTCCCAATGTAAAAAAAAACTGGGGAGAAAATGAAACAAAATAACCGAGACCCACCAGAAACAACACAGGGAAACAAAACTGAAAGGTGCTGGGAAAGGAAAAATGAAATACCCCAGAATCTGGGTTAGGGGGGGGTGGTCTCTTTATTTAAAGGTACAGAGATGGGGGGGGACATAAGGGTACAGAGATGGGGGGGACATAAGGGTACAGAGATGGGGGAACATAAGGGTACAGAGATGGGGGGAACATAAGGGTACAGAGATGGGGGGAACATAAGGGGTACAGAGATGGGGGGCACATAAGGGTACAGAGGGGGGGACATAAGGGTACAGCGATGGGGGGAAAATAAGGGGACAGCGATGGGGGAGACATAAGGGTACAGCGATGGGGGGACATAAGGGTACAGCGATGGGGGGGGACATAAGGGTACAGCGATGGGGGGGACATAAGGGTACAGCGATGGGGGGGACATAAGGGTACAGCGATGGGGGGGACATAAGGGTACAGCGATGGGGGGGACATAAGGGTACAGCGATGGGGGGGACATAAGGGTACAGCGATGGGGGGACATAAGGGTACAGAGATGGGGGGACATAAGGGTACAGAGATGGGGGGACATAAGGGTACAGAGATGGGGAGATATAAGGGTACCGAGATGGGGGGATATTTGTGGTCTCTCCCACATTGTGATGGGAACCAATCCACATGCTGATCTATAGACACAGGGCCAGGGTGAATTGGGGGAACACGACCCCCGCCCCCCAATTTGTATTATTCCAATAACCAATCCCAGGACTATTTGGCTGTAATAATTTCATTTTCAACTTATAAAAACTATGCGTGGGAGATCGAAACCAATCAATATCAATGTTACAATCCCAGCCACACAAACGATGTTCAGTCCCCTGTCGATCTGGTTGTATTACTGGTTCCACACACTTCCGATGGTCGCTGGGAATGATTGATTGCGGTTGTTCTTCCATTCCCCAAACACTATCGATATTCTAAATAAAGGTGATCGGCCGATCCGATTGCATTGATCGCGATCATAAAAGAAAGAGAAAAAACGGGGAACGATTCCGATTGATAACAGATCCACGGAAGGTTGATTAAAAAAAGCAAAACAGCCGTTCAACAGGTGGTAAAATCCGATGCAGATCTAGCGATATTTGTCGGTCGATAGTGGTCTATATTTGGTGATAAAATTGCCGATTGCCGATAACTGTCGATAAGCGATACATTCCTACCCCGGTGTAAATATTTTGCAAACAGACGTTGGCCTTGCGATTTTGTCGCGCGCAGACATTTGCCCTGACCGTGTATCCAGCAGGGTAGGTGACCGGTAGGTACTTACTGTGAGCGGGGCGGCGGGTGCAGTTCCAGGCGGCTCAGCGCTGCTCTCCCCGGGCTGTACATACAGTGACTGCACTGGACGCTTCCGGCCTGAGCCTCTCTCTAGCCACTCCCCCTGCTCTCTCTCTGGCCCCTCCCCCTGCCGCATACTAATGAACCATCGAACGTTGATTGGTCGCCGTGCCGAGAAACTCGTGCCGCTCTGCTGGCGTAAACAGGCCTCCCCATTGGACGACGCGAGGTCTGGGAACTGCCAATCGAACGTCTCTGGGGGCAGGGCAACTGCCAATCAATTACGGGTGGTGAAATTACTAGAGGAGGGGGGCGGGGTTGGAGGTGCCAATCAGTAGACATGAGGGGGCGGGTCCGCTGTGCAGCACAAAAGCGCCTAATTCAAGTGTTAGATGGGGGAGGGGGTGTGGGTGTGTGTGGAGGGGGAAAGGGTCAGGGGAAGGGGTTATGTGGGGGTGAGAGGGAGTTTACCACTAATAATGGTGATGGCCAGAGAGTCAATGGGGAATGTTATGTTCACCTATATTATATACTGTACTGTATATATATATATATATATATATATATATATATATACTGTATATATTGTATTCTATATATTATATATTGTATTCTATATATTATATACTTTATTATATATTGTATTCTATATATTATATATTGTACTATATATTGTACTATATATTGTATTCTATATATTATATACTGTATTATATGCTGTATTATATATTGTATTCTATATATTATATATTGTATTATATACTGTATTATATATTGTATTATATATTATATACTGTATTATAAATTGTATTATTTATTATATACTGTATTATATAGTGTATTCTATATATTATATATTGTATTATATATATTATATATTGTATTATATATATTATATATTGTATTTATTATATATATTATATATTGTATTATATATCGTATTCTAAATATTATATATTATATACTGTATTATATATTTTATTCTATATATTATACATTGTATTATATATATATTTTATATTGTATTCTATATATTATATATTGTATTATATATTGTGTTCTATATATTATATATTGTATTATATTATATATTGTATTCTATATATTATATATTGTATTTTATATATTATTTTGTGTTTTTTATTATATTGTATTATATTGTTTTCTATATATTCTATATTGTATTATATATTGTATGCTATATATTCTATATTGTATTATATATTATATATTGTATTATATACTGTATTATATATTGTATTATATATATTATATACTGTATTGTATTATACATATTATATATTGTATTCTATATTGTATTAATCAGTGATGTGGAACCTTTGCACTCCAGATGTTTTGGAAACTACAACTCCCAGCATGCCTTATTAGCAGAATGTAATGCTGGGAGTTGTAGTTTTTTCCACTTTTCCACCTCCAGCTTGGCCTCTGCTCCCTCTGGTCAATGCCACATCTGCCAAGGATAGATCTTCCCTTATAGCATTCCCTATGGCAGCTCCCTTTCCAGGATGTGATCCCCTTATAGCATTCCCTATGGCAGCTCCCTTTGCAGGGTGTGATCCCCTTATAGCATTCCTTACGGCAGCTCCCTTTCCAGGGTGTGATCATTAGACTGAACACCACAATAAACACGGTCAGGCATGTGTTAAATCTATATATCACCCGCCCCACTTTTTTTTTGTTAATTCCCCTGAGACGCCAGGGATTGGCTGGAAGGTTGCCAGCCAGCTGTCAATCACCGATTGTAAACAAGGCGCTGATTGGCTGCTGGCCAGTCCGCACTAGGCTGCTTTAAAAAAAGGGGGAAAAAAAGCAATTACTGGGCCTGGGCGGTTTCAAGGCTACCCTGGCTGCCCGATGAAAGGAGATAAGCTAGAAACTGTTTCAAGTACCCCATCCTCCCCCCTCCTTCAACAAGCAGACCCCCACGGCCCCAGAGCCAAGAAGAGAGCAAAGTGTGAGGGCTTCAAAGGGAAATGATGCATTTACTATTAGGGGGGGGGGGCTTGGAGTTACCCCCATGTGCATGGAAAGCACTGAGACTGTCTGAGATCTGCACAAAGGCTGCAACAGATTCACAGAAACCAAGAGCTCAGATTAGGATCCTTCCCTTCCAGGACTGTGTGTGACCCCCCTGCAGCTCCACTGCTTCCCTTCTGCAGCTCCACTGCTTCCCCCCTGCAGCTCCACTGCTTCCCTCCTGCAGCTCAAGCTCTGCACAAGAAAGAACAGCCAAGGACACACTGCACCCCCACCCGGGGGGACTGGACTGGAAGTTCTGGGGAAATAGCTGGGGTGTGTTTGTTGTATGGTGACAGGGAGGGTCTGGATGGACATTGGTGGCTATTTATGGTACCAGGGCTATTTAGAGTAACTTTAGGTGTAGTTATTAGTGATCAGTAGAATGGAACCTTTGGTTGGAACGTTCTAACCATGGGAGTCTTTGCCCCAGACCGAATGGAGAGAAGGGAAAGTAACAATGTATCGAGTGGCCTGATGGAATCTCCCTATTGTGTACAAGGGAAAAAGTCACCTCCAGCACAAACCTGGCAGAATTGTAATTAATAGCTACTAATGCTTTATTGTTTATTATGGGTCCACCGCATCGCCCAGGGTGAGTAACTGCCTGTTAATAAAAAAGACCATCATGGAAGGTCTGGGTTCTATTTCTTTACATGGTGATGTCCATATGCAGCCCATTAGCCTGTCCCTAATCTAGGAATATTTTATTACAAGGCTGTCACTCTGTCCCTCAGTGAATATCTACATGGTTATTACTGACTATAAGGGACAGTATCTCAGCTGGATTACTGCTCATCACAACATAAAGGGATCCCACCAGGGCTAATACTAGACAGTGTGTGTGTGTAACAGGCCAGAGATTAACATTATCATGGACAGTTGAAAGAATATTTTATTAGATTTCTTTATGGTTCCCCACATTATAAACAATAAATACATAATTAGAGATGTGGGCCATACACTGTATATGGAGACCAGTCATTCACATCTGGGGAGAATCAACATTACAAGGTTGTATTATTATATCTTAGTATCAGATTTCTTATGTTTCTAAAATCCTGGGGGGGGTCCCTATAATACAGAACCAGACAGACATATTATAGAATAATAATAAACTACATAATAATAATAATTATTTTTACACAGTGATATTTCTCCCTTTCTTGCTTATTATTTTGTTCCCCTCTGTACGAATTGAATTCAAACCAAGGCCATGTCACCCTGACCAATTCATATTATGGTGGGTATTTTTTTTTTAAACATTACCTTTAAATCTCAAGCCACACAGTTTTTTTTTATTTACAACCCTTGGTTTTTGTGGGAATGAAAGAGAAATTATTTAAAGGAGAATACATTTTATTAAGTTTGCAATTACAGGAGGGGGGTCTATTACACAACACCCTGAGTACAAAGGTTCCTTTATAGGGAACACAGGCTGGACTGTTACATATTTCGAAGTGGGGGCGTTGTTACAGAAATGGTGCTGCTTTGGTTTGCAGTTCTGCATTGTATATGGTGCCTGTGCTAAGGGTAGAAGTTTGCACACCCCCACCACCACTACCACAGTCCTTTGCCCTGGAGAAGGAACCTGCCCGAATTGTTGGCAGAGTATGAAGTATTTTATGTTCTTCTCACACTTGTGCAATCTTCAGATAATTACACAGCTGGGGACACAGAACTTCCCTGTAGTTTCCAAACTTCTCACCAGGGTCTCCAGCCCCCCAACCCCCATTCCTTTCCCACACACACCCCCTCCCAACTCTCTGGTTTATGACTCACTGGAAGCAGCACTGGCCTGTTAAGTGTGTGGGGGGGGCAGCTTTATATGGCTGTGTTCACTTTTCCAGGTAGGCTACATATAGAGACCCACCACTTATACAATAAAGTGCTGCTCATAAACAAAATATGTAAAGTCCCCTAGTACTATGAAATTCCAACAAAAAAAGAGAAACTGGATCAAACAGTCTAAAAAGTCCCTGACAGTTTTTGTGGCCAGAAGGAGGGGCTTGGTTATCAGTATGGCAGCACTGTCTGCATGCCACTCTTTCCACCTACACAACAGGCAGTGTAGCTTTAACTAAATATTTCCCATCCACAGCTGAGCTGGGCAGTTCAGAACCTTCACCTGGACCCAGTCCAAACTGTCAATTTGGTCCTACATTAACCATTTAATGCCTCTTGGTCCTCTTGTGTAGTACCAATACTATGAAGCTTCATTATGAAACCAACTGGGGGTCTTTCTTGCCATGACAAGATAAGGGATGAATGGTTTTTAATGATTTCTACAGATCTGGGAATCTTTCTCCAGTATAATTATTAATATTTATATAGAGAGGGAGATCTGTTCAAAACTATTTCAATGTTGATTGCATCGATCACAATGTATGAAACCACATAGGATGTACCAATAGCAAAACAAAGAAAAGTTACAAATAAAATGTGTTTTTCTCCATCAGAAATGCACCCAGTCTCTGTTTTACCCATGGGAAGGGAATTAAGGTCCCATCAATATCAGCAGGATGAGATTTTCCATTCAACGTATATAAGATGAATCTATGACCTGAATACAAACCTGAATATTTATGTCTGTGTAATTTATAAGTTTATTTCTTATATATATAATAATATGATATATTACACACACATAGATAAATAGGTGTGCACATTATGACATAAAGAAAGAGGCTCCTATTTGGGTGTGAAAGGAAGATGTGTTTATTCTCCAGGTAATACTTACCTGCATAGACTATAGGGGATTCCCTCTACTCCTTATATAAAAGGCAATTCCCATTATCTGGAGCTATTAAAATCTTATTTCACACCCCTAATTCATTATAATTAATCTCTTTCAATTTTCAAACATTTCCAGTGTTTAATCCTAAAAAAAAAACACCCCCAACTGGAAATAAGAGCAATTCCTTATGACAAAAGGCTAATTACAATATTTTACACAGAATGGAGGCTGCAGTAGAATGGCCCAACTGGGAAGGAGACTACAAAGCTCCTATTTCCTCCACATTCAGGAGGGTGAAAGCTCCTGTGCTTAGAGGCTCTTCCTTGTTAACACCAGTCTATCAGGTTTGTACCCACATTGTGTTTCTGTCATTTCCACAGGCTATAGGGCTGGTTTAGTAGAACTATTAGGATTTAGGAGATAGAATAGGTGCCACATAATATTAGGTGGAGATGTGTGTATGGCTTTTCCAATTCACCCCAAGGCCTAATCTGCTGTGAACATTTTCTTCTTTGAAAAACTTGAAACAAAAATTGCTTAAATCTGACTATGTGGCTCTTTAAATAAATAAATAACTCAACCTTCACCTAATTGTCTTCTTTCTGGATTAGTATTATAAATATTAACCTCTGACATATAGGGGATGATGGGGGCCAATTGCAAATAAAATAAACAATTCCTTTAAAATGAATAACGAAGATTGGTGCTTTTAGATTTTTTTTGGTGTTTTGATAAATAAAACTTAGAGTTGGAAATCATCTCATCTGACCATAAGAACAGGTAATCAGTATAATGATGTAATCAGCATAATGATGACATCAACTCATCTCTTCCCCTCTGGAGAAATCTGTTAAAATGTATGTAATGTATGAAGATTTACACAATCTGGGATCTCTGCAGTTGAATACATACAAATGATAGATAGACAGACAGACAGACAGACAGACAGACAGACAGACAGTTATTGCATAGACTATGCAGGGACATTTTAGATAGATAGATTAGATTGAGCGAAAATTACGATAGATATAGATCGATCGATATTGTATAGACTATAGAGGGAGATCGAGAAAGTGCATTAGATTAGATCTGTAGATAGATATTTTATACATTAGATAGGAAGAGATGTTATGATAGACAGACAGACAGACAGACATTATTAGATACACAGACAGCTAGATCGATCGATAGGATTATATGCACAGATAGATGATAGATAGATAGATAGATAGATAGATAGATAGATAGATAGATAGACGAGCGAGAGTAAGTTACGGTACATAGCAATCTACATAGCAACCGATCGATATTGTATAGACTATAGAGGGGGAGGGAGATAGAGAGAGTACATTAGATTAGATAGTAGATAGATATTTTATACATTAGATAGGGAGGAGTGATACAGCTGATAGAGTTGATACACCGTACTAGTTAAATAGGTAGAAGGGTTAGATGACAGTGAGAGAGTTAGATACACAGCTGTATATATTATATATATATATAATAGAGAGATACTAGTTAAATAGGTAGAAGGGTTAGATAGACAGGGGAGAGTTAGATACAAAGCTGTATATATATATATATAATAGAGAGATACTAGTTAAATAGGTAGAAGGGTTAGAGAGACAGGGAGAGAGGTAGATACACAGCTGTATATATATATAATAGAGAGATACTAGTTAAATAGGTAGAAGGGTTAGATCGACAGGGAAGAGAGTTAGATACACAGCTTAATGTATATATAGTTAATATAGTAATGATATATTATATATATATATATAGAGAGTATATAGTAATAGAGAATAATAGTTAAATAGGTAGAGGGATATAGAAAGGGAGAGAGTTAGATACACAGCGTATAATATATATAATAGAGAGAACTAGTTAAATAGGTAGAAG
Source organism: Hymenochirus boettgeri (assembly GCA_019447015.1). NCBI lineage: Eukaryota > Metazoa > Chordata > Amphibia > Anura > Pipidae > Hymenochirus > Hymenochirus boettgeri. Next base: position 38,402,150 of record CM033476.1, read on the forward strand.
GTTTATAGACAGGGAGGAGTTAGATACACAGCTGTATATTATATATAATATATATAATAGAGAGATATAGTTAAATAGGTAGAAGGTTAGATAGACAGGGAGAGAGTTAGATACACAGCTGTTATATATATATAATATATATAGAGAGATATAGTTAAATAGGTAGAAGGGTTAGATAGACAGGGAAGAGTTAGATACACAGCGTTATATATATATATATATAATAGAGAGATACTAGTTAAATAGGTAAGGAAGGGTTTAATAGACAGGGAGAGAGTAGATACACAGCTGGTATATATTATATAATAGAGAGATACTAGTTAAATAGGTAGAAGGGTCATGTAGCAGGGAGAGAGGTAGATACACAGCTGTTTATTTATTAGATATATATATATATATATTATATTATATATATAATTATAATAGAGAGATACTAGTTAAATAGGTAGAAGGGTTAGATAGGACAGGAGAGTTAGATACACAGCGTATATATATTATATTATATATATGTATATGTATATTATATATATATACAGAGAGATACTAGTTAATGGTAGAAGGGTTAGATAGACAGGGAAAGAGTTAGATACACAGATGTATATATATATATATATAGAGAGATACTAGTTAAATAGGTAGAAGGGTTAGATAGACAGTGAGAGAGTTAGATACCAGCGTATATATATATTAATAGAGAGATACTAGTTAAATAAGTAGAAGGGTTGATAGACAGGGAGGAGAGTTAGATACACAGCTGTATATATAATATATAATAGAGAGTTATAGTTAAATAGGTAGAAGGGTTAACTAGACAGGGAGAGAGGTTAGATATACAGCTGTATATATATATATATATATAATAATAGAGAGATACTAGTTAAATAGGTAGAAGGGTTAGATAGACAGGGAGAGAGTTAGACTACACAGCTGTATATATATATTACTAATAATATAATGAAGATACAGTTAAATAGGTAGAAGGGTTAGATAAACAGGGAGAGAGTAGATACACGCTGTATATATATATTATATATATATATGATATAATAGGAGATATATAAATAGGTAGAAGGGTTAGATAGACAGGAGGGTTAGATACCACAGCGTATATATATATCTTTTATATATATATATATAGATATAATAGAGAGATACTAGTTAAATAGGTAGAAGGTTAGATAGACAGAGATAGTTAGATACACAGCTGTATATATATATATATATAATAGAGAGATACTAGTTAAATAGGTAGAAGGGTTAGATAGACAGGGAGAGAGTTAGATACACAGCTGTATATATATATATATATATAATAGAGAGATACTAGTTAAATAGGTAGAAGGGTAGATTAAGACAGAGAGTTAGATACACAGCTGAATATATATATATATAATAGAGAGATACTAGTTAAATAGGTAGAAGGGTTAGATAGACAGGGAGAGAGTTAGAACACAGCGTATATATATATATATAATAGAGAGATACTAGTTAAATAGGTAGAAGGGTTAGATAGACAGGGAGAAGAGTTAGATATAACAGCTGTATATATAATATATAATAGAGAGATACTAGTTAAATAGGTAGAAGGGTTAGATAGACAGGGAGAAGTTTAGATACACAGATGTATATTAATATATATATATATAATAGAGAGGATACAGTAATAGGTAGAAGGGTTAGATAGACAGGGAGAGAGTTAGATAACAGCAGTATATATAACTATATATAATAGAGAGAGACTAGTTAAATAGGTAGAAGGGTTAGATAGACAGGGAGAGAGTTAGATACACAGCTGTATATATATATATATAATAGAGAGATACTAGTTAAATAGGTAGAAGGGTTAGATAAACAGGGAGAGAGTTAGATACACAGCTGTATATATATAATATATATAATAGAGAGATACTAGTTAAATAGGTAGAAGGGTTAGATAGACAGAGATAGTTAGATACACAGCTGTATATATATATATATATATATATATAATAGAGAGATACTAGTTAAATAGGTAGAAGGGTTAGATAGACAGAGATAGTTAGATACACAGTGTATATATATATATATAATAGAGAGATACTAGTTAAAAAGGAGAGGTTAGATAGACAGGGAGGAGTTAGATTACACAGTGTATATATAATGATAGATAGATAGATAGATAGATAGATAGATAGATAGATAGATAGATAGATAGAGCGAGATTAAGTTACGGTACATAGCAATCTACATAGCAACCGATCGATATTGTATAGACTATAGAGGGGGAGGGAGATAGAGAGAGTACATTAGATTAGATATGTAGATAGATATTTTATACATTAGATAGGGAGAGCTGATACAGCTGATAGAGTTAGATACACCGATACTAGTTAAATAGGTAGAAGGGTTAGATAGACAGTGAGAGAGTTAGATACACAGCTGTATATATCTATATATATATATAATAGAGAGATACTAGTTAAATAGGTAGAAGGGTTAGATAGACAGGGAGAGAGTTAGATACACAGCTGTATATATATATATATAATAGAGAGATACTAGTTAAATAGGTAGAAGGGTTAGTTAAGAATAGTGCAGTGAGAGAGTTAGATACACAGCGTTATAATTATTACTAATATATATTAAATATATATATATATATAATAGAGAGATACTGTAGTTAAATAGGTAGAAGGGTTAATAGACAGGGAGAGAGTTAGATACACAGCGGTTATATTATATATATAATAATGAGATACTAGTTAAATCAGGTATAGAGAAGGTTAGATAACGGGAGAGAGTTAGATACACAGCTGATATATCATATATATTATAATAGAGAGAGATACTAGTTAAATAGGTAGAAGGGTTAGATAGACGGAAGAGATTGAGAGTTAGATACACAGCTGTTAATATATATATATATATAATAGAGAGATACTAGTTAAATAGGTAGAAGGGTTAGATAAGACCGAGAAGAGTAGATACACAGTGTATTATATATATGTAATAGAGAGATACTAGTTAAATAGGTAGAAGGGTTATATAGACAGGGAGAGAGTTAGATACACAGCTGTATATATATATATAATAGAGAGATACTAGTTAAATAGGTAGAAGGGTAGAGATACTAGTTAAATAGGTAGAAGGGTTAGATAGACAGGGAGAGAGTTAGATACACAGCTGTATATATATATATAATAGAGAGATACTAGTTAAATAGGTAGAAGGGTAGACCACATGCTTAATTCAAGTTTAAGGCCTCCAAGTGCATACCAATAAAATCTTCGGATCGACAGAACGAATGGGTGAGAACATCAGAGACAACCCACAGACCAGCACCAAAGACCTACATCATCTTTCTGCATATGGAGTCACTGTGCATCTTCACGAATTGGGCGCATTTACACAAGGAGATGAGAAGAGTGATATGCAAGAGGAAGCCATTCTCACCCCACAAGGCACAAACAGTAGCTGCTTGAGCCGATGCTACACGCAAACAAAACATTTGGTTAACAAGCACGGCTTCATTTTGAAATAAGGTGCTGTGGGCTGATGAAAACTAAAATGGGTGTTTATTTGGGCATAACAAGGACATAATGCATGAGGAAAAGAACCAGATTCCAAGAAAAACACCTGCTACCTACAGTAAACATATGGTGTGGTTCAATCATGCGTGTGTTCTGTGTGGCCAGTGCAGGGACTGGGAGTCTGGTCAAGGTTGAGGACGCATGGATTCCCCTACAGTATCAGCAGATCTCGGGAAGACCAATCTGTGAACAGTGACAAGCCTGAAAGCTGCACCGGGGATGGATCTTAGTAACAAGACACGACCAAACCATGACTCAAAATCCATAAGCAATTCATGCAGCAGGAACAAGAACCAACGTTCTGGAATGGCCATCTCAGTCCCCAGACTGAATAGAATTGAGATGTTGTGGGTGTGAGTCTAGAGATGTTTTGTAAGGAGGGAATGTTCTCAAACATACCTCAACCCGAAATCCAGACTCTATTGGAACCTCGGAAGTTTAGATGCTTAAATTTCTGTTAAACAGAGATCTACTCATATTCATTTCATTTCAAATTTCTGCACCTGCCTATTTTGTTTAAACACAATTATTGCCACTTTCTGTAAATCCAATAACTTCATTTCACTTCTCAATACACTGGTGTGTCTACTAATGAATATAGGCAGCAGCACGGTTAGCTCAGTGGGTTACAATGTTGCCTTGCAGCGCTGAGGTCTGAGTTCGAATCCACCCTTGGATCACATCTATAAGGAGTTTGTATGTTTCTCCCGTGCATGCGGGATTCCTCCGGCACTCCGGTTTCCCCCCCACATCAGAAAGACATACGATAGGTGTATCGTGTCCAACTAAATGTTCTTAGATGTAAGCTCTTTAGGGCAGGGCCGGAGTGAATTGATTGTATTGTACATATTCCGCCGCGGCGAATAGTAAAATAAATATATTATTAAAAATCATATTAAAATACATATATTTACCGACATTTTTTATCATTAAAACCAACGGTTTATATGACCGGGAAATCAATGATGATTAACAAGGTGTGCCCAACTTTCCCATCCCACTCGTATTTATTGTGTAGTGAAAATAAAAAATTAGCGCCGACATAAAAGCTCCATCTACACGTGAACAACACACGGCAGATTTCGATCGATATGCGTAAAACACGGACAATTTTAAATGAACTATTGTCGGAATTTTAAAAAAAATAAAAATAATTAAAAGTATACCTATGATTATTTCCATAGTTAATTGGCTTTTCAATTCCTAATAGAATCCGTTTTCTTAATTAGATCTGTCCCTATGTAACACTTGTTTTTTACGGTAATTAACATTATCACAATGTAACAATAAATCTGCCCTTCCTGTATTTAGGTTACTGTGTTTAGACCGGTCGACTTTGCAAGCGATTCTTTAGTAATGGGGTGCAGATTCTTTATTCCTACTGAAAATATTAATAAACCAATTTCTTATGAGATCTACTGTACAAGTAATTTGTAGGATAAAGGGCAAAATAAACCTTAATCCTAATATAATACTATAGGTGGCAGGAAAAAAAAACAATCATGAAGAGGCCTACTAGATCTTTGTGTTGTCCTGGCCTCATTTTCCTATGCCAATCCAAATGGGGGAAACGCGCAGAGAGTGAACCTTGTTGCAGAAGCACCCACAGCAATGCAAACAGTGTGTGGAAACGCTTCCCTCTCCTCTCCAGATATATTCAGTTGCTTTTATTGCTGTTTTGAAAAGGGGAAGTTATCTCATTGCTGGCTCATATTTTTGTTCACTGTAACAGATCCTTTGTGTCTAGGGGATTCTTTTCTTAATAACATGGTTCTTCATTAATGATTGTTATGCTATTAAATAGTTTGGGTGGTGGGGGGGCTCCAGTCAGGGGTCTCTTTCCTACTCAGTCGCATGGAGCAGATCCATTCAATTAGAGGCAGAAGGCGATGGGAGGCTGGATATCACAATTTATGGTCGTGGGTTACGTTCTCCCCTCTCCCACAATGGAGTCCCAGTGACAATTAAACAGAAAATTGATGAGAGCGAAACGAAATTAAATCCCTAACGTTCCCCCCCCCTCCCAACAACCAGAACATTTAAATGTTGTGCCCCCCCTTCCCTATGGTTTAACCCAGCAGTGCCAGGCTGTCCATACAATTGTAACCACCCCTCCCTTTTGGTGTAACCCAGACAGTGCAGTGCTGTGCCTACATTGAACCCCCCATTCCTTTTGGTTAAACAGACGTTGCCCACACATTGAAACCCCCCCTTTTCCCTTATGGATTAAACCCGATAGTGTCCACCGCTGTCCACACATTTTAACCCCCTCCCCCTTATAGTTAAAAACCCAGACAGTGCCATACATTGGCAGCCCAGGGGTTAAGATGTGGCCCCATTGGTTTCCTTTTTGGAACCCCTCCCCCTGCTAATAAATCAACAACCGGGGATCCAGGTGAAAATAAGGATTTTTATTCCTTTCCCATCACTTACCTTTATTACACACTTCCCCATTCATGGAATTAGAGACCCCTCCCCTCCCCTCCCCTCCCCATTACACATGTCCAGCAGGATCAGGGACTCATCGCCCCCACAGGGTCCATCACCACACGTCCTTCCAATGTTGGGGCCCTTCAGTAAGCCCAGGGGTGTTGGAGCCCTCCAGGACACATTTCAATATAGACCACAACAATTAGTGCATTATCCTCCTTCCCATCCTCGTGAACCTTCTCCCAGTAATCCATCGCCCTCTCCAGCCCGTCCGTCCTTCTAGATCTCCCACTGTCCGGAGAAAAGACACGGAGACTTTCTCTTAACGGACCGCGCTCTATTTCCCTTTCCCCAGCTCCCCGGGGCTGCTATTGTCCACCATATGCCTGATTGGTCTCCGCCCTCCAAATTGTGACGTAGTAGGATCCTCCCCCATGAAAGGAAAACGGATTGAAACGTTCGAAAACAGGGATGGGGCGGGACCTATACGTTATATGTGATCACGTGGGGTGGAGCTCAGCGATTCCATCATGTTGAAAACATGATCGCTGTACTGATTTCAAACTGATTGTACTGATCTGCAATAATCCTGAGCCTTTAATCTATGAGCTTTAAATCTTCCAACACTAACATTAAAACTGTACCAACCATGCAATAATTCTGCCCGAACAAGCGATTCAGTGGTCTACTCTGAATAATCGCATTGGTTTTCATCCAGCGCCAAACGCTCTCCAAATCGGTGAATGGCCACTCAGACGCGTCTGAAAACCGTGGTTGATACATCCATCCTCCTGGCCAACGGTCGGAGTGCCCAACGTCGGTCAGAGAGAGAATCTAAAACCGTGTGTCCCCAGCTTTAAGGAACACAGTGATTACCACTGCCGATCATTCAGTTGCCTTTATATTACTATTGCATGTGTATTATGCAGATTTAGTGAATGTGTGGTCATACACACTAGTGGTAAAGGTTTCCATACATTACAGTTTACCTGGCAGATTAATCACAACATACAATCAAAATGAATGGTAAGACCGGGACCTCGCAAGTCGTATGTCTGACACAAAGAAGATCCAGAAAGCGGTTCCTGCAATAGATTGTATGCAATGGATTGGGACCTGACCGATCCTCATTCCTGGTATGGGAATCAGTCAGCCGTGCGCCCATCACATTTTTTTAATGTCATCTCTTTCCTGTATATTGTTACATTGTGAAGCACTTTGTACCCAAGGGCCCTGTAAAAGTAAAACCTCCATCCATACATAAATGCTTTGTGACATGCCAGTGCGAATATACATCCGAATGAATGCTGCATACCGTAAACAGCTTTATAGTTTACTATGGGGTAAACAATAAAGGTTTCTCCATGAGGAGATTTATGTCATTTTGTTTATATATTGCCTCTTGGGGAGGCAAAGATTTACTATATCAACACATAATTTAAGACACAGGGAAAATAATAAGACAAAATACATAAATGGTATATAATAAGGACTTGAAACCCTTGAGGCTAGGCCCAACTAGACCGCAAAATATGCGCAGAGCGCTCTGTTTTCCAGATCAATCTGCTTTGTGCATCACATCGCAGGATTAATCATGTTTGTCTATGCCTCACTATCTGTGAGACACACGTAGTGCTAACCGGGCGAAATCGCACATTACTTTCGATCCGTTACAGTGGGGCCCCGTACAGGGGGATCCAATGAAATCGTCCCTTTCTTGTACTGTGTGTAGTAGTCCCCTATGCTTTACATATGAAGAATGCTCAGGAATGTATGTGCGCGCTTGTTAGAAATTATTAGTCATTTAGTTTAGTCATTTTCTAACTATTGTGCAAAGTGGAGGGACATTCCGCCCAAAATAAAGACTGACAATTGTATTGGTCGATGTTCTAATGAATAGTCCTTTTAGAATAAACAGAGGGGAAAAAAGATATTTTGGCCCAGTGGATCATGCACTTTTGGAGACTGCACAATTGGCTAATGATTTTCTAATGTATAAAATGGTTTGGGCCAAACCTTTTTGCAAAAAAATTGGTCTAAAACAATTGGTTGTGTTGAGAGTAACAGACACCTGGTCACCCGGTCAATCTGACCAAAACGTAAACCAGCGTGATAGATCGGGAATCAAATCTGCCTGTGTGTATCAGCTAAATGTTGTGACAAATATGCTCGATGGTATAAGATGGTGCAGCAGATCAGCCTCTCCTGAATGAAACTCAATCAGTGACATCCAACCGAAGGTCACAACCTTGCATCATCTATATTTAGCAGATTTTAGCTTAATATCTGCCAAAGATATTGCAGCTTTGGATGGCCATACATGGGTGGATATTTTTGTTGGATTTGTCCAAACCAATGAATTGTTTGCTTTTACTATATATTCCTTATATGGTCTTTTCATTAATTTTGTTTCTGTTCCATTTCCCGAGATACATTATTTAATATGACCCGTGTAATGCTGAGTTACCAGATCAACCTCGCAAGGTTACAGCTTCCAAAGATGCCCCCAAATCTACTTACATCCTTTGTTCCCCCCCCCGACGCCTTTCTGCTAAACTCCCAGGCCTTTCCAAGCACAGAAATCCAAGCAGGAGGGTCTCTCCGGTGTCCGCTCCTGTGATTGGCTAAGGCATTGCATTTAGTATTGAGCTGATATTAAATTTTCATTTAGGGGTGGACATACCCTTTATAATAGTATTCTAACTAAGTCATGCTACATGTTTTTAATAGGGTGTCCCTACATGTTTTACTGATCTGACAACCCTGATGTATGCCAGGCTTAAGATGAAGAAGAGAAAAATATTCTAGCCCAATATGTACATACAGCAGCTTCTAGAAATGTCGGCATATGTTGTACAGCTTTGGTTTAACACAATGGTCTCTATCTATCCATGGACTTGATATAAAGCCATATGTAAACCTGCTTTTTACTATAGAAAATGGAGTATTCCTTATATGGTCTTTTCATTCATTTCAATACATTTTTCCCATGTTGTTAAATTGTGATATACCATTTGCTTAAAAGCCTCGTGTTTCTGTTTCATTTCCCGAGATGCATTATTTACCTGACAGTCTTTGTTTACCTACTTGTGAATCTATTGCTATTTATATTGTTCTTTCCCTTTATGTTGCTGGATATGTATGAACAATTCTTTATACACACACCATTGAAGTCCCGTCTGTATTCACATAAGGGGAAGAGAGGTCATTTCAGATCTTTTTATATGATTTTAATTGTTGCCTGAGCAAAAAAGAAACTTTTTATGAAGAACGATGTTACAAGGGATCTTTCCACTTTTCAATAAGTATAGTACTAATCACCGGTATACTATATCGTGAAAGCAAATTAAAGAGGAGATCAATGCACATTACAGTGCATGAAGTTTTCCCGAGGTGCATGTCACTTACAGAGTAACTGTGGTCTCCCATACAGTGGCCTTTATTAAAAGAGAGCACATTATTAGGGGTCATGGGCCACATTGGAAGTGGTTGATAAAAGGTACTGTGTGCACTAGATCCAGCCAACTACCTCTGAAAGTGCTTGTGTGAATCAGGACTTCAGTAAACTTTAAAGGGCACATTCACAACTCTTCAAAGCTTTTAAACTAGACTATACACTCTGTATCAGGCTCACCTCCCAGTCCTGAGTGCCTCCTCTGTAAAAGCACCCTAAGATAACAGAACCGAGAAGGAAAAGATTGGTGGAGAAATGTAAGTATTATAGGCTTTAGGAAATGAAGGAAGGTGAGTAATTATTGTATACCAATCATAGGTTCAGGGGTGGGTAAGGTAATAGTATTTTATTTCTGGGGGGGGGGGGAGACATGAGGGCAGAGAGACCCTCTAAGATATGGTGCACAAAGCAGTTTGTTGCCTAATTGCAAAATTTTTACCAACAACCAAATCCGTTCCCACGGTCGGTCAGACAACGATACCCGACAGAACAGCCGTTTCAGCTTAAACACTGCATCAGTATACGTATCAATATTGATTACAATGTCTGTGGAACTTCCAATATACACTTTTTACCTGACAGCCTTAGTATTTACCTACTTGCTATGTTACATTATTTTATCCCTTTTGTTGGTTGGGGATGACCAGTAGTTTAGCACATCTGACAAAATATTGATTGAAAGGTGACTTTTTAATATCCATATAATTTTAAAGGGCATACACTGTCTGTTTATCCATGGCAAAATATAGTATATGACCAACTGTTTCTACTACAACACACCGATATGTACACAAAAGGAGTAAAGGTGTTTAACAAACGCCCTGTGTCGTTAATGCTACACCTATTACTCTTCATTTATGAATTTAAAGAGGCATTTCAACCACCAAAACAAGAAACCGTTTTACTTCCAGACCTTAGTGGAACTGATCTGAATTCTGGTTTTTGGGGGTTTTCAGGATAATAAAATCTTTTTTGGTTGTGGACACGCTTTTCCTTAAGAATAGTTTAATCAGAAAGTGAACTATCCTTACTGCATTAATGAGGAATGGATAAAGAACTGTGCCTCACCTCCGTTTCTTCAATCATTTAGAAGGATCCAGGAATGAAGGGATGAATCCACCACTGGCTCATCTTCCCAGTTTCAGTTTAACTATAGGGCGTTATCGCATGCTCGCTATAGTTAAAATGAAGGTGTGAGTGGTCAGGATTAAAAGAGTGGTCAAAGAGAACTGCAACTCCTAGATGCAACAAAAGGCCCTTTATACTGGGAACACACAAATACGCTTTGGAGGATACAACCGGATGAAAATGTTATCTTTGTGTGTTCCCAAAAATGGGTCCTTGCCTCTGGTGAGTTGTGGTTTCTTTGATTGCTGCCTCCTTTGCATGGCCAAAGCAGCACCATGGCATTGTGCTACTTTTTCAAAATTTTAAGTAATCCCCAAACTTCTCCACTGTTATAATCCAAAAATATCTGCTCCGCCTGCACCACCCAGCAACACGGGAGAATATCTAGGACTGCTGTGGTGGTGCAAGTCATGGGAGACATTTGGATTATAACTGTGGAGTGGTTGGTAGATTTGAATTTTTGGGGCAGATTTGTCCTTTAAATTAAAGTGCTATATACTAACAATTCAATCGTCTTTAACTGACAATATAGCCATAAATCACAAGGCCAATGGAAGAAACCTAAAGTATAGACCTTTTACAAGGGCAACTGTGCTCTCCAAAGAAGTTAGGGTAAATAAAATAAAAATGGTCTTCTAACCGTACCTTAAATTTAACCCTGCATCACATCTCTAGGGCTACCTGCTTTTACCAGATTGCAACCATGTGACCAATCCTATCTCCATTAAAAGCCCTTCCAACTGTCATTTTTTGAAGCCTTTTCAGGTACTTCCTGTCTTTCACTACAATCGAAATGATCATGCTCTGCCCCAGGGTTGGAAAGTTTCAGTCAATACATATGCTTTTCAGGAAACAAGAGCAGTATTTTTTTCACCCCAATGCCCTTATCTGCCAATCAGCATGTGTCTGTGTATAAATAAATGCAACTGAAATACTGACTTCCCTGTTTGCAGGACCCCTAGTAGAACCGTTATAGTCTTGCCCTTTGACCCAGTGCCTGGGTTGATTCTGCTCTAGTAGAGTCTGAGCATCTTTGACCATCCACAGCCAATCAGTAGAAATTACTGTTAGGAACATTCCAAGGAAGTGGTGCATTCTGGACGAAGAAGGACCGTAGAAACCTGAAATGTCAGCTGACTAATGTCAACGCAGGGAACAGCAAAGGTATGAAATCAAACTGATTTTCAAAAATGGGAGAGAATATGTAGAATACTAGAAGGCATTACACAAAACTAACATTTAACAAATATTGATCATTTCCAATGAGCTTCCTTCAAGCTACTGGAAGCAAGAAAGTTTTAAAACATTATCCGCAATTAATTTCTCACAAGCTTCGCCATAGATGGATCCAGGGTCCATTTACAAGCATTTATTTAACCTTACCGTTGTGCGTAGACCACAATTTCTCTTTAAGCTCTTTGGGACAGGGACAAATTATCTAATGTTTTGACTGCAAACAAAATGGCTGCATGCCTGGGGTGACTGGGTGTTGGGGACTACATGTTTACATACTGTATCTGTCTAACCCCTCATATTCTTAATATTCCCTATGTTCAGTAGTGCAGCTAGGTGGAGTGTGCTGGGACCTATGGCACACTTCTATCGCGCGTAATATCGCGCGTTCAAGTAATTTGCTAATGCGCATTCCCCCGAACTGAAAACACTCTAACTGATCTTACGACGATGTACAAAACACTGATAATCGGCAGACAAATCCGCCAAGCTGGTCGTGAAAAAAGCCCAACAAGAATCGTTAATCGTCGGTCGTACTTGGTCGGCGCAGCTAAATTTTCGGACGAATCTCGCCCGAACACAACGTTCATCTGGGTAAATCGACATAACAATATCTGACGTGTGGTACCCAGCTTAAGTCTCCCCTTAACACGTTTCTTTGTGTATTTTTGACTAGACTGTGGGCCCACAGAGTTTCCCCTGTATCCTGGTGGGCCAGTCAACCCTGTAGCAGCCATACTCGGATACAAATCCGATGGTTGAAAACTCCACTGTTGCAGGATTAGAAAAGTTTCTGTCTGCGTTTTTGTGTTCTTCTGTAATAAGTAACAGATACGTGCTCGCTGTGTGTACTGTAGGCACATCCAAACCACAACCTTGTAGCAGAATGGGAGGTTTGTCTGGATGTTTATTTCAAATCATAATAATGGAATCCTATAGGGATTTAGGAAGGTCAACTTCACTGCCAACACATATATGAAACATTTGGTCGTTTACCAATATCACCTCAACTTTTTATTTTATTTTTTATTCACTTAATCAATTCCTGATTATGCGACACTTACATTTCAAGGCAAAGGTTGGTTCCTCACTTTAAAACCTCCTTCGTGGCAACCAAAATGTATGGGGGGGGAACAAATAAACGAGTCTAAGGCTCAATTTTTTTTCCTCCTAGATTTCTAGATAAAAGGCAATTATAGTCCAGCCAGCAACAGAACGGCTGCAGGGATGATTACACTCAGCATTAGCCATTGGGCTTGGAGCTGTCCAGCTGTGAGGGCCTATCAGTTATTAGGATTGGATCCATGTTGATACATTGGAGGTTAGACTTAATCAAATGTCTGCACTCCTGTATTGATTCGCAGCACTAACGCAGAACACAGTAACGAGCCCAGGCTGAATCTCAATACCCAACGTCCATCATACACAGAAGACTTTATTTTCCCAGCAAATATTTTTTGATCTTATTTTTATCAGTAATGTAAACCAAAAATCTCCCATTCCCACAATGTTATTGTTCCAGTCCAAACTGTTGCTGGAAAGGTTTAAAAACACCAACCCTAAGCAGGAACTCTCACTAATGTAGATAAAGGTACAGTGCAGATCTGTCACAGGAGGACAGATGAAGTCCATTCATTTAGGGTTTAGCATTTACTGAGATTATTAGGAAGGCTGAAGGAGTCCTGGATATGTTCTAACTAGAACTGTTAGTGAGAATCTGTGAATTGGTGGGTGTGGGAAGGGAGGCTGGTTATATACTACAGGCCCCAGGAGAGGTATATCTTTAGTGCCTTCAACCCTCTTGTAGTAGGAGAACTTCCAATCATTTGAAGGATTTTCTGTTTGTGGGTTTAAACCGCCTATTCTCATTATAATTCAAACACATTTTGTATTGGGACCTAATCCCGACAGCCGCAGGGGTTAAAAAGGATTGAATGGGTCTTTGGCAAACGTGATTGAATGAATGGGAATAAGCCAGTATCAGTTTAACAGCTCTGAAAATGGAGGTTTTATTACTGTAAGTATTGCAGTGGAACCTTCCTATTTATGTAGAATTTCATTTGAATTGTGCCTATATTTTCAGTGTTTTACTTGTATGGGAAGCCGATTTAAATGCAGAGGACAGAGAAAAAGAGCAGCGAAATTAACATCAAATGGGTTGTCCGGACCGTGGTTATAGTCCCATGAAACTCCCCTTACTACATTTGCTTTCTAGCCAGTCTAAATTATTATGCTGCACATTGAGGGTTACAGCATATTTCAGTAATACAGAATATGATGGCTGCTGTATTCTTCCACTTTTTTTACTGCATCATGTGATGATGTATTAACTAGAACAGATCCAAGGGGTTGCTCCGCACTCTACTCACATCCGCTTCAGTAGTCTTCTCAGCTGGGTGCCTGCTGACATAACTAACCTCTGAAGAAGGTGCCATTTTGCCACCGAAACGTCAGTGTGTGAATAAACACCATATGTTGTAAGTAGGGTGTGCGTTGTAATTGTGCTTGCATTTGGATCTTATACCGAAGTATAAACTAGCCCTACAGAGATCGATAATGTATTTTTTGTCCCAAACAATAGACTGCTCATGGATTTCCAAGCAGTTATTGTCCGAGAAGGCGATTCCTCTGTGGGCACATGTGCAGGTTGGTACGTTATCTCTATCTACTTCCTGATCAGTTTTCAATCAGAAGTATTTGCTGCACATCAAGCCAGTGTATGACTAGCCTAAAATAATGCTGGACACACACATTAGTGATAGAGGCTGAACGCATCGGTACAACAGGACTGGCCCTTTAGCTCAATGTGTATACCACAGTTCCAAGCGTTCCCGAGGGCCCAAAGAATAGATTCAGTCATCTTTCAAAGATCTTTCATGTGTGTACCCAGCTTTACACAGAGCAAAATACATAATTGTTTAAACATGTACTATTTATTGTATGTTTGTTCAGTGTATATTTGTGCATATAAACTCTCAGTTCATTCTGTATACCACTGCAATGCGCCCTGACAGGTTAGCACAGGTCAGTCACATGACATGACAGAGGTGGCTAATTACACCAGCCTGTAAGGCCACTGCTTCTGGAAGGGTCATATTATAAAGATAGTCAATTCACATTTGTGACCCACTGCAGGCGATTCCTCCTGGCAGCTTTCAACCATCCTTATTATAATTTCCCACGATGCACGCGCAGCTACCAGATCAGACTATCTCCTCAACACACTGATTTGTGTCTGCAGTGTATCGCGTTAGCACGGTCTGGCGACAATAGGCTCAAATCCATCCCATGCATAGTTTGCACACATTGGGCAGTCTGGTTTAGTCTGGGTACCACAGGATATTTAGCCAAGTCAATCACCAAGCCCAATTCTACTTTGAGATCAACTTACATCAGTTTAATATATCAGCAGGGGCACCTGATAAGTCAGGGAAAATGTCAGCACTACTAGAATTATTCTGACTAACAGACCTTGTGTTACCAAGCCTTAGCTGGCCATACTTAAAGGCATATTGCCGACATTTTAACGTTTTAACCATGCCCACTTTTAAAACAAACACGCCAACTTTAAGTATACCTTCTGTACAGCATCAAAGTTACTGGGATGGGTACAATCGGTTTGCTGGGTATTACTTTCAAACTTTCCCAGCAGGTGGGAATGTTTCTCCAAAGTTTCCTAGCAGTTCCTTGGAGCAGCAACAAGAATGTACATTGTAATGAAACAGCAGCAGTACAGATTTAAAGGTCTGCTGGGTTCACGAATAACCAGAGCCCTGGGCATTGTCCATCTGGCTGTCTCT
Organism: Hymenochirus boettgeri; assembly: GCA_019447015.1. Classification (NCBI taxonomy): domain Eukaryota; kingdom Metazoa; phylum Chordata; class Amphibia; order Anura; family Pipidae; genus Hymenochirus; species Hymenochirus boettgeri. The sequence continues at coordinate 38,417,764 of CM033476.1, forward strand.
GCCCAATTGGGAACATTCTGCAGGAGAAAAACAAGAGTGGGACACAATGGTTAAAATGTGGGACTGTCCTGCAAAATCAGGGTCTGATGGCAACTAAGAAACAGCTGCACAACATATACTTTCCAATTAAAGATCGATCTGTGCACCACCTCGCACCATCAATCACAAGTAGATTTGACAACTTGAGCTCAGCCACTGGTTAAAGGAACATTCACTTTTCTGCTATGCCCAATCACTTTTTGATCAATTAACTGATCAACATAAATCTGAAGTCTATTGATTAAAAAAAACGAATCTGTAGGGCTACTGTAGAGTTATCTGTGTCATACACTACAGCTACCCATACACTTCAATCCAAGAAAATCAACCGTAAACAACTGAGGTGTACAGATGGCACTCAAGAAAGGTAGACTACTGCTCTCCCTGCTTGTACACACACAGTTGGTATTTCCACATAGTAATCCTGTTTCCTTGAGTGCCTAGTGTCACTGCAACCTCCTCATGATGTCTCCCTCCGTCACCGCTTTCTAGTTACACAGAAATAAACAAGTCTGTCTCTCAGACACCAACCCAATCCTCTTCCTTTTGCAGGAGCTGTCATGTAACTACTGGCTGACCTGCCCCTAACCTACTTCAACCGAAATAAAACTAATTATATTCCCTGGAATGGGAGGCTACAGAAGTTGAGTGTGAAAGGCCACTGCTAGCTCTAATTAAAGGTGCTCTATGAATAAATATCAATAATAGCTAAGGGAGTATATGCTAAGATTATGAGGTATTTGAAATAAGAATAATGGTTGTAGAATGAGTTTGTGTTCAGGAGAGGTCCACCACACGTTGGTGGTGTGTACAGTATATACCTTTAGGGTGTGTATAAGAATTTGTTTTTTACACCTTTAATTAACGTTGTTTTCCTAAAGAAACCTACATGGGCCTCCAAATAGTGTAAGATAATCCTTGCCCGTGATTAATTTTCTAATAGGGAGCTGTGAATAGCAAAACCTAAAAGGGCTTTGATGGGGTTGATGATGTCATTAGCCTTTTTTACTGTATTCTGATAGGCTTAGTTGCTAATGGCACACTCTTTTCTCCATTTCTGATTGGTTTATTCTAATTTAGGGTATGTATGGGATTTTTTTCGGTACTGATTCCTTTATTTGCTGCTTCCTGTACACTTATTATTCTTTTACAGATTCAGATGATCACATCTCTGAGCTGAAGTATTTGTACTATTACAAGGCCACATTTCAATGCTAGAATTCATTCTCCTTTAATAAAAATAATCACATTAACAAAGAGATCGTACTGTAGGGATCATTTTGTACCCAAAGTGTTGTACAATTGCCTTGTTTATTCCTAACACACTTTGCTTTTTTGTTCCTTGGTGTGTGTTCATTAATGACTGCAACATTTTTTATTGGGGCGGAAGTGTCCTCACAACAACTCTGTCTTTCATTTAGTCTTTTTATTGGTTAGACACCTCTCGTTTTTCTCCCCTTTTTAAAAAAAAAAATGTATTACAGATGGAACACACGGGATTTACTAGCAGGTTTGATGACCTTTTTTTTTGATTTTAAAAAATTTTTTATTTGTTTGTATCTTTTGCTTTGGAAGCATTTTACTGATCTCAACAATGAATCCACCCACGTCCTATACAGTATAAAGGGGCTGATGGAATACGAGGTGAAAACGTTTTCCCGTGCTATTAATTTGCAGTAACCAATCAGGTATTACAGCATTAATAATAAAGTTAAGGTAATGATGATGAGTCTGGCTGCATGGGGAGTGTGAGTAATCTGGGGTTCAAAAGATGAAACATGGGAAAGGTAAATTTCCAGAAAGAGTTTCCTATATAGATTAAGTTTTAAATGGTGCAAACTGCAATTACTTTACAGAATCTAAAAAATCAGACGAGAATGTAGACAAACTCAATCCCCTTGTATGTGGAACAGGGCTATTTTCTTAAAAAGCAATTATACTGCTCCAAATAACCCCACGGTTCTTGGAAATATGGCAGTCTGAACGTTCCCCCTATACTGTATATAAAGAGAATACTAGGGTCTTGGTATATAGGGAGAACGCTAGGGACTGTGTATATGGGGAGAACACTAGGGACTGTGTATATGGGGAGAACCTAGGGACTGTGTATATGGGGAGAACACTAGGACTGTGTATATAGGAGAATAGGGACTGTGTATATGGGAAACACTAGGGACTGTGTTATAGGGAGAATAGGGACGTGTATATGGGGAAACACTAGTATGTTTATGGGGAGAACACTAGGGACTGTGTTTATAGGGAAACGTTAAGGATGTGGTATATGGGGAGAACGCTAGGGACTGTGTATTAGGGAGAACTCTAGGGACTGTGTATATGGGGAGAACACTAGGGACTATATATATAGGGAAAGGCTGGGACTGTATATGGGAGAACGCAAAGGACTGTGTATATAGGGAAAGTGCTAGGGACTGTGTATATAGGGAAATAGGGACTGTGTATATGGGGAGAACCATAGGGACTGTATTATAGGGAAAGGGTCTAGGGACTGTATATGGGGAGAACGCAAAGGACTGTGTATATAGGAAAGTGCTAGGGACTGTGTAATAGGGAGAATAGGGACTGTGTAATGGGAAAACACTAGGGACTGGTATATGGGTAGAACACTAGGACTGTGTATATGGGGAGAACACTAGGGACTGTGTATATGTGATGAGAACACTAGGACTGTGTATATGGGAAACGTAAGGATTGTTGTATATGGGGAGAACGCTAGGGACTGTGTATATAGGGAGAACTCTAGGGACTGTGTATATGGGGAGAACACTAGGGACTGTGTATATGGGAGAACGCTAGGGACTGTGTATATAGGGAGAATAGGGACTGTGTTATGGGGAAACACTAGGGACTGTGTATATGGGTAGAACACTAGGGACTGTGTTATATGGGGAGAAACTAGGACTGTGGTGTAGGGGAGAACACTAGGGACTGTATACATAGGGAAAGGGCTAGGGAGAGTATATGGGGAAACGCAAGGACTGTGTATATAGGGAAGTGCGGGACTGTGTATATGGGAGAATAGGGACTGTGTATAGGGAAGATAGGGACTGTGTATATGGGGAGAACACTAAGGGACTGTGTATATAGGGAGAACTTTAAGGATTGTGTATATGGGGAGAACGCTAGGGACTGTGTATATAGGGAGAACTCTAGGGACTGTGTATATGGTAACACTAGGGACTGTATATATAGGGAAAGGGCTAGGGACTGTATATGGGGAGACACTAGGACTGTGAGATAGGGAGAATGCTAGGGACTGTGTATATAGGGAGAATAGGGACTGTGTATATGGGGAGAACACTAGGGACTGTATATATAGGGAAAGGGCTAGGGACTGTATATGGGGAGAACGCTATCACGCGATCACACTTTAAAGCTTCGTACACACGTTGGATAATTGTCGTACGATGCAGCCGACGAACGAGTAATCGCACAATATTTATATGAAAATATAGCATCAATGATCGTCAAAGACCAACGACCGTCGACTATTGTTGTTTTTTTCTTTCGATCAGCCTGGCAAATTTTTTCTGACAATTATCGTATATTTGTACATGGTTGGCAGATTATCGTTAACGTTCTACGGAAAAATATATTAAAGGCGCACGCGCTGCTTTTCGTAATTGCGCGAAGATACGAATGTTACTTTACGTACGAACGTCTATATCTAACGACTTTCGTGGTGATATTGTTGCTGTGTGTACAGATGTTGTTTCAATTATGAGGATTAACGATAAGGTTGTTGAACTTTCGTCAGCTGCATCGTACGAAAATCATCCAACGTGTGTACGAGGCTTTAGGTTGTAAACTGGCTGCCTCCAGTCATGCTGCTTGCCCTGCCCAGGCAGTAATCAGTAATAAAAGGATGTCGTGCAGCAGAGAGGTCTTAGTACACAACACAAATGTAGTTGCAAATGGGGCTCTTTATTGTAGTGAGTAGTGCATTATCAAGTGTGATAAAGGGAGCTAGGGACTGTGTGGAACGACAGGATTTACCCATTATCCTTCGTATGTATGGCCACCTTATATAGCTTAATGTCCTTTGTTTATTTATTTTTTTACAAACCAACTAATATCTTATTATTTCATTTTAAGTAAAATCCATTTTTGAAATTCCAAGAGTTCTTTTCTGTTGGCACACCAATGCAGAAGACACAAAATGATCATCCAAGATAAATATTTTAGTGAATCTAAAAGGCCTAGGACATATTTGCATTTCTGTAAATATGCTGATTCCATTTCATGGTTAAACTCCAAGTTACACTAAGCGTAGATTTGGTGTTAGATCAGCAATGCAAATATGGAACTCAGTATTTCCCCCGCACACATTCCTTCCTGAAATGTTCATGTCTCTTATCTGACAGGCCCTTAAATAGCTTCTTTCTAGAAACAATCACAGGCTGCAGTGCACAGACTTTTGGGTTTCCTACTTGGAGTTTGCTTGCCAAGAGGTGAGACCCTCTCTCCAGGACACAGAAGAGACATGTCCTGTTTTTGCCTCAAGGCCTAGGTTGACACATGATATACATTCAGACAGTTCATTTGGTTCCATTCCTGTTCATTCATCTTTTATCCCACAGTAGGAATTGAAATTCGTCTCAATTACCGAGTCACAGCCCTCTATAGAGTTCTGCTTGTAGCTCCAGTTTTACAGGAACAAAAAATAATAATAAAACATTGTGCGTGTTCTGGTTGAGCCTGTCCTAATTGGTGGAGATTTCTATTAAATATTAAGATGTCTAGAAGGCATAAATAAATATTATCAATGCAAATGTATTTATTATTTTAACATAACATTATATTCGGCTTTCAGGCAATAGGGTCTTATGCATTATACTGAGGATTTACCATAATAAAAGGGAAAGAAATATGAATTGTACACCTTTCTGCCTTTCTATTAGAGATCAGACAGGAAAAAGCTATACAGCTTAAGATGAAGTGGGCTTAAAGGAGCAAAAGGCCCTGTACAGAGCATAAATGAAAATACAACCTTCTTAAAACTGAAGATACTTCACAGCCTCATGCTATAAAATAGCCTTGCCCAACTAATCCATAAAATATGGAATGATTTCTCACTCCCAGCATTCCCAGAGAAGTAGGTGGAGATCAGCTAGAGATCAGATTAAAGCTGGTTATACACTGCAAATCTACATCCCAGAGTTCCTGGCATGTTTAGAAAACCATCCGACACATTCACATTGTGACCGGTGTTAAGGTTGTAATGTCGATCACAAACCATAATCCGCCATGAAAACTTTGTAAATCTTTGTAAATCTGCGTAATGACGGTTTAGTATATGGCCAGCATTACACTTCTAAGTCTCAGCAACTCATTGGTGGCTCAACTAGAACAAGGCAAGTGGTAGTAATCGGAGGCATAATTTTGTGAATAAGTTTGCAAACTCCAGGTAAGGTTAATATTTCTGTGTTTTTTGTTTTTGGGGGTGGGGAGCATGGTATAAATTTTCATGTGGGTGTGGAAATGCCTGACAATTATTTTATTAAAATGATGTACTTCTCATCTAATGAGATAAATAAATTTATGCTCCCAGTTATCACCGGTCACTATATAATGGACTAACTATATTAGAATGAATCACAAAAATTCTAACTGATCTGTGAGTTGTTGTTTTATGGAAAACCCTAGCCAAGAAAATTTGGTCCAAGGAGCACATCTATGTGGACTAAAGTACTAAGTGGAGTGCCTTAGGGTTCTGTACTGGGGCCACATTAATTTAATCTGTTTATAAATGATTAAAGCCTCGTACACAGGTGAAGCATTTGGGGTTTAACAATCCTTGTGCCACCTACACCATAAATAACTCTGTGTAATAACTCTCTTGGTTTTATTTAGTAGATAACAAACACATTCCAGACAGCAACAGCTAGAGCAGTGGATAACTACCTCTCCGCGCGGGGGGGCAGACGTTAGTGGGCCCACCATAAGCCTAAGATCTCTCGGATCAGACGTTTTTAAACAGGTATAAATGAAAGAAAATGTGATCAGCTGTTTAAAAATTCTGATTGCAGAAGAGATCTTGGAGGAGAGAGAGAGTCAGGGACCCGGCTCCATCTCGGGGGGCCTGGGCCCTGCAGGTACTCCCCTGAGCTACAGCTAGCAAGATATTGTCTTGTATAAAGAGGGAATAGATTCAAGGGAGAAAATATTTTTTCTCCCTTTACAAAGAATGGTAAGGCCCTAATTTAGAATAGGTAGATTAACAAGTTAGGGGATAAGTGTGGGGAAATGATCGCTTCATATAATATTAAGGGCCATACAATAAACTCTCTGTGATTATTTAATAATAGGTCATAGCATAGGACTTGTGGACATCTTTTAAGTGCATGTTCACCCCCAAAACTATAATTCCCCCACTACTGGCCCCATGTGTAGTGCATAAGAATCTTTACCTTACATACTCACTAAATGGTTCTCTGCAATGTTTCCCCAAAGTCCCAAAAACTGGCAACCAGGAGCCTAGCAGAGGCATATAGGACTCTTCTCCTGTCTTCCTCTGGGAGAATGTTTCATGGCAGTAAAGCCCTCCCCCCCTCCCATTTTGGTCTCCTCCCCCTAGCAAAATCCGTTTTAATATGTGTAGGCTTCCTCCTCAGCCAACCGCTATATTATAATTGCCAGAAAGTCCCTCGATCTTTTACTTACCTTTCCTCTATCCCGCCATTCTGAACTGCCGGCAGCTGCATCCGTGATGGCTGTCCCAGCAATCACAGACGCGGCTTCGGTTTGGCCCCTGCTTGTAAGCATGCAAGCAGAAGGCCGGGCAGTGCGGTGGAGGATAGAGGGAAGATAAGTAATGATCGGGGGACTTTTGGCAATTATAATAATGCGGTTGGGTGGGGGGAGGAAGCCCTACAACATATAAAAAATGTTTAGAAGGGTGGACATGCCCTTTAAGATTGAAGAACAAGAGTTTAATCTTCAGGTTTTACCTTAAAATGATGTACTTCTCATCTAATGAGATAAATAAATTTATGCTCTCAGTTATCACCGGTCACTATATAATGGACTAACTATATTAGAACGAAAGCGCATAAATTTATTTATCTCATTAGATGAGAAGTACATCATTTTAATAAAATAATTGTCAGGCATTTCCACACCCACATGAAAATTTATACCATGCTCCCCACCCCCAAAAACAAAAAACACAGAAATATTAACCTTACCTGGAGTTTGCAAACTATTCACAAAATTATGCCTCCTGATACTACCACTTGCCTTGTTCTAGCTGTTGAGCCACCAATGAGTTGCTGAGACTTAGAAGTGTAATGCTGGCATATACTAAACCGTCATTACGCAGATTTTAAGTTACCTTACAAAGTTTCCATGGCGGATTATGGTTTGTGATCGACATTACAACCTTAACACCGGTCACAATGTGAATGTGTCGGATGGTTTTCTAAACATGCCAGGAACTCTGGGATGTAGATTTGCAGTGTATAACCAGCTTTAATCTGATCTCTAGCTGATCTCCACCTACTTCTCTGGGAATGCTGGGAGTGAGAAATCATTCCATTTTTATGGATTAGTTGGGCAAGGCTATTATTCATGAGGCTGTGAAGTATCTTCCGTTTTAAGAAGGTTGTATTTTCATTTATGCTCTGTACAGGCCTTTTGCTCCTTTAAGCCCACTTCATCTTAAGCTGTATAGCTTTTCCTGTCTGATCTCTAATAGAAAGGCAGAAAGGTGTACAATTCATATTTCTTTCCCTGTTATTATGGTAAATCCTCAGTATAATGCATAAGACCCTATTGCCTGAAAGCCGAATATAATGTTATGTTAAAATAATAAATACATTTGCATTGATAATATTTATTTATGCCTTCTAGACATCTTAATATTTAATAGAAATCTCCACCAATTAGGACAGGCTCAACCAGAACACGCACAATGTTTTATTATTATTTTTGTTCCTGTAAAACTGGAGCTACAAGCAGAACACTTATAGAGGGCTGTGACTCGGTAATTGAGACGAATTTCAATTCCTACTGTGGGATAAAAGATGAATGAACAGGAATGGAACCAAATGAACTGTTCGAATGTATATCATGTGTCAACCTAGGCCTTGAGGCAAAAACAGGACATGTCTCTTCTGTGTCCTGGAGAGAGGGTCTCACCTCTTGGCAAGCAAACTCCAAGTAGGAAACCCAAAAGTCTGTGCACTGCAGCCTGTGATTGTTTCTAGAAAGAAGCTATTAAGGGCCCCGTCAGATAAGAGACATGAACATTCAGGAAGGAATGTGTGCGGGGGGAAATACTGAGTTCCATATTTGCATTGCTGATCTAACACCAAATCTACGCTTAGTGTAACTTGGAGTTAACCATGAAATGGAATCAGCATATTACAGAAATGCAAATATGTCCTAGGCTTTTAGATTCACTAAAATATTTATCTTGGATGATCATTTTGTGTCTTCTGCATTGGTGTGCCAACAGAAAAGAACTCTTGGAATTTCAAAAATGGATTTTACTTAAATGAATAATAAGATATTAGTTGGTTTGTAAAAAATAAATAAACAAAGGACATTAAGCTATATAGGTGGCCATACATACGAAGGATAATGGTAAATCCTGTCGTTCCACACAGTCCCTAGCTCCCTATCACACTTGATAATGCACTACTCACTACAATAAAGAGCCCCATTTGCAACTACATTTGTGTTGTGTACTAAGACCTCTCTGCTGCACGACATCCTTATTACGATTACTGCCTGGGCAGGGCAAGCAGCCATGACTGGAGGCAGCCAGTTTACAAACCTAAAGCCTCGTACACAAGTTGGATGATTTTCGTACGATGCAGCTGACGAAAATTCAACAACCTTATCGTTAATCCTCATAATTGAAACAACATCTACACACAGCAACAATATCACCACGAAAGTCGTTAGATATAGACGTTCGTAGTAAAGTAACATTCGTATCTTCGCGCAATTACGAAAAGCAGCGCGTGCGCCTTTAATAATTTTTCCGTAGAACGTTAACGATAATCTGCCACCTGTACAAATATACGATAATTGTCAGAAAAAATTTGCCAGGCTGATCGAAAGAAAAAAACAACAATAGTCGACGGTCGTGGTCTTTGACGATCATTGATGCTATATTTTCATATAAATATTGTGCGATTACTCGTTCGTCGGCTGCATCGTACGACAATTATCCAACGTGTGTACGAAGCTTTAAAGTGTGATCGCGTGATAGCGTTCTCCCCATATACAGTCCCTAGCCCTTTCCCTATATATACAGTCCCTAGTGTTCTCCCCATATACACAGTCCCTATTCTCCCTATATACACAGTCCCTAGCATTCTCCCTATATACACAGTCCCTAGTGTTCTCCCCATATACAGTCCCTAGCCCTTTCCCTATATATACAGTCCCTAGTGTTATCCCTATATACACAGTCCCTAGAGTTCTCCCTATATACACAGTCCCTAGCGTTCTCCCCATATACACAATTCTTAAAGTTCTCCCTATATACACAGTCCCTAGTGTTCTCCCCATATACACAGTCCCTAGCGTTCTCCCATATACACAGTCTATCTCCCTATATACAGTCCCTCAGCACTTTCCTATATACACAGTCCTTGCGTTCTCCCCATATACTATCCCTAGCCCTTTCCCTATGTATACAGTCCCTAGTGTTCTCCCCATACACACAGTCCATAGTGCATCTCACCATATACACAGTCCCTAGTGTTCTACCTATATACACAGTCCCTAGTGTTTCCCCATATACACAGTCCCTATTTCTCCCTATATACACAGTCCCTAGCGTTCTCCCCATATACACAGTCCTAGTGTTCTCCCCATATACACAGTCCCTAGAGTTCTCCTATATACACAGTCCCTAGCGTTCTCCCCATATACACAAACCTCTTAACGTTCTCCCATATCAACAGTCCCTAGTGTTCTCCCCATATACACATCCTATTCCCAATACACAGTCCCTAGTGTTCTACCCTAATACACAGTCCCTAGTGTTTCCCCATATACACAGTCCCTATTCTCCTATATACACAGTCCCTAGCATTCCCTATATACACAGTCCTTTGCGTTCTCCCCATATACAGGCCCTAGCCCTTCCCATATTAACAGCCCTAGTGTTCTCCCCATATACACAGTCCCATTCTCCAAATACACAGTCCCTAGCACTTTCCCTATATACACAGTCCTTTGCGTTCTCCCCATATACAGTCCCTAGCCTTTCCCTATATATAGTCCCTAGTGTTCTCCCATATACCAGTCCCTGGTTCTCCCTAATACACAGTCCCAGCGTTCTCCCCATATACACAATCCTTAACGTTTCCAAAACACACTAGTGTTCCCCATATACACAGCCCTAGTGTTCTCCCCATAACACCACACACCAAACACAGTCCTAGTGTTCTCCCCATAACACAGTCCTATTCTCCCTATATACACAGTCCCTAGTGTCTCCCCATATACACAGTCCCTATTCTCCCCTATATACACATCATCCTAGTGTTTCCCCATATACACAGTCCCTAGCGTTCTCCCTTATACACAGACCCTAGTATTCTCCTTAATACAGTATAGGGGGAACGTTCAAGACTGCCATATTTCCAGAACCGTGGGGTTATTGGAGCAGTATAATTGCTTTTTAAGAAAATCAGCCCTGTTCCACATACAAGGGGATTGAGTTTGTCTACAATTCTCGTCTGATTTTTTAGATTCTGTAAAAGTAATTAGCAGTTTGCCACCATTTAAAACTTAATCTATATAGGAAACTCTTTCTGGAAATTTACCTTTCCCATGTTTCTTTTGAACCCCAGATTACTCACACTCCCCATGCAGCCAGACCTCATCATCATTACCTTAACTTTATTATTAATGCTGTGTATACCTGATTGGTTACTGCAAATTAATAGCACGGGAAAACGTTTTCACCTCGTATTCCATCAGCCCCTTATACTTTATAGGACGTGGGCTGGATTCCATTGTTGAGATCAGTAAAATGCTTCCAAAGCAAAAGAATAAAACAAATAAACAATTTTTTAAAATCAAAAACAGGTCATCAAAACTGCATAGTAAATCCCGTGTTGTTCCATCTGTAATACATTTTTTTTTTTAAAAAGGGAAGAGAGGGAGAAAAACGAGAGGTGTCTAACCAATAAAAAGACTAAATGAAAGACAGCATTGTTGTGAGTGACACTTCCGCCCCAATAAAAATGTTGCAGTCATAATGAACACACACCAAGGAACAAAAAAAGCAAAGTGTGTTAGGATAAAACAAGGCAATTGTACAACACTTTGGGTACAAAATGATCCCACAGTACGATCTCTTTGTTAATGTGATTATTTTTATTAAAGGAGAACTGTAATTCTAGCATTGAAATGTGGCCTTGTAATAGTACAAATACTTCAGCTCAGAGATGTTGATCATCTGAATCTGTAAAAGAATAATAAGTGTACAGGAAGCAGCAAATAAAGGAATCAGTACCGAAAATTCCCATAACATACCCCTAAATTAGAATAAACCAATCAGAAATGAGAAAAAGAGTGTGCCATTAGCAACTAAGCCTATCAGAATAAAGTAACAAAGGCTAATGACATCATCAACCCCATCAAAGCCCTTTTGGTTTGCTATTCACAGCTCCCTATTAGAAAATTAATACGGGCAAGGATTATTCTTACACTATTTGGAGGCCCATGTAGGTCTTCTTTAGGCAAACAACGTTAATTAAAGGTGTAAAAAACAAATTCTTATACACACCCTAAAGGTATATACTGTACACACCACAACTGTGTGGTGACCTCTCCTGAACACAAACTCATTCTACAACCATTATTCTTATTTCAAATACCTCATAATCTTAGCAATATACTCCCTTAGCTATTATTGATATTTATTCATAGAGCACCTTTAATTAGAGCTGCAGTGCCTTTCACACTCAACTTCTGTAGCCTCCACTTCCAGGGAATATAATTAGTTTTATTTCGGTTGAAGTAGGTTAGGGGCAGGTCAGCCAGTAGTTACATGACAGCTCCTGCAAAAGGAAAGAGGATTGGGTTGGTGTCTGGGAGCAGAACTGTTTTATTTCTTGTAACTAGAAAGCGGTGGGCGAGGGAGACATCATGAGGAGGTTGCAGTGACACTAGGCACTCAAGGAAACAGGATTACTATGCTGGAAATACCAACTGTGTGTGTACAAGCAGGGAGAGCAGATAGTCTACCTTTCTTGAGTGCATCTGTACACCTCAGTTGTTTACGGTTGATTTTCTTGGATTCGAAGTGTATGCGGTAGCTGTAGTGTATGACACAGATAACTCTACAGTAGCCATACAGATTCGTTTTTTTTAATCAATAGACTTCAGATTGATGTTGATCAGTTAATTGATCAAAAAGTGATTGGGCATAGCAGAAAAGTGAATGTTCCTTTAACCAGTGGCTGCAGCTCAAGTTGTCAAATCTACTTGTGATTGATGGTGCGAGTGGTGCACAGATCGATCCTTTAATTGGAAAGTATAGATTGTTGTGCAGCTGTTTCTTATGTTGCCATCAGACCTGATTTGCAGGACAGTCCCACATTTTAACATTGTGTCCCACTCTTGTTTTTCTCCTGCAGAATGGTCCCAAATTGGGCAGAGAGCAGCCAGATGGAGCAATTGCCCAGGGCTCTGGTATTCAGTGAACCCAGCAGACCTTAAATCTGTACTGCTGCTGTTTCATTACAATGTTACATCTTGTTGCTGCTACCAAGGAACTGCTGGAGGAAACTTTGGAGAAACATTCCACCTGCTGGGAAAGTTTGAAAAGTAATACCCCAAACCGATTGTACCCACTCCAGTAACTTTGATGTCTACAGAAGTTATACTTAAAGTTGGCGTGTTTGTTTTAAAATAGGGGGCATGTTAAAACGTTAAAATGTCGGCAAATATGCCTGTAAGTATGGCCAGCTTAAGGCTTGGTACACACGGTCTGTTAGTCAGAATAATTCTAGTAGTGCTGACATTTCTCCTGAACTTATCAGGTGCCCTGCTTGAATATATTAAACTGATGTCAAGTTGATCTCAAAGTAGATATTGGGCCTGGTGATTGACTTGGCCAAAATATCCTGTGTGTACCCAGACTAAACCAGTGCCCAATTGTGTGCAAACTATGCATGGGATGGATTTGAGCATTGTCGACCAGACAGTGCTAACTGCAGATACACTGAGACACAAATCCAGTGTGTATGAGGATATAGTCTGATCTGGTAGCTGCGCGTGCATCGTGGGAAATTATAATAAGGATGGTTGGAAAGCTGCCAGGAGAATCTGCTGCAGTGGGTCACAATGTGAATTGACTACTCATTAATATTTGGACCCTTCCAGAGAGCAGTGGCCTTACAGGCTGGTGTAATTTAGCCACCTCTGTCATGTGTGACTGACCTGTGCTAACCTGTCAGGGCGCATTGCAGTGGTATACAGAATGAACTGAGAGTTTATATGCACAAATATACAATGAACAAACATACAATAATACTGTACATGTTTAAACAATATGTATTTTGCCTGTGTAAAGCTGGGTACACACATGAAAGATCTTTGAAAGATGATGCTGAATCTATTCTTTGGCCCTCGGAACGCTTGGAACTGTGGTATACACATTAGCGATAAAGGGCCAGTCCTGTTGTACCGATGCGTTCAGCCCTCTATCATAATGTGTGTGTCCAGCTTTATTCTTAGGCTAGTCATACACGGCTTGATGTGCAGCAAATACTCTCTGATTGAAACTGATCAGGAAGTAGATAGAGATAACGTACCAACCTTGCCACATGTGCCCCAGGAGGAATCGCCTTTCGGACAATAAACTGCTTGAAATCCATGAGCAGTCTATTGTTTGGGACAAAAATAACATTATCGATCTCTGCTAGGGTAGTAATTATATCGTTCGATAAGACCAAATGCAAGCAAATTATCAACGCACACACCATACTTACAACATATGTGGTTATTACACACAATGACGTTTCGTGGCAAAATGGCACTTTTCAGAGGTTTAGTTATGTCAGAGGCACCCAGCGGAAGACTACTGAACGGATGTGAGTAGAGTGCGGAGAACCCCTTGGATCTGTTCTAGTTTAATACATCATCACATGATGCAGTAAAAAAAGTGGAAGAATCAGCAGCAATCATATTCATGTATTACTGAAATATGCTGTACGATATTGCAGCAGTGGCATAATTTAGACTGGCTAGAAAGCAAATGTAGTAAGGGGGAGTTTCATGGGATATGAACCACGGTCCGGACAACCCATTTGATGTTAATTTCCTGTCTTTTTCTCGCGTCTCTGCATTTAATCGGCTTCCCATACAAGTAAAACACTGAAAATAGGCCAATTCAAATGAAATTCTACATAAATAGGAAGGTTCCACTGCAATATTACAGTAATAAAACTCCATTTTCAGAGCTGTTAAATGATTACTGTGCTTATTCCATTCATTCAATCACGTTTGCCAAAAGACCCATTCAATCCTTTTTAAAAACCCCTGCGGCCGTTCGGGATTTAACCACAATTACATATCTACCACTATCAGCCTCACCACAATTATATATCTACCACTATCAGCCTCACTACAATTACATATCTACTACTAACAGCCTCACCACAATTACATATCTACTACTATGAAGTATTAGACATTCTTTAAAGAACATGTCCAGCAATATAACTAATATAACTAAAATTTAACTATACATATACCATCCCCAAATATGCTGTAAATACTTGCGATATCTGAAACCCTTTCTGCCTGGGTTCTGCTTCCTTCTGCTGCAAAATGGATTTGAGCATGCACAGCAGAAGTGAGGCGTTTTTAGATAGCATCTGTAATTTATTGGCTGTGATGTCACTGTTGTGGCTTAAACTGGCAGCCCCAACTATGAAGAAGACCGGTGAAGGATCTTTCCAGAAGTATCTTTGAGGAAGGTAAGTATAATCAATATGAGGTTTGGGGGGTGTTAACCCTATAGTTAATTTTGGTAATTTGGCTGGACATGCCCTTAAAATATATAGGGGGAGATTCAATATGGCGCTATTTAGTACTGTGTGGGAGGCTTTAAAGTCACGCTCCTTACCTTAGCCTGATCCCGCGATGCAATACCTGATGTAATCTCGTTTACTTTGAGTATTGTATTGCGGGATCGATCTAAGGTAAGTAACGCAATATTAAGTATTGAATCTCCCCAATATTTTTAGAAATTAAATTGCCACATGTACCAGTGAGGGGATAGCAACTGCAGGACTGAATAGGATTTAATATTTCTACAACAGTTGAATTTCCATAATTGACAATAACAGCGTGACAGAAAACATCTTTATTTAGGAAACAAAGGAAATAGAAACTACACATGAAATTTGTATTTTTAGAAATCTGAGTGTTTGGTGACTCTTATTGCCGTAAGCGGTCAGAGCAGCCCAGTATATCTTAAAATATTAAAGGACCTGTTTACGCTCAACCCAAGAAAATCTGAAGGATGTTTAGTAATTAGTGTTCCCCTATCTCTTGTTTTTTTCTGCTAAAATGAAAGATGAAAAATGTATAATTGATGCAGAAATACATAACGGGCCTTAATATTGCCACATTGAGAAAAATCCAGAATTGAACAGGGAAAACTTAAGTGCTACGCTTAGTGGTTTTTTTTTTTTTGCACCTGATTTTGCCTTTTCCGACTCCGTCACAGACCATTGAACATGGCCTTAATGTTCTGAATATAAGGTCTGCAGCTGCTCATCCACATTATGATGCCAACGTGTGTAGATTGTCAGAACGTTTCTTGATTTGCAGTGTCTCAAAGGTCAGTGGCTAGAAGGCTTCCGTAGATAACAGATGTTGGATTTTATAGCTGAATCGCTACTAATTCCATGTGCATATGTATACTATATTCTATTGCCTTTCTAGGAATATTCTTAGTAGGCCAACTGCAAATTTTATACAAAATGGTATTTTCACATAGTTTTATAGATAGTTTAACATAGAATTATTAGAAAAAACATTTTATATTGTAGAAAAGGGAATGTCCAGCCCCAAATATGACATTTGATATTTTTATAGAGAAGCCCAAAAACCTTAATCATTGTACTCACACTGCCCAGAATGGCACACAAAGCTAGTTACTGAACACAATCCCTGCAGGCAATTTGCTAAGAGCAGGGAAAGATCAGAGCTTTCACGCATGCTCAGATGAGCTTTTAAACTGCTCTCAATGGACAAGTCTCCAGGTAACTGAGCCATTGGCTGTGACATCATACATTCTGTCTGTGACATCAACCAAGAGTTTGCTAGCATCTGATGCAGGGAACGGGCTGAATAATTAGCTTTGAGTGCAGTTTTGGGCAGGCTATAAAGATCTTATAGGGAGATGCAATATCCTGCGCTAACGAGAAAATAAGCGCTAAAATCACGCTAACCTATGTACTAACGCGTTAGTGAAGGTTTTGCACTGCTTGCAGCATGTTGCAAATTTTTTTTCTTTGCGCAGCGCAGTGATGCAATAAATTTTGCACCGTTTTTTGCGCTAGTTTTTTGCACGACAATTAACGCCTCTTCAATGGTGTCTTTAAAATATGCGCAAAAGGTCGCAACTTACCGCTAGCGTTTTCGCAATGTATTAACGGTCGCAACGTGGTTAATACATTACGGAAAGAGTGCACCTAGGTTGCGATAGCGAAATATATTGCATCTCCCTCTTAGGGTTTTGGGGGGGCTTCTCAATTAGAATATGAAACGTCATTTTGGGGGTGGACAGAGCAATATACACAATTCCTGTTTATCTATATAGTCACAAACATACCTGGATTTAAATGGATTTTCATTCTGAATATTCCCATATTTTGTTTGACATTACAGATAGTATACACAATACATAGATAGGTGTAGGGACTAAAATAGAGGTGTCAGGTTTGGTTTGTGGAATTGGGGTTTATTCTTGGATGCTCTTTCTAGAACGTGTATTCAGCACTAAGTTACAAATGATCTAAAAAGAGTTTATCACTGCACAAAGTTCCCTGTCCTAAAGAGAGTACGGTTTAGCTTGCATATAATAAGCACACTCATACAAAGTTAATTTATTTAGAATGTAAATCAATCTGTCAATCAGAATCCCATATACAAAAGGGACATCTTGGAAATGGAAGCAGTTCAGAGAAGGGCAACTAAATTAATAAGGGGAATGGAGGGGCTTGAATATGCAGGCAGATTAGACAAGTTAGGGCTGTTTACATTAGAGAAGCGATGTTTGCGTGGGGATATGATCACTATACAAATATATTAATGGGCCATACAATAAACTGTCTGGTGCATTGTTCACTAATAGGGCATATCAGAGGACACGTGGACATCCTTTAAGGTTGGAAGAAAAGAAGTTTCATCTTCAGGTTAGGAAAGGTTTCTTTACAGTGAGAACGGTGAAACTGTGGAACTGTCTTCCAGCAGATGTGGTAATGGCAAGTTCATTGAATAGCTTTAAAAGTGGGCTGGATAAGTTTCTAAAACTAAACAATATTGAGAATTACTGGTATTAATACATATACTGTAGTTCTGGTTGGTAAAGGGATACTATATAATATTGAGAATTACTGGTATTAATACATTTACTGTAGTTCTGGTTGGTACAGGGATACTTTATAATATTGAGAATTACTGGTATTAATACATTTACTGTAGTTCTGGTTGGTACGGGGATACTATATAATATTGAGAATTACTGGTATTAATACATTTACTGTAGTTCTGGTTGGTACAGGGATACTATATACTATTGAGAATTACTGGTATTAATACATTTACTGTAGTTCTGGTTGGTACAGGGATACTATATAATATTGGGAATTACTGGTATTAATACATTTACTGTAGTTCTGGTTGGTACAGGGATACTTTATAATATTGAGAATTACTGGTATTAATACATTTACTGTAGTTCTGGTTGGTACGGGGATACTATATAATATTGAGAATTACTGGTATTAGTAAGTCTCAGCAACTCATTGGGGGCTCAACTAGAACAAGGCAAGTGGTAGTAATCGAGGCATAATTTTGTGAATAAGTTTGCAAACTCCAGGTAAGGTTAATATTTCTGTGTTTTTGTTTTTGGGGGTGGGGAGCATGGTATAAATTTTCATGTGGGTGTGGAAATGCCTGACAATTATTTTATTAAAATGATGTACTTCTCATCTAATGAGATAAATAAATTTATGCTCCCAGTTATCACCGGTCACTATATAATGGACTAACTATATTGAATGATCACAAAAATTCTACTGATCTGTGAGTTGTTGTTTTTATGGAAAACCCTAGCCAAGAAAATTTGGTCAAAGGAGCTACATCTATGTGGACTAAAGTACTAAGTGGAGTGCCTTAGGGTTCTGTCTGGGGCCAATCAGCAAAAGTGATCCTGCACGTCCACCTGTGGGTGCCCACTCCTCCGATAGTCCAACCTTAATGGACATATATCATAGGAAACAGAAGAAGCGAGGGTCGCACTCCAAAGTAATTAACTTCAATTTATTGTAAACACATATGTGTGGTTTACAATAAATTGAAGTTAATTTACTTTGGAGTGCGACCCTCGCTTCTTTGCTGTTTCCTTCTGTACTGGGGCCACATTAATTTAATCTGTTTATAAATGATTAAAGCCTTGTACACAGGTGAAGCATTTGGGGTTTAACATCCTTGTGCCACCTACACCATAAATAACTTGTGTAATAACTCTTTTTTGGTTATTTAGTAGTAACAAACACAATTCCAGACAGCAACAGCTAGAGCAGTGGCATAACTACCTCTCCGCGCGGGGGGGCAGACGTTAGTAGGGCCCACCATAAGCCTAAGATCTCTGTGATCAGACGTTTTTAAAACGCGTATAAATGAAAGATAAATGTGATCAGCTGTTAAAAATTACTGATGCAGAAGAGATCTTGGGGAGGAGAGAGTCAGGGACTCGGGGGGCCTGGGCCCCTGCAGGTACTCCCTGAGCTACAGCTAGCAGATATTGTCTTGTATAAAGAGGGAATAGATTCAAGGGAGAAAAATATTTTTCTCTCCTTTACAAAGCACTGTAAGGCCTATTAGAATGCTTATCTGAATGAGTTCAAGCACTAATAATAGAATGAAGGTGACTATACAGGTAGATTAAACAAGTTAGGGGATAAGTGTGGGGAAATGATCGCTTCATATAAATATATAAGGGCCATACAATAAACTCTCTGGTGCATTATTACTAATAGGGCATAGCTGAGGACTTGTGGACATCTTTTAAGTGCATGTCCACCCCCAAAACTATAATTTCCCCCACTACTGGCCCACTGTGTAGTGCATAAGAATCTTTACTTACATCCCATCTCAAATGGTTCTCCTGCAATGGTCCCCCAAAGTCCAAAAAAGGCAACCAGGAGCCTAGCAGAGTCATATAGGACTCTTCCTCCTGTCTCTCCTCTGGGAGATTTTGCCATGCGCAGTAAAGCCCTCCCCCCTCCCATTTTGGTTCTCCCCCTAGCATTAATCCGTTTTAATATGTTGTAGGGCTTCCTCCCTCAGCCCCAACCGCTATATTATAATTGCCAGAAAGTCCCTCGTTATTACTCTCCCTTTACCTTCCTCTATTCCGCCGTTCTGAACGCGGCAGCTGCATCCGTGATTGGCTGCCTCTCAGCCAATCACAGACGCGGCTTCCGTTTGGCCCTGCTTGTAAGCATGCAAGCAGAAGGCCGGGCAGTGCGGTGGAGGATAGAGGGAAGATAAGTAATGATCGGGGGACTTTTGGCAATTATAATAATGGGTTGGGGCTGGGGGGAGGAAGCCCTACAACATATAAAAAAATGTTTAGAAGGGTGGACATTCCCTTTAAGATTAGAAGACAAGAAGTTTATCTTCAGGTTTTTACAGTGAGAACAGTGAAACTGTCTTCAGCAGATGTGGAACTTTAAAGTTTTAAAACTAAAAAATATTGAGAATTACTGGTATTAATACATATACTGTAGTTCTGGTTGGTACAGGGATACTATATAATATTGAGAATTACTGGTATTAATACATTTACTGTAGTTCTGGTTGGTACAGGGATACTATATAATATTGAGAATTACTGGTTTTAATACATATACTGTAGTTCTGGTTGGTACGGGGATACTATATAATATGAGAATTACCAGAATTAATACTATACTGTAGTTTGGTTGGTACGGGGATACATATAATATTGAGAATTACTGGTATTAATACATATACTGTAGTTCTGGTTGGTACAGGGATACTATATAATTGAGAATTACCAGAATAAATACATATACTGTAGTTCTGGTTGGTACGGGGATACTATATAATATTGAGAATTACTGGATTATAACATATACTGTAGTTCTGGTTGGTACAGGGATACAATTAATATTGAGAATACTGGTATTAATACACATACTGTAGTTCTGGTTGTACGGGGATACTATATAATATTGAGAATTACCAGTATTAATACATATACTGTAGTTCTGGTTGGTACAGGGATACATATAATATTGAGAATTAACTGGTATTAATACATATACTGTAGTTCTGGTTGGTACAGGGATACTATATAATATTGAGAATTACTGGTATTAATACATATACTGTAGTTCTGGTTGGTATAGGGATAACTATATAATGTTGAGATTACTGGTATAATACATATACTGTAGTTTCTGGTCGGTACAGGGATACTATATAATATTAGAATTACTGGTATAATACATATACTGTAGTTCTGGTTGATCCAGGGATACTATATAATATTGAGAATTACTGGTATTAAACATATACTGTAGTTCTGCTTGGTATAGGGATACTATATAATGTTGAGATTACTGGTATTAATACATATACTGTAGTTCTGGTGGTATAGGGATACTATATAATGTTGAGAATTACTGGTATTAATACATATATGTAGTTTTAGTACAGGGATACTATATAATATGGGAATTACTGGTATTAATACATATACTGTAGTTCTGGTTGGTACAGGGATACTATATAATATTGAGAATTACTGGTATTAATACATTACATGTAGTTCTGGTTGGTATAGTGATACTATATAAGTTGAGAATTACTGGTATTAATACATATACTAGTTCTGGTTAGTACAGGGATACTATATAATATTGGGAATTACTGGTTATACATATATGTGTTCTGGTTGGTACAGGGATACTATATAATATGAGAATACTGGTATTAATAAATATACTGTAGTTCTGGTTGGTACAGGGATACTATATAATTTGAGAATACTGGTATTAATACATATTGTAGTTCTGATTGATCCAGGAATACTTTTTTTCTCCTGACTGACCGTTTGGCTCTTCGTCTGGTCGACCAGGAGGAAGGAATGTCGGTTGTGTCAATAGTGGCCGCGGCCAACACTTTACCACGACTGACTGTGTGGTCCACAGAGGTTTTCCACCATGTCCGATTCAGAAGAACGGTTGGTTGGACACGGCCGAAAATCCATGCGATCATTTCGACCTGTAGACGGATACTCTAAACTATCGGCCGATTGGACCGAAATATTGCATGGTGTGTACCAGGCTTTAGAGTCAGGAAGGATTTTTCCCACCCTTTTTCAGCTTTCCTCTGGTTGATCTGTAAGGTAGTAGGGTAATGAGTAGGGATTAAAGGATGAACTAGATGGACTTTGTCTTCATTCAACCTCCGTTACTATGTTACATATAGGGAGCTAGATGTGGATGCGCCATTAAACTTCTGCTTTTGGGCCAGAGGTCTATGCACAGTCTCAGCCAGTGTAGATAATTGGTTTTAGTCACAGAGCCATAATCACACTGTGAAGAGGTAGGAGGAGGACAGGATGAACACAAACAACCCTGCACAGTACAAGGTAATAATCCCAGTTTTAGTGGTTGGGACAGTGAGAAGAACAGACTCTGTCATGCATTTAAGGATAAAATAGACGCTGGTTCTCCTGACCTTTGCATGGAATATTAAACTCTTTTGAGTGCTTTTGTTAAGATTGTCCCATTGCTCCTCACCCACTAAAACCTATGTGCTACATTAATCACGGTGCTTTGATTCTACTTGGCTTATCTGTGTAACACGGAGGAGAAAGAGGAATCTCTCAACTCATTAACCCTTTTGCAATCAAGTGTTAACAGTTCACAGGATCAAGGATTAAGTTTGGTTTTAGAAATTGGGGAAAAATACAAATGTTGTTTTTTTGGTAATTGGTGCAAAACCCCATTCTGTCACTTCATTATTGAAAACCATGGTCTTTATTCATAAGATATAAGAGGGTCCATCTTTCCCCCCCCCAACCCCCCCTGAAACCCCTAAGGCTGTGTACATTCCAACAGGCCGAAATAGTGGACAGAATCTTCACCCATGAAGGACCAACGTTCATTAGACATTGGAAATTAAATCCAATCTTCAATAAACTGGCAATTATGTGAGATTTCATCCCAACCAAACTGTCTAAAGCGAAATATTCGCAGCATGTACCAGTCTAACGCTCAGTACAGACATGTGGTCGAAGGGCAACCCATGACACACGACTGGGAGAAAAATCAACTACAGTTCATCTATGAACATTCAGTTGGGCATTGTTAATGGACCGCCGGATTGGATCATCAGTGACACCCAATTGAATAGCCATAAGCAAACAGAGCACCTATAGATAACCGATAGTCAGCCAAAAGGACCGTTCGTGTCCAGTTGGGTGTCTCGGGTTGCCCGCTAATTACACGTCGTACTGAGCTTTAGACTGGGCACATGCTGGCCAATAGAAGTATCTATATTTTGCACAATAAACCGTGATCACACAAGTAGTGTGTGGAGGATTGCACCTACCTAACTGTAGGCCAAAGCCATCTTCAGTGTGTTAGAGTGACTCTGGACTCTTTCCTACTTTAGCTGAAGTCCATTTCCAAATGAAACGACGGGACGTACCCGGGTACAGTTTAAAGCAGGATCATTTCCCTTAAGCATGGCACACACAGGACAACTTTAGCCTGTTTTCTGGCCTACTGATTGTATTGTGCATGTACCATGATTTACTGGTATTCTGGAGATGTATTTTGCAGTCAGACACAGTCGAATCACCCAGCCAATCCCACCAAAATATTGTGGGTAAATTTTGTGTTCATTCAATGAGCATTGATTCTTTTTCAATCTAATGGTCAATCTAAAGGCTTCAAAAACAATTTATTTATATTTTCTTGATCCGTAAGGTCAGAAAACTCTTGATTGTCCAAGTTAGATTTAATCAAGTCCTGTTCGATCATAATATCAAGCTCGGATAATTTTGTGTTTAATTATCTTTGATCAACTGTCAATACAATTATTGAAAAGTCAATTGAAATATAAATAGCCCAGAACTGGATTTGTGAATGGCTGTGGGGGAGGAATAACAGTCTTTCAACCCAACATCCTGTAGTCTATGGGGTGCCGTTTGTTCCAGATAATTTAGTCAAACAAAAACAATACTTGGTGATAAAACTATATTTAGGTCGACCAAAATAAATTTTCTGGGAACCAAATATACATTTAGTCAACAAAAAATACACTTTTGGTGACAAAACTATATTTAGTCGACCTAAAGTAATTCGTGTTTACAAAACATATTTAAAAAAACATGTTTTGGTGACAAAACTATATTAGTCACACAAAAAGAAAATGTTATTTTGATGACCAAAATCTTTTTTGTGAACAAAATGTACAGTGGATTGAAACAGAATATTTTTTGTATACAAAAAGTGGTGAAAAGAAACATTATGCTGACAAAAGAAAATTTTGTAGACTAAATACATATTGTAGCATAAGTGTATGGTTTTTGTACACAAAATGACAATAAGGTAATTGTTTGCTTTCCCTTTAATCCCTTCAGAAAAAATGTGTACACTTAATGATTCTCTTGCCCATAATATATTCCCTTTAAACTCTTTAATAAGAAATATCTGGTATATGATACACTTCCCCTTTAAAAATTGTAATTGTCATACGTTACCTAAATACATTCTGGTAAATGGAAAATGTTCCTTTAATCTCTGCCGTAAGAAAATACTACTAAATGTCACAGTCCTTATTATATTTTTATGGGCAAGGGCCCACTAGGCAGCACACAAGAATCAATCGCAACATTGCGCGGTTCATGTGCGCTACCCTGGTGTGACTGCAATGCTTTGATGTTACCCTATAGCAATGCATGCGATGCGTATAAAAAATGGTGAAGCGCATGCGCTGCGAAAAGGGTCGGCAGCTCAAGGAGCGGATATAGTGGGGTCATCCCCATCCTCTTCTATTGGTGTGAGCTAAAGCAGTGCACAGCGCACACCAAAATAGGCTAGAGGGGCCTAGCCCTAACTCCTTACTTTACAGACCCAATCCCTGTCAAATGTAGCTTCCCGGCAGGGTGGGGAGGATGGCGTGGTGGAGTCGGGAAGGGGGCGTGGTATAAGACATTATCAGGGTGGAGCGGAGTTAGGACAAGGAGATGGGTATCTGGACATAAAAGTGGCATTCTGGGGGTGGAGAATACAGGCACTTGCAATCCAGGGAGTTTGGGGTGGTCTCACAAGAGTGCGGGAGAAACTGGGAGACTTCTGCGACTGTGGAAGGGGTTGGATACCTGACTTTAGAGTTGTCCTGAGTTAAATCTTCCCTTGAAGAAATCAGCTAAATAAGAAAAAACTACTGCCTCATCTATCTAAAGCAGTGACGCCCAACCCGTGGACCGCGCGAACAAATTAGCGTAAATCCCCATTATTGGGTTTGTATTGGTTTTACACTAATTTGTGTTTGCTGCGCTATTTTCAAAATTCTGAAAATAAGGCAGCGCAGCCTATGTAATATAGGCAGAATTGAGTTTTGCGCTACCTTGTAAGGCAGAGCCACAGAGCGGTGCTTCTTACCTGACCGAGATCCTACCATTCAGTAACTCTCACAAAGGGATTTACAACATTGTGGATCGCCAAAGGTAAGTATAAGGCAGCATCTTCTGGTTCTACAAGTAGTATCATATACCAGATATTTCTTATTAAAGAGTTTAAGGGAATATATTATGGGCAAGAGAGAATTAGGTGTACACATTTTTCTGAAGGATATTAAAGGGAAAGCAAACAATTTAACAGTTTTTGGGTTTTTTTTTACAAAAATTAAAGGGAAAGCTTGCCATTGACATACCATTAACAAACATAACTCTTGGTGCACAAAATTGCATTTTTATAGAAAAAGTATGCTTGTTTCATTTTGTGTACAAATACTACAAATTTATGCTACAAGATGTATTAAGTCTACAAACTTTTTTTGCCAGCATAATCTTTCTTTTCACCCCTTTTTGTATACAAAAAATATTCTGTTTCAATCCACTCTAATTTTGTTCACAAAAAAGATTTTGGGCATCAAATATTAATTTTGGTGCTACAGTTGTTTTTTTGTGACTAAATGTAGTTTTGCAACCACCGAATTTCTTTTGGTCGAACTATATATAGTATTGTCACCAAAATGTTGCTTTTGTTGACTAAAATGCTTTGTGTAGAATAATTATCCTGCACTAGTCCCACCTGGACACTGATGCCTGTCTAGACCACTGAGAACCCGTCAGCGCTGGAGAAGAAGATTAACACACGTTAGGTGCAGTAAAATCTCTTTTCTCTTTTATTCATATTGTACATTGGAATATATCAACAAAAAAAAGGGGCTTTGCCAGGAAAGGGGCATTGCAGACTTTGGGGGCGATGCAATATTTTTTCCGACGCAGCTTACCTGCCCGAGTTCCGCGATGCAAAAATCCCTGTGCGAGATTTTGTACATGCGGGATCTCTGCCAGGAAGTGCGCGGCTAACGCCTCCTATTCAGTGGCGTAAAGTTTCGCGCTACATGGTAGCGCAAAACTTACTAAGGGCGGTTTGCATCGCCTGGCCACCGATTTCCGAGCATTCTCGGAATGGCGCAGGCAATGCAAACTCAGTGTAAAACCCACGGTAACCTGATGAACATCGGATTGCGTGGGGTTTCAATGACTTGGGATTTTGGCCAATATTGCATCGCCCCCTTTGTGTCTGCAGATGATGTAATAAAAACCTTGAATGTGAAGATAGAGTCAGTTGACACACAATGTAGGAGGCAAAAGACCTTGAGCTCAGAACATTTGGAAATAAAACATCTGCAATAACACGACATAATATAAGTCAAAATGGAGTCAAAGAACAAAATGGCTGCTATTAGGCTAAGGGATTATAGGGCTCTCAGTGATCTAGACAGGCTCAGTGCAGGTGGGACTAGTGCAGGAAATTATTCAACACTTTGTTACCAAGATTCCTTTGGTCGACTAAATATAGTAATTCCCAAAATGTTTGTTGTTTTTGTTCACTAAATATATTTTGTCCCACTGAATTTCTTTTGGCCACCAAAGTGTGTTTTTTTGTTACAAAATGATCTGGGAACAAACGGCCCCCATAAGTAGTCACACTACAACCAATGTGGTAACTGGAAATAATGTTCATATGCCTGAATGATAAATGTGTGTTCCTGCATAATTTATTCATAATATTCAGCATGTTGTGGGAACATAGTGGGAACAATTTATGGGCAATTTTCACATTTGGGAGCAGGCAGCAGATTCTGAAATACTGGCAAGGGACACAATTATTCACATAGTCAGAGATACGTAGCATTATAATTCACTTCATGCATTATTTCTATTCTGGATTTGGGGTCTTCCTAATGCAATTAATTTAAAGACTCTCAACTTAGGGGGCTTCATATTGAGTTTATCTACTGGGTTTGTGAGTCCATCTCAGCAGCGGAAGTGCAGTTCTACTAAATAGCGCCAATTGGGGGGCGCAACGTGACACCATATCCAATGTATGAAATACAGACATGGGAATAATGAGAGAAAAGTAAATAAATAATAAAAATATAAATAAATACACTTGAAAAGAGAAAGTGGAGGCACGAGGAGCAGGGGAGCTGAGGCTGAAACAATTAAGATCCATAATTCAGTGCAGCCAGAAGGAAACAGTTGGTGGAAGTGACTGAACTGAATTATTAGTTTTATACTATTATATTCTGGTTATAGTAGAGAACATGGGGCAGTACAGTGAGAGGAAGAGGCAGAGAGCTTACAAATCAACATGCAGATGTACGTGGGGGCACAGAATGGGATGGAGATACAATAGTCCATGAAAACATTGCATCCAACTATAGTCCATGCCCTACCATACCACCCTTTTATTGTAACTATGCGACCAACAGTATACTACTGCCGTACCTGGGTTAATCATTTTGCAATCAACTTGTGCCCTGATGCTGACCCTACACTAGGAGATATTGGATACATTAGAGTTTGTTTGCAGATGAACCTCTAACATTCATGTAAATACCGCATGTTACAGACAGCAGCTCTCTCATGCTCCTGCAACACTCCCATCTGGGATCACAAAAAAGAACAGGACACACATGGGGGAATTCAAGATGTGTGTAAACAGTGTAGGGAACCTTCAATTTGATCCCACATGGTCACAGTCAGGAAAATCAAGCGAATGTCGCGGGTATGTGCCATCAATGACCCATCTTAAGGTGGCCATACACTACAAAAGGTTATACCAATGTAATGTGATCTTAAACCACTTGATACTTTGATAGACAGATGGAGATATGTATATATCTATGTATATGCATCATATGTAGAATGTACATATGATCGACATTCAACTTATTGTGATTATGTCGAATGTCACCTATTGTGAGGTTATATTTAAATTACATTTAAAGGGGAAGGTTCAGTGTAAATACATATGCTTTCAGAAATAAGAGCAGTATTTTTTTCCCACCATGACCGTAAACTGTCCAATTTCAGCATTTTGTCTGTGTATAATAAATAATGTAACCGAAATACTGAATTCCTGTTGCAGGACCCCACGTAGAGAAGTTGATGGTCTCTGCCCTTGACCAGCGCTGGGTTGATTCAGTGTTGCTCAGTAGTATAGAGATTTGAGCATCTTGACCCCTCCAACAGCCAATCAGTAGAAATGACTGTAAGGAACATCCAAGGAAGTGGTGCATCCTGGAAGAAGAAGGCAGTTGAAACCTGAAAGTCAGTCACCATGTCAACAGCAGGAAACAAGCAAAGGGTTTGAAATCAACTGATTTTTCAAAATGGAGAGAATATGTAGAATAAATAAGAAGAAGGCCTAACAAAACAAAAAGTTAACAATATTGATAATTTCACCTGAACGTCCTTTAATCGGAACTTAGAAAATAGTACAATCATTGATCAATCAACTCAAAAAAAAAACCTGTCATTATAGACCTATTCATATAAATTTCCACTGGTCCTGTTATTGTTTAATTTGCTTCTCAGAGTTAAGTTTACAAACCATGACATATCTGCCAATAGATTTACAGAGAGATGTTAAAAATCCTAGTGTTAAGTAGAGAGGGACTCAGACCAATTGAGACCCTGATCCGACACCGGAAACCCTCGGTTCACCATCCGAATGATCCGTCCGAATTGGACGGACCGTCCGGATTTCGGGTCCGAATATAATCATCGATGAGCGAGGGTTATCGAAAATAGCCTGAACGGTTCGATAATCCTCGAAAATACGAGTGGAAACTTAAAAGTCATCTTGTGATTGTATTTTCGTAATCCTCGAAAAAAGCCACAAACATTCGATAAACGAAAACGCAACAAAACTGGGGGTTTTCGGCCATCTCTAGGTAAGCAATAAATGTGAACAGAAAGGAAAACAGAAATCAAGTTGACCAACTTGATCTAAAACATTTCATGTACGGCTGCTCGCCGCCACCACAAAGGTAAACAAAGTACGTATGGTCTTTTATGATCTTGTACATATGAATAGAAGATAAAAAATGACTATTTATCAAAAAAACTCATAACAGCAACCACAAACTGGAATCGATTTCCATACTAATGTTCAGCTGTGTACTGATTATTAACAAGTGAAGTGCCGTTGTAATGTATCAAACGAAATCATACTAGAAGCATCTCAAAAACATGGCCAGAGACTTGAAAGAAATTAGACTTTATACTCAACTAATAGATCAACTTTTGTGATCAAAACCAAAAATATTGATCAAAGCAAACGATGATGAAATGCAAAAATGAAAGGGCATGTCAATACTTTATAAAAAAATTTCCCCTATGAAAGTATGTCCTCCCCAGCCCCGACCCTCTATAAAATAATTTAAGAAGTGCCCGATCTTACTTACCTTCCCTCTCTCCTCCGACGCACGCCCGGTCTCAGAGTGCAAGACACTGCGCAAGCAGGGGGCGGGACAGGCAGCTGCGTCCGTGATTGGTGAGAGGCAGCCAATCACGGACACGGCTGCCCAGAATGCCGGGGGAGAGAGGAAGGTAAGTAGAGTTCGGGGGACTTTCTTAAAAATGTTTTTAGCGGTTGGGCTGGGGAAAGGAACCAGAATATATGGCCAAGGGGTTCTTGTGCTAGGGGAGGGATAGCAAATGGGGAGGGAAAGGGGAGGGAGAGAAGGCCTGCCAGTGCACATGCCAACTTCTCCGGAGGTGGACAGGAGGCAGAGTCCTTATGTACTTGCAATCTCCTGGTGGGCAGTTTTGAGACTTTGGGGGGGGGGGATATACAGGAGAACCATATGGAGCTGGGATGTGAGGTAAGGATTTTAGTACAATAAGGCTTGGGGTAATCATTAGTGGGGGGGATTTTATGTTTTATGGGTGACATGCCCTTTTTAACTGTGTATGGATAAGTTAAGGCAAAGATCCAGGTGCTGAATGTCTGCCTGTCACCTACACTGACCCATTATAGGAGGCGCCATCCTTAATTCCTATCCTCCTTTAAGTGGGAGCCATGCCCACTGCAGGGACTCAGAAGAACCATCAGTTGTATCACACAAAACCCCACCCCCAAACTTCTAACCATTTTTAAGGCAGCACAGCCTGAAACATATTTCAGAAGAATGGACAGAGAATGGTTTTTGTGACTGTAACTCTTGCTCTTAAAGAATCCACGGCAATTTAGATTAGATACCATAGTAACATAGTAATTGAGGTTGATAAAGAAATATGTCTATCAAGTCCAACCCGCACTTAAAAAGGGGGGGGGGATCTTCCTGACTCCAAACGGCTAATCGGAAAGTATCCCTGGATCAACCAGATCTACAGTAAATGTATAATACCAGTAATTCTCACTATTTTTAGTTTTAGAAAACTATCCAGGCCTTTTAAAAAGCATTTAATGAACTTGCCATTACCACATCTTCTGGAAGACAGTTCACCACTGTAAAGAAACTTCCTAACCTGAATATGAAGCTTACTTTCTATTCCAATCTTAAAGGATGTCCACGTGTCCTCGAAATGAGCATAATAGTAAACAATGCCACCAGAGAGTTATTTGTATGGCCCATTATTATTGTGAATAAAGTGATCATATCCACACGCAAACGTTGATTCTCCAATGTAACACAGCCTAACTTGTCTAATCTGCCTGCATCTATTCAAGCCACCCATTCCCTTATTAATTTAGTGCCCTTTCTGAATTGCTTCCATTTCCAAGATGTCCTCTTTTGCCGTATATACTCGAGTATAAAACCGTCCGACCACCAGTATAAACCGAGGTACCCAATTTCAGCTAAAAATCCTAACTAAAAGGAGTTGATTGACTCGAGTATAAACCGAGCTTTATTAGCTGGAGTTGTAGTTTCCAAACATCTTGAATCCACCCTCACTTGTGACATTCAAGATGTTTGGAAACTACAACTCCAGCTAATAAAGCATGCTGGGGTTGTAGTTTCCTAACACATCTTGAATGCACCCCACCCAGTTCAGTTTGTACCTGTGGCTTCTCACTACAGGAAAACTGTGGGCTCTCCTCCATCCAAGGGCTTCCTGTGTTCCAGGGACTGTCCTGTGCCGAATGGAAGGTAAGCGTTCCTCTGCATTCGGCATCCGCTGCGCTCATTACTGTACTGGCGCGCCAGCTGACGTCACTAATTGGGCCCGGGCTTGGCGCGGGCAGTGACGTCAGGCCCGCGCGGCAGTAAGAGAAATGATCGTGCGGCTGCCGGAGTGCTAAGGGTAGTAGTGACTCGAGTATAAAACGAGTCCAAGTTTTCAGGCTGAATTTACAGCCTGAAAAAATCCGGTTTATATCCTCAAGTATATACGGTATATGGGATTTCAAACTCTCACTGCATATCCAAATGAGGCCTTACCAGTGCCTTGTAAAGAGGGAGAATATTAGTCTTTCCCTCTTGAACTATTCCCCTCTTTATACAAGACAATATCTTGCTAGCTCTCACATGCTACCTGGCATTGTTTCGTACAGCTAACTTATGTTTATCTACAGAACCCCCAAATCTTTTCCATTACAGATACTTAACACAGAGTTATATGGTGTAGGTGGAACAGGGATTATTAAATCCCAATGCATCACGTTACATTAATCACATCGAATCTCACTCTGCCATTCTGCTGCCCATTTGATATCTATCTAGGTCTGCTTGCAGCACTTGCACATCATTTGAAGTTTCCAAAGCTCTGCATAGTTTAGTGTCATCAGACAAACAAGAGAGACCTTGCTCTCACTGCCCCCTTTAAGTCATTTATAAACAGATTATACTGACCCGCCCCCAATACAGAACCCTTCTAACACTCCACTTAGAACTTGAGCCCAATAGACTGTAGTCCATTAACCACCCATCTCGTTGCAATCACAACTAACCCCCAGTTCCCTCCCTATCCTTATGAACAAACTGTTTCTATTCTAGGCCAACAGTCCGCATTTATACATCGTAGTGCCTATGTGGCACTAGTCAGTACAAAAGCTTTTGACAATACCAAGTATACCCCATCAATGCTGTGCCTGAGTCCAACTTTCTTACTCACTTCTCATAAAAAACCAATTATGAGAGACTTTTTAAAAGACTTGTATGGAGGCCAAGTTACGCTTTAAGGTCTGGGACACACACAGCAGAATTTTTGGCCGACCGACCATTCCGCACGGACCACTTTCGGTTTGTTCGGAAATTTCTGTGGTGTGAGAGGACTGCGTGCACCGAGGGCTGGTCGCCCATTCGTCCGAATCGGATTTGAACGGCGATCAGACATGTGGTAAATCAAGGCGATTTTACAGTTCCCTATGGGCGACCAATCACGCGTACGTGCACTGTACATTTGTCCAGACCGCCGAGAGCTCACTAGTATGCGAATACTCGGTCGGGACAAATTTTATCTATTTAAATGTATGAACCACATCTGCTTGCTCCCTTAGGGCCCTGATTGGTAAACTTTCTCACTTTTAGAACTTCCTGGACTTTGTTTTGGCACATTATAGCATTTACGGGAGGGGATTCAATAAAAGGTCTTATCGTTTAAAATGGTGCTAATTTTGCCCCCAACCAAACAGATCTTATTTAAAATTTGTATGGTAAAATCTGATTTGGTTTGGGGGAAAAATTAGCACCATTTAACGATAAGTAACTTTTATGAAACCCTGTTAGTTTGCGATTTTGCTTGTTCTTGACCCTGTTTCTCCTTGACTGCCCCTGCTTCTTGCGCCTGGATCCAACTTAGTATACGACTTGGCTTGTTTGAATCTTGTATTCGACCCCGGCTAGTTTCAGACAAAGTCTTTCTCTGACCTACTGTACCTTTGTGATGGGACTGATTTCCATATTATGATCCACCCACACCTCTTCGGACCCGACTTGTTACTCGTCCCTTGTCCCCATATATTTCAGTTTATTTGTTTGATTTTATCGCTGATGCCACATGTTGCTCTTGTTGCCACAACTTTCTAGGTTTTCCAATATCATTGAGGATTCTTGCTCCCCAAGTACTGGGTGCAATGTTCGTTCAGGCGGGTTGCCTGGCACAAATAACGGGGGCATGACTATAGGTGAGACAGGCGTAGAGATGGGATGACTACATGAAAGACTGGGACTTAACTGGGTGCATTAAGCAGCTACTATTCTGCTAGTTTTAGGGGCAAAAACAAGGAAATTGAATTTTGCCCACAACAGAAATGAAAACTGTACAAGCAAAACCTGCTCCTTTAGAAATGTGACCCGTTTCCTTTATCGATGAAACATGATTGCTTCTCAAGTATTTTAGCTCTGTGTTATGAATGTAAGAAATACATTTTTGTAACGATTCTCCATATTTAGCTAGATCCAGATAGAAATAAAAACTATTGGGCTTGGAAAAGGATCATGTAGATCCAAAACATTTGCTAAGAGCACGAAATATAAATTGCTTGTAGTGCATACAGCATGAGCGGCGCCTTTGTGCTGCGAAACTG
This sequence comes from Hymenochirus boettgeri, assembly GCA_019447015.1. Lineage (NCBI taxonomy): Eukaryota > Metazoa > Chordata > Amphibia > Anura > Pipidae > Hymenochirus > Hymenochirus boettgeri. The sequence goes on from CM033476.1 coordinate 38,451,132, forward strand.
CTGCTGGGGACGGCCGGCAGCAAATGAGACCTTCAAAGGCATACCATAGACCAAACGCCAAAACCAGCGTTTTCACAACTATTGGGTTTTGTAAGATTTGCTAGTTTATTGCAGTAACCAATCAAAAGTTAGAAACAGTAAACAAGCAGTATGTTTCCCAAACGCGACCAAACTTTCCGTTTGATCGGTTGGGCGCGGTTGAAAAACGACTGTCAGCTGCCAGTTAAGGCGAATGGGTGATAAGAAATGTCAGACAAACACTGTGACTTCTTTCCAATGATGACCAGCCTCCAGATGTTTTCCAGGGCGACCAATTGTTTGGTCAGGAAAAAAAAAATCTCTTCCAGCGATTGGTTGCTTGCAGATTAATTGTACAGCAAATGTTGAACCTTTTTAAATAAGACCCATAATAATCAGTTGTTTAGATTTAGGATGTTAGCTTAGTCTATGTAGAACTTGCCTTGTGAGGTTTTATTCCTAAGGGCATTGCATTTTTTTGTTAACATCCGCAGGGTATTTATTGCAGCAGACTTCTTGTACCATGTCATTCTGCATTGAGAAAGCCGGTTAGACTGAATAGCAACAACAAAGAAATCGAACTTACAAGTCCCTTTGATGGAACTGATACAAGAGATATGTAGAATCTTATTTTGAAACTTTGGTTCTACATTACATTGGTGAAGATTATTGCATGTCATTGTGGTTCATACTTCCTATCTTACAAGAGGTCTGCTGATGGAGTATGAAACCCATGGTTATTTTTTTGGCTGTACAAGGGTTTACAACATTTTACACACGGGCCATTATATCACTGTGACAAATTTAAAAGGAAAATACTTTACAAGAAGCTGTGAACCCATCATCAAAGACCACACCACTGACACTCAAAAGAGGAAAACGTAGCACGCTCTGTTTTAGAGTGTCACAAGGGCGATCTTCAACACCATGCTGTGGGTGTATGACAAACGCACCAAAATGACCATCTGATGTACTTTTATTTATTGTCAATCCCACATGACCATTAAAGCAGGTGGAAATTCCGTACTGTAATGGCCAACTGCCAGCATATGTTCTCTGTGATGCGCTGAAAGCTGAAGTCTAGGATCACCACTAATGACAACAAAGCATTTATTGCAGGAAATAACAAAAGAGCCAAATAAAAAACAACTGTTCTCACCATGAAAAGAAACGGTGACAAACTGAAATTAAAAAGAGCAGAAGTAGGAGAACGGTTTTAGAGCTCATCTGTTCATTTTGAACAGTATTGCATTGGGTAAAACGAGCAAAGGCACAATATTTGGGTGGACACCACAAAGGCGCCCATTTAAGCTGGGCACACAACCTCTTCATTTATATATTCATTGCCTTTTTCTTATACCGATCTGTGCACAGAAAACACACATAATCCACTGATACCATACTTATACTTAAGGTACTCAGGGAGCCAATGGCACTGCGGCCCACTCCTCGTTTCCCACTATCACGGACTGGGTGCTATTTTATGGCTGATGACAACACCAGATTCCAATAGTGAACAATAACAAGATCTGCAAAAATGGTTTTTCAAACATCCCTACTGCCAATCTATGAATACTGTTCAAGTCCTAATGCAAAGGGCATGGGCCGGGGATGGGATTGTCACGTATTCAGTGCCTAAACACAAGGACAACTATTCATTTGGTACAATCAGTTACTGTGTGTACCCAGACTTACTATAATTATTTTTGGAAAAAGAGGACTGCACAGCCCGTTTATGGAGTTGTAATTTCATATTATCGTGAATGTTTTTAACTCCTGAGGACAACTTTACTGAAAAAATAGACTCCATCATTCTTAATCTAATTGACCATAATGTAAGTAGCACTTGATTTGCAGTGTATTGCGGGCTGGCTTAGAGCCACGGACACATTTTGTTAGGGCAGTGAATATCCCCACTAGTCTCTTTTAACCACTCCCACTCCATCGACCTGACGGCTTTTTCCTCACAAAACCAACTGTCAAGCTGAACAGCATTAACAGCATTCCAAATGTCATAAACTCTGTCACCATTCCAAGCTACAGTAAAACGTACTCACAGAAAGAATAGTTTGTGGGAACAAGGAACTGTGATGACAGTGAAATATAAGAAGTTTTAGATTGGATGATCCTAAAGAAATAGGGAGGCAGACAGTCGTTGGTTTGGGAAGAATTTAGTTCCCGTGTATGGTCACTTTAAATAATCTATTCTATTGTATGAGATGCCCTTTAATAACGCACATCATCAGACAGACCAGTTCTTCACCCAATGATCCTTTTCACATTTCAACAACTTCCCAGTTGCAGCAGAAAATGCGGAGAAGAGGATAAAGTAAAGTCTACGGCTGCAGGATTTCACACCCTTTTTCAGTTGTTTTACACCCATCTCAATTTATCAGCCGGTAAGAAAGGGCGGGCATATTTTAATCCATATACCATAAGGTCAATCCGTTCCCTACAGGAGTGATTCCCAATTCGTACACCTTATTGTAATAAACAAACAAATGATTCTTTACAAAACGGTTGGTACATGGTTCACAAACCAGACACCCCAGCAGTATAATAAAAAATTGTTTTATTGTCAGAAATGGTGCCCAATCATAGCTCCTATCCACGTGGTCCTCGGAGGGGAAGAGAGAGTGACGGAACGAAGAGTAGGGGCGAGGGGCCCCTACCAGGTTCTCAACCTGGCACGTTTGCGCATTCTGCTATTATTTGAAAGTGGGGAGTCGAGGAGGATATACCTAAAGACTAATAACAGCTAAAGTTAAACCAGGTTGGTGACATGTGTTACGTGACAAGTGATCTTTGACCATTGGGGAGGACCGGGATCCAATTAAATGAACATGTGACAGCTGATAAAAATAAAGCAGTTTAAATTAAACCAGAAAAAAACACAAACAAAAACACACAACAATATATATACAGACATGATTTTGAAACCAATTAATTTGACAGATCCTTAGAATCCTAAGACCTATATTATTCCAGACGGATCCACAAATAGGCATTAGCTACCTTTTATATATTGCTCTGTGTTGTGATTAGTATTTATACAGATTCCGTGTGTGTGCAGACTAGATGATATAGCGACATTGCGCAGCGTAAAAAATCTCAAATCCCTACAAGGCATTAATTGTATTTGATAGCAAAATAGGTGGCTCACACCACACCAAATCTGATCACACAGGGTACGGAACTCAAATGTTTACGGATGATGGTAGTTATGAACTATTGCATTATGGATGGGAATACTCATTGCCCTAGTTAAGGATAGGCAACCAGTAGATTCCAGATGTTGGAAATCATTCCCCAAACTAGACAATCCTTATAGAGAAGGCGGGGTCTGTACGTTTTCACATATGGATATCCATATGGTTGGCCTATAACCGCGCTAGTTGATACACTACAGGCAGATACAACAAGAGCACACAGTCGCTCATCTTTAGTTTCTGGAGTCTACATTGCAATACACTATACTTTCAAAGAAAAAATAGCCACGCTATATTTGCTATCCTTCTGATCTAATCTGCCCCTCAGCATTTTGGCCTCCAGTCATAATAAGCAAACCACAATATACTGCATTCGTTACACGCGATACCCCAGAACCGGACCCCCATTAGAGTCGCTTATGGTCTGTGCCCCTTGCACCCAGTGGGTTGATTCCAGTTGACTCGTAAAAGCATTGACATGTTTGACATCCAAACAGCCAATCAGTAGGAAACCGAAATAAGTTAGGAAATTCCAAGGATGGTGATGCATTCTGGGAAGTAGAAGAAGGCCAAGTTAGGGCCACATACTGGTCGGCCCCCCCCCCACAATGCCAACGCATACAAACGCGAATCGCAAAGTTGAGATTTTTTGCGTTCTTTGCCGCATTGCATTTTTTTCATTAGAAGGCGCACAATCCACCCTCATAATATACCACATTTTAGACAAGAATGCCTGTAAACATATGTTGATAAACCTCATACTTTGTCCTATGAATCATTTATCATGCGAATGCTTGCCTGATGCTATTCCGATTATGGATCGCACTACATCGGAACACGGAGCATATTTAGAAACCTGGTACTGCAGCCGCCTGGATACTGACCGCATGGGCCATGCTCAGAAGAGGCAGCCACGCTAGGGATTAACATTCAGTCATTGGCTGTGATTTACAAATCCATAACTGGCAGCGTTGATAACTGGAAGAAACCAGGAAAGCAAGAAACAGGGGACAATAGGACCATCTGCAGACTTTCAAGGTTCAGGACTTATATATTTCATACTTCAAACTAGTACCGTTTAGGGCCTTTTGGGGGTGATGTACCTTGTATGTATAGTTGGTCATTCTAGGGCTGGACCTGGCCCTTTAAGATTGAAAAACACATAAAAAAAGAACACAGAACTGCGTGTTTGGTGCGTTGCTGTGTTTCCAAGGATCATTTTTTTATTTCTCCAGAACCATCCCCAAACGCAAAAAGCGCCGGGGGGGGGGGGGGGGCCCCCACAAGGTGGGCCTAGCCCTTAGAATCCTGGCGACACATGCAGCTCCCTAAAGGTTAATAAACGGGAGGGCCTGCAAGGGGTATCCCAGTCCAACTGATTTTTTAAACTGGACGAGCTCTGTCGCCTCCCTCGGTTATGGTGTACTATTAAACTAAGAATTTTCATACATAATGCATATTTTACCGACCCTTTCCCCTTTAATGTCACGCGCTAACCCAACGTAATTTGCCCTAGCGGGCTCTCTGTTGCATGGCCCTGGTTAGTGCCTCTCGCAATCTACCCTTGGTTTCGTGAAAAACAGGCAAAGTTCTTCACAAAACCAGCCTCTCTGATGTTTGTAGAAGTGTAATGCTGGCCATATACTAAACCGTCATTACGCAGATTTTAAGTTACCTTACAAAGTTTCCATGGCGGATTATGGTTTGTGATCGACATTACAACCTTAACACCGGTCACAATGTGAATGTGTCGGATGGTTTTCTAAACATGCCAGGAACTCTGGGATGTAGATTTGCAGTGTATAACCAGCTTTAATCTGATCTCTAGCTGATCTCCACCTACTTCTCTGGGAATGCTGGGAGTGAGAAATCATTCCATATTTTATGGATTAGTTGGGCAAGGCTATTTTATAGCATGAGGCTGTGAAGTATCTTCAGTTTTAAGAAGGTTGTATTTTCATTTATGCTCTGTACAGGGCCTTTTGCTCCTTTAAGCCCACTTCATCTTAAGCTGTATAGCTTTTTCCTGTCTGATCTCTAATAGAAAGGCAGAAAGGTGTACAATTCATATTTCTTTCCCTTTTATTATGGTAAATCCTCAGTATAATGCATAAGACCCTATTGCCTGAAAGCCGAATATAATGTTATGTTAAAATAATAAATACATTTGCATTGATAATATTTATTTATGCCTTCTAGACATCTTAATATTTAATAGAAATCTCCACCAATTAGGACAGGCTCAACCAGAACACGCACAATGTTTTATTATTATTTTTTGTTCCTGTAAAACTGGAGCTACAAGCAGAACTCTATAGAGGGCTGTGACTCGGTAATTGAGACGAATTTCAATTCCTACTGTGGGATAAAAGATGAATGAACAGGAATGGAACCAAATGAACTGTCTGAATGTATATCATGTGTCAACCTAGGCCTTGAGGCAAAAACAGGACATGTCTCTTCTGTGTCCTGGAGAGAGGGTCTCACCTCTTGGCAAGCAAACTCCAAGTAGGAAACCCAAAAGTCTGTGCACTGCAGCCTGTGATTGTTTCTAGAAAGAAGCTATTTAAGGGCCTGTCAGATAAGAGACATGAACATTTCAGGAAGGAATGTGTGCGGGGGAAATACTGAGTTCCATATTTGCATTGCTGATCTAACACCAAATCTACGCTTAGTGTAACTTGGAGTTTAACCATGAAATGGAATCAGCATATTTACAGAAATGCAAATATGTCCTAGGCCTTTTAGATTCACTAAAATATTTATCTTGGATGATCATTTTGTGTCTTCTGCATTGGTGTGCCAACAGAAAAGAACTCTTGGAATTTCAAAAATGGATTTTACTTAAAATGAAATAATAAGATATTAGTTGGTTTGTAAAAAAATAAATAAACAAAGGACATTAAGCTATATAAGGTGGCCATACATACGAAGGATAATGGGTAAATCCTGTCGTTCCACACAGTCCCTAGCTCCCTTTATCACACTTGATAATGCACTACTCACTACAATAAAGAGCCCCATTTGCAACTACATTTGTGTTGTGTACTAAGACCTCTCTGCTGCACGACATCCTTTTATTACTGATTACTGCCTGGGCAGGGCAAGCAGCATGACTGGAGGCAGCCAGTTTACAACCTAAAGCCTCGTACACACGTTGGATGATTTTCGTACGATGCAGCTGACGAAAGTTCAACAACCTTATCGTTAATCCTCATAATTGAAACAACATCTGTACACACAGCAACAATATCACCACGAAAGTCGTTAGATATAGACGTTCGTACGTAAAGTAACATTCGTATCTTCGCGCAATTACGAAAAGCAGCGCGTGCGCCTTTAATATATTTTTCCGTAGAACGTTAACGATAATCTGCCAACCATGTACAAATATACGATAATTGTCAGAAAAAATTTGCCAGGCTGATCGAAAGAAAAAAACAACAATAGTCGACGGTCGTTGGTCTTTGACGATCATTGATGCTATATTTTCATATAAATATTGTGCGATTACTCGTTCGTCGGCTGCATCGTACGACAATTATCCAACGTGTGTACGAAGCTTTAAAGTGTGATCGCGTGATAGCGTTCTCCCCATATACAGTCCCTAGCCCTTTCCCTATATATACAGTCAGTTATCACCGGTCACTATATAATGGACTAACTATATTAGAACGAATCACAAAAATTCTACTGATCTGTGAGTTGTTGTTTTTATGGAAAACCCTAGCCAAGAAAATTTGGTCAAAGGAGCTACATCTATGTGGACTAAAGTACTAAGTGGAGTGCCTTAGGGTTCTGTACTGGGGCCACATTAATTTAATCTGTTTATAAATGATTAAAGCCTCGTACACAGGTGAAGCATTTGGGGTTTAACAATCCTTGTGCCACCTACACCATAAATAACTCTGTGTAATAACTCTCTTTTGGTTTATTTAGTAGATAACAAACACAATTCCAGACAGCAACAGCTAGAGCAGTGGCATAACTACCTCTCCGCGCGGGGGGGCAGACGTTAGTAGGGCCCACCATAAGCCTAAGATCTCTCGTGATCAGACGTTTTTAAACAGCGTATAAATGAAAGATAAATGTGATCAGCTGTTTAAAAATTACTGATCGCAGAAGAGATCTTGGAGGGAGGAGAGAGTCAGGGACTCGGGGGGCCTGGGCCCCTGCAGGTACTCCCCTGAGCTACAGCTAGCAAGATATTGTCTTGTATAAAGAGGGAATAGATTCAAGGGAGAAAAATATTTTTCTCTCCTTTACAAAGCACTGGTAAGGCCTCATTTAGAATATGCTGTGAAATCTTGGAAATGGAAAAAGTTCAGAGAGGGGCAACTAAAATAATAAGGGGAATGAATGGGCTTGACTATACAGGTAGATTAAACAAGTTAGGGGATAAGTGTGGGGAAATGATCGCTTCATATAAATATATTAATGGGCCATACAATAAACTCTCTGGTGCATTATTTACTAATAGGGCATAGCTGAGGACTTGTGGACATCCTTTTAAGTGCATGTCCACCCCCAAAACTATAATTTCCCCCACTACTGGCCCCACTGTGTAGTGCATAAGAATCTTTACCTTACATCCCATCTCCAAATGGTTCTCCTGCAATGTTCCCCCAAAGTCCAAAAAACTGGCAACCAGGAGCCTAGCAGAGTCCATATAGGACTCTTCCTCCTGTCTCTCCTCTGGGAGAATTTTGCCATGCGCAGTAAAGCCCTCCCCCCCTCCCATTTTGGTCTCCCTCCCCCTAGCATAAATCCGTTTTAATATGTTGTAGGGCTTCCTCCCTCAGCCCCAACCGCTATATTATAATTGCCAGAAAGTCCCTCGATCTTTTACTCTCCCCTTTACCTTCCCTCTATCCTCCGCCGTTCTGAACTGCCGGCAGCTGCATCCGTGATTGGCTGCCTCTCAGCCAATCACAGACGCGGCTTCCGGTTTGGCCCCCTGCTTGTAAGCATGCAAGCAGAAGGCCGGGCAGTGCGGTGGAGGATAGAGGGAAGATAAGTAATGATCGGGGGACTTTTTGGCAATTATAATAATGCGGTTGGGGCTGGGGGAGGAAGCCCTACAACATATAAAAAAATGTTTAGAAGGGTGGACATGCCCTTTAAGATTAGAAGACAAGAAGTTTCATCTTCAGGTTTTTACAGTGAGAACAGTGAAACTGTCTTCCAGCAGATGTGGAACTTTAAAGTTTCTAAAACTAAAAAATATTGAGAATTACTGGTATTAATACATGTACTGTAGTTCTGGTTGGTACCGGGATAATATATAATATTGAGAATAACTGGTATTAATACATATACTGTAGTTCTGGTTGGTACAGGGATATTAAATAATATTGAGAATTACTGGTATTAATAAATATACTGTAGTTCTGGTTGGTACCGGGATAATATATAATATTGAGAATTACTGGTATTAATACATATACTGTAGTTCTGGTTGGTACCGGGATACTATATAATATTGAGAATTACTGGTATTAATAAATATACTGTAGTTCTGGTTGGTACCGGGATAATATATAATATTGAGAATTACTGGTATTAATACACATACTGTAGTTCTGGTTGGTACTGGATACTATATAATATTGAGAATTACTGGTATTAATACATATACTGTAGTTCTGGTTGGTACAGGGATACTATATAATATTGAAATACTGGTATTACTACATATACTGTTAGTTCTGGTTGGTACAGGGATACTATATAATATTGAGAATTACTGGTATTAAACATATACTACTGTAGTTCTGGTTGGTATAGGGATACTAATTAATGTTGAGAATTACTGGTATTAATACATATACTGTGTTCTGGTCGGTACAGGAATACTAATAATATTGAGAATTACTGGTATTAATACATATACTGTAGTTCTGGTTGATCAGGGATACTATATAATATTGAGAATTACTGGTATTAATACATATACTGTTTCTGCTTGGTATAGGATACTATATAATTTGAGAATTACTGGTATTAATACATATACTGTAGTTCTTGGTGGTATAGGATAACTATCTAAGTTGAGAATTACTGGTATTAATACATATACTGTAGTTCTGGTTAGTACAGGGATACTATATAATATTGGGAATTACTGGTATTAATACATATACTGTAGTTCTGGTTGGTACAGGGATACTATATAATATTGAGAATTACTGGTATTAATACATATACTGTAGTTCTGGTTGGTATAGTGATACTATATAATGTTGAGAATTACTGGTATTAATACATATACTGTAGTTCTGGTTAGTACAGGGATACTATATAATATTGGGAATTACTGGTATTAATACATATACTGTAGTTCTGGTTGGTACAGGGATACTATATAATATTGAGAATTACTGGTATTAATAAATATACTGTAGTTCTGGTTGGTACAGGGATACTATATAATATTGAGAATTACTGGTATTAATACATATTGTAGTTCTGATTGATCCAGGAATACTTTTTTTCTCCTGACTGACCGTTTGGCTCTTCCGTCTGGTCGACCAGGAGGAAGGAATGTCGGTTGTGTCAATAGTGGCCGCGGCCAACACTTTACCACGACTGACTGTGTGGTCCACAGAGGTTTTCCACCATGTCCGATTCAGAAGAACGGTTGGTTGGACACGGCCGAAAATCCATGCGATCATTTCGACCTGATCGACGGATACTCTAAACTATCGGCCGATTGGACCGAAATATTGCATGGTGTGTACCAGGCTTTAGAGTCAGGAAGGATTTTTCCCACCCTTTTTCAGCTTTCCTCTGGTTGATCTGTAAGGTAGTAGGGTAATGAGTAGGGTATAAAGGATGAACTAGATGGACTTATGTCTTCATTCAACCTCCGTTACTATGTTACTATATAGGGAGCTAGATGTTGGATGCGCCATTAAACTTCTGCTTTTGGGCCAGAAGGTCTATGCACAGTCTCAGCCAGTGTAGATAATTGGTTTTAGTCACAGAGCCATAATCACACTGTGAAGAGGTAGGAGGAGGACAGGATGAACACCAACAACCCTGCACAGTACAAGGTAATAATCCCAGTTTTAGTGCTTGGGACAGTGAAAGAACAGACTCTGTCATGCATTTAAGGATAAAATAGACGCTGGTTCTCATGACCTTTGCATGGAATATTAAACTCTTTTGAGTGCTTTTGTTAAGATTGTCCCATTGCTCCCTCACCCACTAAAACCTATGTGCTACATTAATCACGGTGCCTTTGATCTCTACTTGGCTTATCTGTGTAAACAGGAGAGAAAGAGGAATCTCTCAACTCATTAACCCTTTTGCAATCAAGTGCTTAACAGTTCACAGGATCAAGGATTAAGTTTGGTTTTAGAAATTGGGGAAAAAATACAAATGTTTGTTTTTTGGTACCTTGGTGCAAAACCCCAATTCTGTCACTTCATTATTGAAAACCATGGTCTTTATTCATTAAGATATAAGAGGGTCCATCTTTCCCCCCCAACCCCCCCTGAAACCCCTAAGGCTGTGTACATTCCAACAGGCCGAAATAGTGGACAGAATCTTCACCCATGAAGGACCAACGTTCATTAGGACATTGGAAATTAAATCCAATCTTCAATAAACTGCTCAATTTTGATGAGATTTCATCCCAACCAAACTGTCTAAAGCGAAATATTCGCCAGCATGTACCCAGTCTAACGCTCAGTACAGACATGTGGTCGAAGGGCAACCCATGACACACGACTGGGAGAAAAATCAACTACAAGTTCATCTATGAACATTCAGTTGGGCATTGTTAATGGACCGCCGGATTGGATCATCAGTGACACCCAATTGAATAGCCATATAGCCAAACAGAGCACCTATAGATTAACCGATAGTCAGCCAAAAGGACCGTTCGTGTCCCAGTTGGGTGTCTCGAGGTTGCCCGCTAATTACACGTCTGTACTGAGCTTTAGACTGGGCACATGCTGGCCAATAGAAGTATCTATATTTTGCACAATAAACCGTGAATCACACAAGTAGTGTGTGGAGGATTGCACCTACCTAACTGTAGGCCAAAGCCATCTTCAGTGTGTTAGAGTGACTCTGGACTCTTTCCTACTTTAGCTGATAGTCCATTCCAAATGAAACGACAGGGACGTACCCCGGGTACAGTTTAAAGCAGGATCATTTCCCCTTAAGCATGGCACACACAGGACAACTTTAGCCCTGTTTTCTGGCCTACTGATTGTATTGTGACATGTACCATGATTTACTGGTATTCTGGAGATGTATTTTGCAGTCAGACACAGTCGAATCACCCAGCCAATCCCACCAAAATATTGATGGGTAAATTTTTGTGTTCATTCAATGAGCCCATTTGATTCTTTTTCAATCTAATGGTCAATCTAAAGGCTTCAAAAACAATTTATTTATATTTTCCTTGATCCGTAAGGTCAGAAAACTCTTGATTGTCCAAGTTAGATTTCAATCAAGTCCTGTTCGATCATAATATCAAGCTCTGGATAATTTGTGTTTTAATTATCTTTGATCAACTGTCAATACAATTATTGAACAAGTCAATTGAAATATAAATAGCCCAGAACTGGATTTGTGAATGGCTGTGGGCGGAGGAATAACAGTCTTTCAACCCAACATCCTGTAGTCTATGGGGTGCCGTTTGTTTCCAGATAATTTAGTCAACCAAAAACAATACTTTGGTGATAAAACTATATTTAGTCGACCAAAATAAATTTTCTGGGAACCAAATATACATTTAGTCAACAAAAAAATACACTTTTGGTGACAAAACTATATTTAGTCGACCTAAAGTAATTCGGTGTTTACAAAACATATTTAAAAAAACAATGTTTTGGTGACAAAACTATATTTAGTCAACAAAAAAGAAAATGTATATTTTGATGACCAAAATCTTTTTTGTGAACAAAATGTACAGTGGATTGAAACAGAATATTTTTTTGTATACAAAAAGTGGTGAAAAGAAACATTATGCTGACAAAAAGAAAATTTTGTAGACTAAATACATCTTGTAGCATAAGTGTATGGTTTTTGTACACAAAATGAACTAAGGTAAATTGTTTGCTTTCCCTTTAATCCCTTCAGAAAAAATGTGTACACTTAATGATTCTCTTGCCCATAATATATTCCCTTTTAAACTCTTTAATAAGAAATATCTGGTATATGATACACTTCCCCTTTAAAAATTGTAATTGTCATACGTTACCTAAATACATTCTGGTAAATGGAAAATGTTTCCTTTAATCTCTGCCGTAAGAAAATACTACTAAATGTCACAGTCCTTATTATATTTTTATGGGCAAGGGCCCACTAGGCAGCACACAAGAATCAATCGCAACATTGCGCGGTTCATGTGCGCTACCCTGTGTGTGCACTGCAATTGCTTTGATGTTACCCTATAGCAATGCATGCGATGCGTATAAAAAATGGTGAATGCGCATGCGCTGCGAAAAGGGTCGGCAGCTCAAGGCAGCGGATATAGTGGGGTCATCCCCATCCTCTTCTATTGGTGTGAGCTAAAGCAGTGCACAGCGCACACCAAAATAGGCTAGAGGGGCCTAGCCCTAACTCCTTACTTTACAGACATCTCACCCTGTCAAATGTAGCTTCCCGGCAGGGTGGGGAGGATGGCGTGGTGGAGTCGGGAAGGGGGCGTGGTATAAGACATTATCTCAGGGTGGAGCGGAGTTAGGACAAGGAGATGGGGTATTCTGGACATAAAAGTGGCATTCTGGGGGTGGAGAATACAGGCACTTGCAATCCAGGGAGTTTGGGGTGGTCTCACAAGAGTGCGGGAGAAACTGGGAGACTTCTGCGACTGTGGGAAGGGGTTGGATACCTGACTTTAGAGTTGTCCTGAGTTAAATCTTCCCTTGAAGAAATCAGCTAAATAAGAAATCAACTACTGCCTCATCTATCTAAAGCAGTGACGCCCAACCCGTGGACCGGGCGACAAAATTAGCGTAAATCCCATTATTGGGTTTGTATTGGTTTTACACTAATTTTGTGTTTGCTGCGCTATTTTCAAAAATTCTTGAAAATAAGGCAGCGCAGCCTATGTAATATAGGCAGCATTGAGTTTTGCGCTACCTTGTAAGGCAGAGCCACAGAGCGGTGCTTCTTACCTGACCGAGATCCTACCATTCAGTAACTCTCACAAAGGGATTTACAACATTGTGGGATCTCGCAAAGGTAAGTATAAGGCAGCATCTTCTGGTTCTACATCAGTAGTATCATATACCAGATATTTCTTATTAAAGAGTTTAAAGGGAATATATTATGGGCAAGAGAGTAATTAGGTGTACACATTTTTTCTGAAGGGATTAAAGGGAAAGCAAACAATTTACAAGTTTTTTGGGTTTTTTTTTACAAAAATTAAAGGGAAAGCTTGCCATTGACCATTACCATTAACAAACATAACTCTTGGTGCACAAAATTGCATTTTTAATAGAAAAAGTATGCTTGTTTTTCATTTTGTGTACAAATACTACAAATTTATGCTACAAGATGTATTAAGTCTACAAACTTTTATTTTTGCCAGCATAATCTTTCTTTTCACCACTTTTTGTATACAAAAAATATTCTGTTTCAATCCACTCTACATTTTGTTCACAAAAAAGATTTTGGGCATCAAAATATTAATTTTGGTGCTACAGTTGTTTTTTTGTTGACTAAATGTATGTTTTGCAACCACCGAATTTCTTTTGGTCGACTATATATAGTATTGTCACCAAAATGTTGCTTTTTGTTGACTAAATATGCTTTGTGTTAGAATAATTATCCTGCACTAGTCCCACCTGGACACTGATGCCTGTCTTAGACCACTGAGAGACCCGTCAGCGCTGGGAGAAAGGATTACACAACACGTTAGGTGCAGTAAAATCTCTTTTCTCATTTTATTCATATTGTACATTGGAATATATCAAACCAAAAAAAGGGGCTTTGCCAGAGAAAGGGGCATTGCAGACTTTGGGGGCGATGCAATATTTTTTTCCGACGCAGCTTACCTGCCCGAGTTCCCGCGATGCAAAAATCCCTGTGCGAGATTTTGTACATTGCGGGATCTCTGCCAGGTAAGTGCGCCGGCTAACGCCTCCTATTCAGTGGCGTAAAGTTTCGCGCTACATGGTAGCGCAAAACTTTACTAAGGGCGGTTTTGCATCGCCTGCGCCATGCTATTTCCGAGCATTCTCGGAAATGGCGCAGGCAATGCAAACTCAGTGTAAAACCCACGGTAACCTGATGATACATCGGATTGCGTGGGTTTTACACTGACTTGGGTATTTTGCGCCCAATATTGCATCGCCCCCTTTGTGTCTGCAGATGATGTAATAAAACCTTGGAATGTGAAGATAGAGTCAGGTTGACACACAATGTAGGAGGCAAAAGACCTTGAGCTCAGAACATTTGGAAATAAAACATCTGCAATAACACGACAATAATATAAGTCAAAATGGAGTCAAAGAACAAAATGGCTGCTATTAGGCTAAGTGATTATAGGGTCTCTCAGTGATCTAAGACAGGCATCAGTGTCCAGGTGGGACTAGTGCAGGATAATTATTCTAACACTTTGTTACCACAGAACTTCCTTTGGTCGACTAAATATAGTATATTCCCCAAAATGTTGTTTTTTGTTCACTAAATATATTTTGTTCCCACTGAATTTCTTTTGGCCACCAAAGTGTGTTTTTTTGTTACAAAATGATCTGGGAACAAACGGCCCCCCATAGTAGTCACACTACAACCAATGTGGTAACTGGAAATAATGTTCAATATGCCTGAATGATAAATGTAGTGTTCCTGCATAATTTTTATTCATAATATTCAGCATGTTGTGGGAACATAGTGGGAACAATTTATGGGCAATTTCCACATTTGGGAGCAGGCAGCAGATTCTGAAATACTGGCAAGGGACACAATTATTCACATAGTCAGAGATACGTAGCATTATAATTCACTTCATGCATTATCTTCTATTCTGGATTCTGGGGTCTTCCCTTAATGCAATTAATTTAAAGACTCTCAACTTAGGGGGCTTCATATCTGAGTTTATCTACTGGGTTTGTGAGTCCATCTCAGCAGCGGATGTGCAGTTCTACTTAAATAGCGCCACTTGGGGGGCGCAACGTGACACCATATCCAATGTATGAAATACAGACATGGGAATAATGAGAGAAAAGTAAATAAATAATAAAAATATAAATAAATACACTTGGAAAAGAGAAAGTGGAGGCAATGAGGAGCAGGGAGAGCTGAGGCTGAAACAATTAAGATCCATAATTCAGTGCAGCCAGAAGGAACAGTTGGTGGAAGTGACTGAACTGAATTATGCAGTTTTTATACTAATTATATTCTGGTTATTAGTAGAGAACATGGGGCAGTACAGTGAGGAAGAGGCAGAGAGCTTACAATCTCAACTGCAGATGTACGTGGGGGCACAGAATGGGATGGAGATACAATAGTCCATGAAAACATTGCATCCAACTATAGTCCATGCCCTACCCATACCCACCTTTTTATTGTAACTAATGCTGACCATACAGTATACTACTCGCCGTACCTGGGTTAATCATTTTGCAATCAACATTGTGCCCTGATGCTGACCCTACACTAGGCAGATATTGGATACATTAGAGTTTGTTTGCAGATGAACCTCTAATCCATCTCATGTCTAAATACCGCATGTTACAGACAGCAGCTCTTCTCATGCTCCTGCAACACTCCCATCTGGGATCACAAAAAAGAACAGGACACACATTGGGGGAATATCAGATGGTGAGTACACAGTGTATGGGAACCTTCAATTTGATCCCACTAAATGGTCCAGGTCAGGAAAATCACAGGAATGTCGCGGGTATGTGCACTCAATGACCCAATCTTAAGGTGGCCATACACTACAAAAGGTTATTACCAATGTAATTGTGATCTTAAACCACTTGATACTTTGATAGACAGATGTAGATATGTATATATCTATGTATATCGATCAATATGTAGAATGTACATATTGATCGACATTCAACTTATTTTGTGATTAATGTCGAATGTCACCTATTGTGAGGTTATATTAAATTTACATTTAAAGGGGAAGTTCAGTGTAAATACATATGCTTTTCAGAAATAAGAGCAGTATTTTTTCACCCCAATGACCGTAAACTGCCAATTCAGCATTTTGTCTGTGTATAAATAAATGTAACCGAAATACTGAATTCCTGTTTGCAGGACCCCCAGTAGAGACCGTTATGGTCTTGCCCTTGACCCAGCGCCTGGGTTGATTCAGTTGCTCAGTAGAGATCTGAGCATCTTTGACCCATCCAACAGCCAATCAGTAGAAATGACTGTAAGGAACATTCCAAGGAAGTGGTGCATCCTGGGAAGAAGAAGGACCGTTAGAACCTGAAATGTCAGCTCACCAATGTCAACAGCAGGAAACAGCAAAGGGTATGAAATCAACTGATTTTTCAAAATGGGAGAGAATATGTAGAATAACTAAGAAGGCATTACACAAACTAACAATTTAACAAATATTGATAATTTCCACTGAACTGTCCCTTTAATCGGAACTTCAGAAAATAGTACAATCATTTTATCAATCAACTAAAAAAAAACCTGTCATTATTAGACATATTTCATATAAATTTCCACTGGTCCTGTTTATTGTTTAATTTGCTTTCCAGAGTTAAGTTGTACAAACCATGCTATACCTGCCAATAGATTCTACAGAGAGATGTTAAAAATCTTATTGTTAAGTAGAGATGGGATCAGACCCAATTGAGACCCTGATCCGACACGGAACCCCTCGGTTCCAAAATCCGAATGATCCGTCCGAATCTGGACGGATCGTCCGGATTTCGGGGCTTCGAATATAATCATCGAATGATCGAGGGTTATCGAAAATAGCCTTGAACGTTCGATAATCCTCGAAAATACGATTGGAAACTTAAAAGTAATCTCTGATTGTATTTTCGATAATCCTCGAAAAAAGCCACAAACATTCGATAACGAAAACGAAACAAAACTGGTGGGTTTCGGCCATCTCTATTGTTAAGCAATAAATTGAACAGAAAGGAAAACAGAAATCAAGTTTGACCAACTTGATCTAAAACATTTACATGTACGGCCTGCTTGGCACAAAGGTAAACATAAGTACGTATGGTCTTTTATTGATCTTGTTACATATGAATCGAAAGATAAAAAGACTATTTATCAAAAATAACTCATAACAGAACCACACACTGGAATCGATATTCCATACTTAATGTTCAGCTTGTTACTGATTATTTAACAAGTGAATGTGCCTGTAATGTTATCAAACAGAAATCAATAGAAGCATCTCAAAAACATGCCAGAGACTTGAAAGAAATTACATTTTATACTCAATATAGATCACTTTTGGTTGATCAAAACCAAAAATATTGATTCAAAGCAAAACGATGATGAAATGCAAAAATGAAAGGGCATGTCCACTCTTATAAAAAAATTTCCCCTATGAAAGTATGTCTTCCCCCAGCCCCGACCTCTATAAAATAATTTTAAGAAAGTGCCCCGATCTTTACTTACCTTCCCTCTCTCCTCCGACGCACTGCCCGGTCTTCAGCTTGCAAGACACTGCAAGCAGGGGGCGGGACAGGCAGCTGCGTCCGTGATTGGCTGAGAGGCAGCCAATCACGGACACGGCTGCCCAGAATGCCGGGGGAGAGAGGGAAGGTAAGTAGAGTTCGGGGGACTTTCTTAAAAATGTTTTTTAGCGGTTGGGGCTGGGGAAAGGAACCAGAATATATGGCCAAGGGTTTCTGTGCTAGGGGGAGGGATAGCAAAATGGGAGGGAAAGGGAGGGAGAGAAGGGCTGCAGTGCACATGCCAAACTTCTCCCGGAGGTGAGACAGGAGGCAGAGTCCTATATGGACTCTGCTATCCTCCTGGTGGGCAGTTTTTGAGACTTTGGGGGGGGGGGACTACAGGAGAACCATATGGAGCTGGGATGTGAGGTAAGGATTTTATTACACTACATGGTGGGGCAATTAGTGGGGGGGATTATAGTTTTATGGGTGGACATGCCCTTTAAACTGTGTATGGATAAGTTAAGGCAAAGATCCAGGGTGCTGAATTGCTGCCTTGTCACCTCACTGCCATTATAAGGAGCCGCCATTCCTTACTTCCTCTCCTCCTTTAAGGTTGGAGCATGCCCACTGCAGGGACAGAGAACCATCAGTTGCATCACAAACCCCACCCCCAAACTTCTAACACATTTTTAAAGGCAGCCACCAGCCTGAAAATATTTCAGAAGAATGGACAGAGAATGGTTTTGTGACTGTAACTCTGTGCTCTTAAAGATCCAGCGAATTTAGAGTTTAGATACACATAGTAACAATTAATTGAGGTTGAATAAAGACTATGTCTATCAAGTCCAAACCAGCTAAAAAGGGGGGGGGGATTCCTTCCTGACTCCAAACGCAATCGGAAAGTATCCCTGGATCAACCAGATCTACAGTAAATGTATTAATACCAGTAATTCTCAATATTTTTTAGTTTTAGAAACTTATCCAGCCTTTTTAAAAGCTATTTAATGAACTTGCCATTACCACATCTTCTGGAAGACAGTTCCACACTGTAAAGAAACCTTTCCTAACCTGAATATGAAGCTTATTTTCTTCCAATCTTAAAGGATGTCCACGTGTCCTCCGAAATGACCTATTAGTAAACAATGCACCAGAGAGTTTATTGTATGGCCCATTAATATATTTGTATAAAGTGATCATATCCACACGCAAACGTTGATTCTCCAATGTAAACAGCCCTAACTTGTCTAATCTGCCTGCATATTCAAGCCACTCCATTCCCCTTATTAATTTAGTTGCCCTTCTCTGAATTGCTTCCATTTCCAGATGTCCCTTTTGTACCGTTATACTCGAGTATAAACCGTCCCGAGTATAAACCGAGGTACCCAATTTCAGCTAAAAATCCTAATAAAAGTTGTTGACTCGAGTATAAACCGAGCTTTATTAGCTGGGAGTTGTAGTTTCCAACATCTTGAATGCCACCCTCACTTGGCATTCAAGATGTTTTGGAAACTACAACTCCCAGCTAATAAAGCATGCTGGGAGTTGTAGTTTCCTAACATCTTGAATGCCACCCTCACCCAGTTCAGTTTGTACCTGTGGCTCTTCTCCATCCAGAACTGTGGGCTCTCCTCCATCCAAGGGCTTCCTGTGTTCCAGGACTGTGTGCCAGCATTGAAGGTAAGCGTCCTCTGCATTCCGGCATCCGCGCGCTCATTCCTGTACTGGCGCGCCAGCTGACGTCACTAATTGGCGCCGGGCTTGGCGCCGGGCAGTGACGTCAGGCCGGCGCGCCAGTACAGAGAATGATCGTCGCTGCCGGAGTGCTAAGGTAAGTAGTGACTCGAGTATAAACCGAGTCCAAGTTTTCAGGCTGATTTTACAGCCTGAAAACTCGGTTTATACTCAAGTATATACGGTATATGGGATTTCAAAACTGCACTGCATATTCCAAATGAGGCCTTACCAGTGCCTTGTAAAGAGGGAGAATATTATCTTTCCCTCTTGAATCTATTCCCCTCTTTATACAAGACAATATCTTGCTAGCTCTAGCCATTGCTACCTGCATTGTTTGCTACAGCTAAGTCTGTTATCTACCAGAAACCCCCAAATCTTTTTCCATTACAGATTCACTTACACAAGTTATTTATGGTGTAGGTGGAACCAGGGATTATTATTAATCCCAAATGCATCACGTTAATTAATCACATCGAATCTCATCTGCCATTCTGCTGCCCATTTTGATCATCTATCTAGGTCTGCTTGCAGCACTTGCACATCATTTGAAGTTTCCAAAGCTCTGCATAGTTTAGTGTCATCAGCAAACACAGAGACCTTGCTCTCACTGCCCCCTTCTAAGTCATTTATAAACAGATTATACTGAAGCCGCCCCAATACAGAACCCTGATACACTCCACTTAGAACTTTAGCCCACATAGATGTAGCTCCATTAACCACCACTCTCTGTTTGCAATCCAATAACCAGTTCTCTATCCATGAACAAATGTTTTCTTCTAGGCCAACAGTCCTCAGTTTATACATTAGTTGCCTATGTGGCACAGTACCAAAAGCTTTTGCAAAATCCAAGTATACCCCATCCACTGCTGTCCTGAGTCCAACTTCTTACCACTTCTTCATAAAAACCAATTAAATGAGAGCACTTTTTAAAAGCACTTGTATGGAGGCCACAGTTACGCTTTAAGGCTGGGTACACACCAGCAGATATTTTTGGCCGACCGACCATTTCACGGCACTTTCGGTTAGTCGAAATATCTGCTGGTGTGGAGAGGACTGCCGTGACCGAGCTTGGTCGCCCATTCGTCCGAATCGGATGAACCGGCGATCAGACATGTCGGTAAATCAAGGCCGATTTTACAGTTCCCTATGGGCCGCACAATCGGTCACGTGCACTGTCATTTGTCCCGACCGAGAGCTCACTAGTAGCGAATACTCGGTCGGGACAAATTTTATCTATTTAAAATTGTATTCGAACCAATCTGCTTGCTTCCCTTAGGCCTGATTGGTTAACTTTCTCTATTTAGACACTTCCTGGACTTTGCTTTTGGCCCATTATAGCATTTACAGGGAGATTCAATAAAAGGTCTTATCGTTTAAAATGGTGCTAATTTTGCCCCAACCAATCAGATCTTATTTAAAATTTGTATGCTAACATCTGATTGGTTGGGGAAAAATTAGCACCATTTTTAACGATAAGAACTTTTATTGAATAACCCTGTTAGTTTGCTATTCTGCTTGTTTCTTGACCCTGTTTCTCTTGACTGCTCCCTGCTTGCTGCCTGGACCAACCTTAGTATTACGTTTTGGCTTGTTTGACTCTTGTATTCGACCCCGGCTAGTTTCAGACCAAGTCTTTCTCTGACCCTACTGTACCTTTGCTGACTTGACTGATTTTCCATATTCTGACCTACCACTCTGAACCGACTTGTTATCTGTCCCTTGTCCCCCATTTATTCAGTTTATTGTTTTGATTTTAATCTCTGATGCCCAGTTTGCTCTTGTTGCACCAAACTTTCTAGGTTTTCCCAACATCATTGAGGATATCTTGCTCCCCAAGTACTGGGGCAATGTTCGTTCAGGCGCTGGTTGCCTGGCAATAAACGGGGGCATGACTATAGGTGAAGACGGCGGTAGAGATTGGGATATCTGCACTAATGGAAAGCCTGGGATTTACTGGTGCATTACAGCTATTCTGCCTATTTTAGTGGCAAAAACAAGAAATTGAATTTTCCCCAAAACAGAAATGAAACTGTACAAGCAAAACCTGCTTCCTTTAGAAAATGTGACCCGTTTCCTATGAAACACTGATTGCTTTCTCAAGTATTTTTAGCTCTTGTGTTATGAATGTTAAGAAATACATTTTTATAACGATTCTCCAGTATTTTAGCTAGATCACAGATAGAAATAAAAACTATTGGGCTTGGAAAAGGATCCATGTAAGATCCAAAACATGTTGCTAAGAGCACTGAAATAAAATTTGCTTGTAGTGCATTACAGCATGGAGTCCGCCTGTTTGCTGAAACTGCTGCTGGGACCGGGGCAGAAATGGAGACCCTTAAAGGCATACCATAGACCAAACGCCAAACCAGCGTTTCAAACTATTGGGTTTATGTAAGATTTGCTAGTTAATTTGCAGTAACCAATCAAAAAGTTAGAAACAGTAACACAAGCAGATTGTCCAAAGCGACCAAACTTTCCGTGTATCGGTTGGTCGGGCTGAAAAACTGATGTCAGTTGCCAGTATAAGGCGAATGGGTGATAAGAAATGTCAGAAAATCACTGTGACTTTTTCCATGACTGACAGTGATGTTTCCAGGGCGACCAATTGTTTGGTCAGGACAAAAAATCTCTCCATGCGATTGGTTGCTGCAGATTAATTGTACAGGCCAAATGTTGAACCTTTTATTAAATAAGCCCCATAATATATCATGTTGTTTAGGATTAGGATGTTAGCTTATCTATGTAGAACTTGCTTGTGAAGGTTCTTATTCATACAGGTCATTGCATTGTTTTATTGTTAACATTCCAGGGTATTTATTGCCAGCAGATTCTTGTACATGTCATTCTGCATTGAGAAAGCCGGTCAGATGACTAGCAAAACAAGAACTGAACTTCAAGTCCATTTGATGTAACTGAATACAAGAGATATGTAGAATCTTATTTTGAAACTTTGTTCTACATTACTTGGTGAAGATTATTTGCATGTCTTGTGCGTATACTTCCTACTTTACAAGAGGTCTGCTGATGGAGTATGAAACCCATTGGTTATTTTTTCTTGGCTGTACAAGGGTTTACAACATTTTACACACGGGCCATTATATCACTGTGACAATATCTTCAAAGGAAAATACTTTACAAGAAGCTGTGAACCCATCAAAGCAACCACCACTGACACTCAAAGGAGGAAAATACTAGCACGCTCTGTTTTAGAGTGTCACAGGGCGATCTTCAAACCCATGCTGTGTGGGTGTATGAACAACGCCCAAAATGACCATCTGATTGTCTTTATTTATTGTCACTCACTGACCCTTAAAGCAGGTGGAAATTCCAGTACTGTACTGGCAACTGCAGCATTGTTCTCTGTGTGCAGCTGAAGTTCTAGGACACACTAATGACAAACAAGCATATTGCAAGGAAATAACAAAAGAGCAAATAAAAACTGTTAATCACATGAAAAGAAAACGGTGACAACTTTGAATTAAAAAGCAGAAGTAGGAGACAGGTTTCTAGATCTCTCATTTTTGAACAGTATTGCATTTGGGTAAAAGAGAAAGGCCAATATTTGGGTTGGACACAAAGGGCATTTAGCTTGGGCACCAAACCTCTTCATTTATATAATTATTGCCTTTTCTTATCCGATCTGTGCCAGAAAACACACAAATTCCACTGATACCCATACTTATACTTAAGTATAGGGAGCCAATGGCACTCGCCGGCCCCACTCGGTTTCCCTATCAGGACTGTGTGACTATTTTTATAGCTGATGACACACAGATTCCAATGGAAAATGGTTTTCAAACTATCCCTCTGCCAATATGAATCTGTTAATCTTAATGCAAAGGGCATGGCCGGGGCTGGGATTGTCCTTATTCATGGCCAATAAAAGGACAATCTCATTGGGTCCAATCAGTACTGTGTGTACCCAGCTTTACTATAATTATTTTGGAAAGAGGACTGCACAGCCCTGTTTATGGGTAATTTCATATTATGTGAATGTTAAAGGGACACTTTACTGAAAAAATGACTCCATCATCTTAATCTATAATTGAATACATGTAAGTAGCACTTGATTTGCGTGTATTGCTGCATGGCTTAGAGCCAGGACACATTTTGTTTAGGAGCAGTATCCCCCCTTCCTCTTTTAACCACTCCCACTCCCATCTGACCTGACTGTTTTCCTCACAAACCAACTGTCAAGCCTGCACACAGCATACAGCATTCCAACTGTCAAAACTCTGTCACCATTCCAGCTACAGTAAAACTACTCACAGAAGAATAGTTTTTGGGAACAAGGAACTTGATTGACAGCTGAAATATAAGAAGTTTTAGATTGGATATCTAAAGAAATAGGGGGCAGATCAGTCGTGGTTGGGAAGAATTATAGTTCCCAGTTATGGTCACTTTAAAATAATCTATTTTTTGGTATAGATGCCCTTTAATAACCTGCACATCATCAGACATCCAGTTCTTCCCCAATGATCCTTTTCACAATTTCAACAACTTCCCAGTGCAGCAGAAAATGCGGAAGGCAGGATAAAGTAAAGTACGGCTGCAGGATTTCACACCCTTTTTCATTTGTTACACCATCAATTTATCAGCCTGGTAAGAAAGGGCCGGGCATATTTTAATCTATACCATAAGGTAATACGTCTACAGGATGATTCCCATATTCGTACACCTTATGTAATAAACAAACAAATGATTCCTTTAACAAATCGGTATGTAATTGTTCAAACCAGACACCCAGTAGTAAATAAAATTGTTTTATTGTCAGAAATGTCAAATCATAGCTCCTATCCCCGTGGAGGGAATAACTGGAGCGGAGGCCTACCAGGTCTCCTCCATGGCACGTTGGATTCTGCTATGAAAGTGGGTGAGTCAGAGGAAGGTAAGACTAATAACAGCTAAAGTTAAACCAGTTTGTGAATGTGTCTCATCTGACAAGTGATTTTGACATTGGGGATGACGGGATCCAATTAAATGAAAATTGACAGTGAAATAAAGCAGTTAAATTAAATCAGAAAAATACACACACACAAGCACACACACACACATATATATACAGACATGATTTAAACCAATTAATTTGACAGATCCTTAGAATCCTACAGACCTATATTTATTCCAGAGGACCACACATAGGCATTAGCTACTTTTATAATTGCTCTGTGGTTGATTAGTATTTATAAGAGGTGTGTGCTGCAGACTAAGCTGATATAGGAAATGGGAGACAAAACCTTAAATCCTCTAAATGCATTTAATGATTTATATAGCAAATAGGGGCTCACACTCACCCAAATCTGATCACACAGGGTACGGAATCAAATGTTTACGGAATGATGGTAGTTATGAACTTATTGCTCTAGGATGGGAAATACATTGCCCTAGTTCAGGGATAGGCAACCAGTAGATCTCCAGATGTTGGAAATCATTCCCCAACTTTAGAATCCTTATAGAAGAATGCTGGGAGTTGTAGTTTTCAAACATCTGGATATCTACTGGTTGCCTATACCTGCGCTAGTTGATACACTTACACGGCGATACACCAAGAGACACATCGCTCATGTTCTGGAGTTTACATGCAAATACATATACTTTAAAGAAAAAATAGCAGTATTTTTCTATCCTTATGATCTTAATCTGCCCATTCAGCATTTTGTCTGTGTATAAATAAACGCAACCAAAATACTGACTTCCTGTTTGCAGGACCCCCATTAGAGTCCGTTATGGTCTTGCCCTTGACCCAGTGGGTTGATTCAGTTGCTCAGTAAAGATCTGAGCATGTTTGACCCATCCAACAGCCAATCAGTAGAAATTACTGTTAGGAACATTCCAAGGATGTGATGCATTCTGGGAAGAAGAAGGCCAGTTAGGGCACGGCCACAATGCAACGCAAACGCAATCGCAAGTGAGATTTTGTTGCGTTTGCGCATGCATTTTTTTCATTAAAGGGCAACTCCACCCTCATAATAACACATTTTAGAAAGAATGGCCTTGTTAAAATATGTTGATAAATCATACTTTGTCCTATGAATTCATTACTGTCTGCCTGCTATGCTTCTGGATGCCTCATGGAAACTGAGCAATTTAGAAACCTGTACTGAGCCTGTACTGAGCCTGGGCATGCTCAGAAGAGGCAGCTAGGGGATTAACATTCAGTCATTGGCTGTGATGTCAAATCCATAACTGGCAGTTGATAACTGGAAGAACCAGGAAGCAGAAACAGGGGAAATAGGACATTGTGCAGGATTTCAAGGTTAGACTTATATATTTCATACTTCAAACTATTACCGTTTAGGGTTTTGGGGGTGATTTACCTGTATGTAAGTTTTCATTTTAGGGCTGGACTTGCCCTTTAAGTATTGAAAAACACATAAAAAAAGAACACAGAAAATGCGTGTTTTCGGTGCGTTGCTGTGTTTCCAATGACATGAAAAAAAAACCAAACGCAAAAAAAGCGCAGCAGTGTGGCCTAGCCCTTAGAACCTGAAATGTCAGCTCACTAATGTCAATAAACAGGGAATTGCAAGGGGTATAAATTCAACTGATTTTTTAAAATGGAAGAGAATATGTAGAATAACTAGGTATGTGTAATATAAACTAAGAATTTTAAAAATAATGATATTTTCCACAGAACTTTCCCTTTAAGTCACGCTAAACAATGTTATATTTGCCCTTAGCGGCTCTCTGTGCATGGCCCTGTTAGTGCCTATAGAAATCCTACACTTGTGTTTCTTGAACAGGCAAAGTTCTTCAAAACCAGCACTCCTGATGTTTGAAAACTACAACTACCAGCATTCTCCTACCACTCCTCTACAAGCACCCTATAACAGCAGAGGACAACCAAGGAATGCTGTGAGTTGTAGTTTCAAACATCTGAAAATATATATAGGTTGACTATCCCTGTTCTGGATGCAGGGGCATAACTACCAGAGAAGCAACTGTAGGAGGGCACAGAAGCTGGTTCTTATGTTTCCTATGACAGATATAGCCTCCTCCCAGAAAACCACTGTGGATGAAGCACGAATAGGGGCCCCATCATAGTTTTGCTGGGGGCCCCAGTAATTCCTAGTTATGCCACTATCCTAGAAGTAGGCAGCTATTAAATAAGATCCTGGTATGAACTTCAAGACGTCACATCACATTGATAGCCGAATAAACACGATGAACCAGCCGCATTCCATTGCACTGCTGGGTTTGTGATGTCTGACTCCATTTTGACAATGAAGTTTACTGCTGAAATTGCAATGTTAAAATGTCATCGCTAAAACCAAAATCTGCCTTGAAATCACAGCAACAGCAACAATATTTCCACAACAAAACTGAACATTTTGGCACGGAAAATTTATTTTTGCCGCCAAATAAAATTTGGGGCAAAATTTCACATCATTTTGTAACAACAGCAAATTTTTGATGAAATGCCGAACGTCTTTATAAATAATTAATTTGGGTTTGGAAACTTTCAATTGTAAATTTAGTGGGAAAACCAGATTCTGGATTCTAATGGTCTGCACATGTCCACACATGTCCGATGGGATGGAGGAGGCACGACCCCCCCAGGTGAAAGATACACCTGCGATTAACTTCTGTTTTGGCCGATAGTCACACATGTGTATGCGTTCGCTCAGGTATTGTTCGTTGATCCACCAGTACCTAGTAATTTATTGTGGACTATCAGATACTATTAAATAAGCAAAGCAATCCTTTATATGAGTCACTACTTAACCGCTGGCGAAAATGGATCCCAACTATCTCCACAGAAGAATGAGAGGATATGGCTCAATCACATATAACATTTCCCCAGCAGCAAAAAATAAAATGATACAATTTTATATATTACAACAAGCCTACCTCACCCCAGCAATCATGAGTCACATTACACATGGCAGAGACAATTGCTGCCCTAAGTATAAGGCACCTGAAGCCACATTCTGCCATCTCATTTGGGAGTGCCCGGTAGTGTACCGATTATGGAATAAGGTGACTAATTATCTCTACTATAGTATACTGGGGACCCCTGAAATAGAGAACTGGGACAGATACAGAATGTCTCTCCTATGGGGATCATTATTCTATGCTAGGAAAACGATTGTGTGTCAGAAACTTACCTGCCACTCCGGTCCCACGCCGCTCTGCACTTCCAGGTGGGCGTCATCGGAGCTAGTGCCCGATTTTATCGTTTGCTACCCCAGGCTCCATCTGTACTTACCTCTCCTGTTTCCAGCGACCTCCTTGCCAGTTCCAGAGTCATACTTACCTTGCCCACGTTCCAGAGTCATAATTACCTTGCAGTTCCAGAGAATACTTACCTTGCCCAGTTCTCAGAGGAATACTTACCTTGCCAGTTCCAGAGAATACTTACCTTGCCAGTTCCAGAGTCATAATTACCTTGTCCAGTTCCAGAGGAATACTTACCTTGCCAGTTCCAGAGGAATACTTACCTTGCCAGTTCCAGAGGATCTTACTTGCCAGTTCCAGAGCTTCTTACCTTGCCAGTTCCAGAGTCATTCTTACCTTGCCAGTTCCAGAGTCATACTTACCTTGCCAGTTCCAGAGTCATACTTACCTTGCCAGTTCCAGAGGAATACTTACCTTGCCAGTTCCAGAGTCATACTTACCTTGCCAGTTCCAGAGGAATACTTACCTTGCCAGTTCCAGAGTCATACTTACCTTGCCAGTTCCAGAGGAATACTTACCTTCTCAGTTCCAGAGAGTCATACTTACCTTGCCAGTTCCAGAGGAATACTTACCTTGCCAGTTCCAGAGAATACTTACCTTGCAGTCCAGAGCATATTACCTGCCAGTCAGAGTCATACTTACCTTGCCAGTTCAGAGGAATTTACCTGCAGTTCCAGAGGAATACTTACCTTGCCAGTTCCAGAGTAATACTTACCTTGCCAGTTCCAGAGTAATACTTACCTGCCAGTTCCAGAGTAATACTACTGCCAGTTCCAGAGTATACTTACTTGCCAGTTCAGGTAATACTTACCTTGCCAGTTCCAGAGTCATACTTACCTTGCCAGTTCCAGAGGAATACTTACCTGCCAGTTCCAGATGAATACTTAACTTGCCAGTTCCAGAGTCATACTCTGCAGTTCAGAGATACTTACCTGCCAGTTCCAGAGGAATACTTACCTTGCCAGTTCAGAGTATACACCTTGCCAGTTCCAGAGTTCATACTTACCTTGCCAGTTCCAGAGTCATACTTACCTTGCCAGTTAAGAGGAATACTTACCTTGCCAGTTCCAGAGTCATACTTACCTTGCCAGTTCCAGAGTCATACTTACCTTGCAGTTCCAGAGTCATACTTACCTTGCAGTTCCAAAGTCATACTTACCTTGCCAGTTCCAGAGTCATACTTACCTTGCCAGTTCCAGAGGAATACTTACCTTGCCAGTTCCAGAGGAATACTTACATTGTCTGTTTCTGAGTCTAGATTACCTGCAGCTCCAGAGGCTACATACCTGTTTCAGCTGCCCAGTCCCAGCAGCACCTTCTCCTTGGTATCCAGTTTCCAGTAGTGCCTCAGTAGCATACAATTCCATCAGCCTCATCTGCTCCAGATCCAAACCTACAGACTTGGGTCTCCCCTGAAAGCGTACTTGTGAGTACCCGGCCATCCTGTTGTATTTGTTACATTGTGTTGAAGTGGATGGCAGCTGACCCACCTAGACTCACACAATGGAAAGCCATTGAACAGGATCTCCCATGTGTAAGAGTGATATACATGGGAAGAGGACACCCAAAAAAATTGGTTCCTGGCTCAATACATAAACCCCAGACTAGTTGTCTTTACCACCCTTAATAGTAAAGTATAACAGGGTACCATAACAATACCCCATTCAGGATACTTACCTTGCCAGTTCCAGAGGAATTACCTTGCCAGTTCCAGAGTCATACTACCTTGCCAGTTTCCAGAGGTCATACTACCTTGCCAGTTCCAGAGTCATACTTACCTTGCCAGTTCCAGAGGAATACTTACCTTGCCAGTTCAGAGTCATACTTACCTTGCCAGATTTCCAGAGTCATACTTACCTTGCAGTTCCAGAGTCATACGTACCTTGCAGTTCCAAGTCATACTTACCTTGCCCAGTTCCAGAGTCATACTTACCTTGCCAGTTCCAGAGTCATACTTACCTTGCCAGTTCCAGAGTAATACTTACCTTGCCAGTTCCAGAGTAATACTTACCTTGCCAGTTCCAGAGTAATACTTACCTTGCCAGTTCCAGAGTCATACTTACCTTGCCAGTTCCAGAGGAATACTTACCTTGCCAGTTCCAGATGAATACTTAACTTGCCAGTTCCAGAGTCATACTTACCTTGCCAGTTCCAGAGGAATACTTACCTTGCCAGTTCCAGATGAATACTTAACTTGCCAGTTCCAGAGCATACTTACCTTGCCAGTTCCAGAGGAATACTTACCTTGCCAGTTCCAGAGGAATACTTACCTTGCCAGTTCCAGAGTCATACTTACCTTGGCCAGTTCCAGAGTCTAACTTACCTTGCCGTTCCAGAGTCATACTTAACTTGCCAGTTCCAGAGGAAATACTTACCTTGCCAGTTCCAGAGTCATACTACCTTGCCAGTTCCAGAGCTACTTACACTTGAGTTCAGAGTCATACTTACCTTGCAGTTCCAAAGTCATACTTACCTTGACCAGTTCCAGAGTCATACTTACCTTGCCAGTTCCAGAGGAATACTTACCTTGCCAGTTCCAGAGGAATACTTACATTGTCTGTTTCTGAGTCTAGACTTACCTCGCCAGCTCCAGAGGCTACATTACCTGTTTCAGCTGCCCAGCTCCCAGCAGCACCTTCTCCTTGGTATCCAGTTTCCAGTAGTGCCTCAGTAGCATACAATTCCCATCAGCCTCATCTGCTCCAGTATCCAAACCTACAGACTTGGGTCTCCTCCTGAAAGCGTACTTGTGAGTACCCCGGCCATCCTGTTGTATTTGTTACATTGTGTTGAAGTGGATGGCAGCTGACCCACCTAGACTCACACAATGGAAAGCCCTATTGAACAAGGATCTCCCATGTGTAAGAGTGATATACATGGGAAGAGGACACCCAAAAAAAATTGGTCCCCCTGGCTCAATACATAAACCCCATGACTAGTTGTCTTTACCACCCTTAATAGTAATAGTATAACAGGTACCCACAACAGGTACCCATATAGCAATCTATTTGCAAAAGATGATCTAAAGGTACCAGGAAAAGCAAGCAAAACAAACCAAAAGTTAATATATAAGTGACCATTGTCCCCCCCACCCCACCCAAAGGTTACCCTTCCCAATCCCCTCCCCTATTTTATACTCCCACATATATATTACCATATCAGAATACTTCAATGCAAATCTAATTATTCACACTGAATACTGTTTATGTATATAACAACTGTAGAGTGAAATTGAACAATAATATACCTGTGAAATTAATTAATAAAATTGACTTTGAAAAAAAAATACAAATCATCTTATCCCGATGAACGTCACACTGCTTAACTGACCGCCACTCTGCAATGTACTAAGTCTTGCAATGCGTTTAGTACATCTCCTTAGTATTTAGTCTCACTGATACTTTTATTCTTTTCTGCCTCTACCCACGAATCACTGTTATCGTACCAGGAGTCAGACAGGATACAAACATTAACCTGCTGGGATATCGGATGCTCTTTCTAATTTGACAGGCTGTATCTGGGAATACAAAGTGATACCGTTTGATTCAGATAAACATGGGAAACATATTAAGGTAGCCGGTTTCCTTACCTGTATTTTGTCCCTTGTATGGGCTGATTACACCCAATTGTGTTTACTACATTCATTTAAAGAATTCATGTCTCTAAATGCAGCGTCATACACAAGATATTACATGTTCATTAGGAAACTAAAACAATAACAAACAGACCTTTCTAAAAACCAGGGAAGTTCTAAATCCCAAACAACCAAACAGATCCAGTCTTCGTACAATATTAATGGCAATCCTGACACAGAACAATGCTGTGTAAGGTGGGTGCGCACCAAACACTCCACGGCTTGTCATTTTTCTCCTACGGATTTCTGACAGTTGTGTGAGTGACACAATAGATAGCACATTATATTACAGTGTGGAAATGTCACAGGGATGAAAAGGGCTGGGAATATTACAAAATGAATAATGCCGAGAATTTCATGTTGCGCCTTTATTTTGTAGTACAGGCAAGTTATGTTTCTTTTTATAACGGGGCAAACACGAAATCTAATAAATCCATGAATACTAATTGGCTGAGCTATTTATTGTATATATAATTATATATATATGTATATTTATTTGTTTACTTTGTGACTGCTTGGTGACCCTGCATTTCCCAGAAAACCGGCCAATAGGAGAGTAGAGGGCATTGACCCAGGTAGTGTCGGAATTACTCCAACATGCAAGATCTTTAAAATCTGCAGGGTCCCTCTACACACAGTCCCGAGCGTTCTCCCTATGTAAACAATAGGGAAAATAGGGACTGCAGAATTCCTTCAGCTGCATCTGACTCCCTATGCTTTAAATACAGGGAGACAACCGTGGACGAGGAATATTTTTGGGCACTAACAATAAAGGGACGATACCATCAGATCCGGCTGGATTGTCCCTTTATCATTAGCGTGTACCCACCGTTTGACTGGGTGCTGTTCCCATGACTACAAGTTACTAAAATTGGTCCAAATTACTGAGGAAATTTAGATGCACAACTGGTGGAATTTAGATCAATTCAATTTTGCAGGTTTGACAAAGGTTCATGAACCCACCTGCGGAACTAACCCTGGCAGGTAAAACAGAGTGGACCTTACATGGCTAAGCCTGCCAGATTAATCTTAGAAACAAGGAGTAATGTCACACTCCCTTAACTCCCAGAATAATGGGTGGACACATGCAAAATAAAGGTGGCCATACACATACCCGATATTACTTACCCGACCGAGCACTCACGTGATGTTCATTCGATCCTGCCGGAACCGCTTCTTCCAAGGATCGAACGAACGTCGCGTGAACGCTCGGTCGGGTAAGTAACATCGGGTATATGTATGGCCACCTTTACACCATTATGTCCCTTTGGTCCATGTATGGATCCATTATAACACAGCCTAAAGGTATATACATCCTTTTAACTCACTTGCAGATATAAAAAGGGCAAGGTATTAGCGCTAAACCCTGCTACTTACATGACCACGCTCCCACAATGCAGTAATCAGGTAAGTAGCATTTTCTTTTACGCCAGCAATTTAGAGGCATTGGAATTTGTGTATTATCCAACGCAAATGGTTTTTAATCGGGTGCTCAGTGTAGTTTCCAAAAACCCCTGGAAAACGAGCAGGCTATGTAAAAACCATAAGAAAACCCATGCTAACTCAATACTACAATAGGTAGCTTGGGTTTAAAGGAATAGATCACTGGAAAAGTTAATTATTCCTTTAATGTATTGATTGAAGTTCGGGAGGTTAAGTGGCTATGCCTTACCTTTCTTCCCCGTTCTTCAATCAAATGACCAGGAGCGACGGACAAAGAAAAAAGATATTTACCTTACACACGATCTTCCGCTGCAGCAGTAAAAATTCCAGACCACTTTCTATTCAGAGTGAGTATAGTGTGCATTATCGTGCATGCGCAATATAGTTACTTTGAACCAGGAAGCGGTTGGGACCTCAGGAGTCACTGCTGCAGCGGTGGATCGAGTATAAGGTAACTATCTTCTATCTTCGTCCGTCCCTCCTGGTCAAATGGTTGAAGAACGGAAGATAAGACTTTTCGAATGAACTTGGGCAATAGCCCAATGTTTAAATAATGCTAGTTCAAAGTAAATGGGGAATAACTCAATTATTAGACTTTAGTTCTCCTTTAAGAATTAAAGTCACTGATTATAAGAATATATTCAATAGAGATCCATAAGATTAAACATTTCTTTGTATATATACTGTTTATATTTTTTTTTTCCTTCCAAAAATTACATTTAAATCTTTTAATGCACACATTACAAAAAAAAAATTAAAAATTCCCATCGATTTCCCCCATTACTGAGAATAAATAACAGGAGGTTAGTGAGTGTTTGATATTTCCCTGAAAATACAAGGAATCACATATTCGACTTCCCAGTGCAACGTGTGGCATGTCTAATTTACTACATGAAAGAAATAACTCTGACTGCACCTCTATGGTTTGCTGTTATCTCCTCTGCATCTTTGGGTGGTATCGAGGAGTCTTCATTTTTTTATGTACTGCAGAATGCACAGAGCAGCCAGGCCCGTGCACAGATCTCATGTCCTAGTTCAGAAATATTCATCTGCCCCTCAGAGACCCTAGGTAGACCTTGAAGATGTTCTTCCAATGAATCAGGAGTTAAATGGCTTGCAGGGCCCAAACCTTCGCCGATTAGAAGATGCCCTGGAGGGCCAGTGCCCTGAATACTAAAGGCAGAGCCAGCAAACAGCTTTGAAATTACGCTTTGGAGTCCCATTTTAATAATGTCTAACTTTTTAATTAGTGGATGATTTATTATTGTTGAAACGTTTCTTGATGAGTAATCCGGAGTTAAAGTGAATTAGCAGCAGGGGAGGGGGGCTGAGGCAACGACAGATTGTCAAAGA
Source organism: Hymenochirus boettgeri (assembly GCA_019447015.1). Classification (NCBI taxonomy): domain Eukaryota; kingdom Metazoa; phylum Chordata; class Amphibia; order Anura; family Pipidae; genus Hymenochirus; species Hymenochirus boettgeri. The sequence continues at coordinate 38,485,274 of CM033476.1, forward strand.
GAAACTTAAAGCACATCCAGCATAACCCAAAACATGCAAATAAATGCTCATCTACATAAGTATATTCCTCCTGTAAACAAACTGTTAAATAAAGTTTAGTTCAGACGATGACATGAAATGGACTTCTTGCTAATGTCTGTGCTTTGTTCTATTCCTCCAAATGTAGCCTAAACGTTTTATAACCAAGAACTTGTAATCTGCTCCCTCTCCTATTTTAACCCCGGGCGCGCGTGCCAATTGTATTCAGCAAAGCAAATCGTTTTAGTATTGACACAACCTGTGATATAGACATGGTGACGTTTTAACAGGGAGATTCAATAAAAGTTAAAAATGGTGCTCATTTTGCCCCAACCAATCAGATGTTATGTTACATGCTAAATAAGATCTGATTGATTGGGGCAAAATTAGCACCATTTTTAACAATAAGAACTTTTATTGAATCTCCCTGTAAGAGCTTCTTTTGTTTATGCTCAGTCTAAACTGTAATTTCTCAAATTAATTGTGCTGGTTTGGGGAGAATTAAGACTGATATATCTCGTATAGATCAACCAGTATATTGGTTGGGACGGTCAATCGTGACAAAACAATGGACCATGTGTACACACCCTAAGGGACCTGCAATTTGGTGGTCAAATCTGAATCCTCATAGTGGCAGCTTTAGAAACATCCAGAGAGCTGTTTATGACAGGGTTCTTGGTTCCAAGTGTAGTTAGATACAAACAATATGGAACTTTAGTAACATTGTGGTATTTTCTACCATATATATATATGGCTTTGTATTGGTGCTCAGAGATCACAGAACATTATTCAATAGAATTTAGTTCCATGTCCATAAAATCTAAGCTCAGTCCGTGTGACTGCTGACCGACCGTTCGAGGCTTTCGACCGGTCGGCCAGAAAGAAGGACTGCCGGTCACGGCAAAACAGTTAGGCGTGACCGATCGTGTGGTTAATAGAGGACTGCGCGATCGGTTGTGATTTTCCGACATGTCCGATCGTTCGTTCTTCCGGTTTGGACGAACGAACGGTCGCCGACTGGTCGCGGCTGCAAAAAGTCACCATACAATAATTCGTCCCGACCGACCGGAACACTGAAATGTCAGTTGGTCGGGCCACATTATTGCATGGTGTGTACCTAGCTTTAAGATCAGGAATGTCTATAGTTAAGTATTTAGCTTTGGGGATAAGAATTTGGACGTATCTGATTCTGTATTGTATTATGATGTAGTAGTCACAGTTGAAAGGAATTACTATTGTTTCTTGGCCCATTTGTCATATTGGTTAAACATACCATATGCAGGGGACGGTGAAAATAATCCCCATTTTTTATTATTCTCCCATATGGTCCTCTGGTTCTCTAGGGGCTGGACCTATTGCACGTGGAGACGCAGGATGATGGAAATTGTAACTGGAAGTTTTGCAGTATAATGAGAAATTCTTTCCAGTGAACCAACTAGACACAAGCCCCGGAGAATAAAAGGGAAGGAAGATAAATACATTACATAAAGAGGAACCAAGTGGAGCTAGTACAGGAAGGAAAGCAAACTGTGGCTGCAAAAATGAAAGATGCTCCTCACCCAGTCAAATGGATGGGAGAGCCCCACATGCAGATAGTGAGTCCACTGTAGGTACAAATCCTTTTTAAACTCCCACAAAGGTCCGAGTGCCTTGGTGCAATAGGGATAGACACAGTACAGAGAGATGTTATTTTCTTTCTCAGCTTTGTTGCTTTGCCTTCTGGACAAGGAGACCATTTCAGATAGCTCATTATTCACTCTTTGCTCTTGGGAGAGTGTCTGAAATATGAGATTAGACCTCTGGGAAAGTAATGGGTTCCTTCTGCCTCTCACACATGATTTCAAATGTTCCTGCTTTCTTTGTCTTCATGTAATAGCTGCAGCCTAATGAGAAGGCTGCATCACCCAGTGCAATGGAAAACCAACGTTGCTATGGCTGGTTATCCAGCAGTAATCCATACAGTTGAAAAATATCCACAGAGGGGAATGAATAATTTATTGGCTTTATTGTACATAGGAAGGATTTGATTGGCTGAGATAAAAAAGTCTAGTAAGTAGTCCTTCCCATAGCAGGAAATCAAATTGATTGAACATGCAGGGAAATCTGACATGCACTGGGGGCAAAATGCTGGTCCTTACAGAGCTTATGCAATCTGTGCCCTAGGAATGCAGAATTTAAGATTGTGATGAAATAAACACCAACGCTCTCCATACAGCAAATAGATATTTATAGATATATATAGATATAGATAATATAGCTATTACTTCAGTGTATTACTTCCCAACACCCCCGCAACATTGAAAAGTTGATCCCAAAGTGATTGGCCCTGTCGGTTGATGGGACCGCGGGGAGATAAGTTGCCTAGTGTAAGGTCAGCTATACAAGGTATGCAGAAGTTTATTAACAATTGTTTTCTAAAAAATGAAATACACATAACATGAACATTCACTGTTTCTTGGCCCAGTGGGCAACACTTTTTGGTCCAAAGTCCATCTTTAGAGTTCCTAAAAAAGTAAAAGTCCAGCTGTACCTACTACTGGTCACTGGTCATCAGATGATCTGCCTTCTGCTTCTTGCTGGGAATCAAGCTTTGCTTTAGAAACGTAGAACTTCCTGTTCTCTTAATCCTGGCTTAGCTGTCGTTAATGTGAGTTTCAGTGATATTGTTTGATTTTATATTGTTGAAGCAATAATTTATATTTTAATTTTCATTGCTGTTTACTTACAGTTTAATCCCCATCTGATGCAAGTGTTTTCTTTTATTGGGAATTCCATTTTCTTAATTGTGGATCTGTTCATTTAATTCCCCCGGCAGCAATACCGCATGCTTGCTGTGGTTTATAAGTTTACAGGGTTTATGGAATAGCTTTGCAATTAGACTTCCTTGTGCTGTTCACTAAGTGGGGGTTTCCTTCTCTTAATTAAACTTCACATTAGGGAAGACTACATTTAGGGAAAGCCATTTGATATTTAATAGAAACTGATCACAATATAATTCTTAATGGAACTTCTTTTAGATTTCATATATGCTGAATCAGATCTTTCCTTACAAGTTTCTGCTTAAAGGAGAACTAAAACAGAAAATATTAAAGTTGGAGTAAGTAACAAAGTACACAGGATTGCTTACCTTCAATCACCAGGTTTATTGTGTTTTGAGAGCAGACCTTTGCACAATAAAAATAGTAACATATTGTTGGAGGTTAAAGACATACGTCCATCTAGTCCAACCTTTATAACCTACCCATAATGTATGTCTAACAGTTACATACTAAAATAGCATTGCAGGATGACTAAAGACATATGTTCATCTAGTCCAAACTTTACAACCTACTCATTGACCCTACTTACCTTGATCCAAAGGAATGCAAAAAAAAACAGCTGAAAAGAAGAAAAAAGATTCCTTCCTGACTCCAAGTTGCAATCGGAAAGTATCTCTGGATCAACCTGAACTACACTATCAGGGAGGTGTAATAAAAGTTCTTATCATTGAAAATGGAGCAAATTTTGCCAATCAGATGTTTGCTTTCAAATGTTAAAAATGATCTGATTGGTTGGGGCAAAATTAGCACCATTTTAACGATAAGAACTTTCATTCAATCTCCCTGTATTTGTATTAATACCAGTAATTCTTCTCCACAGTTTCATTGTTTTCACTGTAAAGAAACCTTTCCTAACCTGAATATGAAACTTCTTTTCTTCCAACCTTAAAGGATGTCCATGTGTCCTCTGATATGACCTATAAGTGAAAAATGCACTAGAGACTTTACTGTATGGCCCATTAATATATTTGTATAAAGTGATCATATCCCCACGCAAACGTCGCTTCTCTAATGTAAACAGCCCTAAGTTGTCTAATCTGCCTGCATATTCAAGCCCCTCCATTCCCTTTATTATTTTAGTTTCCCTTCTTTGAACTGCTTCCACTTCCAAGATGTCGAAGATTTTGCATATAGGATTCCAAAACATAGCAAAGGAAGGACAAAGGTTTTTTATGATGTTGTGTCAGTTGAACAAAGGCCTCTGATGAAGTGTGCCAGGCAGAGGTGTCTCTCTAATGAGGCAATATGAGCAAAATGCTCAGGGCAGAACTCCTGCTAAATTATTAAAGAGGCAGCAGGCAGAGCTCACATTTATTTTATTTTTTTTAGAAAAGCCCTGCTCTGATTGTCATAGGATAAGTGGGATAATTATCTGTGTGTGCAGAGCTGGGCATGTTATTTTCATGGTAGTTTGGGTAATCTAGGCAATAGGGCATCTTATATGTACCAGTCTCTGTCATTTGTCATCTTACATGTACCTATCTGTGTGATCTTGGTATTAGGGCATGTTATATGTACCAATCTGTGTGATCTGGGCATTGGGGCATGTTATATGTACCAGGGGGTTTGATCTGGGCAGTAGGGAATATTATATGTACCCATCTGTGATCTAGGCATTACTGCATGTTATATGTACCTATCTGTGTGAGCTGGACATGAGGGCAACTTGGTTAGGTTAGTTAGGGCCATGCTGAAAAAATCTACCTTGACGTGGTGGGAGGCTTACAAATCTTTTGGGAAAAAATCTTTTACACATAAATAAATGTTCATTTTGAGGATGTTTAAAAACACCACAGGGAAATTCAATAAAAGTTCTTATCGTTTAAAATGGTGCTAGTTTTGCCCCAACCAATCAGATCCTATTTAACATTTGAAAGCTGACATCTGATTGGTTGGGGCAAAATTAGCACCATTTTTAATGATAAGAACTTTTATTGAATCTCCCAGCAAATGTTTAACCACACCCATTCCTGGAAGCCACACACACCTAACCCTGGTTGCGGAGGCGCACTTCATTGTGACTAGTGGTATATAGCGGCGGAATTTAAAAGTTTGGCTCAGGTGGCAAAAACGCTAGAGACGCCCCTGGTGCTAGGCACTACCTTTGTCCTTCCCATGTCTATCAGCCATGATGTAGGTGTAGGGTGTATGCTTTGTTTGGAATAAAGGTTGCTTTTATACAACATGACATGTGCTGCTCACTCCTATCGATTATTTAGATTTGTCCTCCTCTAACTTTGTCATTTGCACCAATGTGAGCCAAGACTGCTGGGTCACTCCCAGCCCTACCCAATAATCTGTCTTCATGATCTACCACATTTCGGACCCTAGCACCAAGTAGGCAACACACTGTTGGATAACACTATCCACCTTTCTAATAATGGTGTCCCCTACCACTGCCACCTGCTTAGCCTTCCTGGCCCTAAATTCTCTCTCCTTGGTATTAGAGATGATGGTCCCCTGAGTGCTCATGGGATTAGCTGCTCCATATATGCTACTTCTGAGTTGCCCGCCTCTTCACCTAAGATGGCGAATCTGTTGGAGTAGCTGTTAAGAAGTGATCCTACCCTTCCGAATCTCACTTCCCCTGATGACCCTTAAAAACTACCTTCCTTCCTCACCCTATCTGCCCCATTTACACCCTCCAGTTTACTGGCCCCGGCCAGTACCTGCATTTCCCCCAGGTTTGTCAAGCACTGTAATGCTGCAAATCTTGGTTTAAACTCTTTCTTGTTTTAAATTGATTGTAGCCGTATTAGTGCACATTAGTATGTGATACTCTTTATAGATTAGCTCTCGGGAGCTTCTCCCTTCTTCAGATAGTTGCCAGATGATGTAAAGATCTGAAGAAGGGAGGAAGAACCTGAAAGCTAATCTATTGTTAGTGCAAATAAAAAGAGTATCACCTGATATACTTTCTCATTTTCTTGTTTTAAACGCCTTCATTTATTTATGCTCCAATGCCATCCTTAAAATCAAAATATGCCCTTTAAAACAGAATGCCCGCTCGCTCAATGCTCACACACTCACTCTGCAAGCAGGAATAATATGTTTAGGTCAAAACCCACACCACCCAGTGCACAGGCAATTTAAAGGGCATATCCACCCTTTATAGAAACTTTTAATATATTATAGTCCATGTTCCCCCAGCCCAAACTGCTATAATTATAGTCTCAGAAAGTCCCCCGATCATTACTTGCCAATTCAGAATTGAGAAAGCCAGTCGGATGACTAGTGAAACGTCTTCAAGAACTAAACTTCAAGTCCAGTTGATCTAATTGAATACAACAGATAAAACTGTGGGTTCATTTTGAGATTAAGGATGCATCTTAAAAAAACAGTCCAGAGCAAAAGAAAAACCACGATAACATCGGAAGGTAAAACCGCTGGTTCTTCCGGCTCTTATTAAACTTTTGAAAGATGCGACGATTGAACATCCCATCTATTATCATTATTATTATTATTATTATTATTGATTTATATAGCGCCAACATCTTTCGTGGTGCTTTACAATTACATAGTCATACATTACATACAGGGTAATACATGTTATACAAAGTCATACATATTACATACACAGGTATATAAGTACACAGAGTGAGGAGTTTCTTACAGCAATACCGTGATACAATAGGAGAGAGGACCCTGCCCAAGGAGCTTACAGTCTAGAGGATATGGGCTGAGACATAAGGTGACGGGATAATGTCTTATAAGTGCATGGTCAGCACTACTGTTTATCAAGTTCCATGCACCATTCAAGTGATTTTGCTCACTAGTTTACCGGGTCCCTTGGCACAATCCTGAAAACTGACTATTTGCCCTCCTATACGAGATTAGATACAGGGACTGATTCAAATAGTGAGAGTTTAGAAATGAATGTCTGTCCATGGTAAAGATTCACAGTTTGTTCACAACATGGGTTATATACGCAATATAAAAACATAACAGCATGTCCTGTATTTTGTTCTTTTCATTGCTACATGAACATCCTTACTTTTGCATTGTAATTGCTTTATAGGTTTAAATATGCACCTCTATTAGTTTTTTAGGCCCCTGTGTTGGACACAGCCCTGTACCATATTTCCCTCCTGTGTTTCCTTCTGTTCTACCCCTCAGCTCCCTCTTGAGCCTACTTCATCTTTCCTTTTTATAAAGTACAAGTAGCAGTTGTACAGACCAGATCCTTTCTTGAGACTCCCTGATGGCAGATGGGGGTGAATGGGAGTGTAGTATTGGTGGGACTTTCAAAGCCTTCTGGCAAAGAGAGACCCTATGGATCTCTTGGTAGGTTCTGTTGCGGCTGGACAACCGAGAGCGGAAGATCGTCTCGACTCGCACTTTGCTATGTGTTTGGGCACGGAAACACCGATCCCAGACTTTCAATTAAAAATGATGTATGAACCAGATGTACTAAGATGCTATCCAATAATTAATATGCAATGGTTCTCTTGTGGTTTTTACTTTGTGGTGTTTTCCAATAAAGTTTTAAAAAAATACATGTCATTTAGTGATGTCAGAACTTCCAAATTAGAACACTATTAGGGAGATAGACCTAGAGCCACATTCGCTCTGTGTATATTTCCTTCCGGCAATTCAGCTGTCGTGAAATAGTCACTCAGAGATGGTCGCAAAAATGAAATGAAACCGGCCGGTGTATTTTGTGATACCCTGAGAGCAACCGCAAGCATCGAGTTAAAGTCCCTTTAATTGGAAATCAACGGTTAGAGCAAACTTTAACTCCAGTTTCTACCAGCGCAGCCAGCAGTGAATTATCCCCCGTATAATGTCCGAAATAGCCGACAAAGCTCTGCGCCACTGTTATTTCCCACGGTTGTTGGAACAATGACATGTGTATTTGTGTTGTTGTTTATTTGTTTATATCCTAATGTTACATTTCTAAAAATAAATATATGTGCAAAATTTACAAATACTGCCCTGATCAAACGTCATTCTCTGTGATGGAGTGAGACCTTTGCAAAGGCTGGAACTATTACTGAGATGTATTAAAATAATTTCAACTGTCCGTTCCAATAATGATTGCTGCTGCTTGTAGGTGCAGTAATTAGATTTGGCTTGGTAATACCATCATAATACCATCATAATACCATCATAATACCATCATAATACCATCATAATACCATCATAATACCATCATAATACCATCATAAGAAGTTAGCAAGACTGGGGTTCTTATATGTCACATGCAGAATAATAAAGCAACTGAGATTTCCTAATACTGGACAATAAATCAAATGCAATTTCAATATTCCATCCAGAAATGTTTCCCCATTCATTTGCAACCCAAAATGCCTTAAAATACCATGATGTGTGTCATTACTTCGAATTTGTTAATTGTGTGAAATACCAACTTTTATCCCTTTGTGTTGTGAATGGATCTGTCTAGCCTTTCGGCTAATAATAAAAACACACATCTAAAAAACAAAAAGTGGCCTAGCACTGCATCTGTCAGGGCCTATTTCTAACGTCATCCTGTGTAATTTCGACGGTCCGAACCAGGTTTTGATGGTTGGAATTTCAGTTGTTCGAAATGAAAATTTCTGTTGTTTCTGCTGATATTTTGACGTGAAACCTGAGCAGTCCAGACTGTGGTGCTGTTTGCAGGATTTCACAGTGTGTCAATAGATAGATTAGATAGATTTGCTATAATTTATTTATAGTTGGTGATTGTAAGCATTGCAATTTTAGACAGGGGGGAAACACAGACAGTGGGGCAGCGTGACCATAATGCAAGATGTGTGCTTGGAATTGTGGCACTGGGGCCTTGAACTTTATTTTAAATAGTTTGGGGGTGGGAAAGCATTAAGTATGTGTCGTACTGGAACAAGATTACTAGAAGATGCAGGAAGACATTTATGTCTTTATACAAATAAAAGTAAATGGGAAAAGTCCACAAAACAACGTTTCCAGAATTTCATCACTTCTGTCCGCCCTAAAGCTGTCATCCTTACCTTTTCCCTTTTTATATTGCAGCTGGAACTGTTCCAGCATGGGCCAGGGGGTACATGGAAACAGGCAACCCTGTAATTTCAAGGGCAATTTCACTGTAAAAAAAAAATTTAAATGAAAAGTGTTTGATGTAGGGAGGAAGGATTCATTACTCCTACCTCCCAATACTGTTTAATTGAGGAGCTGCGTACAATTTTCATCTGCCAGGCTAGTGTCCTGGGCCTTCCTGTATAAAAGATAGTGCTGAAGCCAGGAGGAAGCAGCGCTCCTTACAGAAACAATATTGGGAGGTAGGAATTATAAATCCTACCACCCTGCCCAAAGTAGTTTTCATTTGAATTTTTTTTAAATGTTTATACACACTATAGTTCTCCTTTAACAAGACAGAAAAGTTTAGTCCAGAACATGATAAAATCCTTGATTTATAATGCTCCTTTAAATCATGATGACGTTTGCATTGAGATTTACTCTGTTGCTGCTATGATTTACCTAATCAATACAACATCATTAGGTTTCCACACTTGTATTCTGTCATTCTCAGCATTTTCCTTTAATAAGAAAAATGATCTTGCATCTTCCTTTAACTCCCAGATTATTTAAATTTATACAACCAAGTGCAGATTTCAATTCCTTACTAATTTTCACATTGCTGCATGGTTGTGTGGCTGTCCCACATTAACTCTGAATTCAGCAGTTAAGATCAATAAACTCGATACAGGAATGTTCACATTGCTCAGGGATGGAATAAGGTCACCCACCCCATTTGTTTTTTTAAATGACAGGGATCCTTATAAGCCACAGAGCTACAAGCTGTTACCAATCTAGTTTCCTGTAGCCTCCCCCTTTACATACAGTACAATCATTTTTCATGAGTTTTCCTATCTAAGCAAAGACTGAAGCTAGGTACACACAATACCGATAAACCCCCGTTACCATTGGCGGCATTCAGACTGTCAAACGTTCAGGTCGGCCGAGCAGTTGTTCGGGAAAGACCATAAATTTCCCTAGGCCATGGTAGGCTCCCTATAGGGTCAAGGGAAACACACAGTCCCGAACATCCTCCCCATGCTGGGTATATGCTGTGTATAGGGAGAACGCTCGGGACTGTGTGTTTCCTGATCTTTGAAAAATGCAGACAGGATCTTGACAATTCTGAGTGTCATATTTCAACAATTTTTCCTGTCTGTACCCAGCTTAATCCAAGAGGTGGTTGGTGGAAGTTTTAGTTGGGAAGAAGCAACAGGGGAGACTTGCAAAATGGCTAGAACCGGCACTGAAACTGGTCCAAACTGGTCAAACTTTAATTCCGATTCCTATTATTAAGGTTGGTACAGATTGTGTTGGACAATCAATCATACACAACAGCCATACACAAACGATTATCATGCGGTACAGCTGTTTGATGGGTGCTCGTATGTTGCCCGTCGTGTGCAAAATCGTATATCTGTACTTTGCTAAAGACATAAGGAAATTGCTGATTGGGGTTAATCAGCTGCCGATACATTTAACCGGGAAACAAACAAAAGAAAACCTGAAATGCTTTAATTCCAAATACAGTCTGACAAGAGAACAAAACATGGGTTTTCTAGAACAATTGAAAGAATTATAAAGAAATGAATGGATGTGCTGTATAGCCAAGCAATGTAACACCTTATTGAACATCACATTTGTGTAATAAAGATATTCAATATGAAACCATTTTCTAGTAAAGCATTGACAGGGGTGTTCCTAGGGTTTTTGACACCTGAAACAACTTTTAAATGCCGCCTATTAGCAGACGGGTGGCGGCATTTAAAGTGGGCATGGCTTCTTCAGGGAATACAGGTGTGGCTTGTGGAGGTGGGTGTGGCTTGTGGAGGTGGGTGTGGTGGGTTGATTAACATTGACTGGTGGAGTGGAAGGCTGACTTAACCCTGATTGGTGGACTGGTGCTGAAATGCCTTTAAGTGTTCTACAGGGGTACACCCTGAGCAAATGTTTCAGTTTGCTTCATGGTAGGGGCACTCCTGAGCATTGAATAAATCCATTGATGTTGCTTCATGTTATGGCAATGGGGCTTTAACTATCTCCTGTCTCAGGAAGATTTGATAATTAAAGATGGGAAAATGATTCAGTATTTTCTATAAAGTCTATCTGAATCTTAACCTCATGTGCCCTAACAAGGGTCAAGGAGTTACTCCTTCCCTTCCCATGGTCTGGGGCAATCACCCATGTAAATGTCTAGAAAGGGTTGCTCTCAGATAGCTGTGGTCCAACCAAAAATTAGATGAGGAATCACTTCAAGTTAAGTTCTATTTAGGGCTTATTTCCTTGTTAAACCCTAGCCTGCTTAAACTGTTTTGATTCCTGGTGTTGCATACTATGAAGAATAAGAGGAAGAAACATGGGGACTACAGACTACACATTCCTGCACGGAAGACCATCAGTTCTGACTGGGAGTATTAGTTGACAAGGAGAAACAGAGGAAATGAATTTAAGTGCAGCTAGGTTGATGGGTAATGGCTTGCCATGCAGAATGTGTGGTTTAGAGTATTAATTAAGTGCAGCTCTTGGTAAGTGCTGTATTAGTTGTGTTTTGAAAGTATGGAGACATGGGGCCTATGGGGGGGCAGGGACATCACGAGATAGAATCCAGAGAAAAACAAGGGGCTCAGTGTTGTGTGTTTGACAAGGCTGCCCACAGAACAGGGCACTGCATGCATACAAGTGAACTAGGAGTTTAGATTTAAACTATAATGAGGTGCAAGTGATGGCAAAATAACACTAAAATGAAAATGATTTAAATATTTACTTTCATCCAAAAGTTCATGGAAAACACATTGTTTCATATTGCTTTTAAATGTACTATAATATTTTTTTCCTGCTCTTGTATGACATGATGTCCCTTCAGATTACTGCTGTATAATGCTACATGGCTTCTACATCTTAAAGGCACCTAGGAGCAGGAATCTCATGGACATCGGTTCAGGTTTCTATTGGTCTATCTCCGATCTGAGTTTCATTATCTGCAGTTTATCCATGAGAAAAATGCAATTCATCTCTGTCTTTCAGGATGTTTTATTTTGCTTTTTGATACAAGTTCATATTCTGCCTTTCCCATACTGGTTACTACAGTGAGGGAAAGAAGTATTTGATCCCCTGCTGATTTGTACATTTGCCCTCTGCCAAGAAATGGGCAGTCTATAATTGTAATGGATTTTGTAGCAGTGAGAGACAGAATAACAACAACAAAAAAATCTCAAAAAGCTAGTTCACAAAAGTCAGACAATGATGTGCATTGTAATGAGTAAAAAAAAGTATTTAATTCCCTATCAACCAGCAACATTTCTGGCTTTTCACTGTAGGTAGGTAAGAAGCTGAGATCAATCAGATTCCCAACTAGCCACCTTGGCCAAGACCAAAGAGCTGTGCATGGATATCAGAGACAAGATTGTAGACCTACTCAAAGCTGGATTGAACTATAAAACCAAGCACCAAGCTGCTTGCTGAGAAGGTGACAACATCTGACACAATAGTTCGAAAATGGAAGAAATACAAAATACATACAAAATCTCCCTTGTTTTGGGGCTCCATGAAAGATCTCACCTCATGGAGTTGCAATGATGGTGACAAGGCAGCCCAGAACTACAAGGGTAGCTGGGACCATAGTGATCTCAGGGCAGCTGGGACCATAGTTACCAAGAAAACCATTGGAAACAAAGTACACCATAAGGGCTGAAATCTTTCAGCGCCCACAATGTCCCCCTGCTTAAGCACATATAAAGGCCAATCTACAGTATGCCAATGAACATCTGAATGGTCTAGAGGAAAGCAGGGTAAAAGTGTTGTGGTCATTTGAGACCAAAATCAAGCTCTTTGGCATCAACTCAACTCACCGTGTTCTGAGAAGAAACAATGCTGCCTATTACCCCAAGCACACTATTCCCACTGTCAAACATGGAGGTGGAAGCATTATGCTTTTGGGGATAGGATACCTTCAGCAAATTGAAGAGACAATGGATTGGTCCATGTACCATCAAATCTTGGGCATTCAAAATGGGCCAATGGCCAAGGCTGACCAAAGAAAATCTGTGGAGGGAGTTGAAGGTTCAAGTTGCCAAACATCAGCCTCAAAATCTTACTGACTTGGAGAGGATCTGCAAAGAGGAATGGGACAAAATCCCTCCTAAGATATTTGCAAATGTGGCGGTGGAATCGTTTAACCTCTGTGGTAGCCAACAATTGTTTTGTCTTCTTTTGTGAAGGGATCAAATACTTTTTTTCGCTCATTACATAGTAATATAGTAATGGAGATATGTCCCCATCTTATCCAATCTTTATAGCCTACTCATTAACCCTACCTAACAGCTATTCCAGCGGAAGGAGGGGGGGGGGAATTATTTCCAAATGGCAATCAGAAAAGATTCCTGGATCAACCAGAAGTAAATGTATTACCGGTAATATCAGTCAGTCATTTTCAATATTTTTTGTTTTAGAAACAAATCCAGCCCACTTTTTCAGATATTCAACGAACTTGTCATAACCAAATCAGCTGCAAGTTCTCACTGTAAAGAAACCTTTCCTAACCTTAAGATGAAACTTCTTTTCTTTTAATCTTAAAGGATGTCCACAATGGGGAATAATATTTTTCTCCCTTGAATCTATTCCTCTCTTTTTACAAGTCAATATCTTGCTAGCCCTAGCCTTTGTTGTTTGGTACTGCATACTACAGCTAAGGCTGTTATCTACTAGAACCCCCAAATCTTTTCCAATAGAGTCAATAGTGTATACAGAGGGAAAAACTGTTTAGCCCATTAGCTTGTTCATCCTCTATAACCATTATTTAATGGTCCCACATTCTCTGTCCTCATCATTTTTCTATTGATATACTATAAAATCTTTTGGGGGTTGGTCTTGCTTTGTTTGGCTATCAATATTTCATTTTCTATTTCAGCTTGTTTAATTGCTTTCTTGCACACCTTGTTAGACCATTAATACTTCATATAGAACTGTTCTGTTCCCTCTCATTTCAAGATTTGAAATGCCCTTTTCTTTCTATTTCCCTTTTAACATGAGCTTTAAGTCATGCAGGAGCGAAACTAATTTTTTTACACTTGTTACCCGGAGGTATACATTTAGAAGTGTTATTTATAGTTTAATACCCCTTTAAAAGCAGCCCACTTCTGTTTAGTATCTTTACATAAGAACATTTCACACCAGACTACGAGCAGAAGTGATTCTTTTAATAGCATAAAATAAGCTTTTCTAAAGTTAAAAAAAAATATTAACCCAGTGCACATTTGTTTTCTTGCAACCTTTATAAAATGACACTATATCATGATAACTATTCCCTAAGCTTCCCTTTACCTTCATCTCCATAATGAGCTCAGGGTTATTAGATATCACCAGATCTAACAAAGCATCCTTTCCAGTAGGAACTTCTACAAACCATGAAAGAACATGCTTATACAGCAAATTCCATACATATGGAGGTAAATTTCAACTTCCTTTACTCACCTTCCCATGCACAGCTCCACCCATATTGTTTCAGCGTTATCGTTTCTCCCCCCAACTATTCTAGCTTTTAGATTTGGCTTTAATTCTTATTTTAAAATTCAAACACAGTGCTCTAGCCTCATGTATTCCTTCTTTATCATTAAATAATTAATAAACTGAATTGCTAACTCTCACCATATAAGTGAGGTGGTCCGGGTGTGACACTGCCCCGGATCCTTCACTTTCCACAATGTTCTGTGCTAAACATCAACAATATGATTTAGAAGGTATAACCACAGTTTTGCTCACCGTTGTTGTCCTGTGGTCCGGGTGCTGCCTGCCCCAGACCTGTCGCTTAAGATCCTTTCTCCACACTATCCACAACTCAAAGATGGGGTTGATGCGCACACGGGAATGATTACTATGCAGCATCGTAATAAAGCAACTTTATTCAAACATACAAACACCACAAACGAAAGTCTCTGCAGAGATATTTTAAATATAAAATTACTATTTAAATTGCACAGCATTCTGTTGCATGTAAAAAAAATACTTTTATTGCGATGCACACTCAAAAAACTAGTATAACCAAAGTGTTATAAATACCTTCTGTATCTTAAAAAAACCCTTCATCCACAATAACATAAATACAAATAAAAACATTAATATAATACAGAGCAGGTAGAACCCGAATTGTAGATCCTCTTATTAGCCAAATACTGATGAAGCAGCTATTTGTGATGTAAACTGCCACCATAAAAATAGCCACGGAGTCATGTGGGGTGCTGATAATGTTCTATTCAAATGGATACATTGGTGTATGAGAATGGAGGCCACAATGCCGACTCCCCAAAAACTGCTAAACCATCATCAGTAAAGTATAGTCCATCCCTACTAAATGGCCTGCAGTCGACAGAAAGGTCAGCACAGTTCTCTAAAAACCCAAATCCTAAATTCCCGTTGCCTCCCTACCGTAGCATGTGGCCTTAAGGCTCATACACACACTGGTCAGCCCCGGCCCCACCCAATAATCTGTCAGAAGATCCACAATATGTTAAACACTAGCACTAGGTAGGCAACACACTCTTCGGCATGTAGGGTCTTGTATAATAATTAGAATTGCAGATAACAATGCACATTAATCTCTGACTTTTGTGCATTGGGTTTCTGAGGTTTATTTTTGTTGTTATTCTGTCTCTCACAGCTACAATAATCCTACCATTACTATTAATGGCTGGTCAGTTCTTTGGCAGAGGGCAAAATCAGCAGGAGAGCAAATACTTTCCCTCACTGTACATCACAAAATGATGCATGGCCGCCTACTATGAAGCACTTTTCTTGCTACCTCAGCCCCGGTGCAGGGTCCATCTGCCTCCTTCCAACAGCTGCTAACCATCCAATAAAAATATGCTCTCTCAAATAGCGTGTGCTCTCATTGGGAGAGCCCGAGTAAGCATGCATACTTAAGTACACTTACCCTGCTCCCTTAAAGAGAGTCTTTAAGTGTTTATGACCTGCAGCTCAACTACTGAATATCCAGTTTAACTTTTGTTAAATTCTTTCAATGTTTTCAGCATTTAAATACGAAATATATTTGAATGTGTATCCATTCTCTCATAATTACTGTAAACTACGATATGAAATTGTTTTTCATTTAGCTGTTCCCTTCTCTATAACATACTTAGTTGTATTGTATGTCACTGATTTCTTTGTCTCCACAGTTTAATGCATTCAAATCAAAACTATAACAATAGTTTAGTAGTACAGACATTTTAAAGCATTGTTATATAGAGTCTCTGTCCTTGACATGTTTTCTTTCTCTAGAGGAAAATAATCCTTTAATGTATAAAGTGAACTTTCATTCATACACAAAAAACTTTTCAAACTCTCATTGGATAAATATACTGTCAATACTTTGATCTTCAAGTGTCTCGCAGCTATCGGTATAATGGAGCCCATTACATGTGAATAAGAATTTCCCTTAGATTTGTATATCAGGGACAACACTGGTCCAATCTGGGTTTTTATAAAATACAGCCATGCCTAAACGTCCTTTTAAAGGTCACTGCTTACACTTTGCTTTTTCTTTGTGTTCATTTTCATTAACTGTGAGGCAGCAGCCAATGTATGTATTTTACTTCTTATATAGCGCTACATATTCCGCAGCACTTTACAATTATTTAATCAATTCACATAAGGCCCTGCCCGAAGAGCTTACAATCTAATAACTTTATTTACACATGCAACCTGTCAATATATCTTTATAATTGTTGGGGAAACCAGAGTACCTGGAGAAAACCCACACAAGTACAGCACAATTTCCTTGTGTGCGAGGGAGGATTTGAACCCAGGACTTTAGTGCTGCAAGGCATCAGTTTTAACCAATGAGCCACCGTGCTCAGTCAATGATCAGTCAAGGATTACAAAGTCCGGGACTCCTGGGCTGTCTCTCTAAATCTGGGACTATTTTCAGCCTGAGGTGAAAGGCAAAACAGGAATTCCCCTTTAATCTAACTTGTACTATCACTCAATTGAAATATTGAAAATCAATAAATAATTAATAATAATTTAAATATTCTTCAATGCTTGTTAAAGGCAAAAACCACATTATAGTAAAAAAATGATTGTCTTTTACACCCTTGTTTCTTTCCGTTCCTGTATAAATGGTTAGCCAGGGGCGCACCTACCATGTAGTAAAACTGAAAAGTTTGCTTACAGCGTGCCCCTGTGGTCCACTTGGAATGAGGCATTCATTTTAGGGGGGAACCTGGCGTGGTCAGTGCCTAAAAACTGCATGCCGAGTGTAAGTGCATGTATTATTTAAGTCTATGTGGGCTGAGCACAAGGACATCTTATATGTATCAGTCTCTGTGGGCTGAGCATGGGGTCATGTATACCAGTCTGTTTACACTGGGCATTGGGAGCATCTTATATTTACCAGTCTGTGTGGGCTGGGGGCATCTTATATGTACCAGTTTGTGAGGGTTGGGTATGAGGGCATCTTATAACTATCTATCTGTGTGAACTGGGTATGAAGGCATCTTATTTGTACCAATCTGTGTGGGCTGGGCATGAGGGCATCTTATATTTACCAGTCTACATGGGGGCATCTTTTATTTACCCGTCTTTGTGGGCTGGGCTTGGGCATCTTATATGTACCAGTCTGGGCTGGGCATGGGGACATCTTATATTTATAAGTCTGTGTGGGCTGGGCATCTTATATTTACAAGTCTGGGTGAACACCATATATTTACAGGTCTGTGTGTGTTGGGCATCTTATATTTAACAGTCTGTGTTGTGGGTACTTATTGTTAAGTCATTCTTCCAGTTCACCAGCCAGTGTAAAGTCAGCCCTCCAGTTCACCAGTTAGTGTAAAGTGAGCCCTCCAGTTCACCAGTTAGTGTAAAGTCAGCCCTCCAGTTCACCAGCCAGTGTAAAGTCAGCCCTCCAGTTCAACAGTCAATGTTAAGTCAGCCCTCCAGTTCACCAGCCAGTGTAAAGTCAGCCCTCCTGTTCAACAGTCAATGTTAAGTCAGCCCTCCAGTTCACCAGTCAGTGTAAAGTCAGCCCTCCAGTTCACCAGTTAGTGTAAAGTGAGCCCTCCAGTTCACCAGCATGTATTAGGTCAGCCCTTCTGGTCACCAGCCAGTGTAAAGGCTCTTTCACACATGTGATTGTGGGGCCAACCCATGGCGCACAATGTGAATGCACATGTTTTTTAAGGATACAGGTACTGCTATAAGTGACAAAATGTCTAGGAACACCCCTGTGCTTAGCACTGTGGTCTGTATCTGTACAAAAGGGTTTAACTGATTATTGATTGTTTCATGAAATTTAGCATGAAGGTAACAAGCAAATATATGTACCATTGTGTGGGCTCTGTCCCCAATTATTAATTTTCACGTTACACCCCTTACAGGAAGAATCAAGGGCACAATAAGAAGATAATAAGCAAATCAGAACAGCAGGTAACTATGTGTTAGCAGAAAGTGGGGATTCTGTGCCCTTGCAATCCTCACTAAACCCAACCCGAGATATAATCTGACTCTGATCTTGATGCAGAGATTTATATTAGTTAAATATTGCTACAAAAGAGGTCTCAATACATACCTGGTCATCAATGCTGTTTACTAGAGATGCAAATCCCGGGTTTCGCTCTATTGGTGTGTTTGTGGAAGGCAACAACGTTTCAGAATTGTAATGCTCAAAACTGAAATCCAGCACCAAACCCACAATGTTGTGACCTTGAATTTCTTTGTCAACCTTAAAAATGTCTCTGTTTTTTTAACATTACAAAGTTTGTTTTGACTGTGAAATTCATTCATCCCTACTGTTTACCTCCTGTGTTGTTACTAGCTAACATGCATTGATGTGTTGCATGGCAATGCCAATGATATCTAGGCCTGGTTCACACAGTGCTATCAGTGCATCTTTAATCATTTACTCCCATCTCTGAAATAAACGTATACCTATGTTAAAGAAGACGACACAATGGACTAGGGGAACCAGTGAAAAGTTAACAGCTGTAGGATTTTGACAGCTCCTTGATGCTCCTCTTCTATTGCAAAACAGGAGGTGGGAGTACCATCTCCTACCTCCCAGGTTAATATAGATTTAATATTGGTTTTGGCCAATATAGTGGATAGAGTTAAGGTTCATACACACGTCAGACCATTTTCATACGATGTGCCCGACGAATGTTCAGCAACCGTCTTGTTATACACTAGTTCTGCCAACGACACCTGTACATACATCAACGATAATGGATAGATCATGTTCGTTGGTAAAGGTGTTATGTGTAATACGTTACGTATTACATGATGTACGGAATATCGCGTGATCTCGAAATGTTGCACATGTGTATTTCATTCAATCTTCCATTACACTCTACCGATAATCTGCCAACTATGTACAAACAAACAACAATCGGCAGAACAAATCCGCCAGGGTGATCGTTGGAAAAAGCCAAGAATAGTCGTGGATCGTTGGTCTTAGAAGATTGTTAAAGCTTCATTTTCGCACAAATGTCGCACGATGGGTCGTTTGCCGGCTAAATCATGCGAAAATTATCTGACGTGTGTACGAGGCTTTAGGCCAGGCTGGGCAGAGCCACATGGAGTGTCCCAGTTACTATCTGAAGTATGGTCCACAAGATCAGAAAGGATGACCACCATATAGTAACATAAGATGATATTAGAAGTTCCACATAAATAGCACGAGGCCACTGACCTTGGTAGGAGATACATTATTTCATGGACATCCTTGTTAACTTCTCACATACTTACAATTTATATTAGTAAACACTATTTGTTACATAAAATTATACACACTATTATAGTCATGCAATGTCATTATATTTTATGAAATGGGTCACAATCTATCTCCTTTGCCTTTTATCGTTTGCAGTACATGTATAAAGCAGTGAAGTAAACTTTTCCTAAAAGTGATACTAACACATCCTTTCTGCTTATGCTTTTTGACAGCTGACATTTTTCAATTTACAAGCTCAAAACTTCCTGAGAATTCTATGTTGAGCAGCAGCTGTCACACATTGATTACATCACATGCTGATGAAAATATTTATAAAGAATTCAATTAGCAGGACTGTTTTGATTGAATTTTAACGGTAACAATTCCAAACAGCTCTGCTTTTAATACTCCTAAAAGTACCTCTTTAAATAGATTGTTTTGAAAAGTTCATTTTGTTGACATCTATGGATTTTCACGCTGTTTATATTCACATTAGAAATGCACTTAATTAAAGGGCATGTCCACCCCTAAAACTATAATTTACCCCACTACTGGCCCCACTCTGTAGCGCATAAAAATCCTTACCTTACATCCCAGCTCCAAATGGTTCTCCTGTAATGTCCCCCCAAAGTCCAGAAAACTGTCCACCAGGAGCCTGGCCACCAGGGAAATTGTTTCCGCCTCTGAGATGTCCTCTCTGAGGTTTTTGGCTTGCTCAGAGCAGCCCTTCACTGCCTCCCTCTCCCACCCGTTTTGTTCTCTCTCCCCCTAGTGTAAATACAGAGACTCCTCCGAACTCTACTTACCTTCCCTCTCTCCTCCGGCGTTCTGAACTGCCGGCAGCTGCGTCCGAATTTGGCTGCCTCTCAGCCAATCACAGATGCGGCTGCCGGTCTGGTCCCCTGCTTGCAGTTCTACGCAAGCAGAAGGCCGGGCAGTGCGGCAGAGGAGAGAGGGAAGGTAGGTAACGATCGGGGGAGTCTCTGGAAAAGATAATATAGCGGTTGGGGCTGGGGGAACTTGTCCTACTATATATTAAAAAATTGAAAAAGGGGTGGACATGCCCTTTAAAGGTGTATGCTGAGTGTCAGGCTCCTAGAAAATCATAACTCTTGACAACAGAGAACATTCTGTGTTTGTCAATTATGCATATTGTGCGGTTCTTAAGAATCCTAAAAATTCCTAAGCTTTAAGACACAGTAAGTAAAACTCAGGAACTGTGATCTGGACCAAGAAATAAAAAGGTCTCAGATGTTAATCTTTATCCAGGGTAGCAGGGCCAGTGCGGCCAACTGTTACACATTACAATTTTTCTTCCCAGGTGACTTTTTGGTCAGCTGCATCAAATCACTGTAGCCAGGGCCGTCAGTTTGCCGTCACTGATCATTCGGTCCATGAGGGGGGGCACCAAATCGGTAGTGATTAACCACCATACCAACCATCTGTCCTGCAAACAAACCATGCCAATTTTGGGGCCAAAACAATTGCTGTGTACCCCGCACACAGGAAGGGGGGTACCATTATTTACAGTTATGTCCCTGATGGCTGTGTTGATTTATACTTTTAACCCAATTTGAGAAATACTGCCAGTGGTACTAAATTCTTTGTTGGCATTTTAGTTTACAATGTGTAGGGGGATGTTGGTGCTGCAGACAGGGGTGCCACTACCATTAAGCAAACTGAAACATTTGCTCAGGGCATGCCCCTGCGAAACACTTTAAAGGTGTCAGAAATCCTCCTTTTCGCAATACTGCATTTTAGCACCAGTCTACCAATCAGTTTTAAGTCAGCCCTCCAGTTCACCAGTCAGCAGTAAGTCAGCCCTCCAGTTCACCAGCCAGTGTTAAGTCAGCCCTCCAGTTCACCGGTGTTAAGTCAGCCCTCCAGTTCACCAGTCAGTGTTAAGTCAGCCCTCCAGTTCACCAGTCAGTGTCAAGTCAGCACACCACACCCACCTCCACAAGCCAATGCCTATGTCTCATGATAAAGCCATGTCCACTTCACGTGCCGCCCCCATCTGCCGATAGGCGGCATTTAAAAGTTGTTTCAGGGGTCAAAACCCCTAGAAACACCCCTGGCTGCATAGTCTGGGTCCAGATGAGTGCAGAGGAGGCAAGTCCATATTCCTGATTTGGGCCCTTATGTTTGTAGCTGCGCCTCTGTCCACTGCTGTCAATGTCCCTTTAATGTCCCTTTCTCAAGGCCTGTGGAAAATTGTAATCCAAAGTGTTAAACGAATGTCAGTCCTCAAACAATTATTCCACTCTCACTTTAATTTCATTTTTTATTCCGTCTATTTATTTCCTTTATTTTTCTTGACCTTGCATCGAAACGTTAACACTGTCTCTCTGGTCTCTAGGTGAAAGGAGGGCCCACAGATATCTGGGTCTTACTGAGTTTCTCTCATGTCCTAAAGGGACCAGATGTGTTCCAGGTGTATAAACCCAGAAATGAGGCTTCTTATGAGCAACATTACTCATCTGTTATTTTGTCTAAGTTAAACTGATAGTTACTTTCCAATGCGTTTCCATCTTGGTCATCCTCATCTGGTACTGACTATATTACAGTAAGTTTAACCCCGTGCCTTCAGAGCCAAAGTTAATGATATAAACATAGTAAAGAAGCAGCACATCCTCTCTATGGTACAATTACAATGTTTGTCCCAAATACATCTCCTTTATATATTGTGAGTGTTGGAAGTAAAGCTTTGGTTTACTGTTTAACTGCTATGGTAAAGCTCCTGGCGTAGTATGCACACTATCCTGGCTGTGGGCCATTACTAGTTTGATGATAGGACAGTTATTCAGTGTTATTCACATCACGCACACTGTATCAATATATAAGTGTTTCCATACCTGAATAGCAAGTAATAAGCCAACCCGCAACGCACAATGTGTACGAACGTCCGTTTCGGCCAATAATCGGGCCGTGTATGGGCACTTTATTGGCCGAAACGGTCGCTCGTTCGAGATCTGCCCAACCAGGGCAATTTTTCGGGCGATAAAGTGCCCATACATGGGCCGGTTATCGTCCGAAATAGTCGTTCATACACATCGCGCATCGCGGGTCGTCACCCCCGATTGCACGTGTGTATGAACCTTTGGTTTTAGATTTTCTGGTTCTTTATAGAGGGGGATGGTCTTTGGAAATCATGAATCCATTTGTCTAGTTCGCTTTCTGCAGAACAGGAAATAGGTCCATGTTTCCTTTACTCTAAGGCTTAGAATTATAGCGTATAAACAATAAGCCATTTGATGGGCGTCCAGTAATGGGAACACACAATATTTGTATAGTTTAAGCTCCTTCCACATTACAGTTTATTAGAGGTGACTGTTTCTGAACTATAGAAGTAAAAGTTAAAGTCAATGGTAGGAAATAGTTATAAAATATAATAGAAATGGTAACTTAATGTAAATGGCTCTGGGACCTGGGAAATGGTCTGGGAAACATTCCCATATCACCAAAACCCGTTTAAACGCTAACTTCCCCCACGATCGGGCAATTTTCGTGTTTCTGCAAGTTACATTCCAGGGTTATTGCCAATTCGAGGGTTACCAAACGATACAATTGAGGGTTACCGAAATTCAAATGATACATTTGAGGGTTACCAAAAATCGAGCATTATATTCGATGGTTAACGAATTTTATCCATACATTTGAGGGTTTTCCCAAAACAGAACATTCGAGGGATATCGGCGAAACACCGCTTTCAAGGGATATAGCCGAAATGGTACATTCGCGGGTTATGGGCGTGAACGAGGGTTAGCGAATGGTACATAAATTCGAAAATTATCGATACGTTTGCCAGTTCAGAAAATTAATTTGTAGTTCGGAAAGTTCCTGTAATTCGAGTTTGTCCGAACTACTAAAGTTCTAAAGCTAAGTACACACAGTAACGATAAAGGGCATGTCCACCCTTTTTAAAAACTTTTGGCACCATGCAGGGGATACCCTCTCCCCCCCAACAGCTCTATTCATAACTTTAAAAAGGCTTTCAATCTCTACTTACACCTTCTCGATCCTGTGCTGTTCTGGTCCGGCTCCCCTGCCTGCCGGAACTGCAAGCAGGGGGCCGGACCAGCAGCCGCGGCTGTGATTGGCTGAGAGGCAGCCAATCACAGCCGCGGCTGACTTCACTGCAGAACAGCGCAGGAACGAGGAGGTGAAAGTACAGATTGAAAGCGCTTTTACAGTTAGGAATAGAGCGGTTGGGGGTAGGAGGGTATCCCCTGCATGGGGTGGGAGGGTATCCCCTGCATGGTGGCAAAGCTTTAAGAGCTAGAAGCCTGCCAGCCACAGAGGGATCAGGAGGGAGGAGAGGGAGAGAGGGGAAAGGGCACTGAGCATGCCTCAGACCTTGCTGAGGTTAGCAAGGATACAGGCACCGGATGAGTCACTGACAGCTCCTACCAAGCAGTTTCCTGCACTTTGCAGAGGCAGAACAGGAGAACCACAAGGAGCAGGGATGTAAGGTAAGGATTTATTTTTTTTGTACAGTGGGGCCAGTAGTTGGTAAAATTTTAGTTTGGGGGGTGGACATGCCTTTTAAAGCCCCAATACCACCAGTCTTTGTATCGTCTTTCCTGAACAAGCGTGCAGCCGCCAAATGTTCCAGTCGGCCTTTTGGTCATTTTTAAAAGACCCAAAATTTCCCTCGTCCATAGTAGTCTCCCTATAGGGGAGTCGGCCATGGTCTTGGGAAACATGCAGTCCCGAGTGTTCTCCCTATGTTGTGTATATGCTGTGTATTACAGGGAGAATGATTGGGGCTGTGTGTATCCTTGCAGATCCTGTCTGTTATCTTTCCAAGGTCTGGCATGTGTGTACCCGGCTTTAGTCCATCTCTACAATTTATCTGCTCTGATTTTCTTTCCCCTTCTGGTTTCAGCCTTGAGTTCTATGGGCGCTCTATGAAATGCTAATTATTTTATGTAAATGTGTATTTAGTAATGCTATCGGCAATATTGGCTGGACAGGCTAATGATTTTAGAAACATCACATCACATTGAGGTGTAAGGGAAGGGCAGAATTAAGGGAACCTTTCCTATTTCTGATTGCTACAGGGCATGTTTGCAATGGCAAAGCTCAACAGGGAGCAGGGAAACATTGGGGAAGGTCACTGGCACATTCAGACCAAATTCTAACCAAGCTTTTTATATATAGAGGAAAGTTAGTCTAAATGGAAGCCTGGAATTTTTTTTAAATACAAAGAGGGCAGAGCTCCCCCTTATTAATTACTAGAGATGGACGAACTTTCGAAAGTTCGGTCTGTTTTCGAACTTTCAAACTATATGGAAAGTTCGAAAATGGACCCATTAAAGTCAATGAAATACAATACAAATATTAATGGTAACTTAATGTAAATGGCTGTGGGACCTGGGAAATGGTCTGGGGAACATGTTAGAATATCCAGGACTTTCCAAAACTCGATTTTACTCTCACACGTGCTACTTTCGAGCTCCCGCGTTCGAACATTCTATAATTATCCCATAAACGACTTGCGGATTCAATGCTCGCGTATAGGTATAATAGACATTTTATTCACAGATTCGATGCTCGCGTATAGCTATAATAGACATTTTACTCGTGGATTCGATGCTCGTGTCTAGGTATAATAGACATTTTACTCGCGGATTCGATGCTCGCGTATAGGTATAATAGACATTTTACTTGCGGATTAGATATTTACTCGCAAATAGATATAATAGACATTTTACTCTCGGATTTGATGCTCGTGTATAGGTATAATAGACATTTTACTGGCGGATTCGATGCTCGTGTATAGGTATAATAGACATTTTACTGGCGGATTCGATGCTCGTGTATAGGTATAATAGACATTTTACTCTCGGATTCGATGCTCGTGTATTGGTATAATAGACATTTTACTGGCGGATTCGATGCTCCTGTCTAGGTATAATGGACATTTTAATAATATTGAAAATCCAGGTCCAGGATAGTCGAGAAGTCTGAGTCCTTTCGAAACTCGAATAATTTGGCTCAAACTCGGATTCAAATTCTAGTCCATCTCTATTAATTACCTACTGCGACCTTAAATCCATAGGGAACAGCATGATCGGCCATGATTTACCTATCTACTCAATCATTCGATTTTCCCCATACACACAATACAATACTTCCAGCCGAGTGATCGATACACGGTACCTAATATCGGAATTATTGTATTGTGTTTACCCAGCCTAACATTAGTATAATTATACAATACAGAAAAATACTTTGAATATCCTGCAAATTATAACCTTGCATATGTTACTTAGTGATCACAGTGGGTATTATCAGTGCTTAGCTATGTCATTAGTGTCACATGACTCATACAATGGAAGGACTGTGGAAGTACCACTTTACTTTTACTACTAAGAATAAATTACAACTACATTTTGGGGAAGTTCTACTGATCTGGCCAAACATTTATACAAACAAAGAAAAGATGATCAATGCACATTCCTGGGCCCCATACAATATCATATTATCTGCACTCTGGCATACATTATAAAAAAAAAGGGGTTTTAGTATACATTACTGTGATCTCATGAATGAAAAGCCTTCCTACCACATCAAGGTAACCCCAGCCTGGTCACATGACTCCAGAAGCTAGTTTATTATAGAAATTACGTTACACCCCTTACGTTAAAAAAAAGCAAAATAATAAAAGTTGCAGTAGAATTTTTTTCATTTTAATTACAAATCTGTTTTAAAATAATATTCCTTTATAAATTGCCCAATGAAATAGACAACAATACAACCCCCTAACAGTATCTACAAGTGTACAGAGTTCAAATCTAATTTAGATCACAAATTCATATGGTCACAATATTCAAATGTTAACGCCAGCGAATGTCTGACCATAATAATATGATCGAAATTGGATTAAAGACCAACAGAGAAAAACAGAGACACCAAAATTTCTGCAGCAGCTTTAAAAATAAAAGTCTATATTTAAATGAAATAGATTGAAGTCTGACGCAACAGAAAGTACTGGTAACAGTTTCTATTCTGTGGTTTTAAGATTTACATCAGAGCCCACTAAAATGGTTCTACAACCCAATTATAGTGGAACTAAATAGTTTATGGATGGCTTGCAGTTTTACAAAATAGCTTAACAGTAGAGATGGCAGAACTTCCTAAAGTTCAGTTTGTTTCCGAACTTCAGTAAAAGTTCTAAAGTTCTATAGTTTGAACATTACAGTTGAGGGTTACCGAATGCGAACGATAAATTTGAGGGTTAATGAAAATTGAACATTACAGTTGAGGGTTACCGAATTGGAACGATACATTCGAGGGATACTGAAAATCAAACATTTCATTTAAGGGTTACCGAATTCGAACGATACATTCAAGGGTTAATGAAAATCGAACATTACATTCGAGGGTTACCGAATGATACATTCGAGGGTTATGGTCAAAATGGAACATTCAAGGATTATTGCCAAAACTGTACATTCCAGGGTTATCGAACGCTACGTAAATTCGATAATTATCAAAACTATGTCCGCAAGTTCAGAAAACCAAACTAGTTTGTAGTTCAGAAAGTTCTAATATTTCGAGTTCTAATGTTCGGGTTTGGTTCTAAGTCCATCTCTAATTTACAGGGCTGTCTGGATAACTGTTTTGGCGTGTTTTGCAGGATTTCGTGTCTTTTGCGCCCGCCTTCGCCAACCTATTCATGGGTTGGTGGGAGGAGTCCCACATCTTTGGAGGTGGTAATCCGTTTAAGGGCAATATAACCTGGTATGGGAGGTTCATAGACAACCTACTCCTCATATGGAGTGGGTAATATAAATCAGCCCTAGAGTTTGCAATTTACTGCACATATACATGTGGATACAGTGCAGTTTCTAGATTTGTCTTTGTTTGGAAATATAACTACTGGGAAAATTGAAACAAATGTATATAGAAAGACTATGGCTCGTAATACATTGTTGCAAGCTGGGAGCTGCCATCCTAGCCACACACTGAAAGGGATCTCCATTGGACCGTTCACAAGAACCAAACGGAACTGCACAATGGAGAGAGATTTTGAGAATGCAGCCTGTGAACTAAAAAAAGGTTTTTGCAGAGAGCATACAAAATAGTAAAGGAAAAAGATAGACAAGAGTTATTATATAAAGTAAAAAATCAGAACAAAATAAACGTCAATGAAAAAAACATCACTAATTCCCTTTATTTTGTTACCCAATATAGCATGGAATTTGAGGAGATAAAACGCTTGATATTCCGTAATCTTCGTATCCTCCGTAGAGATGATGATGAAGAGGAAATCTTACGTGGGGGTGTGAAAGTGGTAGAAAGGAGGGGAAACCAATAGGGGATTTGGCAGCTCCCAGCTTGTGTTGGCCAGATAGAAAGAAGAGTAAACAAAGAACGTGGTTGTCAACTTCAGGCACATTTAAATGTGGCGACACACGCTGCAATCATGTAATGTTATGAAGATGGGTACCATGTTTAGATCTGAGGTAACAAAAAAAACATGAAATACATGATTTTATTAATTGTTTTATTAATTGTCGCTCTTTTAATTTATTAAAAGAACGAATTCGGGAGCACTTGAATAGCATTCTGAAAAGTGATATAAGAACTCCCGTTGGACGGCACTTTAAGGAAAGTACTGGGGGGGATCCCTCATTTTGTCTGGCCCAAGGGATTGAACATATAAAAAGAAACATAAGAGGAGATGACCTCCTAGTGCACCTAAATAAAATGGAGGCTTTCTGGACCTTGGAATTAGATACCAAATCCCCCAAAATTAAATCGAAGACAGGATATTGCATTGGTTTAAAGTCCCCTTATATATATCAACATGGTATCCATCATTATATAATGTATCAATATGTGAATATGCTAACCATCAATTTATTGCCCTTTAAGTAGTGATGACTACATAAAACAAAGAAGGGACAATGCAATTTAATAAGTAAACTTAATATAAGTGATTCTGAATTTATTTAATATCTAAAAGGGTCACTATACTCACTCAAACAACTTTACATTATCTGAAATTACAATTTGAGAGAAGTAAAATGGTGGTATTTACATATTTATCTGTGCTTGCTTTGTTATTAAATTATTAATGTTTAGTGAGTGCTCGTAATTCCCCCACCCTCCCTTACTCACTGCCTTCTTTTAGTGTCTGCGACACTTATAAGTTCTGCACAGCCTCACCATGGACCCTGCTCTGCTTACACATCTAATGGGTCACGTATTACAATTTCTGCTCCTGGAGTGATAGGTCTTTCCCTGTAAATGCTGTGATTAAAATGATGATTTCTCAGGATCTACAGCCCAGATTTAAAATCTGAATAAAGTTTTGAAGTGTGATCTTGCTGTATTTAAAGGTTTACTTTTTTAAAAATCGATTTTTTAGAATATAGATACCCTTTAATACTAATGTTGTAATTACATTAATTCTTACCTCTGCTTTGAAACTTGTAACATCTTGCAGTCAATCAGTACACCTTGTATCTGTTTTTTCTTTGTAGCTATGGCACAAAGGGTTAATGATATGGTTATGGTTTTCTACCTTTTTAATTGGTTGATTTCTGTATAAAATGGGTGTTCCTCTGGGGGTAAAATTGTGTCTATGAGTAAGGGTTGATACCTGAAACGCGTTAGACCTACCTGTACACTTGTTCCCTGGCAGCCAGCCTGGTTTTTAAATGGTTGTGAATAAAAAAAGATTTTTTTAATTAAAAACATCGACTTGATCCTGTTGCTTATTGAGCATTCCAATGGGGGGGTGGGGCTTCCTCTTTTCTTGTTTTTGTTGTTTTGTAGGTATAGATGACTTTCTAGGATTTAGGGAGGATTTTGCATATCTCCGCCCCTTACTCTGGGAAACATGGGAGTAAGGAATTACTTCTTGTTTCTATGGGCAATGCTATTCGTATAGCATGAGACTGCAAGATGCTTTCTCTACAAGACAACTTAAGCTGGGTACAAACAACATAGATCTTTGAAAGATGACAGACAGGATCTGCAAAATCAGGATACACACAGTCCCAAGCATTTTCCCTATACACAGCATATACACAACATATGGTGAACGTTCGGGACTGCATATTTCCCACAACCACAGGCGACTCCCCTATTCTTTGGTCCAGGGAGACAACTGCGGCCAAGGGATACTTTCGGTCTTTTTTGAACGACCGCAAGGCCTTGTGGTCATTTAGAAAATGTGCTACACACAGTAGCAATACAGCACCAATACCGTCGGATCTGGCAGTATCGGCGTTATCGTTATTCTGTGTACCCAGCTTTAAAGGACAACTAAAGCCACAGAACAACACTAAACCAGAAGGCAGAACACCTTGATATAAAGCCATTAATCTGTGTCTTACCTCTCATTTTGATATGGGAGCTGGGAAATGTACCTTAATAACATATGGTTTGTGCTTTAATTCCCAGTATTCTAGTATCACACAGTTTGGTCAACGACCATTATGTTCTGCACATGCTCAGTCCTTAGCTATGGCAGAAATTGTTACAGTTGGTCACACCCATTAATAATCACTAGCCAATCCTTTTACAGGACAGATGCAGCAAGGAAGCATGTGACTGAGGTCAGGAGGTGTGGTCTGACACTGCACATACACACAGATACCTTATCCAGTTCTTAACAGGCTTACATTTACTTTAATACAATTTACTGGAGTGGTATTTTTATTCTAGAGTATAAAAATTGGGTTTACTTCTCCTTTAAGCACATAAGATATTTCTATACACCTGAGAATTCACTTTGGAACTGACATCAGCAATTTCATTGTCAATGATGACGTAACTGTTGCGAGCATACATAAACTCCCAAGTCATAACACCCTACCAGCATGTTTAGCAGATGAGCTGGTGTGGTTTGGATCTTGGTTCCTTTTTGTCTCCATACTTTCTCTCACCATCACTCCGATACAGGTTAAAATCCACAATAACTTTCTCCAGAATTCTGCAAGCTTTTCTAAGTACCTTTTCACAAACTGTAATCTCACCATCCTGTTTTTTGGCAAACTAGTGGGTTGCAACTTGCAACACAGGGGCGTAGCTACCAGGGTTGCAGGGGATGCGAACGCATCAGGGGCCTTGGCCCAGAAGGGGCCCCATTTTGTGCTAAGGTTCCAAAACTACCAGTCTGTGTGCCAACTGTTTTACCAGTGGTCTGTGTACAAAGCATTTTACCATTGTCTGTGTGCCAAGCATTTAACCAGTGCCTGGCTGTGTGCAGTGCCAGTTTCCCAACCAGTTTATCAGTGTCTGCATGCCAAGCATTTAACCAGTCTTTGTGCCAACTATTTTACCAGTGGTTATATACAAAGCATTTTACCAATGATTATTTGGTTTGCAGTGCTGATTTGTGCTTGTAGCGGTGTTGGGGAACCCATGCCCAAAATTTGCATGAGGGTCCATAAGTCTGTAGTAAGTCTGTAGCTACGCCACTGTTGCAGAATATACTGTATATTCTGTTTGTGAAGTCTTCTATGGATTGTAGTCTCTAGCAAAGACACGCCTGCTTCCTGAAGACTGTTTCTGATCTGTTGGACAGATTTCTGAGGATTTTTCTTTCCATAGTGATGATTCTTCTGTCATTAGCAATGGAGGTCTCCATGGTCTACCAGTCCCTTTGCAACCAGTACATTCTTTGTCCCCAGACAATTGATTTAGGAAATCTTAAAATCTCTTACAGGCCCCAGACAACATTGTCCCAATAGACAAAGCTCATTCACAGATACAACAATCTGTGTCTCACCCCTCTCTTTGCAGTGGCTGCTGGATGATTCCTGAAATTAAACTACAAGGGGTGAGCTCCCATAACCCACCTCTTTGTTTTGGTGGACATCTCAAGGTTCATACACACATACGATTTTGCAGCAGACCTTTGTCCCCCAATCACGACTTACAACCGTTTCGGCCAATAGTCGCATGCATGTCTGCATTCACCAGGCGGATCGATGAACGACCCCTGACCGAACGCATACACACGCGCAACTATCGTCTGGAACGGCCGCTCGTTGCAGATGTGAGTCATGATCGGGGGTCGGAGGTCTGCTGCAAATTGTACATGTATACGAACCTTTAGTGTACACATTACACTTCACATGCTCTCTAGTGCACAGTCAGTCAAAACAAAGAAGCTGCAGCCTTTCTCCGTATAAGCTGACAGACAATATAACAGTACAGAGACCTGCCTCTATTAGTCACAGATCATGTTAACAACAGCCTGCCATTCAGAAGCATAACAGAGATTTAACAGTTTGCAATCATTTTTCCACCCACTGTTCCCCCATATATCCCTTTGCTTTTCATACAAAAAAAAAATATTTGCAATTTATATGAGGAAAATATATATTTAAAAAACTCATAAGTAAGTATGGGAAATAGAACCTGTAACCACATGGGGGTAGAGTTTTAGACTGCTACGCCACCATAAAAACTGGACAAAGGGGCAATTATCAGACAGTATCTGTTCAGTATTCATATCATTAACATGATTGAGGTTAAATTCTAGTGTTGAAATATGATTTTAGTTCCCTTTAAAGTAAAAAGCTCCTCTCTTGAAATTGTAATTAGTAAAGTTGAAATAAAACAAACAAAAAAACCAATTACTTTTGAAAGAAGCATTTAGGTCCGCATCCATGGTACATTAGAAGGGACCCTTTGTCAGTGGCGTAACTAGGAATTACTGGGCCCCCCAGCAAAACTATGATGGGAGGAAGCTATATCTCTCATAATAAATTAAGGCTCTCGGGCCCCCCTGCGGTTGCTCCCCCTGCTCCCCTGTAGTTACGCCCCTGCACTTTGTATATGAATCTATGATCAATTCACTGTAATATACATTTTCCAATCTACACGATACAATAAACAGCATGGCCAGCCAAACAAACAAGTGATGAAATAAAAGGATAACAACATGGACTCCTATCTATTCCACACAAAATAGTATCATTTATGTACCATGTACCGTCCCAAGCCCCCTGACATGTAAAAAATCCAGATGTATTTCTAGGTGAGAATGTAGATAAAAGAGAATTGTAAGCACAAGAAAGACTTTTTCGTCATAAAAGTAATAATGCATTAAAGTTTGATCTAAGATTTGCTTTAAGGCTCGAAGACCTTTCTGATTTCGCTGATACCTAAATAATAGCAAGTAAGGGGTTCATGATCAAAACGGACTCATTCTAAGACAGAATGGGGTTGCACGGTAATTTTTATAATCTAGCCCAGAGAGACCGTGGCTTGTTATTTTTAATGATTCAAGAAAACAACAACAGCTGCAGTGTGCTCCTATTACAGTAGAAATGTGTAGATCTGTGTAGCTATAAAGCACACACTGAATAGGAGCATGGCATTGTAAAAAATGAATGGAATAGGTCAGTGATGGTGGTGTGCACTGCTCCAGCTTCTAGTGTTCAGATGGCAAGCTAAATCAGAAAGTTGTATAGAATCACTTGGTAGGTGTGGCTGGATAGTTGATGGTAGGGACATACCTTTGTGGTGAATTGCTGAAGAGTAATAACACTGGTGAAAATATGACCTATATGCTCTTATAAAGGCATCTATCTATCTATCTATCTATCTATCTATCTATCTATCTTTCTATCTATATATCTTAAATTGCCCATTACTGGAAACTGTAATTCTTCCAAATCACCACTGTACTATTTATTTGTTAATCTTTTAATCCTTTAGCTATCCAGTCTGAAACATCTTACCCTTTAGCTGTCAATCAAGTGCCTTGTTATCATAAACACCTTTGGTGTGTCCAGTTTTGCTGTTACTGGAATGGTAACGGTTGATGTGCAAACTGCATGGTGGGAAATTTCCTCTCCCAGTGCTGGCTCATACTGATCACTAAGCATGTTGTCTTCCAAAAAAGTCCTGTCCGATGGAAGCAGGAGTCAGTTGACAGTGGATAAGGAGATACTTAGTAGTGAAACAAGTACTGGATAGAAGTCATGTAGCAACCCACACACCTCAGAGTAAGTGCTACTTACATGTATTTATTAAAATGTTTAGACCTAGATTGCCCCAGTTACAAAAAGGAAGGTGATTTGGTCCCTCTCGTTTCTAATTCTCCGGGGGTTGGGAAGGAGCAATGTCATAGTGATTGGTGGGGACATTTTTGCTGCAGGCTCAGTCTGCTCAGCTTTCTGATTATTCACAAGGCTTCATTAGCTTAGTGCCTAATGCCTACTCCTCAACCATAGTATTTGTACATTGGTTCAAAACCAACAAACCACCCAATCAGCTCACTGCAAACGCGCCAGTCCATTGATGGTGAATGCAGACTGTATTTATGCTGTTTATTTTATTCTGTTGTTTTTGTTTCTGGAATGTGTAAAGGGTTCAGTCTCCCGTCCAGTGTATTATTGTTCTACATTTTGTTCATTCGTGGAAATAATGTTTACTGTGCCTTTGATAGACACAATCCCTTTCTTTTCTCTTTGTGCCACATCCCATATTCTTTGTGCTCCCTGTCTATATAACCTTATGTAGTACAATGATGATTGAGCCTAGTTTGGATAACAGCCTTTTTTGTGTGTCGTAGTTCATTTGGCTTATGTTTTTAAGTTCTGAATATTATTTACACAGATGTCTCTCTAGGGCCTCCCCATTCATCACCTTATTGGTAAAATCCACCCCCACAACCGTTAATGGTATTTTCTCATGGGAGTTCTACAATCATATCCAGCACCGTCCCCTCCTGCTGGTTTCTTTTATAAACATGATTAGAAACTTTTTTTTTAAATCTAATGGTGACTCATAACAAATCTGAATGTTGAATAGTGGCCTATTCTCTCCAATGTGCAAATCATCAAATGGCAAATAGTTCTTTACTATTTATTGGTTTCCAAAAAGGTTTCTGCAGCCGCCTCTTTATTCTTGCTTTCCACCCTACTATATATCACGCTGTCCTGTTCTTCCTACTATCTTTATTATAGGAATACATGCGCTAAAGATAGAAGCTGGTCAAGACAGCTCACCCTCTGTTGTTGAGAAGCCACGAGTGGAGTTCCAGCAGGTAAGTTAAGCACTGGAACCCAGGCATTCTATTATTCACTGGGAGGTGGGAATAATCAATTCAGTGGCATAACTAGGAATCACTGGGCCCTCCAGCAAAACTATAATGGGGCTCCTCTCCCTATGTTTTCTAGGAGGAGGCTGTATCTGTCATAGGGGAAATAAAAAGATTGCCCCCCCCCGGCTCCTGGGCCCCCTGTAGGGTCTGCTCCACAGGGAGTTAAGCCCCTGAAGCAATCTAACCTTCCTGTAAATAAAACATGCAGATGCAAGCTATATGAAATTACCGATTTAGTGTCCCTTTAAGTTTTTTCCTTGGAAGAATATAGATAACACAAAAAAGCTATATTATTATGCAAGGGAAAGAAATACCTTTGCTTTAACCATATATCTGTTGATTTACCTGTAAAACTTGCAATTATAAAATAAAAGAGAGCGATAACCAGAAAATGTTATGATTTCAAATTCTGAGTTTAGAAAATCAAATAATCAGGTGCTTAAAAGGTTAACACTTCCTGCTTTCAGCAGCTTGTAGTTATATAACAGTGCCCTCTACTGTCTAACACTGATAGCTCCACCCCTGCAATTCTCAATCTTTTTAACTGATAGATTAAAAAAAAAAATTCTTTCCTCTGCCTATGTAAACCTTATTTAGAAGAAATTAGTACTTTCATACATTTTATATGGAATAACAGTTTAATTTAGTTGACAAGCTTTTGAGGGTTCTAATCTTTTCATCGGGTTATAGCAGTACTGATTGAAACTATGCAAACCTGAGGAGAGCAGAAGTAGTTGATGTCACTTATGTTACTGGAAGCAGGAAGTCATAACCTTTTCATTAACTTATCCAGGGATTGTCTATATGGTCATAAAGCTCAAAGGAGTCCCCTCCTATCTTTCTGGTGCGTTCTTGCTTCTCTGTAAGACTCCTGTCCTCTGAAAGTCAAGGGAAAGCTATTGCATTAAGAATCATAACTGGATACGTAGAGATGCAAAGTATCATAACAAAATTCTAAAGATGCTGAGCAGGTGCCTGTTTATTGGTGCAGTAAACATGACATGTTTCGCCCTAATACAGCATTTCTTACTGCCCACACTTGAGAAAGGCTGCATAAGGCCGGAACATGTATTTGTTACTGCACCAATAAACAAGCCCCTGCTCAGCACCATTGGACTTTTTTTGCTATAGTCATAGAGCTCCTTGATCATTGTAATTTCTGTATAAGTGACAATAAGTGTGAATTATTCACTACATATATTTCTGAATACTTCCCCAAAGTATGATGCCTTTAATGACTGTGGAGAAACAGATCATCCAGAGGAAATCCCCACAGGATACATAATATGCAAACACCTTTCAGATGTTGCCAAAGTTGAATTTAAACCCAAGACTTAGCACTGCCACAGACCACTGTTAACGGGCATGTTCACCCTTAAAACAAAAAACTGGTCGCTTGTCAATTATCTGCCCGCAACCCCAACTGCTATTTTCCCAGTTTATTACATATATTTGTAACCAGATACTTAAAGGACAACAATATCAAAAAAAACATTACCCCCATTACATTTCCACACTTTCAGCAGCTGAAATCTATTACTCACATTTACAACCATGCTGCCCTCCCTTAGATATCACACAGCAAAGATGAGTGCTAAAAGCCTGCCTCCTAGATGGCCCAGGGCCATGATTAACATATCACTTGTCATTGGCTGGTGGGAATGTCTGTTACAACCTCTCTCCTCCTCTTCTGCCAGTTAAACAAACTTTAAATGTCCTGTTGCTAGGATACAGCCTACATAATCAAGCTGATTAATGGTGGGTGGAGGAGTGTTTTTCCCATGCTAGCTTTGAGGCAGACAGAATCGTTGCACCCCCTTCACAGCACGGCTAATTGAAGGCCGAGAGAGGTTTGAAATAAGGCAATTTTTAAAAACAAATGTATTGAGGCAATACAGTTATCCTTTAATGAGAATTTCTATTCCTTTCTAGCAAATGTATCTGCCTTCTCTCTCAGCTCAATGAGCTTTTTATATGCTTGAGCATGTGCAGAGAAGGCAGCAGGTTAACAGCAGTTAATTAATGGCTGTGACATCAGTTGTCACTGCCTTGATTGGCTGCATGGAGGGAGGCGGCAGCTTACTCAGCCAGAATGGGGATGGTAATTATCATTAAATATCTGGATTAGCCAGTTTCTGTGTATACTCCATGCAGTTAATATAACTTTGATTCTACCTCTCCTATGCCTATAAAAAACACAACTCAGTACTATTATTGTACCACAAACCCCCCCCTTCTTTGTCATGGACTCCACACGGACATATTTTTCTTCCCTCTCATTTCTTCTTTTATCCTCTCCTTTTATTGTTAATGTACAAATATTTGTGCTGCGTCAACAAGCTGTTCGCACAAAAGGTTTAAAAGCAAACTCCTTAGATTACAGGCACCGAGAGATTTTATTATTATGTTCTATAAATCTAATGGGGTCTGTGCGAGAAGTCTTGTGGGTTTTTTAAATGTTAAGCTGTGCCAGGATCTATAATATTTCCCAAGTATCACTGCATATTTAATATATTTTCAAGGTTTTTTTTTTACACCCTAAATATAACCTCACAATGGTACAAAATTATGGCTGGGAAATTACTGTAGTGAAAGACAAGCTGAAAAAAAAGTGAGATGTTTGGAATCATTTGCAGATTGTTTCCTCTTTTATATTGAAATGAGCAGTGCTAAGCGTCTCTGTTCAAAACTCATACAAAATAACCCACTGAATTGGCCTCGTACTGGCAAACACAAAGCTGAAATGTTGGACCACGCGAACTCTTTATTAGGGCGTAATTTACTACCATTTTACTCAGCATGTGCACTTGATGGGACGGCTCTTGTAGAATTCTTTCCTGCAACATTTATTAAAGGGCAGAAATAAGAAGCAAAAAAAAAAATTGTACGAAATAAAAACCGACATATGAAGAGAAGGGAGAGAATAGAGGTTACGGGTCATTTGCGTATTTTGCTGTATTTTAAACATGTGGCCATTGAACTAAGGGCAGATGCTAATATCCCAAACAATACTAAAGTGATAGGATAAGAACTGAAAAGAAAGGGCATTTTTAAAGGGTATGTCCATACTGATTTACTGCACTATTTATTTAAATGCACTATCTCTTACCTCCCGTTCTTCAGTACATCTTACAGGAGAGGAGGAGACACTTACCCGCGGAACTGCTCCAGCGCCGAATTCCCCGAGACTGTCAGTGAAGTTGGCGCTGGAGCGGGTTCCGCGGGTAAGTGTCTCTTCCTCTCCTGTAAGATGTACTGAAGAACGGGAGGTACTTCCTTGTCCTCCTGGAGGACTCTAGCATGGGCAAGGGAGCTCTCCCCCCTCCCTCCCATCCTCCGGACCCCTTTCTGTAGTGTAGTCGGGATTTGCTGTAGTGTAGTAGTTTTTCTTCCCATTAAGAAAATGTGCAATATAGCTATTTGTTATTTTGTATCATTCTATACAAAAAAAGGATTGACCAATTCAAAAGAACAGCCACCTTCACCCACATGGACCTTGTCCACCACATCCATCCCACATATATTAAAAAACTACACATACATACACCAATCATCATAAGGACATGACCAATCACACATATACACCTAAGATTACAGTTAACTAACCATAAGCCTGAATATTTTGTTCTCCAAGAAGATATTTAAGCCCCTTTTTGAAGGCATTTACAGATTTGGACATCACAACATGATCAGGCAGAACCTTATGGCCCTCACAGAGAACAACAATTTGTGTTACTTAAGCTTAAATCTCCTTACACTTGAATATAAATTGGTGGCCTCTAGTCTTTTGTTCACCCCTATGATAGAAAAGATCCCCTGCTGGTTGCCTGTAATGCCCTGGCTAACACATTTGTAAAAGGTTAGCATACCCCCCACAAAAAAAAAATTCTTAAGAAAATAAACCCAACTTATAATGTCTCCATTTCTCTTACCAGCTTATTGCATAGCAGAGCAGAGAATGAATGTAAACAGGATATGACATCACCATTGAAGTAAAACCTTTACCCCATCAAGTTCATACACAACTACTTTCAGGACCACTTACAGTGCTCAGAAAACTGTATATGTCAGGTTCCCAGGTAATTAAGGAATGTATCATTTATCAATGATAAAGGTAACAGATTTTAAGGTCTTATGGAGGGGTAAATTGGGCAAAAAATCCAAGAATGGAGAAGAACCTTCTTATAGCAGAAGGCATCTTGCAGTCTCATGCTATATGAATAGCATTGCCCACAAAATCTAAGAAACAAGAAGTAATTTCTCACTCCCAGGATATCCAGAGTAAGAGGAGGAGATATGCAAAGACTTTCCTTTATAAAATATATGAGATCATTTGATTAATGTGCTTTACAAAATAAGATCATTAGGTGTCCAATGATGACTTTGAACGTGCTTTAATTGGGCAATTTTCATAGACAGGAAATACCACAATGCATTTATTCACATAACTATTGGGCTAAAATACTGGGTGAATACAATACTAGCTGAAAGATTCTATGCTCAGGGACAGAACTCTTCGCATTGCTGGGTCACCACTTGTGACGCTAATGTCATTCTAGGCAAATTCACAGTTGAATAAATATATAACACGTGTGACCCTTTTCACAACATTCAGATGATTTTGTTTATTTTGAGGCAGGAAAGTGTTCAGACTGGCAGTGGGGGCCTCTTGGATGTCAATTACTAGATTGCAAGCTCTACGGGGCAGGGACCTCCTCACCTCTTGTGCCAAAGCTCTTGCACTTCTATTTATATAATTTATATATTTATGTACTGAACTATCTATGTATTTGTTCCCCTTGTATGCTTGTGAAGGTGATGGTTCTCATTCATCCAGGTCATGGTATATCTGTTGTATTCAGTTAGATCAACTAGACTTAAAGTTTAGTTCCTGAAGACGTTTCGCTAGTCATCCGACTGGCTTTCTCAATTCTGAATGACTTGTACAAGAGGTAAGAAGAGCCAATTCCTCGGGTCATTACTCAGACGTGTACCTGCATCTTAGGGGAAAAAACCTCTGAAGATTAGCCACAATGCAATCATGCCTTTCATTCAGAAGGTCCCTAACACCTGGCTGTGATATGCTAATTGGGACTTTCCAGGGTACTTCATTGCCAATAGATTCTTGTACAAGTCATTCTGAATTGAGAAAGCCAGTCAATAACTAGCGAAACATCTTCAAGAACTAAACTTTGAGTGCAGTAGATCAGAATACAACAGATTTTTCTTGTATGATTTTATTGTATTTTGTTGCTGTACAGCGCTGTGTCCCCAAGTGGCGCTTTATAAATAAACTATACATACATACAATAGTGTCTTCCCAGAAGGGCTGCATCTCCTGGTTCCACCACAAGCATCTATGGAGAACTGTGTGTAAATAACTCCTAGTATGAAGGCTAAAGTAAGCTAAATGGACATGTTAACATATGTGAAGGGCTATATGCCAAGAGCCACAATGCTAAAGCCCCACTAACCGATGTAATGTGACGACATTCTTTAAAGAAGGGTTTTTCTTAGCACCCCTTTAAAAACTCATTGTCACAAAACCATGGCAAGGGATACAGTAAAGCTGAAGTGACTATTTTGCGCAAGCATTTTAAGAGTAATGCATTTTACCTTGATATTTTTATGGCTGCTTAATGTGTACAATGCTTGTTTCTATTGGTCTCAGTGATGGTATATCCTACAGCAATGGTTATACGTATACATGTAACAGTGCACATATAAATTCCATGCTAGGCTCTTCTAACAGGGTGCCCTAAACTGGCAGCCCATTAGTTGTAGACGGAGCCATTCTTGGGTTTAACTGAATACAAAAGGGACATGGTATACGTAAAATTAGTACATGTGAATAGGCCGCAATATATGGATCCCCACCAGGACATGTTCTGAACCCTGGGTAATACTGGTACACACTACGTGGACTAGTACACAAAACAAGCAATATAAAAAAGTAAAAAGAATGATGGTGCCAGGAGCTTGTGGTACTATGGATTACCGGTGGGGCCTGTTAGAGATCCAGCAGCAGGAGGGGGAGTAAAGGACCTCAAAGAGTCGCATGCTGTGAGGTACAGAGGGTAGGAGGGACTGTTTTTCTGGACTTGGATCGGACCACTGGTCTACAGTGTTGGAAAAGTTTCTAATTGTCACTTATGCACTTTCCTATTACTGTATAGTAGCATATTTATTGATGTGTGATATGTACACTAATAGGGACTGCAATATTTAAGGAATATTCCTTGTTTTATTGTTAGCTTGTTTTAATATTTTCTCCCTTTTATATTGCTTGACATGGTAGATGTGTTTGGAACGTTTTCTTTACAAAAAAATTCTCTTTATTCAAAACATTCCGTGGTAAGCAACTGAGAACTGTGAATGTTCACCAATAGAACATGTCAGAGGACACACGGACATCCCTTAAGACTTGAAGAAAAGATGTTGGGAAAGGGCTTTTCACTGTGAGAATGGTAAAACTATGGAACTGTCTTCCATTGGACATTGTGATCAAAGGTTCATTGGATATTTTCAAAAGAAAGCTGGATGAGTTTCTAAAAATAAAGAATCTTCATGTTACTAGTATTGATACATAATGTAAAGATCCAGGGATATTTCCGATTGCCACTTGGAGTCAGGAAAGTTTTTTTCCCCTTCATACTTTTTTCCCCCTCTGGTAGGAAATGTGGGTATTGCTGAGTAGGTTGGACTAGATGGATGTATGTCTTTATTATTCAATCTCAAATACTGTATTATACTATACTATACATTCAACATGTCTCCAAGCAGATTTATTGGGTGTAAAGTGGGCTTTCCTACTTCCTTAGTAATGCAGACATTCTCAGAAGATAACACAGAAGTAACAACGTGGCATTAAAGCCAGGTATTCAATATTTGGATGCCCAGAATGTTAAACCTTTTTTATTACAACGGAATAAGCAGCAGTGTCAAAAAGCGTATGAGAGGTCCAGGAGGATAAGGATGATGAGAGATGGGCCAATAACTGGAATGAGTTGGAATCCATATTGCAATATATTGTGGACATGTAAATAGGTAGTAATGCAGGAAAACATTATCAGGGTTATTCAATAAAAGTTCTTATTGTTTAAAATGGTGCTAATTCTGCCCCAACCAATCAGATGTTATTTAACATTTGAAAGCTAACATCTGATTGGTTGGGGCAAAATTAACACCATTTTAAACGATAAGAACTTTTATTGAATCTCCCTGCTTGTTCTTGAAGTTTAGAGGCTAATGGAAAAGAGACAGGGACACATTATGAGAGTTTTATTTACATTATAGACATATATGCACACTTAATGTAGGGAAAGTCAGGGAAAGAAGAATTACATATAGCTTGGATTAGTAAAGTCCTGAACATGCGTTTAATTACAGTTTTGACCAAGAACCTATTTTGTGTGGAGGCATCTGTTGACATTGTTTAGTGATCCGTCTTACTAAGCAGCCTGTCTATATGGGGGTCATAGATCACTCCTGTTGGAGCAATCATCTAACGATTGCTGCAAATGAGATTTATCTAAAGTGTGTATGATGCCTAAGAGTGCATCGGATTAAGAGCCCATGTTGTGAAAAAACAGGACAGTAGAAGGTTAGAGACACTGTATAGATAACAGGAGTAAGAGATTCTGACATTGCAAATTGAACTCTAAGAAAGAATAATTGTACAACAAAAAAAACAACATAGTGTTGGTAAGAGTGTGTTGAGCTCAGGATTTGGTGGGTTGGGATGAGAAAATATGTTAATTAATAATAGTAAAGTTATCTGGATACGTTAGTGTTATATACAATCACACAAAGTTGCTAGCACTAAGGATACTGCCTGGATGGAATTTCACCAGCTGTGCAGGAAGGATCACAAACAACACAGATGGGAGCCACTATAAATATAAGATTGTCCTCTGAAGCAGACAGTCTTTGAACAGAATTTTAACATGTGTATGAAGTTTAAAGTCCACCCCCAAACTAAAATGTAACCCGCTACTGGCCCCACTGTGAAGTTTAAAAAAATCCTTACCTTACATCTCTGCTCCTTATGGTTCCACTGCAGTGCTTGTCCAAAGTCCAGGAAACTGAAGAGTAGGAGCTG
This sequence comes from Hymenochirus boettgeri, assembly GCA_019447015.1. NCBI lineage: Eukaryota > Metazoa > Chordata > Amphibia > Anura > Pipidae > Hymenochirus > Hymenochirus boettgeri. The sequence continues at coordinate 38,527,987 of CM033476.1, forward strand.
TCTTCCTGTGTTAAAGGTTTCTGCCTCCTCCCTGTCCTCTGGGAGGTTAGTGGCATACGCAGGGGTGCCCTTAAACCCCCACCCTCCCACCTACCGGATCCCTCCCTCCCAACTACCGGATCCCTCCTTCCCACCTACCGGATCCCTCCCTGCCTGACCATCCTAGCATAAAAATACTTTTCTGTAGTGTAGGGCTCCCCCTGCCCACCACCAACCACATTTCTAAAAAAAGATTCTGAACTCCACTTACAGCCCTTCGTTCCTGTGGCGCTCTCCATTGACTGCAGTGGTCTCTGTGATTGGCTGTCCCACAGCCAATCACAGACGCGGCTGCCAGCCTGGCCCCTGCTTGGAGCAAGGGTCTGTAAGTAGAGTTCAGAATCTTTTTTTTACAAATCTGACAATGCGGTTGGGAGTGGACAGGGGAGCCCTACACTAAATCTTTTTGTTTAGGGTGGAGATACCCTTTAATTCTTTCAATGAATCAGAAAAAAATTTGGCCTTTCTTAATTCTGCAAGAGATTTAAAGTATGACCGACAATATTAACTTTTGGGACATTTAAGAGACAAGTCCACGCCCAACACTTTAAAGCAGAATTAAAGTCTCCAGACAACATTGTCCCAATAGACAGAGCACATTCACAAAGATACAAAAAACTGGGTCTCACCTCTCCCTTTGCTGTGGGTGCTGGGTGATTTAGGAAAATAACCTGTGGGGACTAGGGGTCAGCTCCCATAATTCACCTTATCTGGGAACACCCAGCCAAGTGCATGCCAAGGAAGCGTCAGTTTTGCTTCCTGGAAGCTGACAACCAATTATGTTACAGCTCAGAGATTTTCCCTCCCTCTGACACAAAACACAGATTTAAGTGAACTTTTTGTTACAGATGCTCTTGTCCCTAACATTGGTAAATGCCTCTGCTTTTCATACAAAAAAAGAAAAGTAATTTTAGTTTATTTCTTTGCTAGCATGGCTGTAAGAAACAGAATATTGACATTTCAGTAAAAAAAGTAAGTAAGAGGAATCGAATCTGCAACCTTCTATACTGCGTCTTTCTAAAAAGAGAGCTTAATACCGCGCTATGCCACAAGGTTAATAGGGGGATATGTAAATATGTAAATGTAGAATCTCTATCTTTTACTAGAAACATAATAGAAACGGAATAAAGGTACCGTATATATTCGAGTATAAACTGAGTTTTTCAGGCTGTAAAATCAGCCTGAAAACTCTGCCTCAGTTTATACTTGAGTCAGTAACTTACTTTAGCAATCCGGCAGCCGCTTGCTCACTCACTGCCCGGCGCCAAGTGGTGACGTCAGCTGGCGCGCCAGTACAGGGAATGAGCGAGCGAGAGAGCCCACAGATGGAGGCACACAGAATTAAGCCCACAGATGGAGGCACACAGAATAGAGCCCACAGATGGATGCACACAGAAGAAAGCCCATAGAAGGTACCCACTTAACTGGTTGGGAGGGTGAGGGTGTAGATGTTTGGAAACTACAACTCCCAACTACTAAAGGAGTGCCAAGGAATGAGAATTTAGTTGTCTTTTAAATGAACAGCAGAATTCTCATACAGCAATAGCCATATCCAGTATGGTTATTAATGTATGAGAATTCTGCTGTCCATTTAAAGGGCAACTAAAGCCTCAAAACAATACAGAATCAGAAGGCAGTAGTGGTCATATTTTCTACCCTCGGTTTATACTTGAGTCAATCACTTTTGTTCGTTTTTTCAGGTAAAATTGGGTACCTCGGCTGATACTCGGGTCAGTTTATACTCGGGTATATACGGTAAGCCTCGGGAACTAAACCTGTGTCCCAATGGTCTGTTTGTTTCCAAACCCAGCACTTTAGCAGCACGCCACCCCTGCACAAGCAATAGATGCAAGTACATTGGAGTTAATGTCGGTGAAATCAGTTCACTATTTTGTATTTCTCCAGGAAGGCTGCCAGCAATTCACGCTGGTTGGTAAATAAATAATAGAGCTGCTATATAAAGTTTGTACATATGTAGAAACTTTATATTTTTTTCAGAAACATGATGGAAACCAACAAACAGAAAAACCAATAAACTCAGGTATTAAGACTATTTTGTATTCTTTCATAAGTAAACCAGGGGATCTGAACTTGTGACTTGGGCTGTATGTTTCTAAAAACACAGCATTCACATGGAGTGCCACCAGCAACAATTAATACAACAATGTACTGGTAACAACATGGACGCTTTCTTTGTTACAGAATCTTTTATTTACATATACTAAATATTCTAAGAGAAGAACTTTTCAATGTTTAGGTGTTCTGGGGAGAAGAGCTTTCACATTAGGATTAAAAAATGTAAGTTTAGTTCTCCTTTAACTGTTTCTACCAGTTTTACAGAGTGCAGTGAAAGCTCAGTGAGCTTTCATGCAGCCTCATCTGAGCTTCCACTGCGTTCAATGAACACACCCCTGGGTAGACACGGCTGTGACAAACGTGAGACCCTGGAGACCCTGCTATGTAGAAGCTTTAACAGGGCTAATAACTCACTACACCTGCTTCTGGCTCTGCAAGTAAAAATGTGTTAGGGTGGTTTATACTAAAACATAAAATGTCATTTTGGGCCCTTTAAGCCCTTTGGGGCTGGGTTGTTTTTTGTTTTCCAAAAGTTTTACTACATGTTTTCTTTGCCAAAATAAATCTACACTCACCCGTTTTAGGTACAGATAGGTCTATGTCTGCCAGTAGTGTAGCACAATACTTGTTACCAGTTTACAGCATGCCAATGCAATGTAAACAGTCCTTATTTCTAAGGCTATAATCTCTATGCCACAATTCTACAGTTGAAGGCCATTTCCTTGAAACCCTTTCAGTTACATCTTCCCCATCCAAACTTCTTTTTATTTCAGCAGATTCCCCCAAGCCATTCAATCCCCTCATCTCTAAATATGATTGCGCCTATTTCATCAGATCCTTTTAGTCTGTATAAATTATAATACATAACAGAGCCCTTTCTACCAATCGTATTAGTTTGCATTTGAATGTCACTGTTTATCATTTCCCAATTATTGTACATTGCATCAGAAAATGCTTGGGGGTGTTCAAATGAATGAAAAAATAAGAATAATGTTAATAATATTACTTCCAAGTCTGTTATTGCTTTAGTTCTAAATAGAATGTTTATGTTTGTAGACAGGAAGAGCATAGTGTGTATTTGACAAATGTCTAGGTATTTCTTTGGTATTGTATAATGTGTAGTTTTGTATGTTTCCTTAGATGTTTACATACATATGGTGTGTGGTATATTGTGGAGATGACAGAGGGAAGACCAAGTCTGTTTTTATTTCCAGTGTATTTCAAATCATGTTCATAGAAAGGTTCAGGAGAAATGAAATGGAAAAGCAATGGCATCTTAAACTCCAGTTCCAATAAGTAAATGAAGCAGATCTGTTAATAATACTCTGACAGCACCTCAATTTCTTCTGCCTGTTCATCTTCTAGAATTGATGCTTTCATTAATCAGGTGGGGATGATTCATGGCTCTGATAATCTTAGGCATTTCTGGAAAGGAATTAGATCTTAATTCTACATTCCTCCTGGAAGAAAATAATAAGCTGTTTTCTTAAATCTAAAATAAAACTAAAACCCACAGGTTAGTATTAAAGAAAAACTACAGTAATAAGACAAAGAAGCAATAAGACACCCATAATCCTTGCATTTGTATTCTGTAATTTTATGTTGGGGTATATATGAGCTATACACTGGCCAAACATTACATTGATTCAATGTTTAATCCAACCTGAGAGTTAAATCAATAGAAAGTCGAAGTGGCTTGAGTTTAAAACAATGCATTTAGGGTGATCTATGAGATACATACATATAAATTCATAACCCAGAAAAATGAAATTATGCATCACACATTTCTGATTCCTTCCTATCCAGAAATTTCACTTTTCATTGGCTTCATTTTCACCAATAAGTACTCTTCATTTAGGGCAGTGATGTTGAACCTTGACCCTCCAGATATTTGGAAACTACAATTCCCAGCATGCCTTGGTTGTAGTTTTACAATTATTTACTCAATTCCCATCAGGCCCTGCCCCGAAGAACTTACAATCTAATCACTTTATGTACATATACAACCTATCAGTATGTCTTTATGATTGTGGGAGAAACCGGAGTGCCCGGAGGAAACACACACAAGCTTTACAATTATTTACTCAATTCACATCAGGCCCTGCCCCGAAGAGCTTACAATCTAAGCACATTTATTTGACACATACGACCTATCAGTATGTCTTTATTATTGTGGGGGAAACCGGAGTGCCCAGAGGAAACCCACGCAAGCACGGGGAGAACATACAAACTCCTTGCAGATGTGTCCAAGGGTGGAATCGAACTCAGGACCTCAGCTCTGCAAGGCATCAGTGCTAACCACTGAGACACCGTGCTGCCCGAGTGCCAATGTTCTCACAGATCTAGGGGATACAGAGGTGCTCTCTAATATGTACCTACCTGCCTGCACTGTGTCGGAGAAAAGGGGGTCGTAAATAGGCTGCGCAAGATCTTCTTTGGTTTAACTCACTAAGAATTTAAAAGAAACTTGGAAAGACAGAAAGCTATGATTTTAATCAACAATTTGTAGGCCTTGAGTGTGAAAGTATGCTTCAGCTATTAGGTTCTAGTGGACAAAGACATATTTAATGTTCAGACTTGGTTTAATATGATCACAGACCAGAGTAGATGGTAGACCAGCCATGCATGCTAATAGCCCTTAATTAAAGGGAGGAGTTATGAACCGTCTTGTGCAGGATTGCGCCCCATTATTGACACGCCTCTCCTAATCACACCAACAGCCTAAGAAGGTTTTGTTTCCTGGCCTACAAACCATTCTGTACTTTTCCCATATAACCTTGATAATAATCCAGAAGAACAAACATATTGCAGATCGTAACATTTTAATGTCAACTTTCATTACCAAAACTTCAGCACAAAAACTGTCTCTGCTGGAGAAAATAAATATTTCTACTCTCTTTCTTGGAGGTTTTAACATAATATTTAAATATCACACTTGCTTATTCATAAAAATTCTCTCATGATCCAATATTTTTTCTAGGCTCTTTTGTATGAACGTATTTTAATTTTTTCAGACTCTCCTCTTCATTTATATGCAGCAAAGTGATTCCTTCTTTACACATGTTGGGGGGTAAAAAGAACAACCCCATTGATTATATGCTGGTTTATAACATTTTATTTAAAAAATCTTAAAAATACTTTTATTATTTCAAGCCTTTATGTGATGAACGAATAGTGTCGCCCAAAATAATCAAAAAGAAACTGATTTGTATTAACAGCTAGATCTACCTGGTAATATTTGTGTTATATGTGATCATCAGTTTCACACCTGTATCCTAGCAAGTAACATTTAGATTTCATGTCTGCTCCCCTTGTTTTAATCCCCTTTCAGACTGACACCCCTTGCATTTTCTGATGACCTCAAGATGCCATAAATGCACCAACAGAAAGAGGTGGGAGGATTCTGGATCTCTGTAACTCCCCTTAAAACTGCACATGAGGACTTGATGTAAATTATAGGAATTCTGTCAAAGTATCTTCATCCCTTGTTTCCCGGGTATTTATTGCATTGTATTGTAAAGTGATGTAATTAATACTACTAGAAAAAAATAACTTATTGAGGGGCAAATATATTGTAAGTCAAGCATGCTCAGTAATCACTATGAGTCGGCATTGGAAGGGGGAATTTCAAACCATGCAGTTCACACATTCCAACTTAATTTCAGTTACAGCAAAACTGCACATAGCAGAAGATTTTGTGTGATAGTTGGCAAGATTTACTGTATAGTATCCAGTAATAGGCAATAAAAAAAAAAAAATTTCAGTATTGATCCCTAAATAGATCAGTACTTAGCGATAAACACATACAAATGATCAGCATAGGGGTAACATGAGAAATACAGAAAATAAAGTGTAGTAAGTGATATTACTAATTGCAATGTCAAAAGATATAGAAATTCACGATGTAAAGGGATCAAAAGAAAGAATCTCTCAGTGCACTAAAAAGAAAATGTCTTAAAGCCCAGTCACATATCAAACCGCACTGCCAGATAAACCTCTACCGAACCATAATGAAAAGTACTGGAGTTTTCTAATATACTAACAGAATCAATAATCAGATAAGCCAATATCTAGCTTGACCCTGCAGAGTGACAAGAAGACATGATCTCATATTGTCTCAGATAGTGTGCAGGAGCCATTTCCCTCTATTCATTCCATTCATATGAAGCTAAACACTGAACGACTTGGACTCAAAAGAGAAGATCCCCAGTGCTGATATTCCTGATGGTGGTCTTGGTAGGATTAATGATGGTGGCACTGTGGGATTTATTAAATCTCTCTACTAATATGACTATATGGGTTCTCCCTATGTGTAGATATTCATCTATAAGACATGACTAGATTGTCACATGGCTCCCTTCAGCATGGAATTATCTACCGTATATACTCGAGTATAAGCCGAGGTTTTTAGGTTTTAAAATAAACCTAAAAACCTTGCCCTCGCTTAATACTCGAGTCAAGTTCTTACTGCACTCACTCAGCAAAAATGTTTCTGGAGAATCATTTCCTAGACATCCTGCCTACCCTAGGCTATAACAACATTGGCCAACACTCTGAGTCTGAATCCTTACCGGCATCGCTCAGCACTCCGAATCCGCTGCCGCACGCATAGTTAGCACTGTGTATTTGCCGGCTGACGTCACTACCGGCGCCGGGCGATGAGAGGCGCAGAAGTAGTGACGTCAGCCGGCAAATACACAGTCCTAAACTATGCGTGCGGCAGCCGGATTCGGAGTGCTGAGCGATGCCGTAAGGATTCAGACTCAGAGTGTTGGCCAATGTTGTTATAGCCTAGGGTAGGCAGGATGTCTAGGAAATGATCTTCTCCAGAAACATTTTTGCTTTTGGATCATAACATGTCTACAGCCACCAGCAGAGAATATGCCTAATCTTGTTATTTAAGTCACCTTAAAAGTGTGTGTTGGAGCTTTTAACTTAACAGCAGAACTTTGAGCTTTTAACCTAACATCAGAATTCCCATATAGATGTTTGGAAACTACAACTCCCAGCAACAAAAGTATGCTGGGAGTTGTAGTTTCCAAACATTTGTATGGGAATTCTGCTGTCCTATTTTCACCCTCGGCTTATACTCGGGTCAATCAGGTTTTCCTATTTTTTCAGGTAAAAATAGGTACCTCGGCTTATACTCGGGTCGGCTTATACTCGAGTATATTTAAAGAAGATCATATTCACTTGTTTTACATTAAGACATTCATAGAAATAACTGACTTTTGTTCAAGGGAAATCTAAAAGATCCAATTTAGTTTTTACCTGTGTACACACATTAGTGATATAGGGCCGATCCCGTTGGTATCAATGAAATTAGCCCTATATCGTTAATGTGTGTACGGCCAAACAACTGTTTTGGCTATGGAAATGGTCATTCTGACTGGAAAATTTCCCTTGTTGTGGTTGGCCACCTGTACTAAAGTATAGGGAGTCAGCCACAGACGAGTATGGCAGTCATACTTAATATAGGGAGAACGATCGTGACTGTGTGTACTGCCATCTGCCAAAGGTGACAGACAGGATCTTGCTGATTCTGTCTGCCATCTTTGACAGATTGTAACTGTGTGTACCCACCTCAACTGGTCATCATTAGATTGTTTATACACAATCAAATCCACTCAGGCACACCACATGTGGCTGCGGCCTGGTATTCTGTAGGTGCTAACCTCTCCACCCCCTACCCACGGTCACAGCAAACAAACAGAAGATGAGAGGAGCACACTACTTAATATCCTGATCTTTATTATAACAACATACAGCGTTTTGGAGCCTCAAACATCCCCTTCCTCAGGTATATATGAGGAAGGGGGACGTCTGAGCCCCCAAAACATGAGATTGTTTATACAATTCCCCACAAGTTGCCATTCTACAACTCTATGTTTCTGATTGTGCATTGCCTTTTTATATTGTATCTGAGTCCTGATAACATGATTTCCATACATAATTCACTGCTGTATTTCCTAGTGTATAATTGGTATCTCGTTCTGAAATCACATATACTGTGATCTTGGTTATGTAATAATAATTATGGGCAGGTGTAAGGTTGGATTATGTTCTGTTTCATTTTCCAGAAATGATTCCCTATTCCCCCATATTCAGTTAATATTTGTTTTTTGATACTTTTGTGCAGCCAGTTTCCAGTTTATTAGAACTGCTGTTTTCAAGAAATATCCACATAAATGGCTTATGTTACGACTGTAGGATCACTAGGGTTTTGTAAACCTTACATAGATTATAGACATAAAAAAACCTGAAATATGAGAACTATAATGCAAGGCTAGCAGTAGGGTACATGTAACCCACGTTTATTTAGAAGGCAGCATTAATGGCAGGGAACGGTTTTGTATATTTCAATAAAGTTCAGCGCCATAAATTGGGACTCTTGGGTAAATTGACGGAAACCAGTTTTTACAAACAATCGGCCATCGGTTATTCAGCGCAAAAAAACAGAACCCAGTTTAAGATTTCATTGGGATACCTGTATTCTGTATATCAAGGATTAAAGGAAATCTGGTCCTGCTATAAAATGGTAATGATTTCGTAAATCATGTTTGCAGGTTTTGTTAATATTTAAAAAAAAGAAAAAATAACTTGTAAAGCAGAACTTGGCTTTACTTTACCATCTCTTAAATTGTCTCTGACATCTGTATCTGCATGGGGTTGTATAGGAAGTATGATACAAATGTATTGTGCCAATATAAATATTGGGAACAGTATCCATATTGTATTTGTGACATAAGCCGGCCATACACTACCTTTGATTGGACATTCCATTTGAAATTAATGTGGACGCAATTGTAATGTCGAGTGGAGCAGCAGTTTTACCTGCTGAAGTTTCCACAATGTTTCCCAGGCCGGATTTTAATGCGTCTGTTCCAAGACAGAAATGTGTGCAGCAGTGGGTTTTTAATGGACTGGGTCAATCCAATCCATTAAAAAAATTACCACAATTAATTTTTCGTCTGGAAACAGACAGAAACGGGTGTAGTGTGAACAAGCCCTAATATAGATTAGATATGGTGCATGGCTGATAAGTAGCCTATCTGGATTCCAGTGCATAGGGGCAGATTGAGAGGAGTCCACATAGCTTTTGCCCGGGGCTCAAACCACAATACTATATATATTATATTTATATTTGATTAATTGTGGGTAGGGGGTCTACCCCCCAACACAGTGCCTTGAGCATTGGCTCCCACTTTAATCTGGCCTTTCCTGTGCTTGCATAATAGTCCTCCTGGCACTCCAGTTACTAATATGGAGAATAATCTTAAACCACCTTAAATTGCCACTGCCCGCCTAAAAAGAGCTACTCACAGAAGCAAACATAATTATGAAGAATGAAGCAGGTTATGGTTAGCTGCCTAATTTGACATTGGATATTTTAACAACCAGAGCCATTAGGTGAAACGTTACATCTACTTTGTAATAGTTGAGGTTTGTACCGTGTTAGCCAGTAAGAGAAGAGAAGAAAGTAAGAGAAGAGAAGTAGAGCTGTGATACCTTTTATTGGCTAACTAAATTGAACATCCAGCCTGATGAAGGGCTTAGTTGGGTTAGTGATAAAAGGTATCACAGCTCTACTTCTCTTCATTTACTTTTTACTTTCAGATGTTACAAGTGCACAAACGACTGTGGAAAACAACAATTAAAGCAGATGTGTTTAGTATGTATGTATGTATGTATATGTTTATTTATATAGCGCCACTTAGAGACGCAGCGCTGTACAATATTAAAATACAATAAAGTCATACAAGGGGGATAAATACATAGATAGATCAGTACATAAACATATAATCTACATAAATAGAAGTGCTAGGGCTTTGCCACAAGAGGTAATGAGGTCCCTTCCCCGTAGAGCTTACAATCTAGTTTAGTGAGTTTGGAAATCCAGAAAGTAAACTTTGAGGTCATGTTCTCCCCCTAACATACATCTAACCCCACAGTCAGGACCCCTCCATAAAGTTAATTTGCAATACTGTACTCCCAGACTCTCCGGACACCAGATATTTATCTCGACAGCCTTGACCATGATTTACAGCTTGCACATGGTAGAGTAGCTAGGAACTGTCGAATTTGAGATTAATATTTGGCTTTAAGTGAGAAAGGTATGTATTGCAAAATAGGGATTAAAAGTTTGTTAGGTGGGTGAACATGCCCTTTCATTTGTCCCTGCACTTACTGTACTGTCCAGGTCTATCTAGTAAATAGGACTAAATCTGCCCATACACATGTGCCTTCCATTACAAATTCCTGTCATATTCCATTGGAATTCAACACAAGAACTCTTGTTTGGTAAATTCTTTATACTGAGCGATTGTTCGATGCAATGTTATTGGCTCCCTCTACTGTAGTGAAGGGAGACGGTAATAATCCAATAGGAATTTTCGGTTTGGTTTATAGGTTCCTGTGCCGACTGTGGAAGTTTGTTGGCTTCAGGATCTATCCATTTACAATATTCAACAAATCACCTACAACAGAACTTGTTTAATATCATCTGAGTGTATAGCTAGCTAGAGAAATGCATTTTATCTATGTGAATTTTTTTGTTCAATCAAAACAACACAAACATTTTGGGACCTGGTAGGTTTCTCAGGATACTTAATACGGAGTGCTGGAGCTGGAATGCAAAACAAACAAATGTATTTGAACTATGTGTCAAGTTTGCTGAAAGACAAAATGAGGGCTGCCCATTCCTTTATTTACTTTCACTGTGATTCCTTGGAGAAAAAAGATTAGTAATACTACATACCAATCTACAGCCATTGAAAGGTAAAATAAGGAAGTACTGTACCCTCAGTAAGCCTCAGTGGTGCATGGGCAGATTTAAGGGGGGGGGGTTCCAGGTGCCCCTTTCTGCTGGCTTCTAGTCATTTGCAGTTCTGGCCCTTTAAGATCATCAGAAAGTGCAAGGGATGGTAGTCTGAAAGGGGATTAAAACAATGGGAGCCAAGATGCAGACATAAAAAGTAGAGATGGCCATACAAATGCGATTATGACTGCATGTCTGCTGAGATTCAGTTGGAAATGAACTACCATATATTGTATTGGGAGTGATCGACCTTGCACACTTACATATGTAGCCTGATGGGTTTTTTTTCAATAAAGATGTTATTATACCCCATTAACGTTAGAGCGGTCACTGTCCAATCTTTATTTATGTGGATTTGAGTATTGAAAGGTAGTTGGCCCTGTCTGATGGACTTAGATGTACCTGCGGTGGGAGGAGGGACGTGCTCCCGCATACACGATCTTTCTACTTGTTACTAATTTAACATAGGAATAGCCTTTAAAAGGAGGACTGTCTAAACTGTTGATGGTGCGTTGAATTCACCACTGCCCATGATAACCCTTACAGAAATTCCTCTCTTGAAAATCCTGCACTTGTCTCTGTGGTGTGTGTCAAGCTGATAAAATTATTTCTTTACAGGATCTATGGACCTATAATACGTCCATGCAGATGTGCAATTGCCTGGCTGACCCACGATGGACAATTGTAGGAAGAACAGCCATTTCATGTATGCTTTATGTATGGGAGCTCAATCTGGCAAAACAGATGTTCCTCTGGCATTGGTGATGATCCAACCCAGCGGATCATCACCAATGCTTGAGGAACGTCCATTTTGGGGGGATCATCAACGAGGCCCTTCTGAGCTCCTGTCCATTAAACAATACTTAGCCAAAAAATATGTTCAACCATTTATCCGTTATGCGTGTCTGTATGGTGTGATGTGCATGCGCGTAGAAGACAGAGTCCATCGGAACCTGTCAGACTATGCTGCAGAGGAGCGAGTGATTGGGTAAGTAGCTTATCTTCTCTCCTGGCTCCTGCAGGTTGGGAATGGGAGGTAAGACACAGTTCCTATCTTCCATTCTTCAATAAAACGAGTCTCCTGACTAATAAACTACAATCTACTGATTTAACCTGTGTATGCCTTTCAACATGAATTGTATACAGAAATACAGCAACATAAAGGTTATCTTTCTTCCTAGTAGACAAAGAACGTGCAGGGTGATGCAGAAATCAAAGCTGTGTTACATGCAAGATGCAAGATCCTCCGATGCAGTAAATCCCTTTGTGAGATTTACTGCATTGCGGTCAGGAAAGAAGTGCTGCACTGCAGCTGTAACTTGGGCTGTTCTATTTCTAACACCTGTTGGTGTCTGCCCCCTTTCCTGTTTTATGGTCTGGGCATGCTCAGTGTGTGCTTCATCCATGAGGATGTATCCCTGAGTGACAGTTTACTATGTGTAAGCGGAGGGTGTTTGGATTGTTTAGTGAGAGATTTTCATGTCTGTATCATTCTGTATTTTCGTGAAGAAATGATGTAGAAAGACAAGTGATACGTCTTTGTAATAAGCAGTTTCTGGGCTTTCAGTCAGGGGAAAATGTGATTTAGCCTAAAGATTTGGTTTTAACTCTGTTACTACAGTGAATTAAGAGCTAATGTTTGTACCCAGCTCCATTGTTTCCTTTGGGGACAAATAAGCCTGCAATTTCCACCGAAAACAATGAAGAGTATTTCTGCCTGTTACAGCAGCAGCTACTAATCTCCCTGTGTGGTAGAGCTTATACAGAGAGCTACCTTAAAGAGAGAGAAAAACAGGCAACCTCTTAATTCTCATTAAAGAACATGTCAGCTTTTATATAAAGTGTTTATTATAATCAGAATTTCTTACTATAGGCTTTAATTCCCTTAAGCATAGATGTCAAACCTGCAGCCCCCTCCAGATGTTTGGAAACTACACCGCCCTGCATACCTTGATTGCATTCTGCTACCAAGGCATGCTGGGAGTTGTTGTTTTCAAAACATCTGGGGGGTCCCAGGTTCAACATCCCTGCCCTAAGGATAGGGTGTAATTACCAATGATATTTGCACTAGCATGGATATAGCTATGGAAGGGATAGAGAAAAAAATGTCCATGGGTAAGAGGCCAACAATGTTATAAGTGAGATTCACACATGTAAAATTACATTGATTTAACCAGTCGGTACAGTTTAAAGGCCAAAGTAGGAGAATTACCCCAAATATATAAAAAGATCCCATAGCTAATGAACTGCTGCTAGATTGGAATTCTTCATAACATTTCATGTTTGGGAACATAGAGTTAACATTAACAACCACATGTATTGATACTGTCCCATAAAGGAGAGCCTGATCCTAATAATAGAGAGTTGTACCAATCTATGACTCTTCCTCTTTGCAGAAACCCTCAGGCTGGTGGAGCTTATCAACCAGACAAAGAGATGCTTTCACACTTTCCCTATTCATGTTAAATTAGATGCCCTGAACCCACAGGCTGGATTTATCAGATGCTAACATAAATCCTATTCTTTCAGTATTAAGTTACAGGCTGCATTCATCACGTTTTAATGACTCCTTCAGTCCCTCCTCCTTGTCCTGGTAGCTTCATCTAAATTACTGTTGAAGTTTAAAGAGGATTCTCTAAATCACATACAACATCTCTCTCTGGTGTAGTTTGTTGGTTCAGATTGTTATATATAACGCATGTATAGGGCATGTGCGAAAAACTATAATACAGGAAACGCAAGAAAATGAGGTAGAAATTGGTAAGATGAGAGAGAGAGACAAAGATGATAGGGTGATATGAGAGATTGTTGCCAATCGGAAATCCGATCGAAGTTCCCCAATTTGTTTCAACGATCTTCTCCAGATTGGGACTTAAAGATGGGGTCGGCGGAAAATTTTCCTCCTTGGCCGATCTCCAATTTTCTGATATATTGTCAAGCGACCGGTGGGAAAAATGTCATACACATTATCGATGTTTAGGGCGGTTCAATCAAATTTGTCAAAAGGAAAGGTGTTGTGTTAAAGACATTGATTTGAACTCTCAGTGATACTCCAGAAACCAAACTCTGGGTTTAGATTTTTGATCAGAAGCTTCAATAGGCGTCAGTCACACCAAACTTTGAGCAGCTTTTGATTTATATGGGATAATTTGAAATTCTCTTCTTCCATAAAGTCTGGCTGTTCCTGTCTGATGGTGGCAATATAGTCAGGTGATTACAATCGCATTTTGCTGACAGAAGCAGCCTTTCTTGCCAGCATGTAAATCATAGTACTTACCTATATTCCACACCTGATGCTTTACAGGGGAACTGGTAAAATTGAGAACTTTATTGGGGAATTAAAGGGGAAAAAACAGGTCTATAAACAAAGTGCACGGTATACACTGCACCACAGAAAGATGATCTGACATGTCGGTAAATTTCGGCAGATCGTGCACACTGAACTATCAGTCTTGAAACTGAATATTGCGGCTGCTATTTTTGTTGCGACCACCAATTTTCAGCAAAATGGCTTCATGGGCACCTAGCTTTAGATACGCGACTTATTGTTATGTATTAAAGGAATAGTTCCCTGCAATAGTGAACTATCCCTTTTCTACATTGATTGAAGCCCGGGAGGTTAAAGAGCTATGCCTTACCTCCCATTCTTCAATCAATGTTTGGATAGCCAGGAACGAAGATCTGAAAAGCTTACCTTTCACACGATCCAGCGGGACTGCTCTGGAATTCCCGACCGCTTCCTGCCTCTGTTCTGCTATAGCGCGCATTATCGGGCATGCGCATTATAGCGAAAGGTAAGATTTTTAGAACTTCGTTCCTCGCTATCCAAACATTGATTGAAGAACGGGAGGTAAGGGATAGCTCCTTAACCTCCCGGGCTTCAATCAATGTAGGAAAGGAATAGTTCACTATTGCAGGGAACTATTCCTTTAAACAAATGTGGGTAAAGGATTAAAAGCTTTCCACAATCCCTTAGGTACCAAGCACCAACGGTAAATCTAAAGCTACTGAGCATGTCTATAGCGAGATACCCAACTATGCTACTGCTAACATCTTTGGGTGGATATATCTTCCCTGTCAAATGACTGATGCATATTTAGTACAGTATTTGTAGCCTTCAAGCTTAAACTTATTATTATTATTAACCCTCGGTGCTGTCCGTGCGCACAGTTCTGTAACCGGAGATCTCCAGCTAACATCAACAACAAGCAATAAATACTAAAAAAGATCCAAAAACATTTTTAGCAATGCCCCTTTTATAATTTACAACCAGATAAAAAGAGCCAGAGCCAGAGCCATCCTGTGAATGTGAGTAGTCAGCAGCTTCAGTCCATTTCTGTCCTCTAAACAGTTGACAAATAGGCATATAGGGGCTATTCGCAGACCCTGCTTAACTGCTGAGCAGACGTAACTTTAGGTTTTTGTACGAGAGATAAAAAAAGACGGTTTCTTTGCCAGATTTTGTTGACTGAATGCGATTACCAAGTTACTAGCAATTGTATGACAAATACCTGCATGGAAAGGAAAAACTCATAAAACCTAATTAATCTACATTTTACAAGCAAGCACATCTCAAATGGGCCTGAGGGAGCTTTCTAAAAGCCCAGGAACAACAAAATGCAAGTTGCTTTTATAGCGATGTGCTTGTCGTAACATTACTATTCCTGTGTGTTGTAAGGTCTCCTGATATATAATGTATAATGTTATTTTCTGGCAGACTGGAGGGAACTCTGTCACTTTTTGTCCTTTGCCTGTAGCTAGAGTTGTCTACAGAATGACCCAGGAGAGAACACAGCTCTCTAAAGGGGGTAAATGACAACACAGCAAGTGACATGTACCACGTACCATATAATGGTATTTCGCTATTTATTAATCTTCTTGATGTGGATTCATGGTGTTCTCCTGTTATGAGTCCCATGACATATCAATTAAAGTCCAGTTTACCTCCATCGCCAGTGTCGGACTAGACTATTGGGGCCCACCAGGAAATCTGAGTCCAGGGACCCACCAGGATGAATTTAGGGGCCCATCTAACATTTCATATCACTATTATCACTCATTTACAGATCTAGCTTACACCTCTTGACACCTATTGTTTATTAAAATGCATTTTTTATGGTCCCTATGGCTCTGTATTAAGATTTGAGCAGTTTTCTCTGTTTTCCATGGGCTAGTCCGACACTGACCCTTGCACCTCTTCTTTTATTAACAGAACTCAGGATAAAGACCTAATCCACTAAATCCCCACCCCTGTGCTCCGCCCCTCTGTTACTGTCAGTGACAGTCCGCGATCTCACCGATGGGAAGACATGCTTCATGTAATTATTACAGCTAATCTATAAAGTACCCAGGGGTGAAAAATTAGCGGTTTAGGTCCCCCCCCCTTGGTACTATTAAAAGGTGAAAGTAGAGGGGAAAGAAGAAAGAGTTAATTGTCCTTTAGCACTATTAAATTTAATGGAAATGGTTAAGAGTTAAGACAGTTTAAAGGGACAGTTCAGTGGAAATGATCAATATTTGTTAAATTGTTAGTTTGTTTAATGCCTTCTTAGTTATTCTACATATTCTCTCCCACTTTGAATAATCAGTTGATTTCATACCCTTTGCTATTCCCTGCTGTTGACATTAGTGAGCTGACATTTCAGGTTCTAACGGTCCTTCTTCTTCCCAGGATGCACCACTTCCTTGGAATGTTCCTGACAGTCATTTCTACTGATTGGCTGTTGGATGGGTCAAAGATGCTCAGATTTCTACTGAGCAACTGAATCAGCCCAGGTGCTGGGTCAAGGGACCATAACGGTCTCTATTAGGGGTCCTGCAAACAGGAAGTCAGTATTTCGGTTGTATTTATTTATACACAGACAAAATGCTGAATTGGCAGATTAAGGTCATTGGGATGAAAAAATACTGCTCTTTTTTCTGAAAAGCAAATGTATTTACACTGAACTTCCCCTTCCCCCAGCTGAAAATGACTTTGTATGGTAATAAACCTATAGATGGTGGCACAATGGTGTAACCAGTTAACACCTGATCAAAATTTGGTTTGAATTAAGGCTCATACACACATAGGATGTTGAACCCAATAAACAACCCCTGGCCACGACGCACACGGGCGACAAATGGCCATAACGGGCGATGATTGTATGCGTGTATGCATTCGGTCAGGCGTCATTCGTTGATCCGCCATGGCGAATGACGCCCGACCGAACACATACACACATGCGA
Organism: Hymenochirus boettgeri; assembly: GCA_019447015.1. Lineage (NCBI taxonomy): Eukaryota > Metazoa > Chordata > Amphibia > Anura > Pipidae > Hymenochirus > Hymenochirus boettgeri. Next base: position 38,545,145 of record CM033476.1, read on the forward strand.
TTATTGCCCAAAACGTCCATTCACTGCACGTGTGAATGCACTCGGGGGGATGGTTTGTCGGGTGCAACATTGTATGTGTGCACGAGGCTTTAGTTTATAAGAAGGATTACCTGGCAATTTGAAGAGACATCAACAGCAAACTGTGTCAAGGATTTGATAAAAAAATGATTGTTTAGGTGTGTGCAATGTTTTTGAACGTCTGACCGATGGCTTACCAATCAAATCACCAGCTAAACTGTCTATGGATCTGCTTGTTCTATGCCTAAAGCTAGCCATACACTTGTGCTCTTCTTACATTTCAATCAACTGTAGTTTGAAATTTGGTTCATTGTTGACCAATTCTTTACTAACAAGCGACCGGTGATGAACAATCATACAATGATTTATTTTCTTTATGAAGTGTGCATGCTGGTTTATACAATCTCACAAACATCAATCGAAATGATTCAAAAATCCACATTTAAAAATAAGAGTACTGTGATTCTTTTTCTATGGACTAACAGTTTATTTAGTTGACAAGCTTTCGAGGGATCCACATTCTTCATCAGGTCAGAGCAGTACTGAGTATTGCCCTCTAAAGCTTGTCAACTAAATAAACGGTTAATCCATAGAATCGCAGTACTCTTATTTTTAAATATGTATATATTGGACTAATACGGCTTTACAATACTTTTCTATACTATTCAAAAATCCACCAGATACTTCTACACAATTGACTGAAATTTTCCGACCCGATTGATCAAGGTTTGATCGATTCTATACTTAATGTCTATCCTTTTTGGCAGATAGAATGCAAAAAAGAAAATTGAAGAACAAATCAAATTAAAGAACAACTTTTATCAATCAATCAAATTGGAAAAGTTAACCTTGTAGGGCCTTTATCCAATGAAAGAAACATTTTCAGGATAGGATCTAGATGATTGGTTACTGTACTGTGGATTGGAAGCAATAAGATATTAATATAAATATCCACTTCGCAAACCCATAGCATTCAGGCTGTAGCATTGCAGTGAGTGGCACTTTTCACTGAAAAGTTATATCCAGATATATTAATAGGTTAGAGTATGTCTCCTTCTGTCTTACCCGACACCGGAGATATGTGACAGCTGATTTCTCCTTAGAAATAAATCATTGCAGATGTATTGCATGTCTCACAGTAGCCTGTAGTGATAATATGATATGCGAAAACTTTAGCTTAGTGTGATATAACAGCCTTTACTTGCCCCAGATGTGTATAGATCTCAGGTACGTTTTAAACATGCTGAAAAGGAACATTCTAAGCAGAGATCCCTTAGCTTGTAGTGTAGGTAAATAATGAGAGTCTGAAGCATAAAAAGATGCACTAATGACTATGAATATGAAAGATACTGGTATTGAATGAAAAATGATATAGGGATCCAGATGGCGAACAGAAGGTGAGAAATCTTCTAGCGGGAGTTGGCTTGAACAGTTAAGATTTCACAAGTAGGAAGACCTGCAGGATGATGATGGGAGGTGGGACAAATACATGGATAATGATGGGACAAATAAATCATTTGGCTGTAGTGCAAAATATTAAAGGGCACAAATGGCAATGCTGTACAATGGGTGTAATAAGGGTTCTTCACAAAAAGGGAATGGCTAATATGAACACCTTTTATAAGACACAGTAGATTGTGCTATTGGTCAGGGGCCTAACTGCAGGGGAGCAGCGGGAGCAGCCTTGGGGGGGGCCCAGGAGCCAAGGGGGCCCCATCTTCCTATTTTTACTATGACAGATATAGCCTCCCTCCAGAAAATCACTGTGGATGAAGCACAGATAGGGGCCCCATCATAGTTTTGCTGAGGTAATTCCTAGTTACGCCACTGCTATTGGTAAAAAGTTAGTTGACCACAAGAAAGATCCAGGCAGTTATCCAGACATCCAGGGGAGGACTGGCTTAGTAGGCTAAGGGGCAAATGCCCCCTGGGCTGGTCTCCAATGAAAAATTTGGGCTGCCACAGTAAGTTATGCACTTAAACGGCACACTGCACGCCTCTTGCAATACCATGGGCAAGGAACAGAACCAGACCTCCAGATCATTACCCAGTGTTATCAGCCCTCCAAATTATTATGAAGTGTTTTCAGCTCTCCAGATAATTATCCAGTGCTATCAGCCTTCCAGTTGATTACCCAGTATTGTCCACCCTCCAGATCATTAGCAAGTGTAATCAGCTCTCTAGCTCATTAGTCAGTCAGCCCTCCATTTTATTAGTCTGTTAGTTATCTTAACCACACCATACCCTTGAAAATGTTGCAGGCAACCATATAAAATGAGAATAGTAGTCTTAAAATGGGCATAACTCAAAGTGTGTGTGACCTTAGCAAAGTGGGTGTGGCCACATCATCGTGCATGGACAGTTCAGTCTTTGTCAGCTTCATTTTCAGAACTGGACTGCCATGTGGGATGACATTGCTATGAATCAGCTTGATCCAGCCCTCAAACAGAAACATCAGGTGTGGCCAGACAGTCATCTAATGTATGGTTATGCTGATCTAGTGCATAAGAAAGGAAAACCCCTTTTATTTGGTGTGAGTCATCAGGAGCAAAGTTTCCAGGGGAGAGGGGGTAGGGCTACCTTATGGAATTATTTTATACTCTTTTGTATTAGTCAGTGGTGGATTGTTTGTGTGTATTTGATAAAGGTGGCCTCGTTTAGGGACCACACAATGGCTGCTCTGCCTTCTAGACAATTACATCAAAGCTGTACACAAGGGGCTTCAGGGATCATAGTTGTGAGAGGAACAAACACAGAGGTGGAAGTAGCTACTCCAGTTTATCTATACCAGAAGAAACTATAAATTACCATTAATGTACGGTACATTATGTACCTTGGCTGTTCTAAAGGTCCATACACACGTGCAATTGCTGGGGCTGACACGCGACGCATCCAATGTGTATAAGCGCCCATTTCGACCATCAATCATGCTGTGTATGGGCACTTTGCTGGCCAAAATGGCCCTTTGGTCGGGGGTGGAGGCCTGATCCACCTGGCGGAACATCAACAAGCCCCAACCGAAAGGCCATTTCAGCCGATAAAGTACCCAAACATGGCACAATTGTCGACTGAATAGGGCGCTCATACACATCCTGCATCACAGGTCGGCCCCCTGCATCACAGGTCGGCCCCCACGACTGAATAGGGCGCTCATACACATCCTGCATCAAAGGTCAGCCCCCTGCATCACTGGTCGGCCCCCACGAACTAAACCCAATATTTATGCTCCACAATTTAAAACAATCACTCCAAGAACAGCAATATACTGTAAGATATCCCTGCAGTGAATGGCATTAAAGTAAATGTAAAACCCTGAAGTATTGGATAAGTGTGTGTGTGTGTGTGTGTGTGTGTGTGTGTGTGCGCGCACACTCTTTGGCCACACCTCAGTTAAGGTGGCCATACACTACAAAAGATTATTGTGATCGTAAACTGAACGATACTTTGACAGATGTACAATGTAAGTAGATGTACCATACATATTGTTCGACAAGTCCAATATTGTCTATTGTGAGGTTACATTACATTTATATTTAATTGGAACTTCAGAAAATACTAGAATCATTTAACCAATCGACTTAAAAAACAATCTAACGTCACATAATAAGATCGGGAAAATGTACACTTTTTGGCCAATCATTGTTTGTCGGATTGTACATAAAATGTATGATCACCTTTACTCTCTTGCATAATCTGGACTGAAACAATAAATTAAATCTCCCAGCACCCACATTTAGAAGCGAGACACAGATAACTACTTTTATGTCACGGTGCACTGCGGTTTGATTCAGGGCTATTTTGAGGCATTAGTTGTCCTTGAAGGGAAATGTATTTGTTCGCTAGTTAGGCTTAATTACTAGCAGTTTGCACATCAAACAGTAGAATTGAATACGTTCCATCTATAAAGTGTGTACTTCATTTACCATATATATGTACCCGCAACAGCAATTTGTCATATTGTTAAAACATTTTGATCAACTTACTTTGCGTATAACTGCCACTTTAATTTCTCCCTGCATTTATCTACTTTATTAGCTGTAAAAATCAAGGAACAGAAATGCTTATACATTCCTGTGCTTTTAAATCCAAGCAAGCTATATTTACTGTTACAATGCCATAAAATTCCAAATAGCTTTTCTTTTATAGGTGCATACTTAGTGATGTTTTTTGAAATGCAAGGGAACACAATCTTATAACAAGTATAACTCCTAAGGGTAAAAAAAGAACAATGACTCCTATACAGGCATTTAGAACTGCTTCCTTGGTAGCCAAACAATTGGATCATCTGTGAATTATTTTGCTACTTAAATGTAAAGGTGGCCATACACATGCGTTTTTACCACAATATGTGTGCCAACAGATCACATTGGTATCTGTCGGCACACATGCTGTGGGAACAGCACACATGGACCAGACCGATTGCCATACCCGGTATGGGGATCGGTCCACCATGCGGCCATACACAGTATCAGATCGGCTCACTCTGCTTCAAGTAAAGGGAGCTGATACCGACCAACGGAAATTTTCCATCATTCCTGAATACTGTTGTTCCCTGACGGAATTTACCCATTATAGTGCGTGTGTATGGCCACCTTTAAGCCAACGTGGGCAGATTTTAAATACTGTCCCTAGGTCATACACAATACCATTTACTAACATAGTCCTAAACTGCCAAGAAGCTTGGACCATTTAATTTAGATGCTGTGCTGTTATATGGTTGGCTGTCGGCTTCTAAGGGCAAGGCTGCAGCTTCTAGTGAAGTGCACTGCGTATACTGAGCTGGGTAGGACTAACAATACAAAGAGGTGGATTATGGGAACTGCTGCAAGCTACTTTCAATCTCATAGAGCAGCAGAGTAGTTTGTGAAATGGCCATCAGCCACTGGCATTGATTGACAGGCGTTACCCAGAAACTGCACAGGAAATCTGAGAGCCATGGGCAAGGGATCAGAATCTGTAAGAACTTTCTAAGCATTGTATGATCATTGGAATCCATCTGTAATTTTCTACAAAACTTCAAATACACATTTCCCAACTTGATCTCCCTATACCTAGTATCTACTAAAAAGATGAGTACTGTAGGATGCGTTGATACCTTTTTATTATGGACTAACAGTTCATTATTACAGAATAAATACCATATTAAAAAGGTATCACCTTATCCTACAGTACTCATCTTTTTAGCATATGCTACTGGACTAACATGGCTACCACCATTTTATCCGTATCCAGTATAGGATCATTCAGGTAGCAATACATCAGCAGTCGCATTTGCTCCCTATATTTAAGTATAGGGGTCTGATATCAACCAATAGAAATTTTCCAGCACATTGGATCCAAGTACACATTGGATCCAACAGGATTTGCTTGACGTAGCTTGATCCAGTGAACAGTGAAAGTGACGCTTTCTTTAACTATATTGGTAAATAAAGGCCAATTCGTGTCCAATTTTACTTTTCCCAGCAGAAATACATTTTAAGATTACTTTGGCTGTGATGAGTATGTTTTAATGAACAGAACTTCTCAGAAATGAGATCCATTCTACCATTTCCACCACTAAGGTTCCCAAAAGGTACAACACCATGGAACATGTGTGTCTCATTATAAACAGACATGAACACCATTCATATTACAGGCGTGCTGCTAAACCTCAATGCCTACATACATTTGGAACGGTAGCCCAGTTCATAATGGTGTAAAAGGAAAACTAAAGCCTCCAACGATAAATTCATCATAAGACAGACCATATGTCTCACCTATCATTCTGCAGTGGCTATTGAGAATTGTTCTTATTACATTGCAGGACATGTGCCTTATTTCCCAGCATTCCAGTCTCACAGATGAATATACCGAGCCGCAGTTGCTTCCCTGTCTAGCCCCTAGAGGGTTTAATATCACGATGGCATTTAGAGCAAGTCCCATCTCCCATTTTACCTTAGAGTTAGAGATCTAACTTATGTGCGTATGCACGCCTATGCAATATATGTGCACTGATCCGATAATCAGGTGGGGTGTCATTGGCTTGGCAAGGCACAAAGACAGTGTAGACACACAATTGCAGTTTTTAAAGGAATAGTTCACTCAAAAAGGTAAGTGTATTTACCTTTTGAACGATCCACCGCTGAATATATAATACTAATTTCTGTGAAAAGAATTACTTAGGGGCATATATATAAACGATCACTAATGTTATCACAGGACATTGCAATGATAAATAACGCTACTTTCGCCTTATTTATAAAACTGCTCGTATTCACTTTCGCCTTTGTGGAAAAATATAGCTGAGGCGGCGATGTGTGTTGATAGTTCTTGCCTTATTCATTGCGTTCAGTGTGGTATCACTGCGAAAAGAGAGATTGCTCTCTAGTGTAATATCAGAGCTATTTTTGTCACTTTTTTAATTTAAAGCTATTTATAAATAGGTGACATTTCGCCTTTTTGCCCCTTTTCTCCCTTTTGTTGCATTTCTTTGCAGTGTTACCAGAATCTTCGCCAAACATCATTACTTACTGGAATGTTCCATTAACATGACTATTCCTTACACAGCACTGTGGTATGTTCCCATATTAATGGAACTGGTTTGATAATTAGCTTTGGCTGAAAAAAACACCAAATTTTTAAATAACAAAGATAGATGTTCAGTGTGTATTAACCGATTTAATACTACTAAAACCACCAGGGAGTGTTACCTATTTACCATCATATTTGCTGAGCTTTTTCAGCATTATTAGTGCTACTTTTTGCTACATCATTTTCGCTTTTGATGAAAATTCGCCTTTTTAATAACTTTGATGAAAGGAAAAGATGAAAGTTAAAAAAATTATGGTAAAGGCTGGTGGGGGAAAATAGCAAAAATAATGCCCCTTTAAAAATATGTCCCTCAGACCCCCATTTGACTTTATTGGTAAATAAAGAAAATCGGAACCTTAAAAAAAAGATCTTTAAAAAGCGAAAAATTAACCGTAAAAAAGTGAAATCTCAGATCGTATTACAGTAAATGCTGGAAAATAGTCTAACACCCCCCTGGGTACTTATTAGTATTGAGAAAGACTCCACAATGTACTGACACCTTCCATGGACCCATTGGCAGGCTAAATAAATGGCCACTTAATGTGTTTTCGCCACCTCAGACTTGGCGAATTGGAATGGCTGAACTTAGCGCAAAAATACACTTTTTGCCATTTTATAAATATGCTTGAGCAGTTACCGCAGCGATGTATGGCGAAAAGTAGCAGTAATGACCTTTCGCCATTGGTTATCACTGCTTTAAAAATAGCTAAAAGGCCAAATTAGGCGAAAAGACTGCATTAAAGAAGGCAAAAAGTTTAACAAACCTTTATAAATATACCCCTTAGAAAGACAAGTGCTCCTGTGCTCCCTCTTGATTGCTGGCCACAATGGAACATGTATAGTCCAGTACCCTGTTTTGCTGGTCCAATAAAAAAGGGAAAGGTGGAGGTTTTATACAGATAAGTTTTTTCTGAAAAAATGACTTTGCCTCATCTTAATCTATAATTGAATACATGTTAGTAGCACACATTTTGTTTAGGAGCAGTATCCCCCCTCCCTCTTTTAACCACTCCCACTTTCAACTGACCTGACTTTTCCCCCACAAACCAAGTGTCAAGCCTGCACCCAGCATACAGCATTCCAACTGTCAAAACTCTATCACCATTCCAGCTACAGTAAAACTATTCACAGAAGAATATTTTTTGAGAGCAAGGAACTTGATTGACAGTTGAAATATAAGAAGTTTTAGATTGGATATCTAAAGAACTAGGGCGCAGATCAACGAAAAAATTATACAGTGGTGGTTGTGAACTATTATAGTGGTCAATTTAAAATAACCTATTTTTCAGTATAGATGTCCTTTAAATTTTGTTCCTGGGGGACATTGGAAACACACAAGCAGGCTTACTCAATCAGAGGTGTAAAAGTAACCAGCACAGCCTTTTCTTATTCATTTCACTAGGATATTTTTATTCTTCCCATCCTCCTTTGCAGCAATAACAACCCTTCCTGCTTGCAGTGGCTTTCTCTATTGTACTGAATGGCAATGACAACAGGAAGACAAACCAAGGCTAGAGTCAAGCAGTTTTTGTATAGCAGCACTTTTTTATTATTAGAAATGTCATAGCCCCTACGTACTTCAGAAGATTCGATGAGATGTTGTTTTTTTTTTACATAAGTCTCTTATGTCAAAAGTAGAGATTTTTAAGGCACTGAGGTCATGGCCACACTGCACCAGAAACACAATCGCACACGGAATCACATGCGATTTCATGTGCGTTTTTTCATGAGATACAGAAAACCGTATACGATTGCGATAAAAAATGCAGAACGCAAATCTCAATTGCATGCCAAATTGCATTGCACCTGAAAACGCACGTTTCGGTGCGTTGCCGCAATTTCAGTGATCAGAAAAAAACACATGCACAAATGCAAACAAAACGCGATAGTGTGGCCTAGCCCTAAAGCCCCACTGCGACACTCTCCATGCTTCATAATGTTTCTATGCACTTCTTGTTGGATCGAAAGTCAAATTTGTGTAATGTCTGACCAGTTTATGGCTGGGTACACGCGAGGGGACTATTTGCCCCAACCGAGCGTTTGCATGATCGCCTGATTTACCGACACATCCGAACGCCCGTTTGTCAATCCAGATCGTGGCTGTGGACGAAAGCGGCACAGTGATAATAATTGCCATTTAATGCACACAATATGCTGCCATGGTGTGAGGAATCATCAGGAAGGGGGTCTCTAAAATCCAAAATAGATCTAGGATGGTATTATGCCACCAGAGGTACAAGTGACCAAGTGACAGTTTCATCCCTGCTTTAAAACCTGAAAGTACACAGTGGTTTTTATCTGACTAACCTGGTATAAAGAGCCTTTATACAGTGACAGTAACTTAATCAGTTCTTGACCAGATTTTTATTAAAATATGAGGAAGATCGATCAGCAAGCACAAAAATGCATACAAAATGATACATCAACCGCTACTCTGCATTGGATTCCTAAATACATATATCAGGGAGATTCAATAAAAGTTCTTTGAGGAGATGTAGTATTGAGCTTTTAGTATTGAGTATTAAATGGAGTTAAACTCACGCTTCCCGATATTACATCGGGTTTGTGTGGGCTTAACTCCATTTTTCCGGACCTGCGCCATTTCCTCTTAATGGTGCCGTTACCTCCGCGCTCCTTACCTGCCTCGTTTCCGGGATGCAGTAACTCACACTAAGTGAGTACTGCATCGCGAGTACTCATCAGGAAAAGGAGCACGGACGTAAGTATTGCATCTTCCCCCTTATCGTTAAAAATGGTGCTAATTTTGCCCCAACCAATCAGATCTTATTTAAAATTTAAAAGCTAACATCTGATTGGTTGGGGCACAATTAGTACCATTTTAACAATAAGAACTTTTATTGAATAACCCTGATAATAATCAATCACTTGTACCACAGGCCACAGATATATCCATCCATGGCTAACTTACAGATGACTCACAACTGCCAAATAATAAACCACTATCCAATAAGATGGTAGGAAATAAAAGTCGCTTTCTGATTAGTTTAAGAATCTCCACCAGAAAGGCAAATCAGTTAACATAAAATGAATAACAAACTTTCAGTTTCTCTGATGACTCAGAAAATAGCAGTGTTAGTGCGGTGGCAAATAGTAATTATTGTATTATTTTATTGTATAATTTACTGTTATATACTTTGATGGGAACATAATAGTTGCCTATATCTACTTTTAATAACGTTTTATAGCAGTGCGTTCAGGCACGTGTTACAGAGTTTGGCTTTTGGCGAAATGAGATTTTAAAAAAGTAATAATAGACAGAGCCTCAAAAATCGATACAAAAAGATACATTTTAAAACTTAATGTGATCACAGATAAACCGATATTATCAGCTGAAATTTTGGCTAGACTGACAGCAAATACATTTTGTCACTGCACACCACACATGGGGTGATTATCCAAGGGCGTCTCTAGCGTTTTTGCCACCTGAGCCAAACTTTTAAATTCCTCCCCTATGTACCACTAGTCACAATGAAGTGCGCCTCCGCAACCAGGGTTAGGTGTGTGTGGCTTCCAGGAATGGGTGTGGTTAAACATTTGGTGGGAGATTCAATAAAAGTTCTTATCATTTTAAATGGTGCTAATTTTGCCCCAACCAATCAGATGTCAGCATTCAAATGTTAAATAGGATCTGATTGGTTAGGGCAAAACTAGCACCATTTTAAACGATAAGAACTTTTATTGAATTTCCCTGTGGTGTTTTTAAACATCCTCAAAATGAACATTTATCCACACCATAATTCCTGTAGAATTAAAAGATTTGTTTCCAAAAGATTTGTAAGCCTGCCACACCGTCAAGGTAGATTTTTTCAGCATGGCCCTAACTAACCTAACCAAGTTGCCCTCATGTCCAGCTCACACAGATAGGTACATATAACATGCAGTAATGCCTAGATCACAGATAGGTACATATAATATTCCCTACTGCCCAGATCAAACACACTGGTACATATAACATGCCCCAATGCCCAGATCACACAGATAGGTACATTTAACATGCCCTAATACCAAGATCACACAGATAGGTACTTATAAAATGCCCTAAAGCCCAGATTACAGAGAATGGTACATATAAGATGCCCTATTGCCTAGATTACCCAAACTACAATGAAAATAACATGTGCCCAGCTCTGCACACACATATAATTATCCCACTTATCCTATGACAATCAGAGCAGGGCTTTTCAAAAAAATAAAATAAATGTGAGCTCTGCTTGCTGCCTCTTTAATAATTTAGCAGGAGTGCTGCCCTGAGCATTTTGCTCATATTGCCTCATTAGAGAGACACCCCTGGATTATCGTCTGACAATATTGCTACGTCTGTGGGCACCATTACTCCAACAATGTAAATGGAGGATATTTGGGGGTTTTTTCGATTCAAAGGAATTAAGGATCTAGTTAATAAATACAAATGTCAGATCATTTTTGCACAAAGTGCCCGACGAACTTTCAGCAGCCGTCTCGTTATACACTAGTTCAGCCAACAATCCCTGTACATATATAAATGATAGTGGTAAAGGTATTACATGATGTACATATTGCGTGACGTTCAAAATTTCACGTGATCTAGAAATGTTGCACTTGTGTATTTCATTCAATCTTATATCACAGTCTACCGACAATCTGCCGACTATGTACAAACATACGACAATTAGAAGAATGAATCCACCAGGCTACTCACCGGAAAAAGCCGAGAATAGTCGCAGCAAAGTTGCCAACAGTATTGATTTTTGGGAGACTCTTCTGTAAATTTCTACATTGTCCTGCTCTCCTTGTATCCCTCCAAAGGCTTTAAACTCCTGGAATTTTATTGCAGCTACTGAGTAGTGGCAAGTAAAACATGAAGATGGTAATGGCGGGAGTGGCCTTTATAAGTGGGTGTGATATTATGCAAGTGTGTGTTCAAAATGTGTTGCAGTGCACATTGTGATCTGCAGTTTCAGGAAATATGCCCCTAAAAATTTTGGAGGAATGTTGGCATCTGTGATACATGCACCCCTTACTGTATAATATAAGGATACAGCATGGTGGCTCAGTGGTTAGCACTGTTGCTTTTCGATCCTGAGTTCGATTCCACCCTTGGACACATCTGCAAGGAGTTTGTATGTCCTCCCTGTGCTTGCGTGGGTTTCCTCCGAGCACTCCGGTTTCCCCCACAATCATAAAAACATACTGATAGGTTGTATGTGTCAAATAAATGTGCTTAGATTGTAAGCTCTTCAGGGCAGGGCCTGTTATGAATGTATACATGTGATTGTAAAGCGCTACGGAAGATGTTGGCGCTATATACGGTAAATCCACAATAATTATAGTTATTGGTTTATTTTATTTATTAAGGGAAATTCTTTGTTTTTCTAATTTCATTTGGTTTTATATTAGTTAACATTAGTTATTATGTATTTTGTTTTGTTTGTTTTTCTACGAAGGTTTTTATCATTGTTGAAATTCCATCTGACCTGCTATCTGTATTAGTTTGTGTTTTTCGACTCTCTTGTTTAAGCTTGATGTGTTGTTTGCATATACATTTCATTTTTTTCTTCTTAGCTGCCATTGTGCATGTTTGCATCCAGATTCGTTTGGGTTTTTCTGCATGTGGGGTTGGAAAGTCTATAGTAGTTTTAAGACTTTACAGGACTTTTTTATAATGGTAAATTTTATTTCTTATTTATTATCCGATGGGTTTGGCCTATATCGGCAAGGTTTATGGGGTGAAAATGAACAAACGACAACCATCGCCATCTCGGCCGATCTGCAAAATTTTTGTCAACCAGTATTGGCTCCTCTATGGACCACACGATTGGTTGCGCCTAACTGTCAAATGCGGCTGCTTTTTCTGGGACAGACAGTCCTTCCCCCTGGCCGAAAGCCTCGAGCCTGAGGTTGCTCAGGTGAGTGTCCAAAACAATCTGTCCTGTAAAATGCTGTGGCTGTCAGTTGTGTTTGATTTGTAACATGTATACAGCCAACAGTAAACAATAAGATTTAACAAAATATTAACATCTGCATACAAACAATGGGGGGATAATCCTGTCATTTGGGAGTTACATGAAAAATTAGCAGATGATGTCGCACCCTGATGGACAGTTGCTGTCACATCATTAAAACCTGACCCACTGTAACTTACAAACAGTGGATCACACAGTTATGCATCCTAGAAGAAGTGCAATGAGTTAACATCCAGTTCCACCTTAAGAGTGGGTGTGGTTAGAATTCTATTTACTGAAGCTTCTGCTCCACTGCCCTTTCCCCTCCCCCTCCCCCCACCGAGCTGGATCATCCGCTGGTTTTCCCTCCCCGAACAGGATCCGGAGCATCTCCCCAAGCAGCTCGGGCCAAGCAGAGAAGTAGGAGCAGCAGCAGCACAGCTTTGACCTGCCTGATGTCCAGCACCCCAAGCACCAGCACAGGACCATCTCTCCGCATTCCATTGACTTTGCAGGGGCCAAACCCACAGGGTCATAAGCCAGGGCCCCTGGTGGCCTTTTACAAGCAATTTCCAGTTGATTTTTGGCTCAGTTGCAGGGAATGAGAGGAAAATGCCCCTGGCTGTAGCAGATCTGTGATGGGGACTTCCCCAGGATATGGGAGGGGGGGCTTTCCTTGGACATGGGGGAGGGGGAGACACACAGGACCAATTTGCAGGAACAATAAAAGGTTCATCTGCATTGGTGAAGTGGGGGGTGGGGGGTTCAGTGCTGGAGGCACCCCCACCCCCCATTCATCCTTTTCACTGCCATCCCTGGGACTGAAGAACTCCACTGACAATGAGGCTATGGGGTATGCACAATGTGGCCCCGTCACCTAAAGGACTGGCAAAGTGTGTGCTTTATCTTATATCTGGACCTCTGAAAGGCAGGTAGGTGAACAAGGCAGAGCTCTGTATAGTGAGGGATGGCTATGAAGCCTAAGAAGAGGTGGGCTAAGGCAATAGTATTCTCATAGCATGAGCATGTCAACTACTTTAAAGAAAGCCTCTGCTGCATGTATAGTGAAGGGTTAAACATGATGGACTGATGCTAGGAGTGTGTGTGTGGGCGTATCTGTTTTGAGTTCTATCCTGGGCCAGCAGTGAAGGCGTTAATGCCACATACTTTTAATTTCCCAGCTGGAATACAGATTTCTTAAGGTGTTACAGGAAACCGTAATAAGCACCGATCTGACTGTACTCTTATATACAAATGTTTGCGTTTAGTTATTTCAGTTGGGGAAACTCACAAGCTCTATTGTACACACTTCTCTGTACATGTCTGGTTCGGCTATAAAAAAAAATTAAAATTCAATGATATAAAAATCTAGATCTAAATATACACACACACATACTGCTGGGTGAGCTACATTTTAGAATTTCTAATTTTAGTTTACTCTAAAGGGCAAACCATTAAACATTCTTAAATGCAGACACACTGCAGAACAAGGATTTATTTAACGTAATCACTATTGTAAAAATAAAGATTTATAAAAACATAAAAAATTATATATATTTTAATATATATATAAAAAAAACCTTACTCAGGACTGCTATGTAAACAAAGCATTTACCAGCTTTCTTTAATACTAGGGGGAGGGGGGTTTAACCAACAATCTAAATTAGAATTTTATCTTTAGATATATACAATAAATATATAATATACTAAATGGAAAACAAGAAGTTTTTTTGGTAAAGCACATTCTACTGTTTACCAAAAATGGAATGAGGCCTACAAAGAAAAGAACATGGTCCCTACAGTGAAATATAGTGGAGGTTCAATGATGTTTTGGGGTTGTTTTGCTGCCTCTGGCACTGGGTGCCTTGAATGTGTGCAAGGCATCAGGAAATCTGAGGATTACCAAAGGGTTTTGGGTCATACTGTAGTGCCCAGAGTCAGAAAGCTGGGTTTGCGTCCGAGATCTTGGGTCTTCCAGCAGGACAATGGCCCCAAACAAAAGCACCCAGAAATGGATGGCAACAAAGCGCTGGAGAGTTATGAAGTGGCCAGCAATGATTCTAGATCTAAATCCCATTGAACACCCATGGAAAGATCTTAAAATTGCTGTTGGGAAAAGGCGCCCTTCCAATAAGAGAGACCTGGAGCTGTTTGCAAAGAAAGAGTGGTCACAAAATTCCAAGTGAGAGGTGTAAGAAGCTTATTGATGATTATAGGAACCGACTGATTTCAGTTATTTTTCCAAAGGGTGTGCAACATAATAATAAGTTAAGGATGCCAATAATTTTGTCCAGCCCATTTTTGTAGTTTTGTGACATTATGTCCAATTTGCTTTTTTTTCTCCCTTTTTTGTTTTGTTCTAATACATACAAAGGGAATAAACGTGTATAACAAAACGTGTTACTGCAATACTTTCCTGTGAGAATTAATTGATTTTTTGGAAACATTTCTGGGGTGCCAACAATTTCTTCCATGACTGTATATAAAAATGTACAAAACCAGTCACTGTTCGTTTAATTCTAAGCAAAGGGTCATTTTAACATTGAGCTGTACAAGTAACTAAATGTTATGGGAATAATACTACATCATATTAAAAGGCCCCAAAGTTCTCGGTTATGGCGGGTGATAAACTCCAAAAATAGCTGGTTAAAATCATGATTTTAAGTATTTTAATTTTAAAAACTTTATTTAATTTTGTACCAACCCATCTGGGTACAAGTAGAACATTATTCAATCTAGATGTGTTTTTCTGCCCTGCTTTGAAAAAAGAACTAACTAGTTGTAGTGCAAGATACCATAAAAGCTAAAAAATACATAGATATAAACATACATAGATATAAATAGCAATGTAGAATTTAATTTAAGTAATGCAGTGTGTATAAATAACAAGAAACGTAAAATCTAAAGATTGTGTTTAGTCCAAATGCATAAATGTAAGAGTAGAGCTGTGTGTGTAGCGTGTGTGTGTATGTATGTATGTGTATATATAGAGAGAGAGAGAGCGATGCAGCAAAATTGTGTACATCATGAATTTAAAAATATATATTCGTAGTAGATGCAGAAAAGCTATAATGAAAATGTGTGTATGTATATATACATATATATGCACAATATTTAGTACATTTTGAATTTAAATATCTAGAAGTAGTAGTGGCTAGTGTTTATTTTTAGTTTTGTAAATAAATAGAATACTATTTATGTCCACAGATCTGAACCATGTGTTGAAAGGACATTTAGATTGGTGAGAATAATAGCAATTACTGTTTAGCAATGAGAAACTTGTACTACTAGCCACTGGTCTTATTTCATTTTACTGTTAAACTAAAAAGCAGTTTTCTTTCTAATATAATGTAGTAGTTCTGTAAGTATATGGGGGAGAGGAATGAAATCACCTAAACATATATTTACACATCTGACATGCCTTATATCTGTATTGATGAATTAAAGAAGGATTTTAGAGGTTTTCATACATGACTAAAAATATGTTTGACACATTATCCCTTCCCTACATACATCGCAACAATACAAAGGGCAATGTTTTTTTTTCTGTAATAAAATGTTTATATGAAAGTATATGGGAGGGGGGAATGAAATTAAAGGGCATATTCATTTGTTGGGGAACATTTTCTTAGCAGTTTTCACTAAATTATAGTATTTAATCGAGCTTTTCAATAAAAAAATATTGTTACAGAAATAATTGTTTTGCTTGTTTTTTTTTTATTTTTTAAATCTGTTTAGTGAGTGTCAATGTAGACATTTTTGTCAATATTTTCAGTCGTCCATTTTGAAATGAACAATCTATGAATACAAATATTTACCCTTATATTTTAGCTGACGTGGCAGTCCTACAAGATAGTACAGTGGTTCTTGTTAATGCCTAATCATGTGGACATGTGTGTGTATATGTGCATTCGTGTATATAAATGTGTGTGTGGATATTTGCCCAACCCCAATATAACTGCTAAGTATTTGAAAGCTTTCTAGATATTTTTTTTCTGTTTAGTAGAATTCTGTACAGGATTTACGTGTCCTGCTCAAACAAAGATACATAGATAGGTAGATAGATAGACTGTATGTATAATACACATATTATGTGTCAATGTCACTTGCATGCAATGTTCCTCTTCCAGTCTCAGATGGAGCTAACAATGTGATTTTAAGATTTATAATACACAAACATTAGCTGTTTGGCAAATCTGCATTTCTGCCTTCACCAACTCACAGGGGATGCGTGGTTTTTTTTTGTTCTTGTTGTTTTTACAACCTGGCAGTGATTCCCATCGAGCTTGATAGAACGGATTTATTTTAAAACACAATTTCGAACCAATTGTTCGTGCAATATAAGGATTAAAAGAAAAAAAGAAATCTCCCACGTTTTACGGGAGGGCAATACTTTTTTAAACAAATGCCATTACCAAACATTGAAATGGCTGAATATTTCTCACTAAACCAAGCTAGTTCATGACTCGACTGTTATTTTCCCCACTGCACACGGACACCCTCTAAACCTTTTCTATGTCACCATGATGGGATCCTGGAATTTTCTAGAGCTTAGTGTACAGACTCTTTTCTTACTTTACGCACCATCTGTATTTATAAATGTAAAGCAAGTTCTAGAGCTTAGTGTACAGACTCATTTCTTACTTTACACACAATCTGTATTTATAAATGTAAAGCAAGTTCTAGAGCTTAGTGTACAGACTCATTTCTTACTTTACACACACTATTTATAAATGTAAAGAAAGAGAAAACATTACAGCAATATTATATTAAGCAGACAGAGATGAGTTGAAGCTTTCTGTATGTATAATATTTATATAGCACCACTTGGGGACGCAGTGCTGTATATGTTACAATACTTAAAATTCAGACAAGGAGAAAAATAAGAAAAATACATAATAAGTAAATCCTTATATCAAAATGAAAGCGTTTGAAGCCTTAAGACACCAGTAGACTATTCCCTGCTCCAGAGAGAGTTTCTATAGAATTAAATGCTTATATATGCTTATGTGTTTTTACCCATTTTTTAACTGATTGGATAATTAGAAAGCAGATCTGTGAATGTACGTTTGCACTGCGCTCGTTATTTCTATTTTAGTAGCTCTTATTTTGGGGAGAATTAAGGCAAAATGTAGGCGGAGGAGAGTAATCTGATAAGTTAAATAGAAAAAGGGGAGAGTCAAGCTGATTAGGGCCAGCTTACTATAGTGCTCCGTACAATACCAGCTTTGTCCTTCTCAAAAATAAGAGACAAGATTTCACATATTAATTCCCATGCATGGGATCATTTAGAAAGCTGCGAATGATTTGATTACTGCTGAGCCAAATTGGATGTTTGTGAACTTAGCAGAAACAATAGTGTCTTAAAGATGAAAAATTTCAAAGAGCAAAGTGACTTGGGACTCGGCCTTGTTTATCTGAAACATACCGGCTTGCTGTAATTAGCTGTCCTGGCTTCACATGTCCAAGTTTAGGCTAGGGATACTAAAATACAAGCACCATCATTTGTCAACTTAAAATGACTTGCCTGGTAGGTGGATATGAATAGCTTTGATTTTATAAACCTATAAATATATATAAACACAATATTTTATTTTTTTTAATTTCATTTTAAATGGTCTGGACAAGGAGAAGTTTAAAACGCTGCCTTTAATTATGTTTAAATCTCTTAACTGTTGCAATTTCTCTAACCGGCTCTAAAATAGGATTCCAGAGAGAAGTTTGTGTGTCAGGATTAATTTAAGGCAACATGAGTGGGTCAAACCTTTTCCTAGAGCAATTTATGGAAAGCAAAATATAGAGAGAGGAAGGGGTGAGGGGGGGGGGGTCTCTTTTGTTGGCCACCTGTCTAGATCTTTTCCTTTTACATTTCCCCTTTTTTAAATGTAAAGCTGGCTTGTTTGTGCCTGATAAAGAGCCCGGAATGCTGGCCTGCCACTCTGCGTCAGCTGGGTGCATGGCTTGGGTCTCTGTTGAAGCTATATGGATTATTATAACAAATTTGGAGTGGACAGGCTTGCTCCCTTCTATGTAACAGAAGGAATAAATCTAGTAGATCCTGCTTATGCGAAGAATCACAAATGTAACAAATGCAGGGAAATATATGAATTGATAAAATCTACAAAAAAAAGTAGCCATAAACTCAATACACTAAATATCATTTAGTTTTGCTTTACTAAAGCTTGCAAACATCTCAGATCATTTACACTGAAACCCTTAAGTTTAACAATTACTTGGATTGATTCATGTAACACACGCTCACCAAAATGGGGTTGTATTTGTAAGTGTAAATAAACAGTTTTAACTTGTTTTGCAATTAAAAAGAAAATTGTATGTTTTATTATTTTTTATAATATATATAGAGCACTTTATTCTAAATGTAAACAATATTAGCAATGATATTAATGTAAGGGGTAGATTTTGTACTAGCCATGTACAATGTAATAAATGTTAATATGATTAGAACATATCAGTATAATTAGGTTGCCTTGCACACACACACACACGGCTCTTTGCAGCATTTTGCCTTGTGTTCCTCTAGCATTCAGGTTCTAAAAGGCTCTGATTATTTTCTTGTGCTCTTGTACACACACATGGAAGATGCCCAGTGCTGATATACTGCATGGTCAATAGAGAGAAATAGGTCTTGACCCATATTCTGCACTCAGTCAGCATTCTGGAGATTTTTTTTCTCGGTAAGAACAAATCCACCAGGAAATGTTGAGTCTTCTCAAATCGGTATGCAGGAAGGCACGACTGATCCCAAAAGGAGAATGACCATGAAGGAAGTGCTAGATGTACATAGTGATAGGAGGAAATCTTCCTCCACTGATTAACTTCAGCCATAGCATTTGTCTAAATGGCACGTTACAAACCCCATTCTTTAGATATTACAGATTCTGTAACTTCATTTGAACTGATCCCAATGTAAATGTAACTGCTGTTTGGACTGTTTTCTAGTCGGGAGACTGAACAAAGCTGCATTTAGGAACCAAGACGTTCCTAATAAAAACATTTATCCGAGTAGATAGAGGGCACGAAATTAACTTAAAAAAGAGAAAGTAATGTAGGTTTTCCTGGTGGAAACGTTTAACAAATAAAATCTGTATGCCGCTGTCATTTTTTTCTTTTTTGTATTATTACAGAGCAATGAAATATGTTGAAACTGTATAAACAAACGGTAATATTTCAGCAGGCTAAACAAAAGACAAATGTCAACACCAGATTCACCGCACCCCTTTCTGCACAAAGAGAAGAGCTGAAGGCCCCTCTCAGGAGCGGCAAAGTGATCTGTACGTCCAGGATATGAATCAATCTTTAACCGTTGACTAATCAGGAAAATGCTAAAACTGGGCTGTTATAAAAATACATTAGAGAGGTACTATAAATAAATGAATTCTTTGGGAAATGATGGACAATGAACAGAGCTGGGGGGGGGGGGGGGATTCCCAGGAGACTAGCCTGTTCTGATGTTGTACACCCCATTGTCAGACACGAGCTGTAAAATTTTGGAAGCGCTACAGTATTCCTTTGGTAGGTCAGGTAATAACCACTCATAAGGATTATCACAAGAGCTAGAAAGAACCCGAGAAGAGGTAAAGATACTAAAATAAACCTTTTATTTCGGGGAAGCCCCAGTTATTTAACTGGCTTTTGGTATGCAGCACTGACACTGAAGAAGGAGGAGTTCTTGCCAGCAGGCCAAGGAATGGATTAACCCTTATTTGTCTTTAGAAAAGCAAAGACAACTCTCACTGAAGACTTCTACCCTTCAGAAAAGAAACACATGCATAGACTCCAGGATTTATTTGTTTTTTCTTTCAGACAATATTCCCATTCAGCTGAGTTTTGGGAACTGACCACCCCAATAGCGACACTGGTTTTCCTTGGCTTGTTACAGTACAGGATGGCTGTGGTTTAAAAAAGCGATTAGACCATAGAGAGACAACATTGTACAACCTAGCTAAAATAATGACTGTAACCATTGTACTAATAAAGGACAATATAACCAGTGCTGAATCATGCGATTGGAATTGAGGGATGTGCCCTGTGGAGATCTTAAGAGTTTCCACCTTAGGCTTATATCACTAAGCAATGACTTTCCCTGAATGAGAAGCCGCAACAAAAAAATGCTGCAGTGGCCTCTTGTTCTCTGTAATGGAAATCAAATGAAAGTGGCCAATGGACATGAATGGGACAAAGTAGCTAAATCCATGTGTCACATAAGCCTAACAACTGGATTTGTTTTGGCCAAAGTTGTCAAGCTTGGGAGTTATCTAGCAGCCACTGATGCCAGTAATCAGGTATCATTTTACATTTCAGTTTGGAGATAAAACTTTAGCTAGCTAGGTAATAGTTAATTTGTAAAGAATCCCTTTAATATGCATGTTAGCGTTGGGGAAAAAATGTGAGGCACCTAACACATGCGGAATGGCTAATGCTGGCCACAGAATTAGTATTGGGCATGCAGTTGACCTAAGGTGGCCATATATGGATCGATATTATCAACCAATTATATAACCAAAATGGAGGAATTCTGTCAGACCAAATCCATCTACAGACACCATACTCTGCAATTACTGGCCAATACCAGGTCCAGTAATATCACAATGTTCATGGCCACCATTACCATCTGACATTTCCATAACTTTTCCTGCCCGGACAATTCATTTTCAATCAAATGTTAATTAAAAAATGATTGTCCCGGTGGGTGTTGGAACATTGCAGGAATATCTTCTGCTCAGTCAACTGGTGTATGGCCACATGGCCTGCAGTAATGCAGTTTGGAATAAGCGCAGTCCTGCTAATTACATTTAATGTTCTTCAATCAGCAAATGATCTGGCAACCAATCAGATTTAGTTTAGCCAGGTAGCTTGCTGAGGATTGAAGATTAATTTGCCCCAGTACTATTGCAGGTGTGCTTACCATGGTATAGTATGCATGTGTACTGAATGAGCAAATGGTAATTCAGTCACCAGATTGCTGTTTGAATTCCCCTTTTATTCTAGTGATTTACACTAAAGGCCCAGAGTCTGCATTAGAGTGTGCACACTTCACCCCACGCTGTTTATTTTCCTTTTGGATTGTTACCCTAGGCAACTTGGAGATTTTTCATGTAGGATACAAAGGAGCTTATCAGATATCAAGAAAGCCTTAATTTTGGCAAAGATGTTTTGGGTTTAACAAAGCCACTAATTAGACTGTAAGCTTACAGAAAGAGGAACTGTGTTCTTAAAATGTTACTTTAACTTTCTTGAGCCCTATTTTCTTTTAGCGTTTAGTTTTAAGAATGGAAGTATAAAAAGACAGCGTAAAACTAGCCTGGCTTGACTGAAGGAAGATTACAGTAATTTATCAGTGAATTATAAATGTGCCAATGTAATCTGCAAAGTGCCATTTTGCTTTTGGAACCTTCCACTAACAAATAATGTAAAGAAAAGAAACTATATAGTCAGTGCTGTTATTGTTTATTTCTAAAGTTCCAAGCATATTGCGTATTACTGTACAAATGAATAATGCAGGGAGATCCAATAGACCTGCAAAAACTGCCTGCGTACCAGTTACTGTGCAATATTTGGATTTTCAAAAGTAAGTTACCAAATATTGAATTTTTATCTTAAAGCAGAGAAGGCCAAACAACTGTAGCCACTGAATATTCGCTCCATGAGTGCATTTATACATGTATGTATTTTATTTCTTATATAGCGCTACATATTCCGCAGCGATTTACAATTATTTACTCAATTCACATCAGGCCCTGCCCCGAAGAGCTTACAATCTAATCACTTTATGTACATATATAACCTATCAGTATGTCTTTATGATTGTAGGGAAAACAGAGTGCCTGGAGGAAACCCACACAAGCACGGGGAGAACATACAAACTCCTTGCATTTGTATCCAAGGGTGGAATCGAACTCAGGACCTCAGCGCTGCAAGGCATTAATGCTAGAGTGAGTTGCCATAGTGGTTACTTCAATTGAGATGTGGTTAGGAGTAACCCCTAATGAACATATCTAGATGGTAAAGATCTTTCAGTTTTGCTAAGCAGTAGCAAGCAACAAGCTTGTGTGGACAGTTGCATTTGTAAATAAGGAGAAATATTCTACGTACAGAATGTGCCCTACATTTACCCTTTAAAGGGCATATCCACCCCAAAAATTAAAAATGCCCAGCAGGTAGAGGCCCTCTGACATATAAAAAGGCTATACTAACATTTCCCATACCTACTTGTAGGCTAATATTCTTCCCATTCTACAATCCCCCCCCCCCATTCTGTGCGCTTATTGCGGGTGCGCAAAAGTGAGAAGACGATCCTCCATGGATACTCTGCCGTCATTGGATGTGCTGTTACCGGTCATGGCCCTGATTGCAGAGTAAACCTGGAAGTCTGTGAACCAGAGGAAAGATGGGGTGAAGAATATCTCAATCTGCAAGTATGGCAAAGTAAAGTATTTTTACATGAATGGGGGGCCCCAACCTGCAGGGCATTTTTCATTTTTGGGGTGGACATGCCTTTTAAAGGAAATCTAATGCCTCAGCATCCCAGTATCAAACAGTTTGGTCACTGACCATTATTTTCTTCGTACTTGTCCATTTCTAATCAATTGCAGAGACTTGTTATAGCAAAGCCACTCCCAGTAGTAATTCTAGCCAATCCTTTAACATTCCAGATTTGGCAAGGGATCATGTGACTAAGGTGCACCCAGACAGCACCCATACCCATGTTTATTTTGTCTTTTTTTTCCAGGGGGTTACATTTAGATTACCGGTAATACAATATATTGGAGAGGTATTTTATAGTCCATTGTTGTTTTGGGCGGGATGGTTTCACATAATAGACTATAAAAAAAATTAGTTTAGTTCTACTTGAAAACTTGAATCAGGGCAGCTATCCCAAGTGATCAATGATTATTTTTGCTTTGCAGCCTGTCAATGGGTATCACAGAAATCTCTGCTAGAAACTGTTTTAACACCATTCAGCCCGTGTGCATGCTCTAGACCAGACGATTCTCTCCATGCAGAAAGATGGATAGCTTTGAACTACATAAAGGGGAAATATTCATAATCTGGATTTACTACCGCTATATGCTACTGATATTTATGAAACATATAGGCATTACAGATTATTTGTTCCTATTAATATAAGAGGGAGCTGATGTACTGCTTAGTCTGTTAAAGTAAAAGTATTTTCTCTACGCTCTAATGATGACTTTTAAATAGAACATCCCTCAGAGATTAAGACACCCTTATTCTACTCTGAAAGAAAAGCCATTCTACAAACGGATTGCTTTCAATAGCCATTACAGATTGATAATATTTTTTTTGCCAGCCAACAATTTCCAGTTTTTAAATAGGAATATTACCCTAAGACAAGACAACTGTAGTTTTCCAAATGCATAATCGTTGCAAATGAACAATATGCATACTTTATCTAGCGAGCCTTTGTGATTAGTGACCAGGGTGAGGACATTACAGAGGGATCGTGTCTCCTGTCTGGGAATACCAAAAAAACACAATCCTAACTGATTTCTTGCATGTGCAGATATTTGTAGGTGGAATACACTGAATCACACATTTAAATGCAAATTTAAATCACACAATTATGCAGGCCAGGAAAAATACTTGGAGCCAAGCTGTAGCAAATGCACCAAGTAATGCACACTTTATTCTAATAATGCCAATGGAACTGGCCTCCTAAAAAAGGTAGTTTGGCTTCTGGAGTCTTTTTTAGTATACAATGGCTCCCAATGTCAAAATTAAAATTGGACATTACTGCATTAAAGGGAAATGCACGATCGGTATTCTACCATACCTATAGTTATTCTACGATATCAGCACCGTAGATTTACGTTTGTTATTTTAAGGCGATCGTAAAAAAAAACTGATAACGATGTTTGATAAATATGGCCCACTATGTCGTATAGGTATGTGTACTACTGATAACTCCTAATGATTTTTTTCTACTGAACTTTTCCTTTACTGCAATGAAGCAGAAAAAACTGTGTATGTAACACAAACACACAAAAGGACATGAAGGATATGTAAACATTAAATTAAAAAGACAAGTTGTTAGAAAAAGTGAATGACAAGATTAACTAATTTTGCACAATATACAAGCGGTCAACTGCACTCATCCAATGTAGAACATATATCTCTCCAGGTCCAGGTCACACAGTTTCCTTGTACTGCATCTACACATAAGTCGAATCAATTCCCGGGCACACTGTATTCAAATTATATTGCTTTTATTCTCATCATTTCAACACCACACAGGACGTCTCCATCAGGACAAACATGTTTGTCCTAATTTTGTGCAATAAATGTTTGTTTTTTGTTTTTTTAAAAAAGCAGTGTAGGACCAGGGTGCTAGCTTCCAACCAGAGTGAATATAAGAGCACCCATCTGTTATTGCGCAGATCTGATCCACAATATCACTGCTCTCATTCACGCTGTACCTTTCAGATAATTCTTCCTGCTCCATGCTCACCTTTGTGCCTCCAGATGTCGATCATTTCCTCTCCACGTGTGCACATATTGCCTCACTAAAGGTGGCCATACATTAACTTCTGGGGTTCCTGTGATGTTTGACCAATGTCTGGACAACTGACTGGCACAATCATTTTTGCGATCACAATGTAATTGCAAATTAATGGACCATGATGGGGAACATTGTGGGAACATGGCAAGGTAAAATCACTTGAAAGGTAAGCTCTAGAAGTTGTGTCTCTGCATGCCCTGAGCTTGTTGAGCTTGGTGCAGAGGCTGAAATTAAACTGCCTTTGGACACTGCTCTGTGCTTTTCACACAAAAGAGGGGAGGTATTGCAATGTTAGGTACATATGTGCGATTTTGGTTCGACCAACATTTCGTTAGTGTATAGGAGGTCGGTTGAGCCCCAAGGGTAGAGGGGAATTATAGAGGGTGGACGTGCCTTTTAAATCGGACCAGCTAAGGGTCGAACCCACAGTCCATTCACCAATCAAAAAACCCATTAACGGTTAAGCTAAAGGTAAGATGGAGTTAGAAATGACAAGTTAATAAACATAATGATTTGCAACGAGTGAGACAGTTATGTGATTAAGTAAGAAAATGAATGATAACGTTTTGAGTTGGCCCCTTAATTCATCATGATGGGCTAGTGATTCCCTCTGGCCAACTCAACAATTATTTCTTCCGTTCCTTACTTGTTTATCTTTCTTTCTCCTAAAGTCCTATCCCATTACTACACAGACCACACTGTCCTAATCGGTGTTAGAATGCTTTCTTACAAAAACAAACAACCTTCCAATGTGTCTGCATAGGGAACCATGTTAGAACAATAAACACAGAAGCGGATTAAAAATGTAAAATTTAATTTGCCATCCAGATAGAATGAAAAAATGAAAAACACGCATCATTACAAATAATGTCTGGAAACAGAGCATGGAAACACGCGTATTAGCTGATGCAGTTCTACTAATTATATGAAGTACTGTGCATTAAAAAGTCTCTCATGTACACTGAGCTAAGAGCTTTCTCACTTCCTTATATTTTCATTTGCTTTCATTAGACCTAAACATGCTGAAAGCAGATCAGATACAGCCCCCTTAGTGCACAGGACTCCCTATGCAGCCTTTATTCTGCTAACAGATCATGAATTAGAAAATAAAACTATCCTCAAACTTAAAATGGTTTGAGTTTCAAAAAGAAAAACAAACCCTTAAATTCCGTCAAGTGATGGAAACCGAGGAATGTTGATATGCGAACACACCACAATGTCCTCTCCCCAAAGAGTGACTAGATTTTAGTCCCTCTGGTGAGGTGGGTTATAAAGTTCATGTGATGCCCGTACAAACATAGAAGGATGTATATTGGGAATACCCTTGTTGAGATCACACTATAATGTTTCATGCTTGAGGCTCACAGAGGTTTAAAGACACAACTGTCTGAATTTTACTCATAAAATAGAGAATTCAAAATATGCACGTTAATGGAACTCATGCAATGTTTCACCTGCGGTCTCCTGATCTTTTCACTCTCAGCCCATCCCCCCTACATTGACACCAGCCTTAAACTGTACTAAGAACCGGGCAAGTCCCTGCTAGTCTAATAAAGAAGAAATGTCTGCTTAAAGGGTATTTATTCCGCCTCAATCCCCTAACTGTGTTAGTGGACAATGCTTAATCCCTTTTCTATTTTCTATGCTTTTTGCCTAGCTACCAACTATTTCTGTGTGATCCAGGAAGATGTAATCTGGATAACTTAAAGACATCACAACAAACAAAACAAAATATGTTTTATACATACCGTAGTCCACCTGTAAAGATATTTACAGTTGCTAACAGCAAAAAAAAAAAAGGAATTTCTCTTTTGTTGGAACTGGAAATGAGGGTCTTTATTGACATAATATGGCAGTGCTGTGGAGCTTTTGTCTAGGTTATATTTTTTCAATGACAAGAAATAAAACCCAATACAGACAACATATCCTGCATCTCTACTCTTATTGTCACAGGAAACCATCTTGATTTATAGTTTACAAGTACTTATAACTATTGCATAAATATGTTAACAGCACTATTTGTAAGTAACAAGGCCTTATACATCTACTATTCGTAGACAGATATCATACTGTAGAATTTTCATTGATCCCCCAAGCTTTGTTGGAAAGGCCGACAGCTATGGTCAAAAGTCGCATTTTAGACCTCCGTGTTGGCTCCTAACTAGGTGGAACAGGCGTGACCTGATAGTGTAAAAATGAGCATAGGGAATTAAAATTATCAGTACATAAACAGCAACTGTGTGTTTTCTCAGAAATACTACAGGAGATCTACAAGATAAAGCACATTTTGTCAAGTTGTCTCTGCCCAAAGATCCAGCAGTTTAAATTAGGTAAAGCCTTTTACTGCAGCAAGTCCTACTTTCACTTCCTTGCCCTCCTTCCTGAAAACTACAGGCACAATAGTCTGTTTCACCCATGGAGAAATAATGACAAATTAGGACACTGCTCACTAAAGCTTAATATTTAGAATCAAGCACTGGGCAAGAAGGGTATTTTTCATAATTCACAAAAAAATCTAGTCCAGCACTCTCCAGGGGCCTGGCCTGAGGGTGCTTGCCACTGCAGATGTTTGGAAACTACAGCTCCCGGCTACAAAAGCATGTTGGGAGTTGTAGTTTGCAAACATTGGGAGTGCCAAGGAATTGGGGGTTACTGTATAGGATTAGTGTCCATTTAAAGGGCAACTAATGCCTCAAAACAATACAGAATCAGAAGGAGGATGGTCTCTATTGTTAAAAAGATAGCCTTCTGATTCTGTATTGTTTTGAGGCTTTAGTTACCCTTTAAATGGACAGCAGAATTCCCTTAGGCTGGGTACACACCAGCCAATATTTTCAGCCGACCGACCGATTCCCGGCACTTTCGTTCGATCAGCCGAAAATATTGGCTGGTGTGGGGCGGGTGGCCACGACAGACATCGATCATTCGTTCGGCCAATTCGGCCGAACGAACGAACGGACGTGTCGGTAAATTCCGATCGATCGTGCAGTTTCCTATGGGACCGCACGATCGATCGCAAATTCGTCCGTATTTGCCGCGACCGACGGACATTTGTCCCGGCCGAGCGCTCGCTAGTAGCCAGTGCTCGGTAAGGACAAAAAGTCGCTCCATGTTTACTCAGCCTTACAGTAGTCCCATACAGTAATAGCCATACTGGATTTGGTTATTAAGGTATAGGACTACTGTATGGGAAATCTGATGTCCATTTAAAGGGCAACTAAAGCCTCAAAACAATACAGAATCAGAAGGACATAGTGGTCATAATTTTTACCCTCGAATTATACTCAAGTCAATCAGTTTTTACAAATTTTTCAGGTAAAAATAGGTACTTCAACTTATACTCGGATCGACTTATATTAGAGTATATGGTCCTTCCCAGTATACTAAACTAGCAATCGGATGTTTATTGGACACTATTAAAGTTCAAGATAAAAGGGCATGTCCTCCCTTAAAACAAAAATCTAGTCAATTGTCAGTTACCTGCCCCAACCCCAACTAATACATTTTTTTACAGTGTTGCCTACATTACTAACCAGATATTTAAGGATTATTATTGTCCCCATTTTAACAGAGTAAGCTGGCCCCTCCCTCCATGCAGTCAATCAAGGCTGTGACTGATGACAGCACAACCAATGATTGAATCCTGTTTCACTGCTGCCTCGTCTGCACATGCTCAAGCATATAAAAAGCTCTTTGAGCAGAGGGAGGAGGCAGATACCTTGCCAGAAAGAAATATAAATTATCATTAAATATCTGGTTATAAATGCATATAATATAAGGGTAAAAAATAGAAGTTGGGGTTGGATAACTAACAAGTTTTTTTATTTTAAGGGTAAACATGTGCTTTAAGGACAATGGCCTGTCATTTGTTGTGTACATTTTTAAAATTATCCTTGTACCAAACACTTTCCATCAAAAGTTTACTTACAGTATGTCTAAATAAAGTCAACAAAGCAAAATAAAGTCCCCAAAGATCTGTCTAAAAACAGAATATTTTGCTTGTTAATTGTGTTTCTGTACAGAGAGGTCACTGGTTGAATCTGGGAAAATGTGAAATTAGATAAATTAGGAAAAAGTCAGGACATGTCATGCCACAGAATAAAGCATGGATCAATCAATGACAGGGAGAGGGGACGACCTGTCAGATTACATCATTACATGGGTTGGTGAAAAAAATTACTGGCACCCTCTTCTTGCTGTAATTTAACATTTTCACAGCTTTAACTGCAGACAGCTCTGTACAAAAACCAATGTCACAGCAAAAAAACATTTTTTGTAGGCTATATTTAAACATTTATTTAAACTAGTACTTCAGTGTGATACAAACAACACAAATAGCACAATGTATTTATCCACAAAAGGTAGAGAAAGTGCAGACAAGTATGTTTTTATTATGGGTCCTTCTAGACAAATGTAATATTTTAATACACTGTTCTATCACACAGAGCAAATGTAGTCAACTGATAACAGTTCCATTTAGGAGAAAGCCAGTATCCTGCTTACTGTTACATGGGATGAGTGACAGTAGGTTGGCAGGCCAGAAGATAAGTCCCAGTATGACGATCATTATTTTTTTAACAATGAAGGAGCACATTGGTATTAGAGGTTGAAATCTCAGAATTAAAAAAAAGAAACATTCTACTGTTCTTTGATTTTAATTTACAAATCTAAAAAATGTAAATAAAAAATGATTGTAAAGGCAAGATCTAAATCAGGGTAGCTGAAAATGTGGGCTCCAGAACCACCAGAGTGGGTGAAGTGAGGGGTGTGGCACGAGTTAAGGTGCCCATATATTAGATTGTACAATTTTGAAGGATCGCAGACCTTGTAAATGTGAACAAACTTTTATTGAATCATCAACACAACACAACAGAGCACCTGAGGAAGGGAGAGGAGCCCCCGAAACGTTGTGCATGTTGTGTTGATGGTTCAATATAAGTTTGTTCACATTTACAAGGTGTGCGATCCTTCAAAATTCTACAATCTATATTGGATACTATCAACCCTTTAGGGGTAAGGGGTGGAAGAGTCTGCACCGTTGCTCAGGGATGTGCTAAGGACTGTTTTTCTTAGAGATGCCCATACATTAGCACTTACCTACAGACTGATCCCGCGACATTCAATCAATTCTGCCGGAACTGCCTTTGTGGATCTTCTTCATGGCCGACATTCACTCGCAGTTAATGGGCCATGTGGGACCTCGGGATAATATGTCAGTTGTGAAAAGGATCCGGAAAGACGATTCCTGCAGAACTGATTGAACGTTACGGGATCGGTTAAGCATTATATGGGCACCTTTACACAGAGCAGCCCAATCCCTTGCAAAAGTGCTACTAGTGTGGCTACTAGTTGGGTACCCCTGATGTACCTATTAAGGAATATTGACAACAAATAACTGTTCTGAAGAATGTACTTACTGTCTTCTCTCTGGTGGTCACAAAAGACTTCAACTGCTGTTGGAACGAAAGATACATTGTGAAACATAATCAAAATGGAAACACATCTGTTTGCAGTTTCCCCCAAACATTAATATCAATGTCAAAAATGGCATCTCATAAATCAATGTATAGCATAGTATTACATATTGTCTGCTACTGCAATCATCTGTCTATATGAAATGCTTCTAATGAATAAACTCTTTCTGGGGTCACCTGTCAACAAAGTCAACTGGGCTTTGTCTTGCCACACCAAACTAAGCACCAAATCAGCATGATAAAATGTTGCTTAATATATACATCCAAAGTGTGCTGCAGGCTGCATTGGTTGGTTCTTCTGTGTAGCCATAAAACATGCATTTAAATGAACTGGTACTTGTAGATATCATATGTGTTCAGTTTTAAAGGCAAGAAGTGGGATCCCTATCAGCAGGATTCTTCCCGGTGACAGCAACACTCTCAGTTCTTTTCCATTCTCATCAATTGGGTACAGTCAATGGATTTTGCAGCTGCAATGGAACTCTGGTAAAGGACATATCAAGTGATATGCTCACTGTGTCATTATCCTTATTTGAAGTAGCAACATGGCGCTTTAAAATCAGCCCAAATGAAACTATACTCCGATTTAACAGTGCAAATTAAACTGGACCCATGGATAGTGATATATTGAGCAGCATGGATATTATCAGCTGAATTGCCAGATTGTGTCAGTGTGTTGTATGTGACCCCTTTGTAATTACTTTTGAGACGCTGAACTGAACACAATCATAACTGATCCTTCCTGACTGTAAATCTGACCTGCTACTGTCTCCCAACGGACCATGTGGGAATTTATTATCTGACCAGGAAATGACAACAGCAGCTGCATCTCCTCCCACTTTTTGCTTAAACAAATGGAACAGAACAATTTGGCTTTTTCCATGTGTGGGAAAAACAAGTGGAATGAATTGATCAGTACAATTTCCACGTGTGACCAAATCGCGCATAGTCTGCATGTTCAACTCATGGACTGAACAAAAGAATCACAAGGGGAATTGCACCCTGGTGGCACCAGCTTGAGACAAGGAGGCAACTAAGGTTCCAAACTCTTCCCTGAACACATATGAAATTTACATGCTTCAAGGCTAAGTACCAGTATATTAAACACATGCTGTATGGCTAGACTGTAAGCTCTATGGGCAGGGTCCTCTCTCCTGTTGTATCACGGTATTGCTGTAAGAAACTCATTACTCTGTTTACTCATATTATGTATTACGTGTATTATGTGTATGTAATATGTATGACTTTGTATAACATGTATTACCCTGTATATAATGTATGACTATGTAATTTTAAAGCATCACGGATGATGTTGGCGCTATATAAATCCATAATAATAATAATATGGCTACACCAAGACTGATGCAGCCTGCCACATTTCAGTTTACATGTGTTTGGTTTTCAACAGAAGATGTGGGAATCCTAGAGGCAAGACACTATGCAGTTATCTTTGTTAACAGGTAACCCCTAATAAAGAAAAGTCTAAATTAGAAGCTAGTACATACACAAGAGTAGTTTGTTTATACATTACCCCAACAAAGACCAGAGTCAGACAATAGCCAACCATCAGCCATATTGTAAACCTGCACACTTGAAAATAACTACAGTTTCTAGAAACTCTGGCATGGAAGGAATGCTGTTGTGGTCCAATAAAAGCTGGACAGGAACAGGTTAGGCATCCCTTGAAGTAAATGCTGAGAATATCTTACAATGTTAAGCAATGCTCTAACACATACAGTACTTATATTTTTAGAAAGTGTACTGATCCCAAGGGGAAGCTGTGAGGCAGCATGCTCAGGGCAAATTGCCCTTTCTACCCCGAAAACCAACTGTAAAGGAATCCCAGAACAGGACTGCCTCACTAGAAAAGAAATGCTGAATCTGATACAAGGAACTCTAATGCATCAGAATGTCATTGGATCAGTTCCCCTACCTGTACAGTGTCAGGTCTGTTTTGAAACAAGCTGTACCAATGTTGGATAGGTTTTAGAGATTGTCAGATTAAAATAAAGGTTATGCCATTACTCTGCTTTTATTCATAAAGGTCTTGTCTGTATCCCAGATCCAAATAAGGGTTTGGTGAGATGAGCTCTGTGGCTGTTTATGGAGAAAACTTGCAGGCAACCGAACATGTAAATGATAGCACTGCAACTTATTAACTAGAAAACCTTTCATTTAATACATGTTATCCACACCAACCTTTTGCACTTAACTGCTGTGGGAATAATTAGAAGAAAGAAAAAAAAGAAAGAAAACCAAAGATAAACAAGGGATTTAAATGAAACTTCAGCCTGACACAGAGTAAAAGGTTGTTGTCTACAGACAAGGTGATGTTTTAGTTTAGTAGATACAAGTATAAAGGGCGATAAGAATCTAAAATTGGGTTAAAGGTCTATAAGTTTGCTTATACTAACACAGACTACATTATGAAAGCAGCATTGCTAGCTTATGTTTACCACAACAGGCTGAGTAATAGAAAGGAATGTCACTGAAGGGCTCTCTGGGTATCATCTGTAATCTGCTGTGTGTTTCTCTGACAATGTATAAAGGCAAGTGTGCATATATCGAGGGGGTTACAGCTACAAGGGTATTGGATGTCAGAACAGATAAACCAGCCAGTCAGCTCCTACTTAGCTCCAGTTCCCACCCAGTTTTGCATTTGCCAGCTGTTTCCCTAACCTACCATACCAGACGCCTCCCCATACTATGCAGGGGACAGATGGAATCTGTTAGGAGATTGTAGGGGGGGGTGGGGGTTAAAAGCATAGTGAATGGATATAATGCAAACATTTGTATGATCCTTATAAACAGACCTCTATCCTTAGACCAATACAAATTGTTTAAATGTCCCTAACACATGACTAAAAGGTGCATTCAGTTTCACAAGCGTAGGCTACAAATCTCTTTTAACAAGCCTTTCCCACCTTCCTTCCTGCCAGCCCCATGCAGGTCATATCCTACCAGAAGGTAACCAAAAGCTTGAAAATGTCCCTATAACAAAATGAAGATCCCAATAGATATGGCAGTAAAGGAGAGTAAGTGAATGATGGCAGCAACACACACACACTTCTATCTAATCTATTCACCAAGGTGAGAGAAACTGCTCAGGAGACAAATTCTATTTAACCTGATTTTCAGGTTGGAGAGGCTTAAGACACATTAAAGTTTATTAGAGCACTAGATATTGACAATAGTCTCTTACTGGGAAGACTTCTAGCCCCGGGTTACTAATCAAGAATGAAAAAAAGTAGATCCAGCAACAATGACCATCTTGTTTATTTCCTTCTCTCTGGTGCTTAGTGCTGGTAACCTGAATGATTATCATACAGTGAACACCCAAACTGCTCCTTTGGTTATTTATGAGCGGCAACAAGGCCTGCTAATTTGAAGTTTTCCAGCTGTCAATGAACTAAGTTTCAGCCTACCTATATCATGGGATGAGCAATGATAATAATAAAGGTGAACACATAATCCAGTGGATTGTTTGTTTTATAACAGCAAGGAAAATGTTTCGGAAGAACCGTCACTTTGTTAGGTGTTCCATGGGATGCAGCCAGTGTTTCAGGATCACTTAGTTAATAGTGTAAAGTTTAAAGAACTGTATGTTTTAGAATAGATTCCAGCAGGGATGTTACAACACAAGCTAAGAATACAAAGGTCCTAAAAAATGGGAAGATCATCTTGCCTGCCCTAATAACTTAGAGATAGTTGAGATCTAAGGGCTGGGTACACATGGATGGATTTTTCATCACAACTGACCGTTCACCACTAGAAAATGTCGGCGCTGCCTACAATTTGCCACAGCCTATCATGCAGTCCATAGGAGACCATAGATTTTTTTGGCCCAACTGTCCAACACAAGAAAATATTGGTCGTTTATACTGACCGATACAAAAACAATCTGCTTGTGAGTACCCAGAATAAGTCTGAGTCTGGTTCGGAACATTGGTGGTAAAATGCAAAAGGACCATATTAATATTAACGCAACCACTCATGCAGTCCATTTAAGGCCAAAATTGATCAGTCTGTTCAAATGATCATTAATTTGAACAAACCTTCGTCCAACCCTGGTGAAATTTACTGACAATATTTTGCTTATTTTGGTTTTGCAAGTCAATCACATGAAATATCGGACCATGTGTACACAGCCTGAAAGTTCTGTGGGTCTCAGTCACATTGTGTAGTTATTTGACAGCTCTGACAGTGGTGACAGGGAGGGGAGAAAGATAATTTCAACAACTAACCCACAGATGATATCTCCAATATGCTGCTTTCAGGTGAGAGACACAGCAATCTGTTAGCAGTTAGAGCACACATGTCAAACTCAAGGCCCACGGGCCGAATCTGGCCCTTCTGCCCGTTGTTTGTGGCCTCCAGTGACTGTACAGAATCCAAGACTTGCTACACTGCTATGCATTTGTGCAATCCCAAGTAGTGGCATAACTATAGATCTGCCTGCTAGATACCGCAGCTAGATATCGGCTCTTTTTAAACAACTGATTGGGCGCACCTTGATTGGGACGATAAGCTGTTTAAAAACACAGTATCTAGCAGGCAGATCTATAGTTATGACACACAAATGGGACTTGCACAAATGGATAGCAGCGTAGTAATGCTTGGATGCAGTCACCGCTATAACAGCTGATTGCGTATCTAGCCTGGCACTGGGGAGTGGAGAGAAGTGTGACAAAGGGCCTTCCATTGGAGTTTGCCATGCTAGAAGAGGTGGGCGTTCCACATTAGCACATGGTCACACCATAGACAGGGGTTCCAATCCAAAACAGTGTGCTTCTTACCCTTTCCCTGGCGAGACCTAGGCACAAGTGTGACAGTACTTGATAAGTATTTTTTTTTAAATTCAGCCCAACACTTATCCTGTCTTTTGATTTCAGGCCCCTTATGGGATTGAGTTTGACACCCCTGAGTTAGAGAATTTGTGCATTTATGTATTAGCTTTAGTTGTACTTTAAACATTGTCTTACAGTCAGGGCAACACCCAACACTATTCAATGAAGCTTTATTTAGGGAGCAGTAAGTAACACTGCAGCCGTGTTTGTGCAGCTGGGCTGGATGATCAGTGCTGATGTCCCAGGAATGGTCAATGTGAAAGACTGCATGCAAACTACCATCCACGGTACCCAATCTCCCGCATTGGCCTAAAGTAAAGAATGTTCACAAATAGCAACAGTTCAGTGTTTCCATAGCAACACAATTTGTTATTATGTATTTTTCATATAGTGTTTTGATTCGTAAATATAAGTTTGTTCCATTTTGTTGTTAGTGTAAACCTGTGGTTTATTATAAGCCTGCAGCCTCGTGCTTTGATATTGTAATGTAACATCTAGTATTCCTATAAAGTACAGCAGACAATATATCATCAACTACGTTATAGATAAATGAAAATTCTTTTCTACAGATATTCCAAAATAATTCAATATAGAAATCTGTGATTAAAAAAAACTTCACATTGTTACCATTCTCCGACATGTCTCCAATGAAACATCAGGAATAATAATATGGAGGGCTGCTTACAGGCATGCCCCCCTTTCTCAGTGTGCCAGTGGGTAACACCTTTTAGCTCCAGTGCCAGCAACATTACCATCACCCTTCATACCTTAACTTTCCTGTGCCCATGACAAACACAGAATTTCCTAACCATTGCTCTCTGTGTGGGGTTTATGGTGGGTAAACACACGACAGCAAAATGCTGGCACTACATAAATCCTTAATAGTAATAATATGGAAACATTTGCAAATTTTCTGCTTTAATTTTATCCTACTCAATAAGTACATTAGTCCCAAAAGATGCACAGTGATATTTTAAATGAGCCAGTACATTTTACAGGGAAGAAATTCAGAATTTACTTACTGACTTCACTAATTAATGGAGTAATCAGGTACTATCTTTTTCTCTCTCCCACTCCCTCCCATACCAGATTGCCTCATATTCCCAGCATCCCCTATGAAATCAATCATTGATCAATTTTTCAACCATCCCTCTCCGAGTTAGACACAAAAAAAATCTTTATTAAAAAAAACAAAGTTCCCCTACTTACAGTAGTGTGGGAAGAGGGTTTTAACTTTTTCTCCCCTGTCTCTCTCTGCATGATCAGCTGTAAAAATGAACTTAGAGAGTCAGGGAGGAAAGGATTTCTTACTGCAGCCAAGTGGGTGTGTCTGCTACCATGATGATGCACATTGAGTGACAGCACTCTCAGCACAGGGGAAGACACACCCCCAGGAACCTGCACAACTTGCCCATGCTGCTGCAATCAAATGAAAGGGAATTCTGGGGAAAAAAAGGTAGGTGGAGGGTTGGGGGATGGTGTACTTTAAAATAAACCCCCCCAAAAAATGCTTTTTCCTCAGTGGAGATACCCTTTAAATGGAAGCGGCCCCAACACAGAACTCTGTGGCACCCCACTTATTAGAGGATCCTCTGCCAGACTGAAGTTAAAAAATGCACCCAGAGCAGAGACCTGTACCTTGGGGGTAACTGGGGGAAAGGCCTTTCCCCAAACCTTCAACTAGGAAGTCTACTATGGATGGAATATGGAGACTTGATCCCCATTTACCCATGTCACAACACCAGCTTTGGAATTTATTCTGGGGTTCCCCATTTAAAACATATAATCTGTAATACATCTGATTTTAGCTCCCATTCATTGGGATTTAATGACTTGCGACTCAGGCTGTCTGCCCATTGATTTGCAGAAAATTCTCAGAAAAGGTCAGAAAATTCTCAGGGCTTTGGCTATAGAAGCTGAAGCTATGGCAAATTTTATAGCTGCTCCAGAGGCCAGAAAAACCTTCCTTAGTGCTGAGTCTGCTCAATTGGATCTTTCAGACACAACCCATTGTCTAAAGGGATAGTTCTTCTTTTGTTGAGCAACTGGAGTATCAGTTTTTGGAGGAGCATTCCAAAATTTTGAGTTCTTAGATTCAAAGGGACATAAGTTTACAAAATGTTTGGGAATAGTGAATTTTTATCTGGACAAGACCTCTTATCAGCTATTGGTTCTTGAAAGGATTGATGGACTGGAATGGATATTCTCTTCCTTATTGCTCCTGAAAATAGTTCCTGAGGTTCTTTAGCATCTAGGGTTTGTCTTACAGAACTTCAGATCTGGCAGGACTATTAGGAGTAGGAGAGATAGGTTGAGATGGTCCACCAGACAAATTTTAATTAGACTGCAAGGCTTGGAATGAATTTTAGGATTCCTTGAAGAAGTCATTCAGAGTAACTAGGTACTGAAGGATTTGATTTTTCCCATACAATAGTCACATAAAGCACCAGGAAAGTCCTTGAAAGTCTGGCATTGTATCCAGGACAAATTTTACTTTTCACTTTAATCCTCTCTTTCTTCTAAACGGGCTGCTTGATCACGAGCAGGATCCTGGGCAGACATACATTACCCAAAGGTATACAGACTGATCTCATACAGCAAAAAAGGTAACAGAGCAAGCAATACTAGCAACCTGTAGGGTAAGAGGTCTTACCGAATCAGACAGGGGAAAGAAGTGCGAGAACAAACACACACAGCGATCAGGAAGCGTCAGTGTGTAATGGTAGCAATCCTGTTTAAATAACTTACTAGTCTTGCGAGTTCCAGGATGCGCAATGATGTCACACACACGGCACATAGCTGCATGGATTGTCGGCCCCAGGATGATGATGTTCTGAAACCTGGAATTAAGAATTCGAATTGAACAAGCATATATTCATAATGTGAAGGGACTAATCCGATCACAGTTAAAGGAATTTTACGGCAAGGGATAAATTCCCCAGGGGAAGCAGTGCTCGGTTCACCCTGCAGCCAGTCCTCATCTCCAGGCATCAGACATATCAGAAAAGGAATAACTGTCCTACAGGTAGGACAAAAAACACTTTTTTTTAGGGAGGATCTTTTAAGCTGGGACTGTCCTACCAGGGGAGGGGCTATCTCTCATAGTTATGGCTGCCTTTGAGGTGGCATTACTGTTTGAGGCTCAATCAGGAGAGTGCATCAAACTCACAGGCATTACTGTTTGAGGCTCAAGCAGGAGAGTGCAGGGAACTCACAGGCATTACTGTTTGAGGCTCAAGCAGGAGAGTGCACAGAACTCACAGGCATTACTGTTTGAGGCTCAAGTAGAGAGTGCACGAACTCACAGGCATTACTGTTTGAGGCTCAAGCAGAGAGTGCACGAGAACTCACAGGCTTACTGTTTGAGGCTCAAGCAGGAGAGTGCACGAACTCACAGGATTATACTGTTTGAGGCCCAAGCAGGAGAGTGCACGAACTCACAGGCATTACTGTTTGAGGCTCAAGTAGGGAGTGATGCGACTCACAGGCATTACTGTTTGAGGCTCAAGTAGGAGAGTGCACGGAACTCACAGGCATTACTGTTTGAGGCTCAAGCAGGAGAGTGCACGGAACTCACAGGCATTACTGTTTGAGGCTCAAGCAGGAGAGTGCACAGAACTCACAGGAATTATGGTTTGAGGCCCAAGCAGGAGAGTGCACAGAACTCACAGGCATTACTGTTTGAGGCTGAAAGCGTAGAGTGCACGGACTCACAGGCATTACTGTTTGAGGCTCAAGCAGGAGAGTGCACGGAACTCACAGACACTACTGTTTGAGACTCAAGCAGGAGAGTGCACGGAACTCACAGACACTACTGTTTGAGACTCAAGCAGGAGAGTGCACGGAACTCACAGGCATTACTGTTTGAGGCTCAAGTAGGAGAGTGCATGGAACTCACAGGCATTACTGTTTGAGGATCAAGTAGGAGAGTGCATGGAACTCACAGGCATTACTGTTTGAGGCTGAAGCAGGAGAGTGCACGGGACTCACAGGCATTACTGTTTGAGGCTCAAGCAGGAGAGTGCACGGAACTCACAGACACTACTGTTTGGAGACCAGCGAGGAGAGTGCACGGAACTCACAGACACTACTGTTTGAGACTCAAGCAGGAGAGTGCACGGAACTCCACAGGCATTACTGTTTGAGGCTCAAGCAGGAGAGTGCACGGAACTACACAGGCATTACTGTTTAGGCTCAAGCAGGAGTGCAGGAACTACACGGCATTACTGTTTGAGGCTCAGCAGGAGAGTGCACGGAACTCACAGCATTACTGTTTGAGCTCAAGCAGGAGAGTGCACGGAACTCACAGGCATTACTGTTTGAGGCTCAAGCAGGAGAGTGCACGGAACTCACATGATTACGTTTGAGGCTCAAGCAGGAGAGTGCACGGAACTCACAGGCATTACCGTTTGAGGCTCAAGCAGGAGAAAGCAGAGGAAATCTCAGAGGGACGGAGCTTAACATTCAGCAAACCAATAACAAGATGTCAGCAACTTTCAAGGTACAAAGCTAGGCTCTGAAGGGAAATAGGTAAAAAAAAATATGGCAATGGTATTTTTACAGCTGCAGCATCCAAATGAACATAACTTGATTTTACAGTGCACTTATCCTTTAACTTGCATGGTTTGCTGTAATTTACATCAGTGCAGTTCACCAAATTTTTAAAACAAATGAATTGAGAACCACACTATAACATTAGTGCAATCTAGCAATATACTAGCACTTTAAATCAGATATAGACTACCGGTAGTTTAAAAAGATGGTTGTCTTATTTTACTGATAGCCACAGCACTGGCTGAGAATAACAATATTTTAAATAAAGAAGACCTTGTGTGACATTATATATTTGCCATTTGACATGAAAGAGACAAAAAAAAAGTTACTAACCTGTATCTATGCAACAGGAATAAAATGCTACAAGATGAACAATACTGAAGATCCATCCAAGATTATAACAGTTTAGATTATAAAAATACAACTTCAACTTCCTGCCTTGATCTGAAAGTGTATTAAATATGCAAACAAGGGGGCGGGGCTTAGCCAGACATGCAGACTGTTGAGTAAATTTTTGCTCCATTTCTGAGACCTTTAAAAACCTACGTAAAAGCTGGAAAAATGTATTGATCACCATCAGAGGTCTAAAGCTGCCAGGATGCCACATAGATCTCCTGCCAAGATCTCGCAAACTAAATCTACTTCTTCTAACAAGAATAATCATCGGCCTAATTTTCACTCTACGCAATTCCATCACAGTGGTGTGCAGGACCTAGTCCAAGACACATATGAGGGACCATCTTTACAGCAATATACACGGGAAGCTCCAATCACATTAAGTATTATGAAAAGCTTATTGATTATCTGGAAAAATCCCTACAGGCTAATTTTAAAGACACAATTGCCTCTTTACATAAAGATATTGAAGAACTAGGTGATCGAGTAGGCCAAATTGAAAATTCAGTTGGAAATTTCGTATTAAATATGCAAACAAGGGGGCGGGGCTTAGCCAGACATGCAGACGGTTGAGTAAATTTTTGCTCCATTTCTGAGACCTTTAAAAACCTGGAAAAATGTATTGATCACCATAAGAGGTCTAAAGCTGCCAGGATGCCACATAGATCTCCTGCCAAGATCTCGCAAACTAAATCTGCTTCTTCTAACAACTAGGTGATCGAGTAGGCCAAATTGAAAATTCAGTTGGAAATATTCAAATAGACCATAAGGCACAAACTGACTGTCTGGAAGCCCACAATAAAATGATTAAAGAACTTACTATCAAAATGGCGGATCTTGAAGATCGATCAAGACGCAACAATATAAAAGTTCGTGGCATACCAGACTATAAAAAATGATGAACTAGGTAATTTTTTTTAATCTTTCTTAATAAACCTACTTCTTCATATACCACCCACCGACCTTAAAATAGACCGCATACACGGACTACCAAAACCTAAACATCTTCCCTCCGATGTCCCTAGAGATGTCATTGCTAGAATCCTCTACTACTATGTTAAGGAAAATCTTATGTCCAGGATGAGATCCACTTCAGAGCTACCAGAAAAGTTTAAATATCTACAAATTTTTCCGGACCTATCTGCCTCTACCCTTTTACGAAGAAAATCATTTTCTACTGTTACACAGGTTCTTCGTAAAGCTGGAATTACTTACAGATGGGGGTTCCCAGTTCATCTTATCGTTCTTGGAAATAACACCACACTGACTTTCTCTCACCCAGCTGTTGCACTGAAATCAATTCAGGATTGGGGTCTCCAAGCACTGGAGATGGACACATCTATGCCAATAATCCCAAAGAAACGCCAAATCGACTGGACAACTAGAATTCCACATCTCAGTACCCCTCCTACGAACTAATTCATTTGATGACTTCTCACTAACTGTTAATTCTACCCTTCAAGCTTCATATTGGTAATAAGGTCTCAGATCATTTCGATCTGTTTTATTAGTTATTTAGTATTTTACTAAAAATGTCTAAGCTTTCTCCTCCAACATTTAGATTTATATCTCAGACTTTGGACCTGGATTTGGGACCACCAGGTCATTAATCACAACATGCCCTTAGTGCTGTTAATGATTATTTCTTTGTATCTATTACATTTCCTGTTCTTTACTTTTGTTCAGCACAGTTTTTCTGTGATTTGGTTTTATAATTCAGAATATATAAAGTTACTGTTATTTATTTTAATATTGTATCACATACTATTTATATACTTTTTTCTCCCAGCTAATATACTATGAAGCTTCACATACTTTCCTTGAATGTTAATGGTTTAAATAACCCCTCAAAAAGAAAACTTGCTATAAACTTAGCTAAAGATGTTAATACAGATATTTTATGTCTGCAAGAAACACATTTTCTACACTCAAACCCACCTACCCTATTCTCCAAAAAATATCCATCAGCGTTTTATGCTAACGCACCGGTAAAAAAGAATGGTATTGCAATTCTTTTTAAAGATACCCTACCTATTAAAATTATTAACACCTACACTGATAATGTAGGCCGCTATTTAATAATTTCTTTTGAATTATTTAATAATGTATATACACTTGCTTCTATGCCCCACTCATCAAATTCATTTTATTAATAAATTATTTGCTAAAATACATACATTAAAATCTAAACATGTGATAATATGTGGTGATTTTAATCTAGTCGTAGATCCAGCTTTGGATAGAAATCTATCCCCAAGAGGAAAAGCGTTAAAATCTGCTATTAATCAATCAAATGGTTTTGTTAAAGCCATTAAACAACATGATCTATATGACACCTGGAGAGGGTGGCATCCAAATGAAAAAGACTTCTTCTTTTCTTCAGTACATTCTTCTTACTCCAGAATCGATCTATTCCTTACAGACAAAGCCCTTCTACAATGTGTAGAAAAATCTTATATTGGAGTAGCCACCTGGTCTGACCATGCCCCAGTGGGCAAACTTGGATACAATTCCTCCTCCTGCTTCAAAATGGAAGCTCAATAATTCACTTCTATTGAACAATGTTAACATTATTAAACTGACACAATTAACTAATGAATTTTTTACTTTAAATGACCATCCAGATATCAACCTAGACACTATCTGGTGTGCATATAAAGCTTCAATAAAAGGTCATTTAATCTCAATTGCTTCCTCTCTGAAAAATAAAAAACAATCTGAACTTTTAAGTTCATATCTTCAATTGACAGAGGCAAATAAAAATAATAAACAATCACCCTCAGCAAATAGCTCAGAAAAGGTGCGAACAAATATTCAGATATTATTCAGATACTAATAAATGTGGTAAAGTTCTAGCAAATAAACTAAAAGGCTTTAGGGAAAGAACTAGAATCTTCAAAATAAAATCAAAACATGGAAACACCCTAACTAACCCAGTACATATTGCTCAGAGATTTGCAGAATTTTACGGTGAACTTTACAATTTAAAAAATGACTAAGATTTTACAACCCTCTGATATACAGATTGATACTTTTTTGAATAAATTAAGCTTACCTTCTCTAAACCCTGAACAACTCAATATTCTTAATTCTCCAATAACTGTTCAAGAAGTTGAACATACAATTAAATCTTTAAAAAAAGATAAAGCCCCAGGTCCTGATGGTTTTTCAAATAATTTTTATAAATCTCTCTCTTCTACCCTTGCTCCAAAGCTAACATTCCTATTTAATAGTTTTACTGACAATAATCCCCCAAGACAAGAATTACTACAGGCAACTATTACCACTATTCCTAAAACGGGTAAAGATCCAAGTTCAGTTGTTAATTATAGACCTATCTCATTTCTAAACTCAGACATTAAGTTTCACCAAATTATTAGCTAATCATTTAAACCCAATACTGTCTAAATTAATTTCTTCCGACCAAGTAGGTTTTGTTAAAACTAGAGAGGCACCTGACAATACTCGTAAGGTTATTGATTTGGCACTTTTTGCAAAGCACCATAAATTTCCCAGCCTTTTTCTAGCGTTAGATGCAGAAAAGACATTTGACAGGATATCCTGGAAATATTTAAGGGCAGTTCTGTTCAAATTTGGCTTCTCAGGAACATATCTTAATAATATACTGTCTTTATACACGACACCGACAGCTAACGTACTGGTCAATGGATAACAATCCAATTATTTTACCTTGTCTAATGGTACTAGACAAGGTTGTCCTTTATCTCCCCTGATCTTCACTCTAATCATGGAACCTTTAGCAGAATCTATTTGTTCCAATTCAGAGATTAAAGGCATTGACATAGGAGAAAAGGAATTTGAAATTTCTCTGTTTGCTGATGATGTTATTCTTTCTCTAACTAATATTCCTGCCTCTCTCATAGAAGTTAAAAAGGTATTACAGTCTTTTTCTGATATATTATATTATCAGGTCAATGGAAATAAATCACAAGCATTACCTATTAATATCCCGCAAGACCTTATCCAAACTCTTAAGACTTCATATAATTTTGACTGGCAACACACTTGTATCTCATATTTAGGTATTAAAGTTGCTACAATAAGCAAAGAACCTTTCAAATATAACTATATCCTATTCCTACCACCTTAGATAAATTGACTAAAGATTGGAAGCTTCAAGACATCTCCTGGCTGGGATGTATTGCTTCCATCAAAATGAATTTGCTTCCTAAACTTCTATATTTATTCCGAACTGTCAGCATACATATCCCTAAT
The DNA here is from genome assembly GCA_019447015.1 of Hymenochirus boettgeri. Taxonomy (NCBI): domain Eukaryota; kingdom Metazoa; phylum Chordata; class Amphibia; order Anura; family Pipidae; genus Hymenochirus; species Hymenochirus boettgeri. The sequence goes on from CM033476.1 coordinate 38,589,723, forward strand.
ATTTTCTTTTCTAAAATCCAGAAAATATTCATAAACTTTGTATGGAAGGGTTCTAAACCCAAGAGTCGCTACTGCCACACTTACTAGAACTAAGCTACAAGGAGTCCTCAGTTTTCCAAATGCTAGATTATATTACCAGGCTTCCTTACTTGCTTTTTAGGTCAGATAATAGACCTACATGGACTACCATTGAAAACAACGCTATCTCTCCAACATATCTCATTAGATCAATTACTATGGGCTCCAACAAAATTTAAAAAAAATATTTCATATATATTACCTACTACTGAAGTTACTTGGAAACTCTGGAATACCCTGATCTACCCACCACCTTCCAGACAAGGTCTACATCCTAACCTCCCTCTCCAGGTACTAACTCTTTGAATTACAAATCAAAATCTCTCTCTTTGGGTTCAATATAATATTACTAAGTTATCTGATATTTTATCAGCAAAGGGTCTCCTTACATTTAATGATCTGAAATTACGTTACAACATCCCTAATAATTCTTTTCTTATTTATCTTCAAATCTCTAGTTACTTTAGAGTTGATAAAACAATGAAACTTAATAATATGTCATTGCAAGAAAAAACTCTCAAGAATATAACCTCTTCAGAATCTGAAAACAAAATCTCTCACATTCTTTGCTGAATCTGACACACACTGATACTAATAAACACAAAGAAATGGCAAGAAGATTTAACGATTTCCATTGATACAGAAGAGTGGATCGATGCTTTTCTTTCACTTCATAAAGCTATATCAGCTGTAAACTTCTTAGAAACTAGTATCAAACTTATGTATAGATGGTACAATGTACCAATCAAACTTGCAAAAATGTATCCAACAAATGTATCAAATAGGTGCTGGAGAGAGTGTGGACATGAAGGATCTCTTTTACGTATCTGGTGGAAATGTACTAACTTGCAAACATTTTGGTGTTCTGTTATAGCTTTAATTAAAGAAATCTGAAATATACATGTCCCACATTCACCTGAATTTGCTCTTTTAAATATTGGTATAGCTGCTATTCCCCTCTTTATTAGAAAACTAATACTACATATCCTTGCTATAGCCAGAATATTAATTGCAAGGAACTGGAAAAAAAGACTAATCCTCCCTCTGTGAGAGATTTGATACAAAACATAAACACTTTAGAATATCTCACTGCTAAAAAAAATAATAAAATAAGGTTTTATAACCAAAAATGGAATATATGGAAAAATAGCCAATATTGTATACCTGCAAAAGGATTATTTTCCACTTAGATGATTAACAATCTAGTTTCCTTCTGATTTATTACAACTTTCTTTTAAATAATATAGGACTTATATGATACTTTTTTGTTTCTTTATGTACTGATTTATAACATTTTTCTTGTGTTATCCTGATTAGTTCTTCCTTTGCTGTTGTATTAATTTACTTAAATAAAGGTTTTGTTTTAATGTACATTCATACAATTGTTATAAATGTAACAGTGTACAGTATGTATAATGACAAAATATATAATGCAACATTGTATGTAACCACAGCTGTAACACTTTTATTCATCTGTTTATTTGAAAATAATAAAATTGTTAATAAGAAAGAAAAAAAAAATATGCAAACAAGCTCAACCAATCACAATCACAATCACAAAACTGTTTGCAGCAGTTCTTCTTTTTCCAGTCAAGATATTAACTGACAGAAAACTGAACCAGGAACTGGATATTTTACCAATGTGTAATGACATCATTCTCAGCACTCTCAGTGTTACAAGAGGGAAGATTAACAGCATTAGTATTGTGGGATTAATTTGACTATTGCCTACAGCCACCAAAATCTTACTAAAACTAACAGTAATAATAGTAGTAAGTAATAAAAGTTCTTATCATTAAAAATGGTGCTAATTTTGCCCCAACCAATCTTATTTAACATGTGAAAGCTGACATCTGATTGGTTGGGGCAAAATTAGCACCATTTTTAACAATAACAACTTTTATTGACTAACCCTATAAATATGCTAATTATTTATGTTGCATGTGCATCTCCCTCTCTTCCCTTACACTGCTTTTGAATGTCTGCATTATGTGTTGCATTTGTTTCTATGAATGTGTAATGAAGAAGACATTTTTTAAATTTAATTACAACAAAAGTATTTTAAGGTAAGCACTGCAGATACAACCTTCTGAAACCTTTTCACTGGTTAGAAGCAAAGCAGGATTCTACTCAAGGCAACATTAGGAACCTGCCTAGGGCCCAGCTTCAGAAGCAGTAACAATATTACAGTCTATACAATATATGTAGCAAAAAAGGGCCCCCTAAGTGATGGCCCTGCCTAGGGCCCCATAGGATCTTAATCTATCTCTGGTTAGAAGGAAGAGCGATACACATAAAAATGTGCCATACATTGTGTCGCTGATATTAAGGGCATTGATCACACATGCACAGCCACATTTACAGGCTGCAAATTGAACTATGGGCTGGCCTTAGATCAGGGATATCCAACCTGTGTGGACCTCTAGATCAAAACCCTTACATAAAATAATTATATATTATATTATTACTTTTCTTTATCAGTCATCAAATCACATATTTAAAAAATATAAATGATAGATCTATAAGTAAATCTCTATTTTAAAGAGTATGTCCACCCTAAAACCCATATTCTTCTGTAGTGTAGCCTCCCCCCTCCTCATAAGATCACTTACTTACCAGCCTTCTATCCTGCGGCCTCTGCCCGTAACGCTACTTCCGCGAAGGAAGTAACATTAGGGTCCGGACTGGCAGCCGCGACTGTGATTGGCTGCAAAGCCAATCACAGACGCGGCTGCCGGGTATGGAGAACGGCGCTGGAAAGATGGCTCGTAAGTAATTGGCTATTTATTTCTAAAACTGACAATGCGGTGGGGCTGGGAGGGGGGAGGCTGCACTACAGAAAAGGGGTTTCAAGGAAAGAATTAAAAACCCGCATGATGGTTATGGATGGTGGGAGGGAGGGGGGAATCTGCTCCCCTGCGCATGTCTGCAAACTTCCCGGAGGACAGCCAAGCTCCTGCTCTTCACTTTCCTGGACTTTGGGAAAGCACTACAGGAGAACCATATGGAGCAGAGATGTAAGGATTTATTAACACCACACATTGGGGCCAGTATAGGGTTAAATTTTAGTTTTGGGGGTGGACATGCCCTTTAAAAAAATGCACTCAAATTCACCACAGGGGATCGGTCTAAACCAGTGTTTCTCAGGGAACCCTTACATAAAAACATTATTACTTATTTTTTATTTATCTCTCAGACATCAATCCACCAAATATATAATTCATACAAATATAGAACACTGATAAATATACAGATACACATATGTATTTATTACAATAATGGATCCATGCAGTTTGCCACAATCTCTTGAGGACCCCTTTGCAACCTCTTAGGGACCCCTGGTTGAGTAACCCTGTTCTAGGTGTTTGAAAACTATAAATCCCAGCATTCCTTTACAAGCATTCCTTCTGCTATTGTAACAGCAGAAGGCAACCAGGTAATGCTGGGAGTCATAGTTTTTCAAACATCTGTAGGCACACAATTTGGAGATCTCTGTTTTAGAGAGGGACCCTGGCACCTACTTAAACAGCCCGTGCACAATAATTTAGAATATCCCAGGAGATGAGGGGGCTAAAAACAATAAAATATTATTAGTGAAGATTATCTGTTTTTGTGCTTTAGTTCTCCTTTAACATCTGTCATACATTGTTCTGCACTTTGAACTTTTAATGCAGCAAAAATCTTATTATGTAAGTCTGACTCTCCAGTTTACCCCCTGTGGTCTATTTACCAAATATAAACTGCCATCACACTTTGGATACTCGAATATATAATAAAAGATAATATTAGTACAAGTCTCAGAAATGGATGTTTTTAATATACACAAATGGATTAACTATTTAGCAGCTATGGAAGGCTTAAAAAGAACTTTGTAAAATATGACTTTTTTATTGGCTGTCATGAAATTAAATGATACAATTTCCTTCATTTGCAATATAAATCACGACCGATCTTTAATGTGCACTTTTATTGTTCAGCCTGCCCGTACCCAGAACATTACACATCTTTATATGATTGCCTTTTCTTTCATGTGGTTGTGGTGGCAATTCAGTGGGAAAGGGCCCTGAAGTAGAAGCTGGGAATAACAATACAGGATATTATATTGTAATCTAAATGGATCTGATCAGTTCTCCATCATATCCTGGAAAACATTTTGGTTCTAAAAATAAATAACAGATACACCCTGATACCTAATCCAACACTAAGGAACAGAGGAAAGAACTGAGTTTAACATTTCCTATAACCAGAACTGGTTTTACCACAGGGGTAAAAAGGCCAATTGATCAGGGCAACAACCCCTAATGGGGCCCCCCAAACCAGTCTTCATATATTTGAGGGTTATGAGGGCCCCTTAAAGAGACACTATACCAGAGTCTTTAATTTACGGGGAGGCTGGAGAGCTTATTCCTACCTTCCTATTTGCAATGAAACTAGACTGTTGGAGCTCTTTGCTAACCTCCCACACTCAAATCCCTGCCAAAAATCTCTAGGGGCACATCTTATCAATTTGTCGGCTAAAACATGTATTACCGTATACGTCATTGGCAACAAAATGAATTGGCCACAATTGGGAAGATGATCAATATTGCATGGCTGCCTACCTTACAAAGCCCTTTGCGATGCAGTTATCACTTTGTGGCAATAAATTGTGGGAGTGTAGTAAGGTAACAGCTGCACTTTTCTAAACTTGTATGGGCAGATACAATACCTGTTAAAGGGCATGTCCACCCCAAAACTAAAATTTTCCCCACTTCTGTTCCCACTGTGTAGTGTTAAAAATCATTACCATATCTCTCTGCTCCAAATGGTTCTCCTGCAATGTCTGTCCAAAGTCATATAAAGTGAAGACCAGGAGCCTGGCTGTGAGTGAAAACATTTCCGCCTCTTACCTGTCCTCTGAGAGGTTTCTGGCTTGCTCACTGCAGCCCTTTCCCCCCTCCCTCCCAATCCCTGCCCTGTGCTATAGCATGAAAACCTTTTGCTGTAGTGCAGTGGACCCTATCCTACCCCCAACTGCTATGTTTGTTAGTAAAAAAAAAAGAATCTGAAATGTACTTACAGAGCCTCATTCCCCAGCTTTCTGCACTGCCGGCAGCCGCATCCATGACTGGCTGCCTCTCAGCCAATCACGGACGCGGCTGCTGGTCCAGTCCCGTGCTTGCAATTTCCTGGGCCAGGCCTGAATGCCGGGGAATGAAGCTCAGTAAGTACATTTCGGATTCTTTTTTTTTTTTACTAACAAATATGGCGGTTGGTCCACTACACTACAACAATGCTTTCTGTGGGAGGTGGACATGCTCTTTAAGTTTTGCGTTACAAGGTAGTGCAAAACAACTTTAAAGGGCAAGTCCAGCCCTAAAATGAAAACTTACATACAGATAAATCACCCCCAAAAACCATAAACGGTAATAGTTTAACATCTGAAATATAGAAGTCTAACCTGAAATCCTGCACAATGTCCTGTTGCCCCTGTTTCTGCTTCCTGGTTCTTCCAGTTAGTAACTGTCAGTTATGAATTTGACAGTTCACATCACAGCCAATGACTGAATGTTAATCCCCTGTTTGCCTCTTCTGGGCATGCCCAGGCTCAGTACAGGTTTCTAAATTGCTCAGTTTCCAGAAGCATAGCAGGCATACAGTAATGAATTCATAGTATAGTATATCTACATATTTTAAAGAGGCCATTCTTTCTAAAAGATGTTCTTATGAGGGTGGAGTTGTCCTTTAAAGGTATTGCACCAGGTGTGCTCCAAAATCCCGCAGGCTCCATAAAAAGAGTGTAAAAATCCAAGCTAACCATATATTACAGCGGGTAGCGTAAATTGTGCACTTGTGTACCCAGCTTAAGTCTTTGCATAGATTGTATGATGATTATACTGTATGCAAAAAGAGAGGCTACATGAAACTAGAATGGTAACAGTTTATTGCTCTATGGCTGATAAGGATCGCTATTTTTTAAATGGAAAAAACTTTGAATAACGTCCTCCACATTTGGATGGTACAATAGATTTTCGTCTAGGTCACCCAAGGCCTAGAAATTATCATTACAGAGTACCACATAACCAATTGATTTATTTACAGACAGATACATATACTGTATACAATATTTGTTTCTGTGACACACACACACACATATATATATATATATATACGTTATATATATTTCCCTTATATTATACAAATATATTTATATCTTTATAGGAGATTACATTGAGTTTTTAGGAGCAACCAATGTGGGGGTGGTGGTGGTGTGGGGTATATAATATTACATATTGGAAAGTTGTATATGTATGTGTGTACTATCTCACTATTACAATTTAAATGACCATCAGTAAATGTATATAAAGTATAGCACTGACTTATATTAGGTTCAACACAAAATACATAAACTTACTTACAGAGCTGAGATTCCTATTTCAACATGGAATGGCCAAATGGCAGCTTAAATCACACCCCTTTGTCTGCTCCATGTGAAAGGAAGTGTAATCCAAAAAAAGTTTCTGTCTGCTACACAGGATGTGATGTGTATTGTAATTGACATATACATCAAGGCTCCTTATATACCACCTCCAGCCTGCAGGTGGTGTTAGTGAGTAATAAAAGACAAGACATCCCTGCTCTCTATGGCTAGGAGGAGAGAAAGTGAAAGTAGATTGTGGTGTGTGCTTTGGAGAGATATTGACTCACTGCAACACCAGATCCTGTGTATAAGATCCTGTGTATAAGACCCTGTGCATGAGATCTTGTCGCCACCTGTTGGGAGGACAGATTATTGGACAGACAATTTACCCTATAGGATACAAACTCTGAGGCAACAGATAAGTGTACACCAATTTAAAAGGACACACAATATACAGGCCTGGTCAATAGTCAAATAACTGCACGTTATGTGGGGAACCTGTTTATGTGCACTGTCTACTTTGTGCCAGACCACAATAGTAACCCACTGTGTGCCATGCTACCCATAATCCATCCATAAAGCAGTGATCTGGTACAAATTGGTGGCAGCAGTGCTGGTAATACCATTTATTCTCTCTGTTTTCTTTGTATGTTTGTTCTCTGTATTAAGCTATGTAGGCTGCTACTGATAGTATTGATTTAAATGCTCCTGTCCTTGTACCTGCAGATGAAATGCCCCAATTAGACTCAGTAGCTCTACCAGGCCCGTTTGCCAAACCTATTTTTAAACCTGATCCATTTATTGGGGTAACTAGGGAGTGGACTGATTGGCTAGAACAATTTGAATTGTCAGACGCTATTAATGGTTTGGATGAAGGTGCTCGCTTGCAAGTCCTTAGCCTTTTACTTAGTGGTAAAGCCAGGCAGGTATACCAAGGCTTTACTGTAATACTGAAATAAAAAGCAGTTATCAGTTATTAAATTTTTTTTTCAATTACATCTGTATAAAAGAGTGTATAAAGGATAAGGATACTTTAGGTATACTGGGAATGAGAAATGTTTGTTTATACGTTAGATTATAAGGGCAATGCTATTACAATAACATGACGCTGTGAGGTACCTTCTGTTATAATATGAGGTACCATCACCACTTGCCGTGGTAAATACTAATAAGTATTAACCTAGCTTGTTTAGTTTCAACCACACAGTGTGGCAGGATTGCTTGGGTCTACTCTTAGACCTGCAGGATTATCCTATTTGGTTCCTCTAAAAGCTGGTGACTGAGTAACAGTTTAAAATATACCTGTGTAAAGATTCTATATCCACTATATCCACACATAGCAAAACATACACACACATAATTTCCATTGTGCACCAACGGGCACACTTTTGCTAGTATATATAGATAGATAGATAGATAGATATAGATATATATAAAGATAATGGTAAATCGATCAGCACTCCAATCCACATAGTGTATCGCCCGGGTGCCATGAACTGACTGAGGATGGCCCGCAAATAGGCTGAAACGAGTAGATGTTGCGTTAGTTTTAGAGTTTCTAATAAATGTAAAATTTTAAAGGGCATGTCCACCCCCAAAACTATAATCCCCCCAACTACTGGCCCATCATGTAGTGTAGTTAATCCTTACCTCACATCCCAGCTCCATATGGTCTCCTGTAGTCCCCCCCAAAGTCCCAAAAACTGCCCACCAGGAGGATAGCAGAGTCCATATAGGACTCTGCCTCCTACCTGGCCTCCGGGAGAAGTTTGGCATGCGTACTGCAGCCCTTCTCCCCCTCCCTCTCAGGATTCCCTCCCCCTAGCATAAATCCCTTAATATATAGTATTGCCCCTGCCAGCCCAGTCCCAACCGCTATATTTATATGTTTAGAAAGCTCCCCAAACTTTACTTACCTCTCCTCTTTCCTCCGCCGAAATGAGCTGCAGGCAGCCGCGTCCGTGATTGGCTGCCACTCAGCCAATCACAGACGTGACTGCCGGTCCCGCCCCTCTGCTTGCATTTTCTCGCAAGCAGAGGGCCGGGAGTGCGGCGGAGGAAAGAGGGGAGGTAAGTAGAGTTTAGGGAGCTTTCTAAACATATAAATATAGCAGTTGGGGCTAGGCTGGCAGGGGGAATACTATATTGAAAAATTAATTTTAGGGTGGACATACCCTTTAATGTTTACATAAGACCCGAGATCTTTTTTACTATCAATATTATTATAGTATTATTATATATATATATATATTATATGCCTAATTGGAGTGCTTCTACAATCCTTGTATTGTATATTTTATTGGGAGGCCTGGTCAAGCCTCCTGTGGTAATAGCACCCCAACACGCCCCTTCTATGGGACGTCCTATGCCTTTAATATAATCACTGGATGGCCTCTTCCCTCATTTTAAAAGCCAAAGGGCTGAGGGGGAAGGAGAGACCTGTTATGGATCTAGTGTGTAAGAATGAGAAATGCAAGTTTGCTAATCTATTGAAGTAAAAGAAATTTAAAACTGTTAGAAGTTAGGACCTTCCAGACTGGGGTTACCTTGACGTGTTGGAAGGCTTTTCATTCATGTGATCACAGTAATGTATACTAAAACCCCTTTGTTTATAAGTATGCCAGTGTGCAGATAATATGATATTGTATGGATATGATGAATGTGCATTGATTGTCTTATCTATGTTTGTATATATATATATATATATAATATATATATATATATATATATATATATATACCACACAACACCACACACACACACACCCACACATTACACAAAAGTCTCCAGCACTCAACTACATATAAGCATAAATTATTAGATATCACAATCAAACATATATACAAGCATGAAGGGTATTACCTGCACTAAAGTTAAATGGATACATTTAGTTACATTGTTGTACAAACCTGCGTCAGCTGATGCGCCACTTCAAGGCAGTATCCCAGCATCAGTCCTAACCTAATGAGTAAAGCTCTGTAAGCTCCCTGATTCCCTGGTTAGGTCATACTAAATAAAGAGAGAAGCAGGTATGGTCTTGTTCCCCCAGGGATTGTACTTTACTCATTAGGTTAGGACTGATGCTGGGATACTGCCTTGAAGTGGCGCATCAGCTGACGCAGGTTTGTACAAACTATGTAACTAAATGTATCCATTATAACTTTAGTGCAGGTAATTACCCTTCGTTGCTTGTATATTTGTTTGATTGTGATATCTAATTCATTTATGCTTATATGTAGTTGAGTGCTGGAGACTTTTGTGTAATGTATAAATTGCCGGTTCTCCTTTTCACTGCACCTGAAAGTAATTTAGAATAAAGGTTTGAGCTGCATATCCTTGTATTTGTATATATATATATATATATATATATATATATATATATATATATATATATATATATATACAGTAGGATGATCCCTCGCACTTTTACTAGGATACAATAGTAGGCAAGAGAACCGGTCCTTCCTAGGAGTGCTCCATATCCTATATTTATATATATATTTGAACACCAGTAACTAATTTAACTTTGTGATCTTGCCTGATTATCATTTGTGCCATTTTCATATAAAACTTATTTACCGTAAACGTTTTCTTCTGGCACAGTAAGTGATATTTCTTAGCCTGGTGAGTTCCACGTGGAATGCTGTAGAAAATCTATTCAAGAATGAACAGGAAACCACAAATGTCCCCACAACTGTAGTGTCTGAACATTAATCCTAAATGCAATAATAACCAGGCAGGATATTTACAATTTTACTGTACGTCCCTATACTTAGAATTCCATTTTTGTAGCATTGCCAGGCTGTGGAGCGATAACATTTTTACATCTCAAACTGGCAGCTAATAAAAGGCACCTTCTATGATAAACCTCAGACAGGATACAGAAATGAGGCTTCTTACTACACCCATGTGGTCAAGAGGTCACAACACACAAATCCTAACAGGAAATAGGCAAAACAAATGGCAGAATAATACAAGTGTAGCATTTAGATTCACATAGGTATTAAATATGTTAAGTAAACAATATGCATTTCCCAAATATAGAAGCATGTGCAGGTTTCATAATAATGAAAATAATGAGAAATTGAGGTTGGCCTGGAAAAAAACATTTGAACATGGATAGAGAAATGGTTGTTGGATCATGTACAAAGAGTAATGGTCAAAGGAGCTACATCCATGTGAGCTAAGGTTCTAAGTGGAGTGCCTCAGAGTTCTGTACTGGGGCTACTTACGTATATTTAATCTGATTATAAATTACTTACAAGTGGGTATTGAGAGAAAGATCTCTGTGTTGGTTTGGAAACTTCTAATGATGTACGACACCAATAAATTAAATAGGATAGGAAGAGAATAAAGGCTTTGAAACTCCCCTTTCAGCAGTATGTACAATTACTGCAATCAGGCCTAGATAGATGATCAAAATGGGCAGCACAGTAGCAGATGAGATTCAATGTTTATAATGTAAGGTGATGCATTTGGGGTTTAACAATCCTTGTGCCACCTACACCATAAATATCTCTGTGTTAAGTGAATCTCTGTTGGAAAAAGATTTGGGGGTTCTGGTAGATAACTCACTTAGCCGCAGCAAACAATGCCAGGCAGCAGCAGCTAGAGCTAGCAAGATGTTGCCTTGTATAAAGACAGGGATAGATTCAAGGGGGAAAATATTATTCTCCCTCTTTACAAGGCACTGTGGAATTCCAAAACTCACCACATAGTCCAAATGATGTCTTAACCAGTGCTTGTAAAGAGGGAGAATAATATTTTCCCCTTGAATCTATCCCTGTCTTTACCAAGACACATCTTGCTAGCTCTAGCTGCTGCTGCCTGGCATTGTTTGCTGCGGCTAAGTGAGTTATCTACCAGAACCCCCAAATCTTTTTCCAACAGAGATTTACTTAACACAGAGATATTTAAGGTGTAGGTGGCAAAGGATTGTTAAACCCCAAATGCATCACCTTACATTATCAACATTGAATCTCATCTGCTACTGTGCTGCCATTTTGATCATCTATCAGGCCTGATTAGTAATTGTACATACTGCTGAAAGGGGAGTTTCAAGCCTTATTCTCTTCCTATCCTATTTAATTTATTGGTGTCGTACATCATTAGAAGTTTCCAAACCAACACAGAGATTTTTCCTCAATACCCACTTGTAAGTAATTTATAATCAGATTAATATACGTAAGTAGCCCCAGTCCAGAACTCTGAGGCACTCCACTTAGAACCTTAGCTCACATGGATGTAGCTCCTTTAACCATTACTCTTTGTACATTCCAACAACCATTTCGTATCCATGTTCAAATGTTTTTTTCCAGGCCAACCTCATTTTCTCATTATTTTCATTATTATAAACCTGCACATGCTTCTATATTTGGGAAATGCATATTGTTTACTTAACATATTTAATACCTATGTGAATCTAAATGCTACACTTGTATTATTCTGCCATTTGTTTTGCCTATTTCCGTTAGGATTTGTGTGTTGTGACCTCTTGACCACATGGGTGTAGTAAGAAGCCTCATTTCTGTATCCTGTCTGAGGTTTCATAGAAGGTGCCTTTATTAGCTGCCAGTTTGGATGTAAAAATGTATCGCTCCACAGCCTGGCAATGCTACAAAAATGGAATTCTAAGTATAGGGACGTACAGTAAAATTGTAAATATCCTGCCTGGTTATTATTGCATTTAGGATTAATGTTCAGACTACAGTTTGGGGGACATTTGTGGTTTCCTGTTCATTCTTGATAGATTTTCTACAGCATCCACGTGGAACTCACCAGAGCTAAGAAATATCACTTACTGTGCCAGAAGAAAACGTTTACGGTAAATAAGTTTTATATGAAAATGTCACAAATGATAACAGGCAGATCACAAAGTTAAATTAGTTACTGGTGTTCAAATATATATTAAATAGGATATGGAGCACTCCTAGGAGGACCGTTTTCTTGCCTACTATTGTATCCTAGTAAAAGTGCGAGGGATCATCCTACTGATATATATATATATGTATATATATATATTATATTATATTATATATATATATATCCAAATACAGGATATCACGCTCAAACCTTTATTCTAAATTACTTTCAGGTGCAGTGAAAAGGAGAACCGGCAATTTATACATTAAACAAAAGTCTCCAGCACTCAACTACATATAATCAAAATGAATTAGATATCACAATCAAACAAATTACAAGCAACGAAGGGTAATTACCTGCACTAAAGTTATAATGGATACATTTAGTTACATAGTTTGTACAAACCTGCGTCAGCTGATGCCCACTTCAAGCATATCCAGCATCAGTCCTAACCTAATGAGTAAAGTACAATCCCTGGGGGAACAAGACCATACCTGCTTCTCTCTTTATTAGTATGACCTATACCAGGGAATCATGGGAGCTTACAGAGCTTTACTCATTAGGTTAGGACTGATGCTGGGATACTGCCTTGAAGTGGCGCATCAGCTGACGCAGGTTTGTACAAACAATGTAACTAAATGTATCCATTTTAACTTTAGTGCAGGTAATTACCCTTCATTGCTTGTATATATGTTTGATTGTGATATCTAATTAATTTATGCTATTATTTAGTTGATGCTGGAGACTTTTGTGTAATGTTGTGTGTGTGTGTGTGTGTGTGGTGTTGTATATATATATTATATTATTTATATATCTATTATTATATATATATATATACACATAGATAAGACATCATGCCCATCCCTCATCTCCATACAATCATTTATCTGCACACTGGCATACTTTATAACAAAGGGGTTTTGTATACATTACTGTGATCACATGAATGAAAGCCTTCCAACCACGTCAAGTGTACCCCAGTCTGGAAGGTCCTAACTTCTAACGTTTTAAATTTCTTTTACTTCAATATATTAGCAAACTTGCATTTCTCATTCTTACACACAATAGATCCATACAACAGGCTCTCTCCCTTCCCCTCTCAGCCCTTTGGCTTTTTAAAATGAGGGAAGAGGCCATCCAGTGATTTATATAAAGGCATAGGACGTCCCATAGAAGGGGCGTGTTGGTGCTATTACCACATGGAGGCTTGACCAGGCCTCCCAATAAATATATACAATACAAGGATTGTAGAAGCACTCCAATTAGGCTAATATATATATATATATATATATATATATATATGATAGTAAAAAGATCTCGGTCTTAGGTAAACATTAAAGGGTATGTCCCACCCTAAAATTAATTTTTCAATTAGTATTCCCCGCCAGCCTAGCCCCAACTGCTATATTTATATGTTTAGAAAGCTCCCTAAACTCTACTTACCTCCCCTCTTTCCTCCGCCGCACTCCCGGCCCTCTGCTTGCGGAAAATGCAAGCAGAGGGGCGGACCGGCAGTCACGTCGTTGTGATTGGCTGAGTGGCAGCCAATCACGGACGCGGCTGCCGGCAGCTCATTTCGGCGGAGGAAGAGGAGAGGTAAGTAAGTTTGGGGAGCTTTCTAAACTATAAATATAGCGGTTGGGACTGGGCTGGCGGGGCAATACTATATATTAAGGGATTTATGCTAGGGGGAGGGAATCCTGAGAGGGAGGGGAGAAGGGCTGCAGTACGCATGCCAAACTTCTCCCGAGGCCAGGTAGAGGCAGAGTCCTATATGGACTCTGCTATCCTCCTGTGGGCAGTTTGGGACTTTGGGGGGGGGGACTACAGGAGAACCATATGGAGCTGGGATGTGAGGTAAGGATTAAACTACACTACATGATGGGGCCAGTAGTTGGGGGATTATAGTTTTGGGGGTGGCATGCCCTTTAAAATTTTAACTTTATAAATTAACTCTAAAACTAACGCAACATCTACTCGTTTCAGCCTATTTGCGGGCCATCCTCAGTCAGTTCATGGCACCCGGGCGATACACTATGTGGATTGGAGTGCTGATCGATTTACCATTATCTTTATATATATCTATATCTATCTATCTATCTATCTATATATACTAGCAAAAGTGTGCCCGTTGGTGCACAATGGAAATTATGTGTGTGTATGTTTTGCTATGTGTGGATATAGTGGATATAGAATCTTTACACAGGATATTTTAAACTGTTACTATGTCACCAGCTTTTAGAGGAACCAAATAATAATCCTGCAGGTCTAAGAGTAGACCCAAGCAATCCTGCCACACGTGTGGTTGAAACTAAACAAGCTAGGTTAATACTTATTAGTATTTACCACGGCAAGTGGTGATGGTACCTCATATTTACAGAAGGTACCTCACGCGTCATGTTATTGTAATAGCATTGCCCTTATAATCTAACGTATAAACAAACATTTCTCATCCCAGTATACCTAAAGTATCCTTATCCTTTATACACTCTTTTTACAGATGTAATTGAAAAAAAATTTAATAACTGAATACTGCTTTTTATTTCAGTATTACAGTAAAGCCTTGGTATACCTGCCTGGCTTTACCACTAAGTAAAAGGCTAAGACTTGCAAGCGAGCACCTTCATCCAAACCATTAATAGCGTCTGACAATTCAAATTGTTCTAGCCAATCAGTCCACTCCCTAGTTACCCCAATAAATGGATCAGGTTTAAAATTTTTTGGCAAACGGGCCTGGTAGAGCTACTGAGTCTAATTGGGGCATTTCATCTGCAGGTACAAGGACAGGAGCATTTAAATCAATACTATCAGTAGCAGCCTACATAGCTTAATACAGAGAACAAACATACAAAGAAAACAGAGAGAATAAATGGTATTACCAGCACTGCTGCCACCAATTGTACCAGATCACTGCTTTAGGATGGATTATGGGTAGCATGGCACACAGTGGGTTACTATTGTGGTCTGGCACAAAGAGACAGTGCACATAAACAGGTTCCCCCACATAACGTGCAGTTATTTGACTATTGACCAGGCCTGTATATTGTGTGTCCTTTTAATTGGTGTACACTTATCTTTTGCCTCAGAGTTTGTATCCTATAGGGTAAATTGTCTGTCCAATAATCTGTCCTCCCAACAGGTGGCGACAAGATCTCATGCACAGGGTCTTATACACAGATCTTATACACAGATCTGGTGTTGCGTGGTCAATATCTCTCCAAAGCACACACCACAATCTACTTTCACTTTCTCTCTCTCTAGCCTAGAGAGCAGGGATGTCTTGTCTTTATTACTCACTAACACACCTGCAGGCTGGAGGTGGTATTAAGGAGCCTTGATGTATATGTCAATTACAATACACATCACATCCTGTGTACAGACAGAACATTTTTTGGATTACACTTCCTTTCACATGGAGCAGACAAAGGGTGTGATTTAAGCTGCCATTTGGCCATTCCATTTTGAAATAGGAATCTCAGCTCTGTAAGTAAGTTTATGTATTTTGTGTTGAACCTATATAGGTCAGTGCTATACTTTTATATCATTTACTGATGGTCATTTAAATTGTAATAGTGAGATAGTACACACATACATATACAACTTTCCAATATGTATTTATATACCCCCACCACCACCACCACCACCCCATTGGTTGCTCCTAAAAACTCAATGTAATCTCCTATAAGATATAAATATTTTGTATAATAAGGGAATATATAAACGTATATATACTATATATATATGTGTGTGGTGTGTCACAGAGACAAATATTGTAACAGTATATGTATCTGTCTGTAAATAAATCAATTGTTATGTGGTACTCTGTATGATAATTCTAGGCCTTGGGTGACCTAGACGAAAATCTATTGTACCCATCCAAATGTGAGGACGTTATTCAAAGTTTTTTCCATTTAAAAAATAGCGATCCTTATCAGCATGAGAAAATAAACTGTTACCATTCTAGTTTCATGTAGCCTCTCTTTTTGCATACAGTAATCATCATACAATCTATGCAAAGACTTAAGCTGGGTACACAAGTGCACAATTACGCTACCCGCTGTAATATATGGTTAGCTTGGATTTTTACACTCTTTTTATGGAGCCTGCGGGATTTGGAGCACACCTGGTGCAATACCTTTAAAGGACAACTCCACCCTCATAAGAACATCTTTTAGAAAGAATGGCCTCTTTAAAATATGTAGATATACTATACATGAATTCATTACTGTATGCCTGCTATTCTTCTGGAAACTGAGCAATTTAGAAACCTGTACTGAGCCTGGGCATGCCCAGAAGAGGCAAACAGGGATTAACATTCAGTCATTGGCTGTGATGTGAACTGTCAAATTCATAACTGACAGTTACTAACTGGAAGAACCAGCGCAGAAACAGGGGCAACAGGACATTGTGCAGGATTTCAGGTTAAGCTTCTATATTTCGATGTTAAACTATTACCGTTTATGGTTTTTGGGGGTGATTTATCTGTATGTAAGTTTTCATTTTAGGGCTGGACTTGCCCTTTAAAGTTTTTTTGCACACCTTGTAACGCAAAACTTAAAGAGCATGTCCCCTCCCACAGAAAGCATTGTTGTAGTGTAGTGACCAACCGCCATATTTGTTAGTAAAAAAAAAAGAATCCGAAATGTACTTACTGAGCTTCATTCCCCGGCATTCAGGCCTGGCCCAGGAAATTGCAAGCACGGGACTGGACCAGCAGCCGCGCCGTGATTGGCTGAGAGGCAGCCAGTCTGGATGCGGCTGCCGGCAGTCAGAAAGCTGGGGAATGAGGCTCTGTAAGTACATTTCAGATTCTTTTTTTTACTAACAAACATAGCAGTTGGGGTGGATAGGGTCCACTGCACACAGCAAAAGGTTTTCATGCTATAGCACAGGGCAGGGATTGGGAGGGAGGGGGGAAAGGGCTGCAGTAGCAAGCCAGAAACCTCTCAGAGGACAGGTAAGAGGCGGAAATGTTTTCACTCACAGCCAGGCTCCTGGTCTTCACTTTATATGACTTTGGACAGACATTGCAGGAGAACCTTTGGAGCAGAGAGATATGGTAATGATTTTTAACACTACACAGTGGGAACAGAAGTGGGGAAAATTTTTGTTTGGGGGTGGACATGCCCTTTAACAGGTATTGTATCTGCCCATACAAGTTTAGAAAAGTGCAGCTGTTACTTACTACACTCCCATTTATTGCCACAAAGTGATAACTGCATCGCAAAGGGCTTTGTAAGGTAGGCAGCCATGCAATATTGATCATCTTCCCATTGTGGCCAATTCATTTTGTTGCCAATGACGTTACGGTAATACATGTTTTAGCCGACAAATTGATAAGATGTGCCCCTAGAGATTTTTGGCAGGGATTTGAGTGTGGGAGGTTAGCAAAGAGCTCCAACGTCTAGTTTCATTGCAATAGGAAGGTAGGAATAGCTCTCCAGCCTCCCCGTAAATTAAAGACTCTGGTATAGTGTCTCTTTAAGGGGCCCTCATAACCCTCAAATATATGAAACTGGTTTGGGGGGCCCCATTAGGGGTTGTTGCCCTGATCAATTGCCTTTTTACCCCTGTGGTAAACCGTTCTGGTTATAGGAAAGTTTAAACTCAGTTCTTCCTTTCCTTGTTCCTTAGTGTTGGATTAGGTATCAGGGTGTATCTGTTATTTTTTTTAGAACCAAATGTTTTCCAGGATATGATGGAGAACTGATCAGATCCATTTAGATTACAATATAAATCCTGTATTGT
The DNA here is from genome assembly GCA_019447015.1 of Hymenochirus boettgeri. Lineage (NCBI taxonomy): Eukaryota > Metazoa > Chordata > Amphibia > Anura > Pipidae > Hymenochirus > Hymenochirus boettgeri. The sequence goes on from CM033476.1 coordinate 38,607,811, forward strand.
TATTCCCAGCTTCTACTTCAGGGCCCTTTCCCACTGAATTGCCACCACAACCACATGAAAGAAAGGCTCATATAAAGATGTGTAATGTTCTGGGTACGGGCAGGCTGAACAATAAAAGTGCACATTAAAGATCGGTCGTGATTTATATTGCAAATGAAGGAATTGTATCATTTAATTTCATGCCAGCCAATAAAAGTCATTTTTACAAAGTTCTTTTTAACCTTCCATAGCTGCTAAATAGTTAATCCATTTTGTGTATTAAAACATCCATTTCTGAGACTTGTACTAATATTATCTTTTATTATATATTCGAGTATCCAAAGTGTGTGCAGTTTATATTTGGTAAATAGACCACAGGGGTAAACTGGAGAGTCAGACTTACATAATAAGATTTTGCTGCATTAAAAGTTCAAGTGCAGAACATGTATGACAGATGTTAAAGGAGAACTAAGCACAAAAAACAGATAATCTTCACTAATAATATTTTTATGTTTTTAGCCCCCTCATCTCCTGGGAATTCTAAATTATTGTGCACGGGCTGTTTAAGTAGGTGCCAGGGTCCCTCCTAAAACAGAGATCTCCAAATTGTGTGCCTACAGATGTTTGAAAACTATGACTCCCAGCATTACCGGGTTGCCTTCTGCTGTTACAATAGCAGAAGGAATGCTTGTAAAGGAATGCTGGGATTTATAGTTTTAAACACTAGAACAGGGTTACTCAACCAGGGGTCCCTAAGAGTTGCAAAGGGGTCCTCAAGAGATTGTGGCAAACTGCATGGATCCATTATGGTAATAATACATATGTTATCTGTATTTTATCAGTGTTCTATATTTGTATGAATTATATATTTGGTGGATTGATGTCTGAGAGATAAAATAAAAATAAGTAATAATGTTTTTGTAAGGGTCCCTGAGAACACTGGTTTAGACCGATCCCCTGTGGTGAATTTGAGTGCATTTTTTTAAAGGCATGTCCACCCCCAAAACTAAATTTACCCTATACTGGCCCCAATGTGTGGTGTTAATAAATCCTTACATCTCTGCTCCATATGGTTCTCCTGTAGTCTTTCCCAAAGTCCAGGAAAGTAAGAGCAGGAGCTTGGCTGTCCTCGCGGAAGTTTGCAGACATGCGCAGGGGAGCAATTCCCCCCCTCCCTCCCACATCCATACCATCATGCGGTTTTTTAATTCTTTCCTTGAAACCCCTTTTCTGTAGTGCAGCCTCCCCCCCCTCCCAGCCCACCGCATTGTCAGTTTTAGAAATAAATAGCCAATTACTTACGACCATCTTTCCAGCGCCGTTCTCCATACCCGGCAGCCGCGTCTGTGATTGGCTTTGCAGCCAATCACAGTCGCGGCTGCCAGTCCGGACCCTAATGTTACTTCCTTCGCGGAAGTAGCGTTACGGCAGAGGCCGCAGGATAGAAGGCGGTAAGTAAGTGATCTTATGAGGAGGGGGAGGCTACACTACAGAAGAATATGGGTTTTAGGGTGGACATACTCTTTAAAATAGAGATTTACTTATAGATCTATCATTATATTTTTAAATATGTGATTTGATGACTGAAAAAGAAAGTATAATAATATAAATAAATTATTTTATGTAAGGGTTTTGATCTAGGTCCACACAGGTTGGATATCCTGATCTAAGGCCAGCCCATAGTTCATTTGCAGCCTGTAAATGTGGCTGTGCATGTGTGATCAATGCCCTTAATATCAGCGACACAATGTTTGGCACATTTTTATGTGTATCGCTCTTCCTTCTAACCAAGATAGATTAAGATCCTATGGGGCCTGGCAGGGCCATCACTTAGGGGGCCCTTTTTTGCTACATATATTGTATAGACTGTAATATTGTTACTGCTTCTGAAGCTGGGCCCTAGGCAGGTTCCTAATGTTGCCTTGAGTAGAATCCTGCTTTGCTTCTAACCAGTGAAAAGGTTTCAGAAGGTTGTATCTGCATTGCTTACCTTAAAATACTTTTGTTGTAATTAATTTAAAAATGTCTTCTCTCTTCATTACACATTCAAAAACAAATGCACACACCGACTGATCTCAGGACCTAGGTGCAGATCAACGGAATCTGGAGATTACTAAACATACTGGAAGTGTTGTATATAGAAAAATCTGTATTATCAGTAAATCACCCCCAAAGCCCCAAAATAGATGGCTAGAAACCTGAATAAATAAGACTAACTTGAAATGCTAAACAATGTCCTGTCCTTCCTGTTTCTGCTGCCTGGTTTTCCAGTTAGGAACTGTCATTATGGATATGACCGTTGACATCACAGCCATGACTGCTTATTCCTAACTGCCTCTCTGAGCATGCTCAAGCTTATAACCAGCTCATAAATTGCTGAAGGGCATGAACAAATATAGCAGTTAACACACCCTTACCTTCTAGGAGGCATCCAGGAGCATTGTAGGACGAAAGCTACATATTCCAGGGACAAGGTAGGATTCATATTTTTAAGGCTCTATTCTTTCAAAACAATGACATTATGAGGGTGGAGTTGTTCCTGGGGATACTTCAATGTACAGGATGGAAGTACGGGCTTTTGTTTCTGAAGTCAAGCTTTGGGTTAATAAATACCAGGAAGCAAATTAGCTTCATTTTTCCATGGATCTCAGCTCTAGGTGCCACCAGTTAAGTGGCAGTAAGGAGACTTTGGTGTGATCTGGCAACTCTCCCTCAAGCAGCAGAACACCTCAGCTTTTCCTGCACCAAGAGCCGCACAAAGGTATTTGGAAGCCAAAACTTAAATTCAACATTTATAACTAAGATTCATCTGACCCAGCATTTTGTGCAAATGTCGGCTCAGCTGTAGCTGGAAATAAATCTGAAAACACTTTTGGGAACTGAAACTGAAGCGGAAGCTATTACCTCCCAACATTAGAAAATTTCTGGCCCCCATCATTTTGCGACCAACATTACAGCTGTACTGTCTAACCTATATATACGATTGGTCAGGGACCGATGGAAGGTCAAACTGCTTCCGCGTGTGATGTTACAGTAACATTCATGTTCATGAGTGTGAATTGACAATCCTAGATATTTAAAAACTTGTGACATAAAACATCCAATAAACCTCTGACAACCTGAAAAACAGAAAACACAAGTGAGCTGATACCCTGCCTAATGGGGGTTTCTAATGATATTTTCATTAAAACCATGATCCAGAATTATGCTCCACCTTTTCTACCCATCATCCTGTGCACATCCTATGGATTGGTCTTCAGACATAGAAACAATAGGTACAAATACATCTTTTTAGAATGAAACACCATTTACAATGCTGCACAGTATACGCATTGCATTGTTTTAGGGTCAATAACATTAGCTGAATTAACCAGTATTTCTTTAATAGGGCTTGATGCTATATATATTAGTAACACACATTGGAAGTGCAAATGATGGTACCATACCTCTGTTTCCTTGATGTATTATGATAGCATTCATTCATGTGATTTCCTTGAGAATTTGTGCAAATTTTGCGACATCAAATTTCTAAATAAAATTAATGTAGGGATTAGATCCATATGTACCCTTACATCTGACCGCAGTGCATTTTTCTATACACTTGCTCATTACAGCAAAAAATAGCTGTGAAATCTGTGTGTGGTCCGATAATTCTTCTGTTTCTACTTTTACTGTATGTAAACTTTCTAAGGAAGTGGAATCGTTTAAGACGCATAGTATTTGCATGTGTTCATCTTTCCATCATTGGGACCTTAGTACTTTTTATGGATTGAATAAAGTTGACATTTTAGGAACTTAGCATTTGTGTAGTGTGGTGTCCTGGTCATTGTGGAATTATTAAGGAATCCATTGTACATTACGACAGTGCTTGGGTGCCATTTTTTACCTTATCATATTGATGATCGTGTAGCTACAGACAAGCGCTCTCAGATCTGTATTTTGTGTATTTCTATATTTCCTTATCTTCTATATAATAATTCTTCTATAAGTCTGCAGTGAGAACTTGCCCACGAGGAGGTTCTATACCCTTTTTTTTTCAATTAATTAAAACGAATGATCTGCCTTTTTATCGAGATTTGAAAGTAGTTTTAAAATTTGTCATTGTAAACAGCTCAATTAAGGTGAAATGTGTAACTGCTTTAAATTATCTATAAAGCCAATTTATTTACTAACTAGCTCTATTAAGCCTGGTAATTAACAGCGATGAAGTGTTCCAAGCCAGGATAATAACCTCCACCCCCGTTCCAACCACCCAGCAGTCAGTAGTACCCAGGGTGAGGACCTAAACCGACAGGTCCTTAATGCTGGGTTCTTTTCTTTGATTTGGAATACCTACTTAAGGTGCCTTTGTGATCCCGGCACATGATCCTGGTTTCTACAAAGTGTGTCTTCTCATAGCGCAGACAGAATAGACTACAAAGCCATGAAGTAAGTATTCCAAATCATAGAAAATGATTCCAGCAGTGAGGACGGTGGTTTAGGTTCTCGCTCTGGGTACTTACCATTGGTGGACAGTGGGTAAGGTAAGTATATTTGTCTTTTGTGTCGTGGCTCTGTGTATGCATGTGTTCCCTCTAGTGGTTAATCCATAGACACAGCAGTTAGGGTTTTATTGTATAGGATATGGTAGAGAAAAACAGCAAAAATTTAAAAGGATACCCACACATATACTCCTGCCATACCACATTGCTCTCTGCTTCTCCTATCTCTGACAAAGGCAAATGTATATTAATGAGTGGAGGGCAGACTGGAAGAGAAACTAGAGAGCAGTCAGTTAGTTTCCCTGTCATGATGCTTTGAGCTGTACAAAGGCATCTCCTGAGGTGAGCTGTTTACGCTGCAATCTCAAAAAAATAGAGACACAAGTACTTACTATGCATATTGGCATGTTAGATTAGATGCTAAGCTGTGAATACCATTAGATCTTTATGGGGTGGGGCATTATGACAGTGTCCAAGTATCACAGCATATGTTGTAACCTGCATGGTATGATGGTTCAAGGAGGCCTTGTCTTGACTTTTGATTGTAAGTGCAGTGAGCAGTTCTAGAGACATCAAGTGTTTGTAGACAGCCAGGTATAAGAGGCACATACGGGCATAAGACACCTGGTCTACAGAATCATCTTTCGCTGTTCATATTCTCATTGATTGAAACACAATCTGAGGTGTAAAGGACACGGCTTCTACTGCAATGTTTTGGCGTGATAAATAGAAATCATTCGATATACTTTCAAAGTTAAAAAAAAAACCTCTTAAGTCAACATATTTTCAAGCACTGCACAGGCCGACATGCTGCATTTATTAAAACCACTAACTGGTAGCAGTTAAACTGATTAAAGACTTGCAGTTTATTAAAACATTGCATGGTGTTTGGATTGGTTGTAGTTTTGCTGTTTAAATACATAATACTTTTGTTTATTCTTCAGGCTAGTAAAACATGCTGGTTGTCCAGTTAATATTTTTTTAATAACATAGTAGTGGATGTATAAATAAAGGAGTCCATCGAATTCAACCTATTTACTTTTCCCATAAGCCTGCCTACAGTTGATCCATTGAAATGCAAAAAAAAACATTCAAACAGTAAACTTAAGAGTTCCTGGATCAACAAGAACTTGGTGTATTAAAGGGGAGTTTAAAGCAAATTTTCCCATTCCAATTATCTTAATCTGCCCATCCAGATAGGCAGTTCTTTGGACATTGTGTAAATGTTGGGGGAATGGCACAGGAACATCAAGCAAGGTGGGTACACACCAAACCATATCCGGCCGAGTGCCCGAACACTTGATTGGGACAAAAGTCCCCCGTGGTGAACTCATCTAAAGGGCATGTCCACCCCAAAACTAAGAATTTAACCCACTACTGGCCTCACTGTGTAGTGTAATAAAATCCTTACCTATCCCAGCTCAAATATTCTCCTGTAATGTCTCTGTAAGTCCAAAAAATGGCCACCAGAGAGCGTGCAGGGAGGGACATTGTTTCCGCCTCTGAGGCTTCTTTCAGAGGTTTTTGGCTGCTCAGAGCAGCCCTCCCCCCCCTCTCCCTCACGTTTTCCTCTCCCTCCCCTAGTGTAAAATGCCCTTGTGGTTGTAGGGCTTCCTCCCCCAGCCCCAACCGCATTATTCTTATTTCCAGAAACTCTCCCGAACTCTACTTACCTTCCCTCTCTCCTCCGGTGTTCTAAACTGCCGGCAGCCGTCTCCGTGATTGGCTGCCTCTCAGCCAATAACAGACGCGGCTGCCGATCTGCCCCCTGCTTGCAGTTTCATGCAAGCAGAGGCCGCGGCAGTTCAGCGGAGGGGAGGAAAGAGGTATGGTAAGTAAAGATCGGGGGAGTTTCGGACTTAAAGGGCATGTCCACCCTTATAAAACAATTTCTACATCTAATAGTATGCCTTCCCCAACCCATATAAAATATTTTAAGAAAGTGCCCCGATTTACTTACCTTCCCTCTCTCTCCGACGCACTGCCCAGCCTTCTGCTTGCAAGACACTGCAAGCAGGGGGCGGGACTGCCAGCCGCGTCCGTGATTGGCTGAGAGGCAGCCAATCATGGACCCGGCTGCGGCTTCTCAGAATGCTGGGGAGAGAGGGAAGGTAAGTAGAGTTCAGGGGACTTTCTTAAAATGTTTTTTAGCAGTTGGGGCTGGGGGAAGAAATACTAATAAATGGCCGGTTTTCTATGGTAGGGGGAGGTATCGCACAAATGGGAGGGAGAGGGAGGGGAGAAGGCTGCAGTGCGCATGCCAAAACTTCTTCCGGAGGCGAGACAGGAGGCAGAGTCCTATATGGACTCTGCTATCCTCTGATGGGCAGTTTTTAGGACTTTGGGGGGGGGGACTACAGGAGAACCATATGGAGCTGGGTGTGAGGTAAGGATTTTATTACACTACATGGTGAGCCATTAGTGGGGGGGATTATAGTTTTGGGGGTGGACATGCCCTTTAATAAAAATGCAGTTTGGGCCGGGGGGAGGGAGAGATTAAATAGAAGTGGTCCAAATGCAGAATATTGCGGCACACCACTTTTTCTCAGTCCATAGCTCCATTGACAAATACTCTTTGTACACAATGGATTCTTTATCTATTTGCAAATATGTTTTAAAGGGTATGTCCACCCACAAAAATAAACTTTTATATGTTCTTTATTTAATAGCACCAACCTCAAACGCCATGTTCATTTTTCTAAAATCATTGCTTTGCCCGATATTTATGAGATATATATCAGGCTGCCTTCTGCTCCACTTCCTCTTTAGCTGACCCGCGCTGCAGCTTAGAAAAAAAGTTTCTTCCTTGCCGGACGGCCGCCAATCAGAAACAGCAGTGCTGGTAGCTGCAACAGTGATCCTGGATGTCTTCTGTATACATAACTTTACAGCTGCGATTGGTTGATAGGGAAAAGAGGGCGGGATCCAGGGGTCAGATCATTACTGATGCAACTTCCTCGTGGCTCACTGCTGGATGTTAACAGACATGCGCAAGAACATGATAAGAACGAGGGCAAGGTAAAGTAACCTGTCTCTGTTCATCACTGTATTGGTCATGCTGCAGGATTAAGCCAGCTACAAAGGTCTGTAACTTTTGAACATGCTGAAAGTTGTTTTGGAACACTTATTTGGGCCAAAGAAATATAGAAAGTTTTGGGCGTGGGCAGCCCTTTAAGGCCAATTGACTGTATTTGTACATTAAACTCCTCAAGATCCTGAAAGGAAGAAATTTTAATGCACTTTAATTGCCTTACTTAAAGGAAAAGTTTGGTGGGGAAAATATTATTTTAAAATTCTTAGTAAATGCCTAGTTATTCAACATATTTTCTTCCATTTTTCCTGTAACAGTCCTTGCCACACTATCTTGGAATGTTCCTAACAGTAATTTTTACTGATTGCTGTTGGATGGGTCAAACATGCTCACATCTCTACTGACCAAATGAACTAACCCAGGCGCTGGGTCAAGGGCAAGACCATAATGGTCTCACTAGGGTCCTGCAAACAGGAATTCAGTATTTCGGAAGGGTTTATTATACACTGACAAAATGCTGAAAGAATGGATAAATACTACCCTTTTTTCTTAAAAGTATGTGTAAATGTTAAATGTAAGATAGGATCTAGACTAAGAGAGTTACTGCTATTAAATCTCATAGTCCATGCACCTAATGGCCATGCACCCTAATCCCAATATTAACATTTGGGTTTTTTATAGAGCATTTTCTTAAATTAGGAGTCCGGAGCTGGCGGGGGACCCGGCACGAGCTTCCAATCCTGATAGGAAGACATCACATGACTGCACATCAGTCATTGGTTGGTAGATAGGTGAGCTGTAAACACGGGCAGCACACGCTGCGCACCAGACACTGCTGCTGCGCCTGTGTGTGTGGTCACGTGGGTGCTATGCTGCTGGTTTCCCGGTGCCTGGATCCGCCTTGACTGTGCAGCCTCGCAGGAGTGACTGATGGCTTATAACCTTTCCAACCCCAATCAATGTCGGGTCTTCCTCCTACTGCTAGTTTGTTTGACTGCCATTTTATCTTATATTTTTTGTAAAAGCGTGTGCCAATGGGGGGGGGCGTTTATGCTGTAGTGATGACTGTGCCGAAAATGTCTGTAATGGGGAATATTTGTTGTTTGTTGGGGGTTGTGCTGGTAATGTCAGGGGGATGTGCTGGTGGTGCCAGGGGGGTGTCGTGGTGCAGGGGGAGAGTGCTGGTGATGCCAGAAGTGTGTGGTGTACAGGGCAGGATGTGCTGTGGTGCCAGAGCGAGGTGTGCAGGTGGTGCCAGAGGAGGGATATGTGCTGAACCAACTGTTACTGTGTCATGGGGGTGGGGGGATTTGTGTGATGGTGGTGCAAGGGGGTGTTCTGTGCCAAAACTTTGTAACTGTGCCAAGGGGGGTGGGTTGGTGAGAATATAGTGCAATAAAAAGGCAAAATGTACTATTATTGCTAAGCGGCAGGGTGATATGCCAAATAAGTTGTGTCATGGGGGGCTGTGTGCTGGTGGTGCAAATGAGGGGGTGGGTGTCAAGAAATGGTTTGTTAATGTACAAAATAAAGATGTTAGGGGGGGGGAAAAATCTGACTTGGGCCCCATTTGGTCTTAATATTATATAGTATTCCCATGCAAACCAGAAATACAGTATATGTATTAATACCATAATCTCAATATTATATAGTATTCCCATCCAACCAGAACTACAGTATATGTATTAATACCAGTAATTTTCAATATTATATAGTATCCCTGTACCAACCAGAACTACAGTATATGTTATAATACCAGTAATTCTCAATATTATATAGTATCCCTGACCAACCGAAACTACAGTATATGTATTAATACCAGTAATTCTCAAATTGTTGTTTTAGAACTTATCCAGCCCACATTTAAAGCTATTTAATGAACTTGCCATATCAAATCTGCTAGAAGACAGTTCCATAGTTTCACCTTTCTCACTGTAAAAAACCTTTCCTAACCTCAAGATGAAGATTCTTCTAATCTTAAAGGATGTCCACAAATCTTCTGATATGAGGTACTGGTGAACAATACACCAGAGAGTTAGAGAGTTTTTTATAAGGCCCATTAATATATTGTATAAAGTGATCATATCCCCGTGTAATCGCTTCTTCTCCAATGTTAACAGCCCTAACTTGCCTAATTGCCTGCATAGTCTTAAACCGTCTGTTCCATTTGTTATTCTGGTTGCCCTTCTCTGAACTGCTTCTATTTCCAAGATGTCCCTTTTGTATATGGAATTCCAAAAACTGCACCACATATCCAAATGATGTATTACCATATACAAAAGGGACATCTTGGAAATAGAAGCAGTTCAGAGAAGGGCAACCAGAATAACAAATGGAACAGACGGGTTTAAGACTATGCAGGCAGATTAGGCAAGTTAGGGCTGTTAACATTGGAGAAGAAGCGATTACACGGGGATATGATCACTTTATACAAATATATTAATGGGCCTTATAAAAAACTCTCTAACTCTCTGGTGTATTGTTCACCAGTACCTCATATCAGAAGATTTGTGGACATCCTTTAAGATTAGAAGAATCTTCATCTTGAGGTTAGGAAAGGTTTCTTTACAGTGAGAAAGGTGAAACTATGGAACTGTCTTCTAGCAGATGTGATAATGGCAAGTTCATTAAATAGCTTTAAATGTGGGCTGGATAAGTTTCTAAAACTAAAACATATTGAGAATTACTGGTATTAATACATATACTGTAGTTCTGGTTGGTACAGGGATACTATATAATATTGAGAATTACTGGTATTATAACATATACTGTAGTTCTGGTTGGTACAGGGATACTATATAATATTGAAATTACTGGTATTAATACATATACTGTAGTTCTGGTTGGTATGGGAATACTATATAATATTGAGAATTACTGGTATTAATACATATACTGTATTTCTGGTTTGCATGGGAATACTATATAATATTAAGACCAAATGGGGCCCAAGTCAGATTTTTGCCCCCCCCCTAACATCTTTATTTTGTACATTAACAAACCATTTCTTGACACCCACCCCCTCATTTGCACCACCAGCACACAGCCCCCCATGACACAACTTATTTGGCATATCACCCTGCCGCTTAGCAATAATAGTACATTTTGCCTTTTTATTGCACTATATTCTCACCAACCCACCCCCCTTGGCACAGTTACAAAGTTTTGGCACAGAAACCACCCCCTTGGCACCACCATCACACAAATCCCCCCACCCCCATGACACAGTAACAGTTGGTTCAGCACATATCCCTCCTCTGGCACCACCTGCACACCTCGCTCTGGCACCACAAGCACATCCTGCCCTGGTACCACCAGCACACCTTCTGGCATCACCAGCACATCTCCCCCTGGCACCACGAGCACCCCCCTGGCACCACCAGCACATCCCCCTGACATTACCAGCACAACCCCCAACAAACAACAAATATTCCCCATTACAGACATTTTCGGCACAGTCATCACTACAGCATAAACGCCCCCCCCCCATTGGCACACAGCTTTTACAAAAAATATAAGATAAAATGGCAGTCAAACAAACTAGCAGTAGGAGGAAGACCCGGACATTGGATTGGGGTTGGAAAGGTTATAAGCCATCAGTCACTCCTGCGCAGGCTGCACAAGTCAAGGCGGGATCCAGGCACCAGGAAACCAGCAGCGTAGCACCCACGTGACCACACACACAAGTGCAACAGCAGTGTCTGGTGCGCAGCGTATGCGGCCCGTGTTTACAGCTCACCTATCTACCAACCAATGACTGATGTGCTGTCATGTGATGTCTTCCTATCAGGATTGGAAGCTCGTGCCGGGTCCCCCGCCAGCGTCCGGACTCCTAATTTAAAGAAAATGCTCTATAAAAAAACCCAGAATCTTAATATTGGGGTTAGGGTGCATGGCCATTAGGTGCATGGATGTTAAATGCACTTCTTACATTTAACATTTACACATACTTTTAAGAAAAAAGGGTAGTATTTATCCATTCTTTCAGCATTTTGTCAGTGTATAAATAAACCCTTCCGAAATACTGAATTCCTGTTTGCAGGACCCCTAGTAGAGACCATTATGGTCTTGCCCTTGACCCAGCGCCTGGGTTAGTTCAGTTGGTCAGTAGAGATGTGAGCATGTTTGACCCATCCTTCTTTCAGCATATCGCAACGGTATGTTTGGACACTAGCACATAGTGTGCAAGGACTGTTACAGGAAAAAATGGAAGAAAATATGTTGAATAACTAGGCATTTAAACTAAGAATTTTAAAAATAATATTTTCCACCAAACTTTTCCTTTAAGTAAGGCAATTAAAGTGCATTAAAATTTCTTCCTTTCAGGATCTTGAGGAGTTTAATGTACAAATGACAGTCAATTGGCCTTAAAGGGCATGCCCACGCCCAAAACTTTCTATATTTCTTTGGCCCAAATAAGTGTTCCAAAACAAACTTTACAGCATGTTCAAAAGTTACAGACCTTTGTAGCTGGCTTAATCCTGCAGCATGGACCAATACAGTGATGAACAGAGACAGGTTACGTTACCTTGCCTCTGTTCTTATCATGTTCTTGCGCATGTCTGTTAACATCCAGCAGTGAGCACAGAGGAAGTTGCATCAGTAATGATCTGACCCCTGGATCCCGCCCTCTTTTCCCTATCAACCAATCGCAGCTGTAAAGTTATGTATACAGAAGACATCCAGGATCAACATGTTGCAGCTACCAGCACTGCTGGGTTCTGATTGGCGGCCGTCCGGCAAGGAAGAAACTTTTTTTCTAAGCTGCAGCGCGGGGTCAGCTAAAGAGGAAGTGGAGCAGAAGTGCAGCCTGATATATATCTCATTAAATATCGGGCAAAGCAAATGATTTTTAGAAAAATGAACATGGCGTTTGAGGTTGGTGCTATTAAATAAAGAACATATAAAAAGTTTATTTTTTGGGTGGACATACCCTTTAAAACATATTTGCAAATAGATAAAGAATACATTGTGTACAAAGAGTATTTGTCAATGGAGCTATATGGACTGTAGAAAAGTGGTGTGCCGCAATATTCTGCATTTGGACCACTTCTATTTAATCTCTCCCTCCCCCGGCCCAAACTGCATTTTTATTAAAGGGCATGTCCACCCCCAAAACTATAATCCCCCCCACTAATGGCTCACCATGTAGTGTAATAAAATCCTTACCTCACATCCCAGCTCCATATGGTTCTCCTGTAGTCCCCCCCCAAAGTCCTAAAAACTGCCCATCAGGAGGATAGCAGAGTCCATATAGGACTCTGCCTCCTGTCTCGCCTCCGGAAGAAGTTTGGCATGCGCACTGCAGCCCTTCTCCCCCTCCCTCTCCCTCCCATTTTGCGATACCTCCCCCTACCATAGAAAACCTTGGCCATTTATTAGTATTTCTTCCCCCAGCCCCAACTGCTAAAAAACATTTTTAAGAAAGTCCCCTGAACTCTACTTACCTTCCCTCTCTCCCCCAGCATTCTGAGAAGCCGGCAGCCGGGTCCATGATTGGCTGCCTCTCAGCCAATCACGGACGCGGCTGGCAGTCCCGCCCCCTGCTTGCAGTGTCTTGCAAGCAGAAGGCTGGGCAGTGCGTCGGAGGAGAGAGGGAAGGTAAGTAAAGATCGGGGCACTTTCTTAAAATTATTTTATAGTGGTTGGGGGAAGGCATACAATTAGATGTAGAAATTGTTTTATAAGGGTGGACATGCCCTTTAAGTCCAGAAACTCCCCCGATCTTTACTTACCATACCTCTTTCCTCCGCTGTACTGCCCGGCCCTCTGCTTGCATGAAACTGCAAGCAGGGGGCAGATCGGCAGCCGCGTCTGTTATTGGCTGAGAGGCAGCCAATCACGGAGACGGCTGCCGGCAGTTTAGAACACCGGAGGAGAGAGGGAAGGTAAGTAGAGTTCGGGAGAGTTTCTGGAAATAAGAATAATGCGGTTGGGGCTGGGGGAGGAATCCCTACAAAACCACAAGGGCATTTTACACTAGGGGGAGGGAGAGGAAAACGTGAGGGAGAGGGGGGGGAGGGCTGCTCTGAGCAAGCCAAAAACCTCTGAGAAGAAGCCTCAGAGGCGGAAACAATGTCCCTCCCTGCACTGCTCTTGGTGGCCAGTTTTTGGGACTTTACAGAGACATTACAGGAGAAGTATTTAGGTAAGGATTTTATTACACTACACAGTGAGGCCAGTAGTGGGTTAAATTCTAGTTTTGGGGGTGGACATGCCCTTTAAGATGAGTTCACACGGGGGACTTTTTGTCCCAATCAAGTGTTCGGGCACTCGGCCGGGATATGGTTTGGTGTGTACCCAGCCTTGCTGATGTTCCTGTGACATTCCCCCAACATTTACACAATGTCCAAAGAACTGCCTATCTGGATGGGCAGATTAAGATAATTGGAATGGGAAAATATTGCTTTAAACTTCCCCTTTAATACACCAAGTTCTTGTTGATCCAGGAACTCTTAAGTTTACTGTTTGAAGTGTTTTTTTTGCATTTCAATGGATCAACTGTTAGGCAGGCATTATGGGAAAAGTAAATAGGTTGAATTCGATGGACTCCTGTATTTATTAACATCCACTACTATGTATTAAAAAAATATTAACTGGACAACCAGCAATGTTTTACTAGCCTGAAGAATAAACAAAAGTATTATGTATTTAAACAGCAAAATCTGCACCAAATCCAAACACCATGCAATGTTTTAATAAACTGCAAGTCTTTAATCAGTTTAACCTGCTACCAGTTAGTGGTTTTAATAAATGCAGCATGTCAGGCCTGTGGCAGTGCTTGAAAATATGTTGACTTAAGAGGTTTTTTTTTTAACTTTGAAAGTATATCGAATGATTTTCTATTTTACGCCAAAACATTGCAGTAGAAGCCGTGTCCTTTATCACCTCAGATTGTGTTTCAATCAATGAGAATATGAACAGCGAAAGATGATCTGTAGACCAGGTGTCTTATGCCCGTATGTGCCTCTTATACCTGGCTGTCTACAACACTTGATGTCTCTAGAACTGCTCACTGCACTTACAATCAAAAGTCAAAGACAAGGCCTCCTTGAACCATCATACCATTGCAGGTTACAACATATGCTGTGATACTTGGACACTGTCATAATGCCCCACCCCATAAAGATCTAATGGTATTCACAGCTTAGCATCTAATCTAACATGCCAATATGCATAGTAAGTACTTTGTGTTCCTCATTTTTTTTGAGGATTGCAGCGTAAACAGCTCACCTCAGGAGATGCCTTTGTACAGCTCAAAGCATCATGACAGGGGAACTAAACTGACTGCTCTCTAGTTTCTCTTCCAGTCTGCCCTCCACTTCATTAATATACATTTGCCTTTGTCAGAGATAGGAGAAGCAGAGAGCAATGTGGTATGGCAGGAGTATATGTGTGGGTATCCTTTTAAATTTTTGCTGATTTTTCTACTACATATCCTATACAATAAAACCCTAACTGCTGTGTCTATGGATTAACCACTAGAGGGAGACACATGCATACACAGAGCCACAGACACAAGACAAATATACTTACCTTACCCACTGTCCACCAATGGTAAGTACCCAGAGCGAGAACCTAAACCACCAGGTCCTCACTGCTGGAATCATTTTCTATGATTTGGAATACTTACTTCATGGCTTTGTAGTCTATTCTGTCTGCGGCTAATGAGAAGACACACTTTGTAGAAGACCAGGATCATTGGCCGGGATCACAAAGGCAGACCTTAAGTAGGTATTCCAAATCAAAGAAGAAGAACCCAGCATTAAGGACCTGTCGGTTTAGGTCCTCACCCTGGGTACTACTGACTGCTGGGTTGGTTGGAACGGGGTGGAGGTTATTATCCTGGGCTTGGAACACTTCTAGCGCTGTTAATTTAACAGGCTTAATAGAGCTAGTTAGTAAATAAATTGGCTTTATAGATAATTTAAAGCAGTTACACATTTCACCTTAATTGAGCTGTTTACAATGACAAATTTTAAAACTACTTTCAAATCTCGATAAAAAGGCAGATCATTCGTTTTAATTGAAAAAAAAAAGGGTAATAGAACCTCCTCGTGGGCAAGTTTCTCACTGCAGACATTATAGAAGAATTATTATATAGAAGATAAGGAAATATAGAAATACACAAAATACAGATCTGAGAGCGCTTGTCTGTAGCTACACGATCATCATATATGATAAAGGTAAAAAATGGCACCCAAGCACTGTCTAGTAATGTACAATGGATTCCTTAATAATTCCACCAATGACCAGACACCACACTTACACAAATGCTAAGTTCCTAAAACGTGTCAACTTTATTCAATCCATAAAAAAGTACTAAAGGTCCACAATGATGGAAAGATGAACACATGCAAATTACTATGCGTCTTAAGACGATTCCACTTCCTTAGAAAGTTTACATACAGTAAAAGTAGAAACAGAAGAATTATCGGACCACACACAGATTTCACAGCTATTTTTTGCTGTAATGAGCAAGTGTATAGAAAAATGCACTGCAGGTCAGATGTAAGGGTACATATGGATCTAATCCCTACAATTAATGTTTATTTAGAAATTTGATGTACAGAAAATTTGCACAAATGTCTCAAAGGAAATCACATGAATGAATGCTATCATAATACATCAAGGAAACAGAGGTATGGTACCATCATTTGCACTTCCAATGTGTGATCTAATATATATAGCATCAAGCCCTATTAAAGAAGATGACTGGTTAATTCAGCTAAATGTTATTGACCCTAAAAACAATGCAATGCGTATACTGTAGCAGCATTGTAAATGGTGTTTCATTCTAAAAAGATGTATTTGTACCTATTGTTTCTATGTCTGAAGACCAATGCCATAGGATGTGCACAGGATGATGGGTAGAAAAGGTGGAGCATAATTCTGGATCATGGTTTTTAATGAAAATATCATTAGAAACCCCCATTAGGCAGGGTATCAGCTCACTTGTGTTTTCTGTTTTTCAAGGTGTCAGAGGTTTATTGGATGTTTTATGTCACAAGTTTCTTAGAATATCTAGGATTGTCAATTCAGCACTCATGAACATGAATGTTACATGTAACATCACACGCGGAAGCAGTTTGACCTTCCATCGGTCCCGTGACCAATCGTATATATAGGTTTAGACAGTACAGCTGTAATGTTGGTCGCAAAATGATGGGGCCAGAAAATTTTCTAAAATGTTGGGAGGTAATAGCTTCCGCTTCAGTTTCAGTTCCCAAAAGTGTTTTCAGATTTATTTCCAGCTACAGCTGAGCCGACATTTGCAGACAAAATGCTGGGTCAGATGAATCTTAGTTATAAATGTGAATTTAAAGTTTTGGCTTCCAAATACCTTTGTGCGGCTCTTGGTGCAGGAAAAAGCTGAGGTGTTCTGCTGCTTGAGGGAGAGTTGCCAGATCACACCAAAGTTCTCCTTACTGCCACTTAACTGGTGGCACCTAGAGCTGAGATCCATGGAAGAAATGAAGCTAATTTGCTTCCTGGTATTTATTAACCCAAAGCTTGACTTCAGAAACAAAAGCCCTGTACTTCCATCCTGTACATTGAAGTATCCCCAAGGAACAACTCCACCCTCATAATGTCATTGTTTTGAAAGAATAGAGCCTTAAAAATATGAATCCTACCTTGTCGCCTGGAATATGTAGCTTAGTCCTACAATGCTCCTGGATGCCTCCTAGAAGGTAAGGGTGTGTTAACTGCTATATTTGTTCATGCCCTTCAGCAATTTAATGAGCTGGTTATAAGCTTGAGCATGCTCAGAGGAGGCAGTTAAGGAATAAGCAGTCATTGGCTGTAATGTCAACGGTCATATCCATAATTGACAGTTCCTAACTGGAACAACCAGGCAGCAGAAACAGGAAGGACAGGACATTGTTTAGCATTTCAAGTTAGTCTTATTTATTTCAGGTTTCTAGCCATCTATTTTGGGGCTTGGGGGTGATTTACTGATACAGAATTTTTCTATATACACACATTCCATATGTTTAGTAGATCTTACAGATTCCGTTTGATCTGCACCTAGTCCTGAGATCAGTAGGTGTGTGGCAGCCACGAACAATCTTCACTATACTCAGTAAAGGTAATTTTGTTTGGGGCTGCTCCATACCTACAGATGTCGGTCAGTCCCAGGGTTGGCAGATTTCCCCCCACGCACACCTCGAGCAGGAGGGGGTTGGTCTGTGACATCACTGTGATGTCACGGTGGGTGGGAAGGCTTGTGTATGCAGTTTAAGGATTGGGACCTCTCTTATCCTGAACAGCTACATGTAAATCCAAATGTGGTCAGTAAAAGTCATATTCAACAAATAAACCTACAAAACAGCAAAGTAATATAGAAAATAATATATATAAAATGTAAAATATTTGCAGAATCTGTGATGAAGGAATACCTGGGGCATCTGAAAGACTCATCATACCTACATGTACAGTATTAAAAAAAACACATCAAACTGAATGGTCTGTATACAAAGATCTATAAACGTCTTTGTATATAATTATCTGTAAGTAAATCAGCTAAGGATACAGCCTGCACATGTGTTCACCCCAGGTATCTCTGGTTTGCTCCACTCATGCGACCAATTGCCAAAATAGAAATAGGAAAAGATGGAGAACCTGGAAGTTCAACAACACCATAAAGTATGTCAAACATGCTTTATTTAGTTCTCCACACAAATAGACCTAAATAAAGCACATTTGACATACTTTATGGTGTCGTTGAACTTCCAGGATCTCCATCTTTTCCAATTTCTATTTTGGCAATTACCTGTAAGTGTCCCTGTCCCTCAAGGCACGAGATCAAATCCAAAATGCCGGGCCAATATAATTATAGAGAAAATAAGGTAGTCAGGGCCCCACAGACTTTAAACCACCCCGACCAGAAGATATACCAATTTTAGGTGGCATGAGATATTTAATAACTTTAGTTGCATGTAGGAACATCTGCATTTTAAATTCCACTGAATAAGCACTTAAATTTCATGATAATTATTAGAAATATCAAATAATTAATGGTATTTAAACCTAAATTTATTTTGAAATTCAGCTGGCTTTCAGCATTTTACTACTCAGTCCTCACTTCCTGGTGTCCAGTTTTACCACTGATAATATAGAATTTGCCAGCAATCTAAAAATTTAAAGCAAACGTTTAAAAAAAGAAAACAATAAAAATAGTTACAATTTCTAGTCAGTCCTATTTCATATTGGGACCTACCATAATATTACTAATTGGTTTTACTCTGGATTCTCCATTCAATATTTAATTTTGATAGAATTTCTAAGCAAAAATAAATAATAAAAACTGAGCTTGATACCCAAAGATCCCCGACCATGCAGTCTTCTTTGCATACGAATATATTCATTCTTAACAGTCTTTTCAATCTAGATGCCAATTTTTACTTAGTTTGCACATTCAACTGAGGTTTAAAGGCATTTCTGCTGAAGATTAAGTCCAGGTGATATTGCCGACCTGGAATTAGGATATCTTTGTTTTTATCCAAGTTATGTTATCACTAAGCCAGTCACTTGGACACCTGTGCCAATGGTGGAATCTGCTCCTAATATATGTTTTCTTTACATGTTGGACATTCAAGTTCTGGTTTGGTAAAAACAACACAATAGAGGTCCCTCTGTTTAGCCCAACTTGTTTCTAAATGTCAAACATAAGAAGGTAACACTGGTATGATCTGCAAAAGTGGCATGATCCATTGGCAGAAACCAATAATAAAGAATAGAATTGGCTAGAAACCATTACTAGAAAAATGCTGAAACAATACATTATGGGCTGGTACACATGGGTTTATATTTTTGCCCAATCGACTGTCTGTCAAGAAATATCACCCATGATTACCGTCCAATGATTTTCTAGCAATTTTTTAGGCAAGATCAAAAGTATCGTACATATTACATATTGGTAATTTTCATTGTATCAACAGGTGGTACAGGTTGGTATAGATGATCAGGCCTATAATTTCAATTGACAGATTTACTAATATATGGCGGATCGGCTTAAAGTAAAAAGGGATACAAATGATATTGCAACACGTGTGTACCAGATGTTAATTGTATGAAATAATACAAATATTGATCACTACATCTGTTGGATAAAATTTTGGGGTGTTTGTATGTCTGTGTACCAGCCCTAACAAATACAGTGTAGGGTGTTTAAGAGACAGTAAAACAAAAAAACAAAAACCAAGGCATCAAAAGTAGAAAAATACCCTTTAATATCCAAGTGGCACTTGGGATATAAATACAATTATACATATTCAGAATTCCTTGTCATTGGCTTCATATAATACGGGATGTAATTTTAATGGATATTCCTGTCTAGGGGTTAAATAACAGACTAGTCATACTTGAAGGCAAACATTATCTTTAGGTCCTTTTGTCCCTTCTTTGGTTTCTGCAATGCAGTTTTCGGACAATTTATAGAATTCCCTTTACATTCTTAAAGTGGTGCTAACCCCATTTGGGGAGGTCTATGCAGCTCATTCTAACGCAGCATCTGTAAGGACTACACCAGAGGTCTACATCCACAAGCTAATTGCTGGCTCTGAAAGAAACCACTTGCTCGCTGCCACCCGACTCCATTCGCTAGTTAAATTATGGAGGACGGTTCTAAGCAGTGACAGTAAACGAGGCTATGCTGTCACACAGCAGCTCACTCAATACTGCAGAAGCAGAGACTGACACTTGTGTCCCAGATACCTGCTGTTTGGTTTAAACAGTGACCTGCATTGGTAGATCTGCTTCAGAATGGAGCATCAGCATGTCAATAGATATTGAAATTATTATAACCAGGTTCAACTGCAATTGATACTGCAAAAAAACAACGATACGCGATGTAGCTTTTTAAAGGCTAATAAAGTTAGAAAATCCATTTATATACCAAGGCGAAAGCCCCTTTAATAAACAGCAATGGTTTATCAGTTTGTAGTAGTGAAAGGGGTTAAACCTTTGAAGTTCTTTTTAGCTGAGCAACTGAACAGCCCATTGCAATCAATCTTGGTTCTTTTTTTTCTCTATTACTCCCCCTATCCCCACGGCCTGCTCTCTCTCTCTCTCACTGTGTTCCTTTCCTTCTCTGGCTGATAAGATTCTTTCCCATACACAGTCAGCAAACATAATGCAATATTTCAAGAGTTATAGCCAGCAATAATTATAAAAGATAGGTTTCTGAGAAACCACTGATCATTCTTTTCAAGCACTCCCACAATGTTGCCGAGAAGTCCCCACCGTAACCTTTTTCCTCTGTACCCCAGTTCCCAAGAAACTGACACAAAAACAAAAAGAAATCTCACACTCCCACTTCAAACTTTTCTCTACATTCAAAACTGTTGCAACGTCGTCTGGACAGACCTAGAAAAATAGCGAAGATCTAGAGTTGAATAAGATGAGAAAGCTCCAAATAATTGATAATGTTGTGTTTGCTCTACATGGTGATGTACAATAAAAGGGCAGATGCATTTCATGGTCTATGAGTATTTGTATTGTACCTGGGCAGGAGAAAAATGAATGAAATATTTGGTTGGTGTTTCATGCTCTGCTCATACACTGCTGAATGAAGCTATTCAGCACTTCGGAATATGGATGTTACTATAAAAAATGGTAACTAGAGAACCAATTTGCATTCACATTCAGATCTGAGCAGTGAACAGAGAAGTGTTATCATTCAGTATCTCAATGAACTGATCTGCCCATTTAGCTTCTTATGTGGCCCCACAGCTGCATATACTGCTAAGGGCTCGCACACATGGGCCAGCTAAATCCAGATTTTCCTGTCAACAGATGTACTGTTGATACTGTTCGATATACTAATTTGTACTCAGTCTGATTGGTCTAAATATCATTCAAGATGGAGCAAAAATATTAGACTACGCGTGTTACATAAAGCAGTTCATTCTCCCCATCCTGCTCTGCTGCATTCCCTTCTCACCTACATTTTGTCCTGTTTAATATTAACCACTGTACAGATGTTTAGTCCTGTAGATAATGTTTAAGCAAGGGCATGCACACAAAAGCAGCTTTAATTTGCAGTAGTTGCACTGCATTTGAACATGCAGAATATTAATGGCCCATAATATGACACATGGTGATACACTTTAAACACAAGCACCTTCAGTTCTTTTTTTACTGATCTTACTCTCTTACCAGGAATATTTCTGGGCCTCCCCGTGGGCCCCTAAAGCAAAAGCCATCCGGGACCCTAGATAAGTCAGTAGAAAAGTACCTCCTGTAACTCCCAATGGCCGCCATGCAATAATTGATTTCTCATTATGAGAATTAATGAGTATATATTATTATAGATACAAACCCTGCATTTTCTGAGCCATAACAAATTTAAGGAGAGTGTTTGATGAAAGATCGCTCTGATACATGGGAAGCACAGAAAGGATTGACACAAGACCTGCCTTTTTAAACAACAGCCTATGAGTGAGAATAGACCATCTAGTACATCTATCCTGGGTGATCAGCCTGACAAATACTGTGTCTAAGGTGCCACAGAACAGACACTCTTTGGGCCTTTTTAAAGGCGAGAGGGACAATGTACGCACTCTCTTCATCTCATACCATTAAATCCTTTTATTACATCTATACAGATTCCTGTTAATATCAGGCCAATTACTGCTGTAACATTAACTGCAAGTCCGATGTAGCAGAGTTAGTGACATCACAGAACAATAGAACGTTTGGTCCCACACTAGTAGAATGTTTATCTAAATGATGTCATAGAAAGCATCAATAAAATGCATTTAGCCTGTAAAGCATTAGGAACTATACCAACTCAATTAATAATTTAGAGCAGAGCCGGTTTCAGTGGTGGACTAAGGCTTTGAAAAATCCAAATACACAGAATTATGGCATTGCTGCTCTCCTATTCCTTCTTACAAAATACACACAAGACAGTGTAGAGGGAATCACTGAAGATCACTCACATCAAATAAAAAAAAACAAAAAACATTCTATTAAGAACAGAGAAAAAGGCTGAACAGACACAAAACCTGTAAAGCTGCAGCTAGTGGTGGTTGCCCTAAACATTAAAATCAGAGTTGTGGCTCATTGCAGGTAGACCACAACCCTGAGCGGTAGCTTCAAAAGTCTTTATTATAACCCACCACTGTTCATCTTTTCTCCAGAGAAAAACCCTTGATCTCCAGTGAGATTGTATAATTACATTCCAGCAGTTCCCTGCCTAGTAAAGGTACCGAGGTAGCAATAAACGTGGGGGTTTCATTTCTCGGTTGGGGACATAGGAAATATCACAAACATCATAATTTTATAATTAATGCAACATTTATATATAATAATATATATCATGGAATGTATTTTTTTGTAAATGCTACATTTGTGGTATGCTATTTCATTGTGTAATTTTCTTTAATATCACCTTAAAGTCAAATATGCCTTAAAACAGTTTCTGTCCCTTTAATTTGAGAAGAAAAAGAGGACACACTGTGCAGTAGAAAACCGTGAGAAAAGATTTTTTCCAGCCAATGTAGGGTTAATGAGCAAGACCATATGTACAGCCTGCCCCCTAGTGGCTGAACATTATTTCCTTAAGACCGCAAATTTAGGTGATAGGGTGAGAGATATTGCTAATAAGGTTATTCTGATGTGCTACATTACAATAACTATAAATAAAATAAAATCCAGTCATTTCAACATAGACCTTAATTGTTCTGTTCCCCCAATACAGCAAACCCTGCAAATCAACTATTTCTTATAGATTTACTAAACTCATAGATAGTTGATTTTTTTTAGAAATAGGTATGACTAATAATTACCGTCAGCTGAAGTACAGCTGGCTGATGATTCAGCATGTGTTAAAAGGATTTAGCAGCCTGATATAGTGTTTGCCGGTATCCTCCCTTAGTTTTGTTAAGTTAGACACAGCCCAAGGGTAAAAATGCCACCTCCAGCTTAAAAAAAGCTAACCTGACCTAACTGTATCATCAGAGTTTAAATTCTGCAGCATGGGGGAAGTGTTGCTGTGATTTGTGAATTTCACTCACCATCAGAAGAGATTTGCTCAATAATAAAAATAGAATTTATGATCTATTCCTTTTTTTACTGTTCTAGTGAAATCCTGTACCACTTTGTGTAATTACAAGATGGGAAATATTTAACCCAGCAACGCACATGTAAGGTCAAGTTTTGCAATTATTAACCATATCGGGACAGAGAAACTAAAAGAAACAGAGACATTAAACAGAATTTTGTACATTCTCAGTCTCCTATAAAACCAAAGGCGAGGTTATATGAAACGGTTAGTTGGTAAGATATAATTGTTAGTTTATGTTTCAGTCAACTTGCTATTCCTGAAATCTGCTGCTATTATTTTGCAGTCACCCGTTACTTCTTTTTTGTACTGCTCATATATTTGGCACCAATGTACTTTGATAGCTGGGGACATATGTTTACAAGGATTGCCATCACTTAGGGTTTAAAGGGAAGAGGTGGAAACCCTTTTGCTAAAAGTGTATGATGCCCTTTTGGTCTTTTTATCAGTATAAATACAAATATATGAGTGGACAAACACCCAATAATATGAATGTATATAAATATATATAATTAAAAAATATAAATATTAAACACATTATACATACAAGTAAAACAAGCTGTTTCATTAAAAGCATTTATACGCAATATATACACACACACAATGATTCATTCAGACCCTAAACACTTAAATCACATTTCATAATAAACAAAAAATCTGTTTTTGTGACCCAAGAACTATAATATCTATAAAAATAGAAAATTAGTCCACATCTGTGATAATCAACCCTTAAAGGGAATGTCCACCCTTAAAATAAAAAACTGGCGACTTTTCAGTTATCTGCCCGCAACCCAAACTGCTATTTTTAACATTTTATTACATGCATTTGTAACCTGATATTTAAAGATAAGTTCTATTCCTTTACGGCAAAGGTATCTATCTCCTCCATCTGCTCAATGAGCTTTTTATAAGCTTGAGCGTGTGCAGAGGAGGCAGCAGGTAAAACAGCAATCAACCATTGGCTGTAATGTCAGTTGTCACATCCTTGATTGACAGCATGGAGGGAGAAGCCAGTTACTCTTCCAGAATGGAGACAATAATTATCCTTAAATATCTGGTTAGTTATGTAGATAATAAAGTGCAAAATACATGAGTTGGGGTTGGGGGCAGGTTACTGACAACTGATCATTTTTTTTTTTTTTTAAAAGTGAATAGGTTGGACTTAATGGACGTATGTCTTTATTCAATCTCAATTACTATGTTACTATGTAAACAAATATACACTTGTAGGGGTGCACTGTGCATCCACTGTACATCTAGAAAAAGTGCAGCAGGCCTTTATAAGCAGATGCTCTAATGCTCATTTAATTGCTCTTCCTTTCAATCTTTATACATAGCGACTACAGAGACAGGAATTGGGGGGTCAATGCTGTATGTAAATATGGGGTATGAATAGACACCACAGCATTTATTGCACAACTCAGGGTAAGCAAGAAATATAGTCAGACAAATGCATGTATAAACAATGCACAGTACATACATAGATGCTTTGAATTGCTGCTGCTGCTAGAGTCTTAGCCGGCTATTATAAGGATGATAAGAGATGAAATTCCAAGCAGCTGGAAGGCTGTGATTTTTTAAAATAATATAGCACAAAAGAGAGATTAAGGTCTTAAATTGTTGTATCACTAACACTACCAATAACAATACATTTCATGTAAACAGGAAAAAAATGTGTTGTTGCTTGGAAGGAAAAGAATCCTGAAACTTCCAGTTACTGGCAAAGGATTGATGGTAATTTAATTCTTTGTATTGATATGGCAACTTTAGGTGTCCTGATCAGAAAAATATTTTTTCTGGGATTATGTTGGAAGATGTTTTTAATGTATAAATATAAATATATAACATAGACAGACAGACCAAAACTATGGATTCCAGATCAACATGCATTACCATGAACTTCCCATGTGTCAATGTGGATCTTTCTATATTAACAGAACAGCTGCTGTCAATTAAGCTAGATGACAGAAGACATTTACAAAAATAATTTCATAAAAAATGGTCAATAAGACCAGAGCTCTGTGCAGGAGACCAGAAACAGGGATTAGGATCTGTTTGCCTTGGAATACATTTTCCTTTCATTAACCCATGGCAGTTAAAATGGTAAAAATATATATATATTCCTGTTCAACAGCCATCCGGCCCATTGTTTCCAACCATTTTTTTTTTTGTATTTCTGGTCGATAGCAGGTGATGTGCTGGTAAATCTCGATCGATTGTACATATTTTTATGTGCAAATGATTAGTCGGAAGGAATATTTACTCGCTTCCCATCCACTCCCCTCCATAATGGACAGGGATCTGCTAATGGGTACCAGCCCTAAGATTGGGTCAGGTTTTATTTTTCCTGTTCGCCCAAGCCTTTTCGCCTCCCTCCATTTGTATTGTCTGTCATTGATTCTCAAGGCAACATCTCCTGAATGTCTCAACATGCAAGTCCTTCAGTTAGGATCTCTGCTCACACCACCCCTTTGCAGATACACACATGGGAACCCACTAGACTAGATTTCCAGCAGATTCTCTGAAAGTCAGGGATAGGAGGCAAGCACGCCATTAGCAGAAGCTCAATTTCACAATGAACAAATAATTTCATGCATGGAAATGGCTGGAAGTTGATGTAGAAGCGATGTGAAGTGAAATCTTTGGGGGAGAGAAAGCCTTTTGAGAAACATAATTGAGTAAATGAAGTCTAAGTGTTCATTATACAGATGACTGCTTTTGTCACCGTGTCATTTGCATACTTACAATTTCTGTCTCCTATTGATTTCTCCTTAGAAGTCGGATCATTCTGCAGCAATTTCTGAAAGCACCAATGATTAATCATAAAACGGTGTTATCGGGCTCATTAGGACTCAGGAATTTGGGCGAGAATTTGCTGAGCTTGTGATGTTTTGACATGAAACCCTTTCACCTCCACATAAAACCTGTAAAAATACATTTTATTAAACATACTGTAGAAAAGCACATATCCATCAAAGAATCTGTATATACATACATTGTAGATTCTAGGAAGACATTCTATTTTTCAGGCCCTTACTTCCTTTTCAGAATAGTGTAAAACTCTGACCACAGCCCATGTAACAGGGAGCAAAATGTATCCAAAATAGTAAACAAAGGTAAGTAAAAGTGAACTGAATAACCAGCTAGTTCACTCAAACTAATTCTTAATATTTGTCTTTTCACTTTCAGGTTTGCATAACTCCTATAAACAGCTTAATATTAATTATGTATTCATAGTGATTTCACATGTAAAAGCAATGACTGGTTTATGATATTTTAAATGAGTCTACCAAGATGGAGGCTACTCAAACAAGTATACACACTATTGGGGTGATGTACCTAGCATCAGATAAAACCCGTAATAACCCGTGTATAGTGGTTGTGGCAGTCACACAAAATTTAAAAATCTTAAAGGAGCAAGCAATGTACCGAATGTTCACATGACGTGAATTGCTTGACATTTCCAGATACCAAGATTTTAAACACATCCAAAATTAAGACTGAAATCATGAGCTATACAGTTATGCAAATGGATAAGGGTGGCCATGCTGAGAATTTGTGGAACTGGCTATACCACAACCATAGAGCTTATGAGTGATTGCCAATCTTTCAGAGGCCGAGTGCCCAAACTGCAACCCAAAATCCCACTTTTTATTACATAGTGCTAACATGATCATTTAACCCGAATACAGAGTTTTTACTTTAGAAAAAACAACTCAAATAGACACAGACCAGATAGTAGATAGAATTGATTATAGATTACCTATTAACCACAGGAGTTTGAGATCTAAAACTGTGACCATTAACCCTACTTTATTAGACAGGAGTTTGAGATCCATAACAGGGACTCAAGCAGAGCTGAATGTTATAGCATGTGACCTCTCTCTGCTACAGACAGCCTCTACACTTTCTCTCTGGCTTTCTGGTAACAAACTCTGGTAAACTCTGCTGTGCATAAGTGCCCACAGAGAGGGTTCAGAGTGCCACCGGTTCACCACCACTAGCTTATGAAATATGTTTGCCAACACTTTTCATCTGCTGTAACCAATCATATGTTATTTAACTGCAATAGTCCAGCAAAAACTAAAATCTGATTGGTTACTGCAAATTAAAAACAAGGCAACATTTGCCCCTTACACATGTCTGTCATAATTCACAGCAGACACCATATTAATTAAAACTGTGTTTATATTTTAGATTATACAAATATGTTATCAAAAATCTTCCTATCATCCTGCTCTGGTCTAACAGATCAGCTATTATTTTGAAAAAGAAAAATATTAAAAACTGGTTCTTAATCTTTTTTATCCTGTTTACAGTACGTTCCTCATGACAAGAGTGATCTAACATAAACACATATTATTTGCACACACTATTAGGCCAAAAACCAACAGTATTTCAGTACAATCACCAAAACTGCTTTACTGGGGGTAAAATAATTTCTTACATTTAGTCAAATGGCAACAATGTAATGGATCCTGATCAGCCAAAAGTTATGGGTCAAACAAACCAGAATCTTGCAAAATACCAGATTTGTTGCATTGTTAATGAGTGAACTTATTCCCCATCTTTGACAGTTGAGAAAGATGACATCACGAGGGACTTCTGATTAAAATGATATACTGCTTTTTTAAAATAAATTTATACTTAACCAAGGATACACCTGCCTCAAATAATTGTAATCTTTCACTACAGCAAGTCTTCTATTTTCCTGTCCGTCTATTACCCACCTTAGTGCACTGGGTGCCATGGGTGAAGCATGCCCAAGTTAGTGGCTTTGTGAAGAAAATGGATTAGAAATAACTAGACATCTTGAATTTATATGTGTACGGTATATCTTTGGTTAGGAATTACTTAAAATGGCAAGTGATACAGCGCTGGATTCAGTAGTTTCTGGCCTATAAATTAGAAAAAATGCTAATTTCAAGTTAAAAATTAAAATGGTAACACAAAAAGTTGTGTGACTACTGTAACTGGTGTAAAGGCAAATATATGTGTAAATTGGTGTTGGATTATTATTATTTGCAACACTCCACCCATTAGTCAGGCTCTGGACACAACTGGGGGAGGGCTGGGTAAGAAGGGTTGCCAGTGATCGATGGCTAGGTCCGCACCCTGGGTATTTTTATTGGGGGGGATTTAAATCAGTGGAACACATACCGGCACTTCCGGGTTAGCGTGATTTTGCTGTTATCATATATACTCAAGTATAAACCGACTAGAGTATAAACCAAGGCACCTACTTTTACCTTTGAAAGGAGTAAAAGTGTTTAACTTGAGTATAAACCGAGGGTAGAAAATAGGACCACAACTGCCTTCTGATTCTGTTTTTTTTTGAGGCTTTAGTTGCCGTTTAAATGGACAGCAGAATTTCCATACAGTAGTCCCATACAGTAATAGCCAAATCCAGTATGGCTATTACTGTATGGGACTGCTGTATGGAAATTCTGCTGTCCATTTAAAAGGCAACTAAAGCCTCAAAACAATACAGAATAAGAAGGCAACAATAGATACCATCCTCCTTCTGATTCTGTATTGTTGTTAGGCTTTAGTTGCCCTTTAAATGGCAGAAGTCCCATACAGTAATAGCCATACTTTATTTGGCTATTACTGTATGGAAATTCTTCTGTCCATTTAAGGCAACTAAAGCCTCATTCCTTGGCACTCCAGATGTTTGGAAACTACCCCCCCCAAACTAAATGATGGGCAGTCAGCATTGGTTTTAGCTGACTGACATCGGACTGCGAGAATCTTGCCCAGATGCGGGAAAATCACGCGAGATCCGGGACGGTTGGGAGGCATGCGCCCCTCACCTCGCTACTCCAACACCTGCCCCTCACCTTGTTACTCCGACACCAGCCCCTCACCTCGTTACGGTTTCCCCCACAATCATAAAGACATACTTATATAGGGATTCCAGACGTCCGTTTTTAGCCGGATTCGTCCTCTTTTGGGAGGGTAAATCCGGGGTCCGGCCGGAATTATCAAAATCGGATGGAAAATCCGTTTTTTCAATGTTTAAAGGCAAATCGCGTTTGCGCATGCGTGGCTCCGCCCACTTACCTTGCTGAGACGACTCCTGCAAGTCCTGACACTGGAGGGAAACCCTGTGTCCTCCAATTCTCGCCAAAACATTTTCCTCTATAACAGGAAGTGCAGGGGGCGGGCACTTTGACTCCTCCTGAAGCTGCTAAAAGGAGAATTATACTCATACAGGAACTCACTTCTTTCTGGCTCCTCCCACAATCATTGTCACTGACAATTCTCCCATTGGAGAACATATGTTAAGGAAGGAGAAGCGGGAATTTGAAAACTGTCAGTTAGGTTGAGGCCAGACTGTAACGTGCATGGAAGGCGCACGTTTCACAAGCGTTACTGTACATTCACGATGCAACCCCAGCAATAGTTCTTTATCAGAGCACATTTGATTGGCAAAAAAAGATGATCAAATGTGCTCTGAAAATCGATCATTTTTGTGTGAGAAATCACACAACTGACTGCTGTCTAGCCCTTAACGCTAGACAGCAGTCAGTTACTGCACAAGTATAATTCAGATCTCCAGGAACATCTGCCCCTTTAGAAATTCATTTCATCAAAATGCAAACATTTGGGAAATAACTTCCATGTTGGATTGCCGTCTCATCTTCTACATTTTGATTTTGACAATCAATTTCCTTTATCCCAATGACTACAACAAAGAAAACCAAGTGCATAATATCAACAGAATATCACAAATCATAACAAAAACACCAATTACTATATTTAAATAAAGTTGCCGGTTTCTCCAGCAGAAGGCCAAGGACTTACTTGTTTGAAACAGAACGGCATGGTCAGCACACTGACTCCCACTATGCTGTTGACAATGTTCATTATGAGTCCCCAGTTGGACGCTGCCATGACTGCTCTTCTTGGGGATTCCAGATATCCGTTTTTAGCCGGATTCGTCCTCTTTTGGGAGGGTAAATCCGGGGTCCAGCCGGAATTATGAAAATCGGATGGAATATCCGGTTTTTTCAATGTTTAAAGGCAAATCGCGTTTGCGCATGCGTGGCTCCGCCCACTTATCTTGCTGAGACGACTCCTGCAAGTCCTGACACTGGAGGGAAACCCTGTGTCCTCCAATTCTCGCCAAAACACTTTCCCTGGTCCTAATGGCAGTGGACACACAATGAGTTAACTTCTTGTCCTGCCCCGACAGGCTCCTCCCCAAAGCAATAGATAAATCGCTCCCAGGCCCTCTCACCTCAAGCCTTTTTCTCCTGTCCTCGACGATAATTCAGGCAAGAAGATTAGGTAAGCTCAACGAGGGTCTCTCTGCCTCTCTCCCCTCGGTCCGCGCGGCACCAAGCACTTGTGTAATGTGCCGGTTCCGGGTGGAGCAGCGTCCCGGAAGTGCGGTCGCGGCCTGGTGACGTCACTGGACGCGAAACTTTAAATTTCAGCATTTTGTTAGCAGCATGGCTGCTTGCTGTTTTCCTGCTGTCTGCTGGTTCCAGGACCTTTTCTCAAGCTCCTGTATACTGTTGCTGCTGCATAGCCTGACTGTCCCTACTAAACGTGAGTGGACTGATCTATGTATGGTTTTTCTGAAATACTGGCCTAGGAGGTCACACTGTACTTACACTGTGACTCCATTTATCTTTCCAGTGCCTGTCATGAGTTCAAAGAAGAGATCCAGGTCTGGTTCAAGGGGGTGAGCAAACAAGAAAGAGAGTGCTAGGGATGCTGATGTCTGAACCATTTTATTGTGAACAAATTGTCTTTTCTTTTGTAGATCCTCCCAAGATAGAGACCGGAGTCGCAGTCATCATAGAGAATGCGCAACATGTGATAGATCTGCGGTGCATGGATCAAAGCTCTGTTCCAGATGCAAGGAACCTCAAGCTAGCACATCAGCTGATTTAATGGAGTCCATGAAAAACTTGATCCAAAATTCTCTGAATTCTTTTTCACACAAATTTTCGGAAGATATTAAGTCCCAGGTGACTACGATGATAAATCAGGCCTTACCACAGAGGGAAGATGACAATATGCAACTGCTACAGGAAGAGACGACGGGATCAGGCCATGAGCCAGACGACGAGTAAATTCAGGGAATTTCAACATTTTCTCAGGAGTTGGTTGATACAATGATTAAGAAAATGAAGGCTGCGCTTAAAATTCAAGACCAGTTTCCAGTCGTTAAGGAAGACTTAATGTTTGGATTTAAGCCTCAAGCCAATAATAATTTTCATGTGCATGAGCAGATTAAAGAAGTAATTAAAAAAGAATGGGACACCCCCGACAGAAGGTTCTCGATGTCACAAAATTTTCAGACCATATATCCAATAGCGCAGCAAGACTCTGTAAACTGGGATGTGGCTCCTAAAGTGGATACGTCCATAGCTAAAGTAGCAAGGAAAACGGCATTAGCAACTGACGATGGGGTGGCGCTACGTGACCCTCTAGAACGCAGGCAAGAGACGCTACTAAAGCGCACTTACTCGGTAGCGGGAGCATCCCTTCATCCAGCCATAGCCATGACAAACCTGGCCAGGGCAAACAGGATTTGGCTCAAAGATATAGAGGATAAATTGAAAAATGGGAACCCCAGAGAGGATATCTTAAGAACTCTTAAAGATGTCAAATTGAATAATGACTTCATAGCAGAAGCGTCGATGGACGCAGTTAAACTAGGCGCTAGAACCATGGGCTTATCAGTAATGACCAGTAGGGCCCTATGGGTGAAGCTGTGGAAGGCGGACACACATTCCAAGCAGAACCTCACCACTATACCCTTTGAGGGAGATAAGCTTTTTGGTTCAAAATTAGATGACATTATAGAAAGGCACTCTAACAAGAAGAGCCTACCGTCTCTTAAATATAGAAGCTCGGGTCAATCACAGTTCAATAGGTTTAAGGAAGCCAAACAATATAGACCGGGTAGGTCGTTCAATCAAAGGCCTACCTGGAAACAAGAACCAGGACAACAGCCTTTTCGTGGAAGAGGTTTTAAACTGAAAGGCAAACAGCTATGACTATGCCCTGGATCTCTCTTTGAAGATAGGGGGCAGGATTTCGGAATTCAAAAAGAAATGGATCTTATCGACCTCCGATGCATGGGTACTCCAGATAATAAACAAAGGCTATCATCTGGAATTTCTGGAGAAGCCAATACGGAACAGGTTCATTCCGTCTTCATTTCCCAAAACCTTAATAGGGATGAAAGCGATGAGGGAGATGTTACACGAACTGGAAAATTTGGGGGTAATTCAGCAGGTTCCAAAGTATCAGCAGGAACAACAATCTTTTTCCTCAGAAGGAAATCTTCAGGGGAATTCAGGGGGATATTGGACCTGAGGTTCCTGAACAGACATCTCAGCAAGAAAAAATTCAAGATGGAAACACTGAGATAACTATTGAACCAGTTATCGCCAAACGAGTGGTTGGCAAAAATAGGACTTAAAACATGCTTATCTCCATATACCAATATTCCCAGAACATCGAAAATATTTACGTTTTTACATCAACGGTCTTCATTTGCAGTACAAGGCACTCCCTTTTGGCTTAGCGACATCTCCAAGAGTATTCACAAAAATCCTTGTGGTTCTCATAGCAAAACTCAGATTGGAGGGCATACAGATTTTTGCATATCTCGACGATCTCTTAATAAAAGCAGACCAACGCAAAAAACTAATGGAGCACATAGAAAGAACTATACAATGTCTAACGGAACACGGCTGGATACTGAACTACCCCAAGAGTATATTGGAACCAACAAGGAAGATATTATTTCTAGGGGCAATGGTGGAGACGGAAGAATTCCTAGTGTACTTGCCAGACGAGAAGAAAGAGATCATTGCGAAGGCAGCCTCTTAAGGAGCCAGTATTCCACAATATTCATCTGCCAACAGTTGCTAGGGAAACTAGTGGCTACCTTAGATGTTGTAAAGTGGGTGATGTTACATATAAGGGAGTTCCAAATTTTCTTGTTGAAACAACTTCAGATAACGAGGAACCCGAATCAAATAGTCTTACTAGTAATTCAAGATATAGCCTGGTGAACGAATACTTCGAATCTCCGACCAGTGTCACTTCAGTCATCGCAAGCGATCATGATTACATCAGATGCCAGTCCGCAGGGTTGGGGAGCAGTTTGCGGCAACCACATAGCCCAAGGTATGTGGGACAAGAGCTGGTTCATAGCAAAACTCAGATTGGAGGGCATACAGATCTTTGCATATCTCGACGATCTCTTAATAAAAGCAGACCAATGCAAAAAACTAATAGAGCACATAAAAAGAACTATCCATTGTCTAACAGAACACGGCTGGATACTGAACTATCCCAAGAGTATATTGGAACCAACGAGGAAGATATTATTTCTAGGGGCAATGGTGGACACGGAAACATTTCTAGTGTACTTGCCAGACGAGAAGAAAGAGAGCATAGCGAAGTCGGTTCACAGTCTCTTAAGGAGCCAGTATTCCACAATAATCATTTGCCAACAGTTGCTAGGGAAACTAGTGGCTACCTTAGATGCTGTAAAGTGGGCGATGTTACATATAAGGGAGTTCCAGATTTTCTTGTTGGAACAACTTCGGATAACGAGGAACCCGAATCAAATAGTCTTACTGACCCCAGAAGTGATTCAAGATATAGCCTGGTGGACGAATACTTCGAATCTCCAACCAGTGTCACTTCAGTCATCGCAAGCGATCATGATTACATCAGATGCCAGTCCGCAGGGTTGGGGAGCAGTTTGCGGCAACCACATAGCCCAAGGTATGTGGGACAAGAGCTGGTCGTCAAAACATCAAAATACGAAAGAACTCCAGGCTGTGTTCGAAGGGCTAAAATCATTCCAACACCTGATAAACAACAAGTCTGTTATGATCCGTTCGGACAATTCCACAACAGTGGCTTATCTCAACAAGAGAGGGGGCACAAGAAGTTATCGCAAAATATT
This sequence comes from Hymenochirus boettgeri, assembly GCA_019447015.1. NCBI lineage: Eukaryota > Metazoa > Chordata > Amphibia > Anura > Pipidae > Hymenochirus > Hymenochirus boettgeri. The sequence goes on from CM033476.1 coordinate 38,642,319, forward strand.
CTGCTTTGGGCAGAGAGGTTCTTGGAGAACATACAAGCCCTTCACTTACCAGGTATTCTAAATACGCAAGCAGATTTTCTGAGCAGAAGGAAGTTGGATCAGAAAGAGTGGTCATTGAACAGGTCAGTGTTCCACTTAATTACCAGCAGATGGGGTGTGCCAGAAGTGGACATGATGGCAACCAGACAGAATGCTCAGGTCGAGACATTCTGTTCTCGATACAAGGATCTGACAGCTCTGGCAACGGATGCGCTTTCGATCCCATGGACGTTCAAATACGTCTACATATTTCCCCCAATTCAACTCATACCAAGAGTTTTGAAAAAGATTCAACAGGAGAGGGTACTCACTCTGGCTATTCTTCCCTGGTGGCCCAGGAGACCTTGGTTTCCGTGGGCACTTCAAATGTCTCAGTTAGCACCAATACGACTTCCGAATCAACCAGACTTGTTGAATCAGGGGCCAGTTCTCCATCCGAATCCAGAGGAGCTAGCACTGACGGCCTGGTTGTTGAAAAACTAACATTAAGAAGTAGGGGTCTTTCAGACAACACAATAAAAACCCTACTTGCATCCAGGGAATCGTCTACTTCAACGCGTTACTACAAAATCTGGGAAAAGTTTGCAGGATGGTGCGAACTCAAAGGATTAAATCCATTGCTGTCTACAGTCGAAATGGTGGTAGAGTTTCTTCAGCTTGGCCTACAAAAGAAACTGAGTCTTTCTACACTGAAAACTCATGTTTCGGCCATTTCCGCGCTGACGAATTTAAGATGGGCTAACAACCCATTGGTCATTCGGTTCTTTCAAGGGGTAAAACACTTGGTCCCTCAAATTAGATCATCGGTTCCCCCATGGGACCTAAAGTTGGTACTTAATTCACTGCAATTAAGCCCGTTTGAACCGCTGGAAGCAGCGACAATTAGGAATTTGACATTAAAAACCCTGTTTCTCGTGGCCATAACATCAGCCCGGAGGGTATCCGAACTGAGAGCCTTAAGAGTATCAGCACCTTACCTGATATTTCTACATGATAAAGTGATTCTTAAAACAGATGCTGCTTTTCTGCCAAAAGTAGTATCTAAGTTTCACATGAGCCAAGACTTAATACTTCCATGTTTCAAACCAACAGAAGGAGAGGAATCCGAATCACTTGATGTAGGCAGAGCACTTGCAACATACAAGAAACGAACAGAAAGTTTCAGGAAGTCAGATGCACTTTTCGTAATCTTCGAAGGCGCGAAAGGTCTGCAACCATCTAAAGCCACTTTGGCCTCATGGCTTAAATCTGCAATAAGAAAGGCATATCAGGGCAGTTTGGTTCAGCAGCCTAACAGAGTAACAGCGCACTCTACCAGAGCCATGGCGACTTCCTGGGCGATGGCTTCTCGAGTATCTCCAGAGGAAATATGCAGAGCGGCAACGTGGTCATCATTGTCCACCTTTATTAAGCACTACAAACTAGATGTTTTGTCAGCAGGTCAATCTGATTTTGCTACTAAAGTCCTTCAGGTGGCAAAATAAAATATATTAAGCATCTTTATTGCTCCCTCCCATTATTTGGTTCTTGTTATTGCTTTTAAGATCCCATTGTGTGTCCACTGCCATTAGGACCAGGGAAAAACGAAAATCTTTTCATACTTACGGCGATTTTCTTTTCCTGGTCCGAGATGGCAGTGGACACATAACCCCTCCCTGGTTTCTTTTCAGTTGAGATTATTTGGTGGTATTATCTTTCCGTTTAACAGAGGGCTCGGACAGCTTCAAAAGACTTGAGGTGAGAGGGCCTGGGAGCGATTTATCTATTGCTTTGGGGAGGAGCCTGTCAGGGGGCAGGACAAGAAGTTAACCCATTGTGTGTCCACTGCCATCTCGGACCAGGAAAAGAAAATCGCCGTAAGTATGAAAAGATTTTCGTTTTTCCTCTATAACAGGAAGTGCAGGGGGCGGGCACTTTGACTTGTTCACTTGTGCTGGCTGCTGGCTGGAGCCTTGGGATTTATGCAGCAGTGAGAGGGGAGTGGGCGGAGCTGTGCTGCAGCAGATTCCCCTGGCCTGGCGTCAGATTTACGTGTGTGTTGCTCTACAGACTCTACAGTGCTACTGCCTGGTATGTCAAGTCTCAGCCAGCGCCAGCCTGCCTGTTAAAACTGCGCCTACAGCCTACTACTACACTTTCCTGGCTATTCTATGGCAGCCAGGGTCAGGGATAGTTTTGGAAACAACATCTGCTTGACAGAGTGACAGGGAATGCTGGGAGTTGTAGTTAAGTTTCCAAAAACTATCCCTGGCTGCCATAGACCTGTAGTGGGTGATTCTATTCTAGCACAACCCCAGAAGATTACTAGTTGCTTTGAAAACTACAACTCCCAGATTCCCCTACAATTTAACATTCTGCTGACAGGGGTTGCTGGGAGTTGTAAATTTGTAGGGGGATCTGGGAGTTGTAGTTTTCAAGCAACAGCTGGTAATCTACTGGGGTTGTGCTACTGGAAATAGAATCACACACTATACAAGTCTATGGCAGCCAGAGATAGTTTTAGAAACTACAACTCCCAGCATTCCCTGTCAGCAGTGTTAAATTGTAGGGGGATCTGGGAGTTTTAGTTTAAAAGCAACTGGTGATCTACTGGGCTGGGGTCATGTGCTGTAGTTGTAGGGTTGGGCAGCTCAGGCTGGGACTTTATTTTTAGTTTGTACATAGTTAGTTTTAAAGTCTACAGAACCACCGTACAATTGTCAGGGATTGATTTCATTTTGTTTGGAAACTACAACTCCCAGTATTACCTGTCATCAGAGTGTTGTGTAGGGGAATATTGGGAGTTTTTAACCAATGCCTGTATACCATCTTGGTAAAATCAAAATGGTTGGAAACCAACTGGCTTGTAAATGGTTGGCACTGCTTCAAGTGCCATTTATCACTGCCAATTTTCCAACTATTTTGCTAGTTTCTGTTTTGATGTATTTTACGAATGTCTTTTCCAACAGTTTTTCCAACTGTATCTGTAATATTCATCCATCCAGGTCACGTATATCTGTAATATTCATCCATCCAGGTCACGGTATATCTGTATATTCATCCATCCAGGTCACGGTATATCTGTAATATTCATCCATCCAGGTCACGGTATATCTGTAATATTCATCCATCCGGTCACGGTATATCTGTAATATTCATCCATCCAGGTCACGGTATATCTGTAATATTCATCCATCCAGGTCACGGTATATCTGTAATATTCATCCATCCATCCATCCAGGTCACGGTATATGTGTAATATTCATCCATCCATCCAGGTCACGGTATATGTAATATTCATCCATCCATCCATCCAGGTCACGGTATATGTGTAATATTCATCCATCCATCCACCAGGTCACGGTATATGCTGTAATATTCACTCCATCCACCAGGTCAGGTATCGGTAATATCATCCATCCATCCATCCAGGTCAGCGGTATATCTGTAATATTCATCCATCCATCCATCCAGGTCACGGTAATTGTAATATTCATCCATCCATCCATCCAGGTCACGGTATATGTGTAATATTCATCCATCCATCCATCCAGGTCACGGTATATTGTAATATTCATCCATCCATCCATCCATCCAGGTCACGGTATATTTGTAATTTCATCCATCCTCCATCCATCCAGGTCACGGTATATGTGTAATATTCATCCATCCATCCATCCATCCAGGTCACGGTATATGTGTAAATTCATCCATCCATCCCACATCCATTCACGGTATATGTGTAATATTCATCCATCCATCCATCCATCCGGTCACGGTAATATGTGTAATATTATTCCTCCATCCATCCATCCAGGTCCCGGTATATCTGTAATATTCATCCATCCATCTCATCAGATCCATCCAGTCACGGTATATGTGTAATATTCATCCATCCATCCTCATCCAGGTCACGGTATATGTGTAATATTCTCCACCATCCATCCATCAGGTCACGGTATATGTGTAATATTCATCCATCCACCACCAGTCACGGTATTGTAATATTCATCCATCCATCCATCCTCGGCACGGTATATGTGAATATTCATCCATCCATCCATCCATCCAGTCACGGTTATATGTGTATATTCATCCATCCATCCATCCTCAGGTCACGGTATTGTGTAATATTCAATCCATCCATCCATCCAGGTCACGGTATATGTTATATTCATCCATCCATCCCATCCATCCAGGTCACGGTATATGTGTATATTCATCCTCATCCATCCTAGGTCACGGTATATTGTAATATTCATCCATCCTCATCCATCCAGGTCACGGTATATGTGATATTCATCCTCCATCCATCATCCATCATCCAGGTCACGGTAATATGTAATATTCATCCATCCATCCCATCCGGTCACGGTATATTGTAAATATTCATCCATCCATCCAGGTCACGGTATATTGTAATATTCAATCCATCCATCCATCAGGTCACGGTATATGTGGTAATATTCATCCATCCATCCATCAGGTACGGTATATTGTATATTTCATCCATCCATCCATCAGGTCACGGTATATCTCTGTAATTCATCCACCATCCATCCAGGTCCGGTATATCTGTAAATCATCCATCCATCCATCCAGGTCACGTATACTGTAATCTTCTCCATCCATCCAGGTCACGGTATATCTGTAATATTCATCCATCCATCCAGGTCCGGTATATCTGTATATTCATCCATCCTCCAGGTCACGTATATCTGTAATATTCATCCATCCATCCAGGTCACGGTATATCTGTAATATTCACTCCATCCATCCGGCACGTATATCTGTAATATTCATCCATCCAGGTCACGGTATATCTGTAATATTCATCCTCCATCCAGGTCACGGTATATCTGTAATATTCATCCATCCATCCAGGTCACGGTATATCTGTAATATTCATCCATCACCAGGTCACGGTATAATATTGTAATACTTCAATCCATCCATCCAGGTCACGGTATATCTGTTATATCATCATCCATCCAGGTCACGGTATATCTGTAATATTCATCCATCCATCCAGGTCACGGTATATCTGTATATTCATCATCCTCCATCCAGGTCACGGATATTCTGTAAATTCATCCATCCATCCAGTCACGGTATATCTGTAATATCATCATCCATCCAGGTCACGGTTATAATATTCTCCTCACTCCATCCAGGTCACGTTATATCTGTAATATTCATCCATCCATCCATCCAGGTCACGGTATATCTGTAATATTCATCCATCCATCCATCCAGGTCACGGTATATCTGTAATATTCATCCATCAATCCATCCAGGTCACGTATATCTGTAATATTCATCCATCCATCCATCCAGGTCACGGTATATCTGTAATATTCATCCATCCATCCAGGTCACGGTATATCTGTAATATTCGTCCATCCAGGTCACGGTATATCTGTAATATTCGTCCATCCAGGTCACGGTATATCTGTAATATTCGTCCATCCAGGTCACGGTATATCTGTAATATTCGTCATCCAGTCACGGTATACTGTAATATTGTCCCATCCAGGCCACGGTATATCTGTAATATTCGTCATCCAGGCACGGTATATCTGTAATATTCGTCCTCCAGGTCATGGTATTCTGTAATATTTGTCCATCCAGGTCATGGTATATCTGTTGTATTCAGTTAGCATCTGGACTTGAACTTTAGTTCTTAAAAGACATTTCGCTAGTCATCTGACTGGGTTTTCTCAATTCAGAATGACTTGTACAAGAATCTATTGGCAATTAAGTACACTGGAAAATCAAAATTCGCATATGACAGCCAGGTGTTAGGGACCTTCTGAATGCAAGGTGTGATTGCATTGTGAGTGTTACTGAAACAGCCCAGGGTAAGGTGGTAAAACAGCATTGTACATGGCAGATATTGGTGCGAACCTCCTACCCCTTTTCAGGCTTGTTTTTCTTTATTTTCACATAAATGGCCTCCTTGACACCTCTCTTGAACCAGTCATTCTCCTTTGCCAGATGTTGACATTACAATCTTCAAAGGTATGTCTTTTTCAGCAGGTACACAGCTGATGTCCTACCCAAGGAACTGGCTCTTCTGTGCTGAACCATATTTTGGGTGCAGTTGCTGTTTGGTCTCCCCCACATACAAATCAGAGCGCACGCATTGCGTATATGATGTCGCTTTTCTTTTTTTCGGTATTGGGTCTTTCAGATGTACCAATTGCTGCCTCAGAGTATTTTTTTGGTTTAAAGCAGACATTGATATGGTGTTTTTTTTTTTTATTCTTCTTAATTTCTCGGAAACTGAATAGAGGTGGGGGGGGGTGTTTTCCACACACACTGTCTGCCATGTACAATGCGTTTTGACACCTTCCCCTGGGCAGTTTCGATAACTCCTATTAACCTCAATGCCTCCACACTTGCATTCAGAAGGTCCCTAATACCTGGCTCATATGCTATTGAGACTTTCCATGTACTTAATTGCCAAGAGATCCTTGTACAAGTCATTCTGAATGAGAAAGCCAGTCGGATGACTAGCGAAACGTCTTCAGAATTAACTTCAAGTCCAGTTGTACACACAGATATACCATGACCTGGATGAATGAGCAAGATTGGTGAATTAATCCTAATTACTGTGAGATTAGTTGAAAAAATGATTTGGCACATTTTACATGTCACCGGAGCGACGAGGGAGATTACAAGTAAGTAGTGCAGGACTTTTGTAAAGTACCCGGAAGTGAGGACTTAGCGTCTTTCTAAAATTTGGGGGCAGATAACTGGCAATTCACCATTTTTAAGGGGGAACATGCACTTTAAACTAGAACACAGTCTATCTACTTCATTAGCCAGTAGTCAGCTCAACAATGTAAAAAATGGTAATAGTGGTCTTTAAAATGGGTGTTACATCAAAGTGGGCGGTGCCTCAAGTGGGTGTGGCTTTGGGAAAGTGGGCGTGACCAAAAAATCCGCGCGCTTGGGCATTTTTTTGTTGTCCTCTATTTTGCATTTCAAAATATGGAAACCCTAGCTCTTCTCAATAAATTTTTCTTTGGATTAATATATGTGTACGTTACCACAAAAATAAAAGGAATATACAAAAAAATCCTTTATATGTAATAAAAAATAGATGCGAAAGATGTAGAAAGGTTACTTAAAAATGTCTGATCATTGATAATAAACTGTATGTATATATTATTTAGAATAAATTAATTTAGGGATCTTCATTAACATATAATGTAAATAAGGTATGTTTCCATCCTGTACTTCCATGGCATTTCAAACATCCAGCCAAACAGTCTGATCACAGTGGAATGGTGGGTAATAACATGTCACATCACAATATGCCATTCATCCCATTCCATGCACGGTAACTATATTATTCCCACTTGAATGGCTTGGCGTGGACACCAGACTCCGGTCATCCACTGGATATAAGAGGGAAGGACCATAGACTTTAACAGGCTGACTTCTAGGAAGCCACCTCAGCAATCAGACTCACACATCATTTGCTTCCATTCTCATTAAACGCGTACTTCCGGGTTTCATTTCGCCACACGTATCCAGGAAGTAGTCCTGACCAACAAGACTAAAACTGAGCGGGGATAGAAATGCCGGAAATAGTACTGTCTATAAAGGCTTAAACATCCAGGCGCGGGCGGAGGACTGGTTTATACAGTGTGAGAGGAGGCTGCATGGTCCTAGTTCTATTAGACCGGTCCTGGTTTATTAGTTGCATTTTATTGAGGGTCCATAGGACTGGAGCCCTCTAGTCTAGGGGGATTGTGGGATAGATTAGATGGCGCTGGCAGGAGGTAGGAAATATCATGGGGAAACAAAACAAGAAGAAAAAAACAGAAACAAGGGAGTAGAAATAAAAGAGAAGCAGCAGGAGGATATAAATAGAATAACAAGCAGTATAGAGCAAGTCCCAGCATCCTCTGTCTGCACAATGCTGGGAGTTGTAGTTTTCAAACACCAGGAGGGGCAGCAAGTTTGACATCCCTGTGATAAAGGGATGAGGGCTAATATAGAAGGGATAATAAATGGACAGTGTATGGAATTAATACAGGAAGGTGTAATTCAGAGGGTTGGCCCTGTTTTATAAACTTGGCTACCTAAAAGCTATTGTGTCTCGTTTTCGGTTTCTACTGAGGTTAAAGGGCAACTTCTTCATGTTTATCTTTTGCAAGGTTACTCAGGCACAGGAATAAGATCAAGAGATAAGAAAGATAGAAATATTTGTTAACATCAGATTAATAGAAAACACTGTATGTTAAAATGTTGGTGCTTGTCTTTAACTATGTTTTTGTGTTGTGTGCTCCTGGATGGACGATGGACGAATATTACAGATATACCGGGACCTGGATGGACGAATATTACAGATATACCGGGACCTGGATGGACGAATATTACAGATATACCATGACCTGGATGGATGAATATTACAGATATACCGTGACCTGGATGGATGAATATTACAGATATACCGTGACCTGGATGGATGAATATTACAGATATACCGTGACCTGGATGGATGGATGGATGAATATTACACATATACCGTGACCTGGATGGATGGATGGATGGATGAATATTACACATATACCGTGACCTGGATTGTGAATATTACAGATATACCGTGACCTGGATGGATGAATATTACAGATAACCGGACCCTGGATGGATATAATTACAGATATACCGTGACCTGGATGGATGAATATTACAGATATACCATGACCTGGATGGATGAATATTACAGATATACCGTGACCTGGATTGATATTACAGATATACCGTGACCTGGAATGATGAATATTACAGATATACCGTGACCTGGATGGATTATATTGACAGATATAACGGTGCCGGGATGATGAATATTACAGATATAACCGTGACCTGGATGGATGAATATTACAGATATACCGTGTCCTGGATGGATGATATTACAGATATACCATGACCTGGATGATGAATATTACAGATATACCGTGACCTGGATGGTTACGAAAATATTACAGATATCCCGTGACCTGGATGTAGAATATGTACAGATATACCGTGACCTGGATGGACGAATATTACAGATATACCATGACCTGTATGACAATATTAGCAGATATACCGTGACCTTGATGGACGAATATTACAGATATACCCGTGACCTGGGATGGACGAATATTACAGATATACCGTGACCTGGTATGACGAATATTACAGATAACCGTGACCTGGATGGATGAATATTACGATATACCCGGATCCTAGTGGATGAATATTACAGATATACGTGACCTGGATGGAGACTATTACAGATATACCGTGACCTGGATGGACGAATATTACAGATTACCGTGACCTGGATGGACGAATATTACAGATATACCCTTAATTACCTGTGAAGTTCCCCTGGATGGACGATATTACAGATATACCGTGACCTGGATGACGAATATTACAGATATACCGTGACCTGATGGACGAATAATTCACAGATAGTTCAGTTAGTCCTGTGACCAAATGGATGACGAATATTACAGATCTCTCCTATCCGTGACCTGGTGGAGAATATTACAGATATACCCGTGACCTGGATAAATGATATTACAGATATACCGTGACCTGATGATAATATACAGATATCCTGACCTGATGGATGAATATTACAGATATACCATGTGACCTGGATGGACGAATATTACGATATACCAGTACCTGGAGGGATGAATATTACAGATATACCTGACCTGGATGGATGATATTACCAGATATACCGTGACCTGGATGGAAGATATCAGATATACCGTGACCTGGATGATGCATATACAGATATACCTGACCTGTGATGGAATATATACAATATACCGTGACCTGATGGAATTACAGATATACCGTGACCTGGATGGATGAATATTACAGATATACTACCTGATGGAGAAATTACAGATATACTGACCTGATGGATGAATATTACTATACCGTACCTGGATGGATGAATATTACACATATACCGTGACCTGATGGATGAATATTACAGATATACCATGACTGGATGAATGAATATTACAGATATACCTGACCTGGATGGACGATATTACAGATATACTTGACCTGGATGATGGAATATTACAATTACCGTGACCTGGATGGATGAATATTACAGATATACCGTGACCTGGATGGATGAATATTACAGATATACCGTGACCTGGATGGATAATTTACAGATATACGTGACCTGGATGGAGAATATTACAGATATACCGTGACCTGGATGGATGAAATATTACAGATATACCGTACCTGATGGAGAATATTACAGATCTACCATGCCTGGATGATGATATTACAGATATACCTGACCTGGTAGATGAATATTACAGAATACCATGACCTGGATGGATGAATATACCAATTACCATGACCTGGATGGATGAATATTACAGATATACCATGACCTGGTGGATGAATATTACAGATATCATGACCTTTGGACGAATATTACAGATATAGACCTGTGGATGGATGGATAATATTACACATATAACCGTGACCTGGATGGATGAATATACAGATATACCGCATGAACTGGATTAATGAATATTACAGATATACCATGACCTGGATGGACGAATATACAGATATACTATGACTGATGGATGGATGGAAATATACAGATACCGTGACCTGGATGTGAATATACAGATATACCGTGACCTGGATGGATGAATATTCCAGATTACCGTGACCTGGATGGATGAATATTACGATATCCGTGACTGGATGGTGAATATACAGATATACCGTGACCTGGATGTAGAATATTACAGATATACCGTGACCTGGATGGCTGAATATTACAGATTACCGTGACCTGGATGATGAATATTACAGATATACCGTGACCTTGGATGGATGAATATTACAGATATACCTTGACCTGGATGGATGAATATTACAGATATACCGTGACCTGGATGGATAATATTACCCAGATATACCATGACCTGGATGGATGAATCTTACAGATATACCAGTGACCTGGATGTGATGAATATTACAGATATACGCCTGACCTTGGATGAATGATATTACAGATATCCCATGACCTGGATGATGATATTACAGATTACCTGACCTGGATGAATGAATATTACAGATATAACCTGACATGGATGGATGAATATTTAACAGATATACCATTACCTGGATGGACGAATATTACAGATAACTATGACCTGGATGGATGGATGGATGAATATTACTATACCGGGACCTGGATGGATGATGATGAAATTCAGATATACCGTTACTGGATGGTGAATATTACGATATACATGACCTGGATGGTATGAATATTACATATACCGTGACCTGATAGATGATGAATATTACAGATATACCGTGACCTGGATGATGAATATACAATATAACCGTGACCTGAGGATGGATGATAAATATTACACATATACCGGACCTGGATGGAGGATGGATGAATATTACAGATTAACCGTGACCTGGATGGATGAATATTACAGATATACCGTGACCTGGATGGATGAATATTACAGATATACCGTGACCTGGATGGAATGAATATTACAGATATACCCGTGACCTAATGGATGAATATTACAGATATACCATGACCTGGATGGAGAATATTACAGATATACCTGACCTGGATGGATGAATATTCAGTATAACCGTGACCTGATGGATGAATATTACAGATTACCATGACCGGATATGAATATTACAGATATACCATGACCTGGATGGATGAATATTACAGATATACCATGACCTGGATGTGGATGATGAATATTACAGATATACCTTGACCTGGATGAATGAATATTACAGATATACCATGACCTGGATGAATGAATATTACAGATATACCGTACCTGGATGAATGAATATTACAGATATACATGATCTGGATGGATTGAATATTACAGATATACCATGACCTGGATGGATGAATATTACAGATATACCGTACCTGGATGATGATGGATGAATATTACACATATACCGTGACCTGGATGGATGGATGGATGAATATTACAGATATACCGTGACCTGGATGGATGAATATTACAGATATACCATGACCTGGATGATGAACTATACATATACCGTGACCTGGATGGATGAATATTACAGATATACCGGACCTGGATGGATGGATGGATGATATTACACATATACCGTGACCGACCTATGATGGATGATGAATATTACAGATAACACCGTGGATGGATGGATGAATTATTACAGAATACCGTGACCTGGATGGTGATATTAAGATACCGTGACCTGGATGGATGATATGTACAATATACCGTGACCTTGATGGATGAATATTACAGATATAACCCGTGACCTGGATGGATGAATATTACGATATACCGTGGACCTGATTGATGAATATTACAGTATACCGTGACCTTGAATGGATGAATTTACAGATATACCGACCTGGATGGATGAATATTATCGATATACCATGACCTGGATGTAGAATATTAACAGATATACCGATGACCTGGATGGATGAATATTAAGAGAATATACCATGGACCTGGATATGAATATTACAGATATACCGTGACCTGATGGATGATGATATTACAGATATACCCATTGACCTGGATGGATATGAATACTTACAGATATACCATGACCTGGATGATGAATATTACAGATATACATGACCTGGATGGATGATGTGGATGGATGATATACATATAACATACTGGATGATGACTATTACGATATACCTGACCTGGATGAATGAATATTACAGATATACCGTGAACCTGTGATGGATGATATTACAGATATACCATGACTGATGGATGATATTACAGATATACCATGACTGGATGTGAATATCAGATATACCGTGACCTGGATGGATGAATATTACAGATATACCCGTGACCTGGATGGATGGATATTACAGATATACCGGGGGAGGTGACTGGATGGAATATTACAGATATACCGTGACCTGGATGGACGAATATTACAGATATACCATGACCTGGATGGATGTATATACAGATATACCTGACCTGGAGGGATGAGATTCAGATATACCATGACCTGGATGGATGATATTACACGATATACCATGACCTGGATGGAGATTATTACAGATATACCGACCTGGATGGATGAATATTACAGATATGCCGTGACTGGATGATATATTACGATATACCGTGACCTGGATGGTGTTATTACAGATATACCGTACCTGGATGGATGATTAATGTACAGATATAACCGTGACCTGGATGGACAATATACAGATATACCGTGACCTGGATGGAACGAATATTACAGATATACCGTGACTGGATGGACAATATTACCGATATGGGTGGATGGATGAATATTCAGATATAAACCCGTGGCCTTGAGTGACGAATATTACAGATTACCGTGACCTGGATGGACGAAACGAATATTACAGATATACCGGGGCCTGGATGGATGATATTACAGATATACCAGTGACCTGGATGGACGAATATTACGATTACCGTGGACCTGGATGGGACGAATATACAGATATACCGTGACCTGGATGGAGCGAATAGTACAGATATCCGGGACCTGGATGGACGAATTTACAGAGATATCCGGACCCTGGATGGACGAATTACAGATATACCGTGACCTGGATGGACGAATATTACAGATATACCGTGACCTGGATGGACGAATATTACATATACCGTGCCTGAATGGACGAATATTCCAGTAACGGGTGACCTGGATGGCGAATATTACAGATATACCGTGACCTGGATGACATATTACGATATATACCGTGACCTGGATGGACGAATATTACAGATATACGGCCGAATATACAGATATACCGTGGACCGGGATGGGAGGAATATACAGATAACCGTGGCCTGGAACGAATATTACAGATATACCGTGACCTGGATGACGAAACGAATATTACAGATATACCGTGACCTGGATGGACGAATATACAGATATACCGTGACCTGGATGGACGAATATTACAAGATATACCGTGACCTGGATGGACGAATATTACAGATATAAATACACGTGAACCTGATGGACGAATATTACAGATATACCGGACGAATATTACAGAATACCGTGACCTGGATGGACGTAAGATATACAGATATACGTACCTGGATGGAAGACGAATATTACAGATATACGTGACCTGGATGGACGAATATTACAGATATACCGTGACCTGGATGGACGATATTACAGATATACGTACCTGGATGGACGAAATATTACAGATATACCGTGCCTGGATGACGAATATTACAGATATACCTGACCTGATGGACGAATATTACAGATATACCGTACCTGGATGACGAATATACAGATATCCGGGGACCATGGATGGACGAATATTACAGATATACCGTGCCTGGATGGACGAATATTACAGATATACCCGTGACCTGGATGGACGAATATTACAGATATACCGTACCTGTGATGGACGAATATACAGATATACCATACCGTGGCCTGGATGGACGAATATTACAGATACACGTGGCCTGGATGGCGAATATTAACAGATATATCATACGTGCCTGGATGGACAATATTACAGATATACCGTGCCTGGATGGACGAATATTACAGATATACCGTGGACCTGGATGGAGAAATTACAGATTACGTGGCATGGATGGACGAATATTACAGATATACCGTGGCCTGGATGGCCAATATTACAGATATACCGTGCTGGATGGACGAATATTACAGAATATACCGTGGCCTGGATGGACGAATATTACAGATATACCGTGGCCTGGATGGACGAATATTACAGATATACCGTGGCTGGATGGACGAATATACGATAACCGTGGCCTGGATGGACGAATATTACAGATATACCGTGGCCTGGATGGACGAATATTAGATATACCGTGGCCTGGATGGACGAATATTACAGATATACCGTGGACCTGATGGACGAATATTACAGATATCCGGGACCTGGATGGACGAATATTACAGATATGCCGTGACTGGATGGACGAATATTACAGATAGACCGTGACGCTGGATGGACGAATATTACAGATAGCCTGACCTGGATGGACGAATATTACAGATATACCGTGCCTGGATGGACGAATATTACAGATATACCGGGACCTGGATGGAGAATATACAGATATACCTGACCTGGATGGACGAATATTACAGATATACCGTGACCTGGATGGACGAATATTACAGATATACCGTGACCTGGATGGACTAATATTACAGATAACCGACGAATATACAGATATACCTGACCTGGATGGACGAATATTAACAGATATACGTGACCTGGATGGACGAATATTACAGATATACCGTGACCTGGATGGACGAATTTACAGATATACCGTGGCCTGGATGGACGAATATTACAGATATACCGTGACCTGGATGGACGAAACATTACAGATATACCGTGCCTGATGGACGAATATTCAGATATACCGTGACCTGATGGAGACGAATATTACAGATATACCGGGACCTGGATGGACGAATATTACAGATATACCGTGACCTGATGGACGATTAAGATATACGACGAATATTCGATATACCGTGACCTGGATGGACGAATATTCAGATATACAGTGACCTGGATGGACGAATATTACAGATATCCGTGACCTGGATGGACGAATATTACAGATATACCGTGACCTGGATGGACGAATATTACAGATATACCGTGACCTGGATGGACGAAGAATATTACAGATATACCGTGACCTGGATGGACGAATATTACAGATATACCGTGATCCTGTGACGAATATTACAGATATACCGTGACCTGGATGGACGAATTTACAGATATACCGGACCTGGATGGACGATATTACAGAATACCGTGACCTGGATGGACGAATATTACAGATATACCGTGACCTGGATGGGACGAATATTACAGATATTACCGGACCTGATGGACGAATTACAGATATACCGTGGCCTATGGACGAATATTACAGATATACCGTGGCCTGGATGGACGAATATTACAGATATACCGTGCCTGGATGTGACGAATATTACAGATATACCGTGGCCTGGATGGACGAATATACAGATATACCGTGGCCTGGATGGACGAATATTACAGATATACCGTGGGCCTGGATGGACGAATATTACAGATATACCGTGGCCTGGATGGACGAATATTACAGATATACCGTGGCCTGGATGGACGAATATTACAGATATACCGTGGCTGGATGGACGAATATTACAGATATACCGTGGCCTGGATGGACGAATATTACAGATATACCGTGGCCTGATGGCGATATTACAGAATACCGTGGCCTGGATGGACGAATATTACAGATAACCGTGGCCTGGATGGACGAATATTACAGATATACCACCGTGGCCTGGATGACGAATATTACAGATATACCGTGGCCTGGATGGACGAATATTACAATAAGATATACCGTGGCCTGGATGGACGGAATATTACAGATATACCGTGGCCTGGATGGACGAATATTACAGATATACCGTGCCTGGATGGACGAATATTACAGATATACCGTGGCCTGGATGGACGAATATTACAGATATACCGTGGCCTGGAACGAATATTACGATAACCGTGGCCTGGATGGACGAATATTACAGATATAGACCGTGCCTGGATGGACGAATATTACAGATATACCGTGGCCTGGATGGACGAATATTACAGATATACCGTGGACCCTGATGGACGAATTTACAGATATACCGTGACTGGATGGACGAATATTACAGATATACCGTGACCTGGATGGACGAATATTACGATATACCGTGACCGATGGACAAATTTACAGATATACGTGACCGTGGATGACGAATATTACAGATATACCGTGATCTGGATGATGAATATTACAGATATACCGTGACCTAATGATGGATGAATATTACAGATATACCGTGACTGGATGGATGAATATTACAGATATACCATGACCTGGATGGATGAATATTACAGATATACCATGACCTAGATGGATGAATATTACAGATATACCATGACCTGGATGAATATTACAGATACAGTTGGAAAACTGTTGGAAAAGACATTCGTAAAATACATCAAAACAGAAACTAGCAAAATAGTTGGAAAATTGGCAGTGATAAAATGGCACTTGATGCAGTGCCAACCATTTACAACTGCCAGTTTGTTTTCCAACCATTTTGATTTTACCAAGATGGTATACAGGCATTGGTTAAAACTCCCAATATTCCCCTACAAACACTCTGCTGACAGGGAATACTGGGAGTTGTAGTTTCCAAACAATAGAAAATCAACCCTGACATACAATTGTACGGTGTTCTGTAGACTTTAAAACTAACTATGTACAAACTAATAAAGTCCCAGCCTGAGCTGCCCGACCCTACAACTACAGCACATGACCCCAGCCCAGTAGATCACCAGTTGCTTTTAAACTAAAACTCCCAGATCCCCCTACAATTTAACACTGCTGACAGAGAAAACTATCTCTGGCTGCCATAGACTTGTATAGTGTGTGATTCTATTTACAGTAGCACAACCCCAGTAGATTACCCGCTGTTGCTTGAAAACTACAACTCCCAGATCCCCCTACAAATTTACAACTCCCAGCAACCCCTGTCAGCAGAATGTTAAATTGTAGGGGAATCTGGGAGTTGTAGTTTTCAAAGCAACTAGTAATCTACTGGGGTTGTGCTAATGTAAATAGAATCACACACTACAGGTCTATGGCAGCCAGGGATAGTTTTTGGAAACTTAACTACAACTCCCAGCATTCCCTGTCACTCTGTCAGCAGAATGTTGTTTCCAAAACTATCCCTAACCTGGCTGCCATAGAACAGCCAGGAAGTGTAGTAGTAGGCTGTAGCAGTTTAAAACAGGCAGGCTGGCTGAGACTTGACATACCAGGCAGTAGCACTGTAGAGTCTGTAGAGCAACACACACGTAAATCTGACTTCAGGCCAGGGGAATCTGCTGCAGCACAGCTCCGCCCACTCCCCTCTCACTGCTGCACAAATCCCAAGGCTCCAGCCAGCAGCCAGCACAAGTGGAGAAGTCAAAGTGCCCGCCCCCTGCACTTCCTGTTATAGAGGAAAGTGTTTTGGCGAGAATTGGATGACACGGGGTTTCCCTCCAGTGTCAGGACTTGCAGGAGTCGTCTCAGCAAGGTAAGTGGGCGGAGCCACGCATGCGCAAACGCGATTTGCCTTAAACATTGAAAAAACCGGATATTCCATCCGATTTTCATAATTCCGGCCGGACCCCGGATTTACCCTCCCAAAAGAGGACGAATCCGGCTAAAAACGATATCTGGAATCCCTAAGAAGCAGCAGTCATGGCAGCGTCCAACTGGGGACTCATAACGAACATTGTCAACAGCATAGTGGGAGTCAGTGTGCTGACCATGCCGTTCTGTTTCAAACAAGTAGTCCTTGGCCTTCTGCTGGAAAACCGGCAACTTTATTAAATATAGTAATGGGTGTTTTGTTATGATTTGTGTATTCTGTTGATATTATGCACTTGGTTTTCTTTGTTGTAGTCATTGGGATAAAGGAATTGATTGTCAAAATCAAAATGTAGAAGATGAGACGGCAATCCAACATGGAAGTTATTCCCAAATGTTTGCATTTTGATGAAATGAATTTCTAAAGGGGCAGATGTTCCTGGAGATCTGAATTATACTTGTGCAAACTGACTGCTGTCTAGCGTTAAGGGCTAGACAGCAGTCAGTTGTGTGATTCTCACACAAAAATGATCGATTTTCAGAGCACATTTGATCATCTTTTTTTGCCAATCAAATGTGCTCTGAAAGAAACTATTGCTGGGGTTGCATCGTGAATGTACAGTAACGCTTGTGAAACGTGCGCCTTCCATGCACGTTACAGTCTGGCCTCAACCTAACTGACAGTTTTCAAATTCCCGCTTCTCCTTCCTTAACATATGTTCTCCAATGGGAGAATTGTCAGTGACAATGATTGTGGGAGGAGCCAGAAAGAAGTGAGTTCCTGTATGAGTATAATTCTCCTTTTAGCAGCTTCATGTAACAATCCTCCACCAACTAGGTTGGAACATGCATATATCCACTCCACTGGAGGCTGGACTAATAACTCTGGATGTCAGATGTTGCTTTAGGATGTCTAGTTTTCATTCCCATCTGCAATGTTTTCTTTGAGTGACAGAGAGCATCCAGGAGAGCTGGTATTCTATCACCCCTGGTTGGTGACTGAGGGTAGACTTTATAATGTAGCTTTTTAATGTGACTTGATTGACTGCTGAATTGTGTTTTTGTTTTTTCCGACAGTGTGGCATACTCCTTGGCTCTTTGCTTCTCTTGTTATGCTGCTGGATGACACATCAGTCCTGCATGTTTCTTGTGAAATCAGCCAGTGTTAGTAAACGTCGGACATACGCCGGTCTTGGTGAGAGGCAACATTTTATTGGTCTGAAAGTGTTTCCATATTTACAAAAAAAACTGTCAAGGTTTGGGCTTCTTCTCCTGACCGTGGAAAAAACTATGCAGTTTTCCTTAGTTCCCATGGAATACAGTGGATTTTGGTTTTTATTTGCATTGTCCTTTATATCCTATTATATACATATGGCAATGGGATATAATGTGTTAAGAATATGGGGGTGGACCCACGTTTTTTAGGAAGCCATATTAGTTGTAGCCTGCTGGGAAGGTATGAAAGTAGGCTTAGACTTTCAGTTTACGGTATTCTGTTAGCGTAACAAGTTGATTGCACTTTAATATGTTCTTGTATGTCACTATATGACCTGCTGCTAAAACAAGGGAAAATGTGGTCTCCATACAAGTGGCCTTTATAAAAAAAAAAGAGTACACTACTACCTTTAAAATGACACCAGAATCATGCTTTTAGCTGCAATCTCTCCAAAGTTACAGCAATATAAAGGATTTTTTTCTTGCTAGTATTGTGATCGGTGACATCACCAGCACCACTGCTCTGCCCCATAGTCTTGTCTTCACCATGCTAGGATAAAGCATCATCAGCTGCACATTTTTAGTATTTTTTTAAGGGAGGTCCTATTGTTTGGGGAATGGGGTATTTTTTGTATCTTGTAATAAATAAAGTTCATTTGGTTTATTATCCATTGATGACTCCTAGTACAATTTATAATTTGAGCCATAAGATTGAAATGTCAAAATAGCTCGAAATGTTGTGTAGAGGAAAATTTGTGTAGAGGAAGCTTTAGACCAGGGATAGGCAACCAATAGATCTCCAGATGTTTGAAAACTACAACTGTGCTCCAGAAACAATCCAGAATTCCCTAACTATAGAGTGCTTGTAGAGGAATGCCGGGAGTTGTAGTTTTCAAACATCTGGAGATCTACTGGTTGCCTACCCCTGCTTTAGACTTACACCAAATATATTAGCAATCTGACAGGAGAGCCGAAAAGGGAGAGAATTTCCCATCTTATCAGTGTAGACTTCAGTAGGTAAATAACGCACTCATCCGTATACAAAACAAAAAAGTGAATTACATTGTGCCCAACAATCGCCTGTAGGCATTCCGCCATCGAATATCTATTGATGTACAATAAAGCCTCGAATGGTTTCACCCATCTGTCAGCGCAGGATCCAGTAGGTAAGTAACCCATCTGTCCACACTCGATCAAATAGGTAAATAACACTAACAGTCGCCTGTAGCCATTACGCCATCTAATATACATTGATTAGTATATTCGTATAGTATTTGAGGTTGAATGAAGACATACGTCCATCCAGTTCAACCCATCTAGCAATATCCTCATTTCCTGCCTAACTGTTGATCCAGAGGAAGGCAAAAAAAACACACCAAATTTTATTCCTTCCTGACTCCAAGTGGCAATCAGAAATTTCCCTGGATCAACTCTACTTTATGTATCAATACCAGTAATTGCAACATTCTTGTTTGCAGAAACTCATCCAGCTTTTTTTTTTGAAACTGACCATAAACCTGCCATAACAACGTCCACTGGGGACAGTTCCATAGCTTTACCATTCTCACAGTGAAAAAACCTTTCCGAGCTTGAAACCTAAACCTTTTTTCTTCAAGTCTTAAGGGATGTTCTCGGTCCTTTGACATGTTCTATTGGTGAACAATGCCCCAGACAGTTTATGTATGGCCTGTTAATGTATTTATACACAGTAATCATATCCCCACACAAGCGCCTTTTCTCCAGCGTACATAATTGTAACTTTTCCAGTCTCTCTTCATATTCAAGCTCCCCCAATCCCCTATAATTTAGTTGCCCTTCTCTGAACCCTTTCCATTTCTAAGTGTCCTTTTGTACACAGGATTCCAAAATTGCACTGCATATTCCAAATGAGGCCTTACCAATGCTTTGTAAAGAGGGAAATTACATTTTCCTCCCTTGAATCCATACCTCTCTTATGCAAGACAATACCATGCTGGCTCTGGCTGTTGCCGCCTGGCACTGCTTGCTACCTTTAAGTTTGTTATCCACAAAACTCCAAGATCCTTTCCAACAGGGATTCACTTAACACAGAGCCATTTATAGTATAAGTAGCACAAGGTTTTTTAAGTCCAAAATGCATACCTTACATTTATCAACATTGAATTTCATCTGCCACTTAGCAGCCCAATGTGACATATATCTAGATCCTCTTGCAATGATTGCACATCCTCTGAAGTTTTTAATGGTCGACAAAGTTTGTGTCGTCAGCAAACACAGAGAAACCTTGGACAATACCCACTTCCAAATCATTAATAAATAGATTAAATAGAAGCGGCCCAACACAGAACACTGATGTGCGTAGTTGCTTTGGATTTCCTGATAATGTAATAACTATAACAGTAAAGTATACTAGAATACATTTCTTCGTCCTTTCCATATATATTTGTAAGGACAGTTTGCACCATTTGATCCCATTCCTTATTCAACAAACGAAGGGTGCGAGATCCCATTCCTCGGGCCAAACGAAGGGTGCGAGATCCCATTCCTCGGTCAAACGAAGGGTGCGAGATCCCATCTCGGTCAAACGAAGGGTGCGAGATCCATTCCTCGGTCAAACGAAGGGTGCGAGATCCCATTCCTCGGTCAAACGAAGGGTGCGAGATCCCATTCCTCGTCAAACGAAGGGTGCGAGATCATTCCTCGGTCAACGAGGGTGCGAGATCCATTCCTCGGTCAAACGAAGGGTGCGAGATCCCATTCCTCGGTCAAACGAAGGGTGCGAGATCCCATTCCTCGGTCAAACGAGGGTGCGAGATCCCATTCCCCGGTCAACGAAGGGTGCGAGATCCCATTCCTCGGTCAAACGAGGGTGCGAGATCCCATTCGGTCAAAGCAAGGGTGCAAACGACGTTCCCTCTGTTGAAGCCATTTGGGGCTACTGATCTCTCCAAATCACCCCCTCTCTGTTATGCTCGTTAAACCATCTTTTGGTGCTCGTTGGTCATCATGCTTATTCAACAGTACGTAGTCTGCCAGTTTGTCATCTTCATCTTTTATTCTGGCTTCTTATGTTGGGGCCTGGCTTTAAAAAAAATGTCTTGTTTACCCACATAACTGTGTGTCAGTTCGCTTACGCTTACTGTTACTTTAAGTCTTTGTCCTACTTTCTTTTGCCCTGCCACCACTTTGGTCCGTATTTCGGTTTCTTGTGGTTCCAGTTTACGTACTTCGGACCGGCTTCTGGGTTCAATTTGACATTTTTGTTACTACTCATTTTTTCGAATACCATCTCCGCATGTTTCCTCTGATCTTCTCCACTTTTGCTACCGAAAAGGGTCATCCTTTAATTGTTTATCACGTTCTTCATTACAGCAGTTCCTGACTCTTGTCGAGGGTCTGTTTTCTATCATGTTAGTCCCTTTTCCTTATATACTGTGAAAGGGGATTATATACACTCTGTTGCTCTGTCCTCGCCGTTATAAAGTGCTTGTCAGCTAGCAGATTCTCTATAGCATTTTTTTTGTGTAGGTGCTACCAAACATCTCGCCTCTCCAATCATTCTGTTGTACACTTTTAGGACACTTTCTAGTGTTTTTATAAACGACTACAATACCCTTCGTTGCCCTTTGGTATAATTTTAATAGTGATTTAGGATAGAAACTTCTGACAGCTTCTATACGATCCACATGTGCCAATCCATGTATCCTGAACCTCTATATCCTTGTTTCTTTAATGTAAGTTTCCTAGGGTTTCACATGTGGTTGTAGATACCAGTCTATAAATGTACATGCTGCTTCAAGAAGACCTCGTATACCCAGGGTCGAATTTATATATTTTTTTCTCCCCTAGACCAACCAGACTCCTATCTAGTTTCACACAAGCAATGACCCCACCAATATAATGGGCTGATAGTTACTTTTGTGTTTCGCTGTATTTGCGTGACCATAAAGCCATCGATTAGCTGGCGTTAAAAAGCTTCTGTTATTATGTCCTTTGAGATACTTGTGCAGCCACCACAAATCTTAAAGTGACAACATCTTTTCTCTGTCACCCCAGTGGCAGCACTTCACCAGACTGGGATATCCCTGGCTCACAGGAAACGCACGGCTTAAAAGTCCCTCCCATCCTCCAATCCTTGTCTTTTTTGCGTTTCTGTGGCTAGGAAAGCATGGTTGTACTGTTTGTCTCAGGGCTTACCTGCCATTATGGTGCTTCCAGGACAGTTCCTCTCTCTCTCTTCTCTCTCTCTTCTCTCTCTCTGTCTCTGATGCCTTCCAGATTAGCTGCACGAGGTTGCCATGGAAGGGCTAGTGACCGGGCAGTTCAGATGTTAGACTCTGTGTCTATTCCTGTTTTCTTTTGAGCATGTGTGTATTTGCCAGTTGGACGCGCTAAGCGGTAGCGTGATCGTGCGCGTCGCGCGCACGTATCTCCGCCTTGGTGTTCGGCCGGGTAGGTTGGGCCTGGAGTATGGCGTCATAGCGGCCGTAGTACTGCTGTAGGACCGGCGTGTCGGTTTCCTCGGGTTGGGGGGGCCGTCAATGACGTCACTCTCCGCGTCGTCACGGAATACTTCTGGGCCGCATGGTGATCTATTGTTCCGGTTTGGACCGGAAGAGTCTGTGTGCCGCGTGGGAGGAAGGTTGTTTGATTGCTGCCTCCAGCCAAGTCTTTGTCTAGCCTGAATTTGTAGGCTATTTGGAATGTCAGTGTCTGTAGCTTCTGGAGAGTTGGTGTAAGTACTCCTCTCTTTGTTTGTGTCCTGAGTGGGCTGTATCCCTTGAAGGGGTTGGGGAATATTAACATAATTATTCCTTCCCTGCATAGATTCCGCTGATGGAGTCTAAGTCAGTGAGCGATGGTCACCAACAATGTGGGACTAGGTAAGCTCCAGGTAGGTCGTCCTAAAAGAGATGATTTCTGGAGGTTTTAAATTCTAAATCTGTTCCTTCGGGTTCTCTTTGTTTCTTTTAGTGCATCGGCCTCAGAAAAAATCAACTAAGTCCAAGGGTTCGTCCTCGAAAAGAGAAGAAGTCTGGAAAAGAGGAAGAACGCTTCAGCTACCAGAAAAAATTACGAGGAAGCTGATGTGTTTAATTAAGACAGCCGTTTCAGAATCGTAAAGGAAAAACAGAGAAAAAGGCCAAGACTAGGCATTTACGGATGTTTCGGACTCGGAGCAGTCACAGGGGGTGGACTCGGTAGCGTCAGAGGATCAGGAATTTAACTCTGAAGAAGTGGATGACTCTGAATCCACCTTTGATCCGAGTATAGTCGCCCCGTTAATTAAAGCTATCCGAGAAACGTTTTCTTTAACGATGGAGGAGCCAGTGGCAGCCTCAGTAGATAAGTACTTCCAGCCATGCAAAGAACTCGGTTGTTTTTCCAGTGCACAAATCCTTAAGACAAGTCATTTCATCGGAATGGAATAAAGTAGAGAAGAGGGTAGATCTTGGTAACAGATTTATAAGAGTACCTTTTCAAGTGGAAGATGCAGAATTGGGAGGCACCTCCAAAGGTTGCGGATGCAGCAGTTATTAGACTGGGAGGAGAACCACGTTACCGGTAGAGGACACCGCTACCTTCAAGGACTATGGATAGAAGGGGTGGATACCAATCTTAAGAAAGCATAATAAGCTGCAGGGGCAGCTTGTAAACCGTTATGGATTGCTTCACCGCTGAGCATTGAAGTTGTTAGGACCTTCAACATCAATAGACTAATGTAAGAGATCTAAACTTTCGGGAATGGTCCAGGAGTGTATCTTTGCTACAGACTTTATTTCAGAGGCTTCAGTTGATTTGTCAAGTGCTTCAGCTAGGTCAATGGCTCTGTCGGGTAGCAGCTAGAAGGGCTCTTGGTTTTAAAAAATTGGTCAGCCGACGTCAATTCCAAATCTAACTTGTGCCAACTTCATATGATGGAAAGATGCTATTTGGGAGAAACTGGATGATCTCATCAAACGATCTTCAGGAGGAAAGAGTGGTTTTTTTTCCCAGGAAGAAGATTCAAAGGATTCGGGAAAGGTTTTTTCTTCCTCAAGGAAGATAGAGGAATAAAGAGGCCTTTCGGCAATCGAACGGAGAGGAAGACAGGGAATGCAGTCCCAAAGGAAACCAGCAGGCTCGTCCCGAGTACGTCAGGTCAAACAATGACGGAGAGCAGGTTCCACCTCTAAGCATAGGAGGCAGATTAAATCGTTTTGCACAGAGGTGGGCCGACTCGATTTCAGATTCTTGGGTAGTTGCTTCCATCCGAGGTTACAAAATAGAATTTATAAAGATGCCTCATTTCTCGTTTTATTCCCGCAAAAGAACCTCGGGAGTGTTCGGAAAGAAATATCATTTCCCATTATGTAAATCAATGGTTTACGGTGGGTGCCGTCCAAGAAGTCCCACAGAGGAGGGGGGTTTTTATTCCCCCTCTTATGGTTGCGAAGTCTCAGGATTAAGGCCGGTATTAATCTCAAGAAGCTGACCAGTTTTTGAACCAGTAAGATTCAAAATGGAATCGTTACAACAGTTCTTCAGCTCAGACAAGGATGTAGGTTGGTGCATAGATTTCCAGGCGGTTCTTTCCCAGTTGCTATACACAAGGATGGCCCAACCCCGTTTCCGCTCCCTGCCCCCGGCTCCTAGATGTCAGGTTGGACCCTCTGTAATGCTTGGCTCACCCTCCCCGTCCCAGTGGCTTGTTTACCTGCCACCCTTCCCCTTGTTCCTCTTGGTCCTCCCGCCTGGCTCATTTGCCCTTCCCCCCTTGTCTCAGGGAGGTTTGTGGACATTCCCTTCCCCCCTCCCCTCCCCTCTACCCAGTTGGTTACGGGGTGGTTGTTTTTTTTTCTCCCCCCTCCCCCCGAACTTGGGCCTCCCCTTTTTCATTCCCTCTCCGCCCTTCTTTTCCCCGGTCGCCGCGTCACCGGCCTTGGCGAGTGCCCCGTCCCCCCCCGCCGTCCTACCCTTTCCCCTTTTGGTTATAGATTTTTGGCTGGGGTAGACTCCCCCCACACGACAACGGATCCACGGCCCATTTCCTACCCCTTCCCCCACCTCCGCTTTTTCCCCTCTACCCAACCCGAGCGCCCTCCTCTCCCTATCTACCGGTCCAGCACTGTCGTTTGTTCAGGCCCACCACAAGCGTCACCCATCCACCTTGGACCCGTCGCCCCCCCTCTTTCACCGCCGCCCGCTTCCGGTGAGACGCTCCACCCTTGCCCTTATCGGGTCCTGGCTGTGTCTTGCCTGTGGCCTGGGCGGGGTCTGGGGTCTTCCCGCTTGTTCTCCCGCCTCACGTCCTTCGTCACTAGAGACCTTTGACCGGCTCTGCTCCCTTGGCTCGGGCGGTTTTTCCCGGTCATGGTTGCGCAACCCTCCCCGCCTTTTCTTCCCCTTACTGTGTTTTTTTTAAATGATTTCTCGGTCCATGCTCCCCATGTGCCTAGCTCGTCCTGATCATATCCCTCGCACGTTTCTATTTGACCTGTTGCCAACTTGACTCAGACCAGCGTTTTTGCAACCCCAGGAGGCTTTGGCCTTCCCGGTTCTATTTTAAAAGTCTCCTGTACCCCGTTTTCTTGGCTTGGTCTTCTTTTTATAATGGACCCTCGTGCCCCCCATTTTCAAGGACACCCCAAACCAGGACTCACCCAAACAAACAACAATTAATTCCCGATTAACCACACAGTTCTACGGACGTGACTCCCGCAGTCAATAGATCACCCACAAGTCTGAACCCCAAATACAACGTCGCGAAACACTCAACCCGCCGGAGGGAATGTGAGATACGAAGTATGTTGTCTTCCTAACCCAAATGACAAGAGAGGTCACCCCCTCAACTGTTCATACATCTAGTTCGAAAATGGCAGAAGAAAACTTAGAAAAGGTATTACGGCCAGTGATTGACCCCGGCTCCTCAAAACGAACCCAGCTAGCAAGACTTTTAAGCAGAAAAAACAACCTGTCCCGCCAGGAGAATGGAGTCCTTCACGACAATATTTTCAGGCTTTTGCAGGAAGTGGGGGACTCCTATTGTAGACCCTCATGGCCACACGAAGTCAACTCAAAATGTCGAAAGTTCTTTCAAGGGTTCGACTCTCAGCGCGGCGCAGGGACAGATGCTCTGGGTCAGGATTGGTCCGAAGGTCTCTATATGTCTTCCCTCCGATACCGATGATTTGGAAAGTTCTACAGAAGATAAAGAGAGAGGGTCATTGGTCCTAGCGATTATTCCCTTCTGGCCAAGGAGGCCTTGGTTTCCACTTTAAATTCATTGGCGGTGGAGAGTCCTTGGAAAATCCCAACCTTTCCAGGATAGTTAAGCCAGGAGCCAGTGAAATATCAGGAGAACGACACTTGTTGATGGCCTGGAAGTTGAAAGGAGTAGGTTGGCGGCGCTAGGGTACAAGAGCAAGAGGTTACAATTACTCTTAAAATCAGGGATGTTTTCTACGTCAAAACAAACTTACTGATGGTCTGGGATCAGTTTGTAAATTCTCCCCGGATTGAATCTGATCCCCTAAGAGCTAATTCTTCTTTGATTGTAAGGTTTCTTTTTGCAGGTCAAGTTGGGTTAGCAGATAAGTACTAACCAGGCAAGAGTGTCTGCCCTCTTGCGATTCTCGACTATCTGGGCCAGGATAAATATCAATTTCCAGATTCTTTAGTGTTCTGATTAGGGTGAAACCCTCTTTAAGTATCCTGTCCAGTTTGGAGTCTTCCAATTGTGTTAAAAGCCCTAACTATGTCACCGTTTGAGCCTATAGAGCAAAGTCGGATTGGATTCAACACTCAAAACGGTTCTGCTTATTGCTATCACGTCTGCCTGTAGAGTGTGAGTTGGCAGCCTTTTTATCTAAGAGCCAGACACTACTGTCTTTCAGACAGAGTTAGGATTAAGCCTGCCTTTGGCTTTTTGCCCAAGTGGTTACACCTTTTCATTTAGAAATAGAAATCAATTTGCCCGTATTTTTGCCAGATCCTAAGACGGAAAAAGAACAAAAACTTCATTCCTTAGATCTGGTAAGAGTTTTGACCTACTACCTTAAGAGAACAGAGTACATGGAGGAAGTCGGATAGGCTTTTTTTGATTCCTAGAGGATTCAGGAAAGGGGAAGCCCCATCAAGGCAACCTAGCTTTGGCTGACTCAAGCCATTGCAAAGGCCTATCAAGTAAGAGGCGAGGCGGGTTCCAGTTGGTCTTAAGGCTCACTCAACTAGGCAGTTTTACTCGTGGCCCTCGCCCTCGATTCGAAAGTTTCCATTAGAGAAACATTGTGAAGCCGCTAAATGGTCCATCAGGAAGACCTTTGTGCGGCACTATCGCCTAGATGTTGCAAACCGACAAAAACTAAGTTCGGTCGGAGAGTGTTGGAGGCGGTTTCCGGACTACAGCATGGTCCCCCACCAAACACACAAGCCTGAACCCCAGGGTCTAGTAACTGCCCCACTCACCCAAGTCATTGATCCTCCGAAACACAGCTATGGCTAATGTCCCCGTTGTGTCCGGGTGCTGCCCACTGAGCAAGAAATTCGATGACCGTAGGATTTTTCGCACACACCCCCCCGATATATATTTTCAACGAACACAGGTGGAGTTTGGGTGACACACAAGAAAGACTCCCCCCTCTTTTTTTGAACGTTGTTTGCCCACACCCCTTACAAACACCAAGTCACAAAACTAAAAAGGCAATAACAAAAAGAAATGGGAAAACAAAAAAATAAAAACCGACACACCGCAGACCAACCCGTCGGAGGAACCGGCCGAACAACGAACGAGAACGACTTTCTAAGCCATCGTTTCCTTCTGTGAGCCAGGGATATCCCAGTCTGGTGAATGCTGCCATGGAAGGTGACAAGAAACAGAAATTACGGTATGTTGTAAACAATTTCGTGTTTTTTTTTTATTAGTAGTAGTATATTTTGTATTGTGCAGTTTATATAGGATTAGGACCAGGATCAGTATCACTCTCCCTGCCTATTCACTAGAACACAGATTGATTCTATTAAAGCACATGTTCGCCCTTAAAAACAAAAAACTGGTCATATGTCCGTTACCTGCCCAAAAATTGCAAATGATAAATTCAGCACTTTATTGCCTGCATTATTAACTAGATACCTAAGGATAATTATTGCTTCCATTCTGGCATAGTAAGCGGACTCCTCACTCCCTGCAGTCAATCAAGGTGGCTACGCAGATTTAGGAGATACATTTAAGGGATACACTGTCTCTCTGCTATTACTGCAGTAATGAATTCATGTTATAGTAAAAACTGGCGACTTAAGACATGCCGCCCCTATAGATCCTGATGCCCTAGGGAGGCTGTGGCCTTATGGGGAAATCCGGCCATGCCTTTACCTGCTGATACGGGCCTACCTAGTGGACTATGTTCATCAAGGAGTAAAAATGTATTTTCTTCCACTGTAGGATTAGAGACAAACTTCTTATAAATCCTGATTAATTCATTGCTTTCTAGCAGGAAACAGCAAAAAGCGAGGGTAGTACTCAAAATATAACTTTAATTATTGTAGACCACACAACATATCACAACGTTTCGGAGGGGAAAACTTGCCCCCTTCCTCAGGTCACCTGTTATATATTTTGAGTGCTACCCTCGCTTTTTGCCGTTTCCTGTATCATATATCCATTTAAGGGTTGGATTACCTGGAGGAGCGAGCACCCATTTTTGGGCGAGTGCAGAGGACCCTATTGTGAGTTTGCTCATTGCTTTCTAGCATCCTAGACCTACATGCTTTCATCTCAGAGAACGATATTACCCACTTTATCAGACTTTTTAATGACCACACTGTTAATTTCCCTTAGCTTTTAAAAAGTTTTGTATTCTGATGGGGACAAATTCTGAAAAACCCTTTTATTTACTGCAATATTCCAAAGGGATTCCATAATGCAGTTAAAAAATGATTTGCCCTTAAAATGTGCTTTCAACGCAATCCTTCTATAAAACAAAGATAAGCCTTAGTAACCATAACATGGTCAAAAGTAGTTGTGGAGCAAAAGGAAAGGTCTCTCTCTAATACTGACCTTTGAGTAAATTAATTCTGTAAATTCACCTGCACTATTTTGTGTGATAACTTCTGTCCATGTAATATCTCTTCCGATCTCTTTTTTCCTAGGTCTCCCCCCTTTTTAGTCTTTCTGTGTCTAAAAAAGTTGAGCTATTGTCTGTATCTGTACTTTCTAATTCCAAGGAAGATAAAGGATCTGCCACTTTCGTCAATGATCTCTCTTATATCCTGTGTGTTTCCATCTATAAACCAATCATTTTGAAAGATTCTCCTTATCTCTCTTTCTAATTTGTTGATACTCTTATAATTTCCTCAAATTTAAGTTTCTTATGAATATCAATATTTTCTTGTTCACTCACTAGCTGTTCTCTTTCTGACATGATATCGTCCATTTTGTTTTCGAACATTACATGAAATACCAGTGGTAAAATGTTAAGGTTATTACTCATTTGAGAGAAAAGTAGTAAAACATGCTGATGCCATGGCTAGCACTGTTATCATCCAGGTTTACAATTATAAAAGGCTATTATACACATAGCTGTTTTTACTGCTTGGCATGGGATGCCAATGCTTTATTGACTAAGGGCACATTTTTGAGTTGTTCCTGCTACACCTCTGCTTGCTCTGATTTATTGTGGAAATCCTTTGCTTGGTCACATACGCAGAATCTCTTGGGTGTGCCTACAAAAAACTGTAGTCTGCTGGGATTTTCACACCTGGCAGGTTAGTGAAGCAATAAAGAGGATTAGGAAAATCACAAACTTTGTATCAAGGCCATTTATGTCTGAAATTGCAGCCAAGAGCTAGGAGAACCAGACGTAATACAAACAACCCCTCCTCAACACACATTTGGAATAGTTACAGAAAAAGAATTCCATCCCCAATGACTCAATCATTTTTATTGGATATATTTGTTGCATTGCGACACATTGTGTACACTTCATAACTTACCCAGTTTGTGTCCAGTAATAGTCCAGATTACTGGACTATTTTTTCTCTCCAATACCACGAATGTAGGTCTGATGGCGCATGTATCCACTACTATGAATGTGTCAGTCTATGGACTGGTATACATGGGACAATATTTCAGCCTGATTTATCACCTGGCCTAATATGTTAATCAGATCGCCGGGTGATGGACTTTGATTTCCCACATGACAAATAATTTCTGACCAATTTTCTGCAAAAATCTGTCTGTCTATACAGGCAGACATGCTTATAAATCTTGAACAACCATACGCTATTCAATAGGTTGTACGACAGGTCAGGACAAAATATCGGCCATGTCATTTTTGACTGACAGGCCACTGATTGATATATAAAACATCAGATCTGTTGAGGATGGAATATCAGGCCAACTTGTGCCTGTTTGTGTTAGTACTAACCTCTCAAAAAGGAACCAGCAGCCACTTCATGTTGTAAGCAATGTAAACTGAAGGAAACATGACACACCACCAATATTCCGGCACAACCTATAGCATGGCCTATTGAAGACCACACGATTGGCTGAAAATTAAAGACACGTCCAATCCATTTTTATCTGATTTTGATGAAAACTCATAGAATGTTGGCTGTGGCAAAAAATGTAGCCAATATTTCTACCCAAGCTAATGAAAAATCACATTAAATGTCAGGTTGAAATATCTACCTGTGTCTACCCAGCCTATAAAACTGGCAAATTACTCTGTTTGATATTTTAAAAATGGCAGACCGAACAATGTATTTGCGTCTGTGGCTGACTACTTTTGTTGGATTGAGTTCCAATAAATGAAATGCTAAATTGCACTTTTTATTTTGAGGATTTTAACATATTTTTCTGTACAATACAACATTTTGCTTACATAAAAAGCAGAGTAGACAAAACTGTAGTATTTTTATTTCTTGAGTAAGAGGCAGTTGAAATGGGACAGAGTTTCTCAGAATGTTGTCATACCTTCTGATCCTATGTCTTATACCAAGAAATCTGTTTTGTGTTTAATTACCCAATCTTGTTTTCATTGCATTTGTCCCATATTAGTGTATATATAATGTGTTGCCATCCTTTTTATCAGTGCACAGACCTCCTAACCCATATTTGTTTTTTTATTTTCCCATAACATTTGTTCTTGGCTGTGTTTTCCCTTTCACTTCTGTAAACATTTTCCAAATTAGCTTAAAGGGCATGTCCAGCCACAGAACAAAAATCCATACGTACTTTCCCACCCCCCAAAACCCAGAGATCGTTATAGTTTCTTACATTCCCGCTATCCCTGGAGACCCTAATCTTCAGCTTCTTGAAGATTCAAGAAACGTACCTTTTGCGCGATCCACCGTGGCCAGTTAAATCTCCGACCACTTCCTTGTTCTGTCTAACTGTTGCGCAATAACGCACATGCGTGCTATAGCTGTACAGCTATGTAACATGTCGATGTTTCTTTCAGTGAATATATTTTTAATGGCTATTGACATACAATGTACATCAGATGTCTGTAACAACCCAAGTAATTCACACATACAAAGAAATCCAATTAAATAAGTCCATACATGAATTTGTGTCGTAAAGAGGAATAACACATAAAATAGTTATTGAACACACCGTATTGTATTTAATTCTAAGTAGAAAAGCCTTTGTTGATAGTACTAGCGTCAAGATGTCGCCAACATGGAGAAACTAGTCTCATTCATTGCTCAGATGTGATTTTGACACATTCTTCTACACAAACTTCAAATCTTGAAGTCTCGGGGGGCCTCTTCTATGAACTATGATCTTCAGTTCCTTCCATAAATTTTCAATTGTATTCAGGCCAGGTGATTGACTGGGCTATTCTAAGAAGCTTTGTTTTCTTTCTCTTAAAGTTTCCTTGGCAGCGTGTTTGAGATAATCTTTGAAATGTCCACTGTTGTTTTATCTTCAGTGTTTTGTAGATTGCAGCAGATTCTAATCAAGAATGTAATTTCTCCATTCATCTTTCCTTTAATAATATACCGTAACGTCTACCAGTACCAGATATGCATGGAGATTCACCAAGAGCCGAACTTGCTCCTAGTGAATCTCACCCGCACATAAGTATTTAACGCGTAGCTGATGCAAACCAATGGTTAAAGTCTAGCTAACTGATGGTAAATTGGTTAGTGCGACTTCAGATTGGCCTGATTGTGTTTTGGGGGTAAATTGCAGTGTGCAGTGTCATTTCTCCTCTTAACCTGGTGTGTGCAATTTTGGTCTTATCTTTAAGTATTTCATTAGCTTGCCCAAATGTTATGCAGCACACGTTAAACTAACTTTAAGATGCTTTGCTTTAGTATTTGTGCCTTGCGCATTGAGTCCTCACCCCTGGGTTTGCGTAACTAGCGGTTCAGGTCCTCACCCTGGGTTAAAGGTAATGAACGAAGAAGAGGAGCGGAGGGAAGGTGAGCATAATTGTCGTTTAATGAAAAAGATATTGAATATTAAGAAGTTGGAACTTTTAAAGGGTAACTGTGGTCTCCAATTCTTCCAAACTAGTAAGGATTATATAAAAAGCCTTCCATCTTAACCTTAAAATAAAAAAAACTTTAAGCACAAAGGCTGCCTGGTTCCTTGAATTCCCACTGAATGCAGACTTTGGTCAGGATTTATACCCCCTTAATAAGAGATATCACAAACAGATTTCTGTATAATGCAATAATAAAGGCAATAAAAACAGCAATAAACATGCACCTTTGGGCTGCAGTGATGTTGTATGCCCAGATAAAGTGATACTAGCACCCGGCATATGAGACATCTAAAGTATGTATTTTGTGAGGTTTGAATTACTATATGACCAATGCTTGGGCATTTTGTTTTTGACTGGAGAAAAACTGATTTAACCCATAGGATTTCTCCAATACTTACCTAGTTTCTTAAATCTGACCTGTGACTAAAAGTCCCCCAAACACAGCATCAAATTAATTGGAATATCAAAGACATTTTTATGAGTTTTTGATAGACCAATTGGCGATATTGATTGGTCTATCTGAAAAACCATGATTGGGTATAGCAAAATATTTTTCCATATCTACCTTCCAGAACCTTCCAGAATCTTTTGCAGTTTTTAAGCTTAAAGGAACACTAAACCCAACAAAATAAGTATTATTCTCTTATTCTCACCTCCCTGTGAATATTACTACGCTTGGGGGACCTGGAACTTACCTTACCGCCGCTCCACTCGCAGCCGCTCCTTCACTGACAGCCGCTCTGTCCCGACCGCGCGCCCTATCTTAGGCGCATGCGCGCCAATACAAAAGATAGGGAGCGCGATCAGGAGAGAACAGCTGTTCAGTGAAGAAGCAGCTGCGAGTGGAGCGGCGGTAAGGTAAGTTCCAGGTCCCCCAAGCGTAATAATTTCACAGGGAGGTGAGAATAAGGTTCTCACCTCCTGTGAATAATACAAACGAATGGCAAATACTTATTTTTTTGGGTTTAGTGTTCCTTTAAATCTTGAAGATCGACGGTGCAAGTGGGGAATGACTATAGGTTACAATAGGACTTAAGCAAGTCTTATAATGAAGATTTCTAGTAGATATCTAGTTAGGATGACAGAACTTTTCAATTAGTAAAGGTCAGGTATAGGAGGGGGATGGGGGAAAGAATTACATTTAAAGCTTAATCTATCTAGTAATAGTAAGTTGGGTTTACAGTGTACATACACTTTAAGGAGCGCTAGCATGTCAAGTACCGAAGTCAAAAGGAAGACTGGCAGATGCAGTTTTGCTTGCAGTGGCGCTCTGCACAGAAACAATATTGGGAGGTAGGAATTACCACTCCAAGGTATTTTTCATTTTAACTGTTTTTTTTATACTTTATACACACCATAAATCTCCTTTAAGAATGTGTGCTATTGAAGGTGTTGCTCCTCTTCTTCTTCCCCAAATCCCTTGCTGTTGTTAACAGTTTCCATCTGGCCAAATCTTTATTTGGCACCATCACCATAGGCTTGAATGACATTGTTAGCTACAGATGGAAAGAGAAAATAAAGCATCAAACAGCAGATTATCGTTACTTGAGTTAACTAAACCTAATGATTGACTTTAGTTCTCCTTTAATCATCCTGTGCCACTATTTCTTCATATGATAAACATCCAAGCCCACTGTCATTAATATCTTTGAAACTGAATTACACATTGGATTTTACCACGAGTTGCCTGTCCCTTTTCTTTTCTTGATGCTATCCTTACTTCATTCCAAAAAGCTGGAAGGTGTATTGATTTTCTAGAAAAACAGCAGCATACATCGTAGGAATCAAACTTCAGCTGCACATTGTTCTGCTAGAAAGCTGCCTCTCTGTCTGCTTGTTCTGGTGATTTTATCTTCCTAGAATCTCTGCTCTCACTTCAAGTAGCCCTTGAAGAAGCCGTAATCGCCCCCCTCCATCTGCCTAAACTGATTGGTGTTTCAGCTTTTTAAATATCAGACTTTGGTATTTGACATTGTCTAGGATTACTGTAAAAGAGAGAAGATAATCGTGGCAATTCTGCAAAATAGTATAAGCTTATCCAATTTCCTTATAAATGGGGTCTTACTAGCTATATTTACTGCTTTCAGAAGCCTTTTTCTTACTTAAAACACAATTTAATCAAAGACATTTCCTCTCTGTTCTCCCTATACAACTCTGCAACAGGAGCACCCCCCTGTGGCCAGTGTTTGGCCCAAAGAAGTAAACAGGAAAGTAGTCCTTCTGCAGGAGGAGGATTGGGACACACTAGTGTTTTATAGCAGATTCTAGGGTCAGTTGTTCTGATTGTGAGCTTGATGTAGAAATTCTCCTATAGCGAATCTGGTTGTAAAGGGGTCGTGTCTGTTTTGCACCTGTTTAAAAAAACAAACTGTACATTCTTCTTTGTTATAATCTCTCTCCTGTTTTTATCATCCTCAACACTAGAGCTATTAGTTGACTAATACCCTTCTTTTTCCTTTAGCTTTTCATGCGTACGGAAAAGCTGGGAAAATGCTGGTAGAAACCAGGTAAAATGCAGATTAAAATCTTTATCTTTTTGGAGTTTTTTTTGTTTGGCTCAAAATTGGTGATAATTTATTCTTACAGTTGAGCCAGTGTTTCTTTTACAAGGAGACGTGCCCTTTCCAGTTAGATTCACAGTTTTTTTTTCCTAAACACAATTAAAACTCAATGTGGCATTAAAGAAGACAAAAAGAAAAGTGAGACTTGCTTACAGCCTTTTATAGGATGAGCCTTGTTTCATTCCGTTGCTCATAAACATGGGTTTTAGGCACTACTGAAAGCAGCTCTAGTCTGTGTGTAATATGCATCTTTCATTGTTAGCAAGCCGACCTTACAGTATGCAGGTTTTTGCAGTTCTTGCTCAGTTATCCTATATGGTGGATTTTGGAAATCTTTTACCCTAGTAATGTGCTGATTTCACACTCTGTAACATCCCATTTCAGGACTGTACAGTACAATACAGTTAGCGCAATGCTGCACTGTAAAGAAACAACATAAAGACTGACTTCTCACTCTTTTGTTTTATTGTACAGCATGATTGGACTCATGTTAGGGACTTGCATTGCATTCTATGTTGTGATTGGGGATCTCGGCTCCTCTTTCTTTGCTCGAATACTTGGCCTTCAGGTAAGTCCGCTGCATGAATTTGACTAAATCCATTATTTTAGACTCACTGTTACTTTTCAGTAAAAAGGTAACTCAATGGGAACTTAAGGTATGTATCTCAGTTTGTACTTCACCTTGGAATAGCATTTAACCCCTTTAAATAAATGTTTGTAATTAAAAAGTTTTAATATCTTGGACCTCTTTTTAAAGTCAGTCTACTGTGATTATTGATGGTATGTCTTTTAAAGGGCTGTGGTCTCAGAATACGTTAGGGTTAAATAGAAACCTGTGTATATTACAGAGGCTATAAAGCTTCATATTTAGAAAGGGTATCCTGTTCTAATGTGGTGGGCTTTGTATCAAGAGTTGGAACTAATGTTGGCTGAGTAGACGATAATGAAAGTAAATGAGCTTCCCCTTTATATATTTGTGTTTAGCCTTGTGATAGGCAACTACAGGAAATTACTTCAACAAAATTTGGTGCTAGTGACAAACTGTTTACAATCCGTGTTTGTGTTTTTTTGTTGTCCATTGTTTGGTATATATCCAAATCAAAAATCTAAAATAAGTTAGATTGATTATCATTGTACCTAGTTAATTAGTAATGTGATAGAAAGGAGAGATTTTCAGCTACCTAGCGCTTGAATGTCCATATAACAGTTATCGGTAGTATTAATCACTAACCCTTTCTGGGTTTTTTTTGTTAGGTGACTGAAGGATTCCGGGTATTCCTTTTGTTTTCAGTATCCTTGTGTATTGTTCTCCCACTCAGTTTACAGCGCAACATGATGAATTCCATCCAGTCCTTCAGTGCTATGGCTCTTATGTTCTACACGGTTTTCATGTTTGTGGTA
The DNA here is from genome assembly GCA_019447015.1 of Hymenochirus boettgeri. Lineage (NCBI taxonomy): Eukaryota > Metazoa > Chordata > Amphibia > Anura > Pipidae > Hymenochirus > Hymenochirus boettgeri. The sequence goes on from CM033476.1 coordinate 38,680,278, forward strand.
AGTGGCTAAAGTAGGAAATAAGGCAAAGAGAAAGTGGGAGGTTCCTGTAAGTAACGTCTTCAAATTGAATCCATTATATGTTTGCCACAAACTGTTCAAAAGGTACCACATACATTTTTAATAATTGAAAGTTACCCAATATATACAGCTCATTAAGTGTGTTAATGGATAGATAAATGTTAAAGTGTATCTCCACTCGTATTTATAAGATTTGGGAATCCAGTTCTATTGAAGAACGGAAGGTAAGGCACAGCTCCTTTACCTCCCGTTCTTCAATAGAACTGGATTCCCAAATCTTAAAAATACGAGTGGAGAAACCCTTTAATAATGATAATAATAATGTGATCCAACCTGTGTGGAGCTGGTATATATTACATTTTTGATAATTGGTTATTAGATACTCTGTAAGGCTGGGTACACACGGTAAGATATTTAAGGCCGACTGACCGATAGTGACGTGTATCGGTCGTTCGGCCGACAATATACTGTGTGTGCGTATACTGTGTGCGTTTCCATATGAGCGCGCACGATCGGTCGCACGAACTGTCAGCCGTGGTCACTGTTGCCGCAAACCGACAGTCTTTTGTCCCAACCGAGCGCTCGCTAGTATCGAACGCTCAGTCGGGACAAATAATTTCCCCGTGTGTACCCAGCCTTAGTAAGTACGTATTTTTTATTATTAATGTATCTTTAAAGAGAGGGCTTTACAACAGTCAATAGAGTTATGCCCCACAGCTGGTGAATAAAAGGAGAATGCAAACATTGGGTGTGCCTTTCTCCTGTTGCTTTAGATGGATTCCCATTTGTTTGATACCTTATCACAGCTAGTTTAATCAGGTGTAGTTAGACAAACATAGCTTCAAAGAAGAATGGATTTCAATAGGGTCCTCAAAAAAAATTCTAGTTCTCTCATAGACAATCACGTGATGGCCTTTATCATGGCATTTGGCATTGTTATTGAAACTGATGCACCTGGAAAGAACAAAGATTTTACTGTGAATGCATTTACCTGGGGTGAAGGAAAGCGTAGGATGAGTAGTGATGTAAATGATCTTCCACTAATGCTGCTAGCACTTGTTGTTGATCACATTGAGACAGTTGCTCAAATGACTTTCTGCCTGTAGGGTCCGTATCACTCAAGTGTCACAGGGAAATACCTACAGGCGTTGTCTCATCTGCCACTCCCTTTATTTGGCTTGCTGCATGTGGTGTGGTTTTTGAGGTTTGACACACATAATCAAATCTTAAATGTTGATGAAACCATTTTTCATAGGGGTTGTTACTTTCCAAACACTTCATTAAGGATCATTAAGGAAACTGCATGTTTGGGTTTGAAAGTTCTGTCAAGATGTGATCTGTTTATATATGTATTTAGGAATGTATCATGAAATACTATTTATATATATATATATATATATATATATATTAGATTCTGATGAAGGAGCTCAGCGCAGTTCCGAAACGTTAAATAAACATAATTGAAATATATATATATTTATCTTCCAAATGACTGGACAGCCCGTGTGGGGGCTGAAACGCGTCAACACAATATGGTGTAATAAACAATCTGATATTAAGTCCTGTGAGTGCAGTCATTTGAAAGATAAATATGTATGTTTACTGAACTTCCCAGGCGATTGCATTAAGGAGACGTGAGTGCTTTCTTTATGGACTATATATATATATATTGCACAATGGAAATTATGTGTGTGTGTATGTTTTGCTATTGCTATGTGTGGATATAGAATCTTTACACAGGTGTAATTTAAACTGTTACTCAGACAGTCACCAGCTTCCAGAGGAACCAAATAGAATAATCCTGTAGGTCTGAGAGTAGACCCAGGCAATCCTGCCACACTGTGTGGTTGAAACTAATCATGCTAGGTTAATACTTATTAGTATTCACCATGGCAAGTGGTGATGGTACCTCATATATTATAACAGAAGGTACCTCACAGCATCATGTTATTATAATAGCATTGCCCTAATAATCTAATGTATAATCAAACATTTCTTATTCCCAGTTTACCTAAAGAAATGGATTTATCCTTTATATACTCTTTTATACAGATCGAATTGGAAAAAAATTGCTTCAGAGCAGTTTTTAATAACTGATAACTGCTTTTTATTTCAGTATTACAGTAAATCCTTGGTTTACCTGCCTGGCTTTACCACTAAGCAAAAGGCTAAGGACTTGCAAGCGAGCATCTTCATCCCAACCATTAATAGTGGCTGCCAATTCAAATTGTTGTAGCCAATCAGTCCACTCCCTAGTTACCCTATCAAATGGGTCAGGTTTAAAAATAGGTTTGGCAATTGGGCCTGGTAGAGGTACTGAGTCTAATTGGGGAATTTATTCTGTAGGTACAAGGACAGGAGGATTTAAATCATTACTATCAGTAGCAGCCTCCATAGCTTAATACAGAGAACAAACATACAGAGAAAACAGGAAGAATAAATGGTGGTACCAGCACCGCTGCCACCAATTCGTACCAGATCACTGCTTTATGGAAGGATTATGGGTAGTATGGCACACAGTGGGCTACTCTGGTGGTCTGGCAAAAAGCAGACAGCGCACATAAACAGGTTCCCCACATAACATGTGCAGTAATCAGGGGTGTCCCTGTCTATGGTGCGCCACTTTGAATATTGACCAGGCCTGTATATTGTGTGTCATTGTAAGTTGGTGTACACTTACTGTTGCCTCACAGTTTGTATCCAATAAGGTAACTTGTCTGTCCAATAATCTGTCCTCCCAACAGGTGGTAACAGGGTCTTATACACAGGATCTTACACACAAGATCTGGTATTGCAGTCAATCTCTCTCCAAAGCACACACCACAATCAACTTTCACTTTCTCTCCTCCTACCATAGATAGCAGGGATGTCTTGTCTTTTATCACTCACTGACACCACCTGCAGGCTGGAGGTGGTATATAAGGAGCCTTGGTGTATATGTCCATTACAATACACATCACATCCTTTGTAGCAGACAAACTTTTTTTGGATTACACTTCCTTTCAGATGGAGCAGACCCGGGGGTGTGGTTAAAGCTGCCATTTGACCAGTCCATGTTGAAATAGGGATCTCAGCTCTGTAATTAAGTTTATGTATTTTGTATATTTTGCCATGTACCTAATATAAGTCAGTGCTATTCTTTATATACATTTACTAATGGTCATTTAAATGGTAACAGTGAGATAGTATACATATACACCTTTCCTATATGTAATATCATATACCCCCCACCACATTGGTAGCTCCTAAAAACTAAATGCAATCTCCTATGGAGATATAAATATATTTATATAATATAAGGGATAAACATAGAAAAGGTAATCAATGCACATTCCTAGGCCCCATACAATATCATATTATCTGCACACTGGCATACTTTATAAACAAAGGGGTTTTAGTATACATTACTTTGATCACATTAATGAAAAGCCTTCCTACCATGTCAAGGTAACCCCAGTCTGGAAGGTCCTAACTTCTAACCTTTTTAAATTTCTTTTACTTCAATTACGATTACCAAACTTTTGCATTTCTCATTCTTACACACTGGATCCATATAACAGGCTCTCTCCCTTCCCCCCAGCCCTTTTTTTATGGGAGGTCCTATGCCTTTAATATAAAGCACTGGATGGCCTCTTCCCTCATTTTAAAAAGCCAAAGGGCTGGGGGGAAGTGAGAGAGCCTGTTATATGGATCCAGTGTGTAAGAATGAGAAATGCAAAAGTTTGCTAATCGTAATTGTAAAAGTTAATTAATAAAGTAAAAGACACACTAAATGACTATTTGTTGTATATCAACCAGTCCCATGAACACTTACGTTTTCAAAGTACCTATAATAAGGATAATATTGTTTTTTTGTATTTAAATATAGAAGTAGGGCAATGTTAAACTCACCATGAGTACATCTTTTAAATAAGTCATCAGGAATACATATATCGACTTCAAAAGTGCTTATAAGCAGACTTGGAAGATTAAAAAGAAATTGCTCAGAAAAAGTAAAATTTATAGAACAGACTAAAAAAGTAGGTGAAAAATTTAAAGATAAGGGCTAACCCACGTAATATATAGAAAGTGCAAATAAGAGGTCCAACAGGATAGATAGAAACACACTATGCCTAAAATGAAGAAGAAAAATAAGTATAAACATAAGCAGTTTTAGTACTGGATTTTAATAAGGATAGTTCTAGGATTACAAAATTTTTTAATGAACATTGGTCTGTAGTACACCGTGACAGAGACCTAGTCTGTAATACACTGTGACAGAGACCTAGTCTGTAATACACTGTGACAGAGACTTAGTTAAGATAGTGGTAAAGAAGCCGAACATCATTTTCAAAAAATCCAACACTTTAAAAAAAAAAAAAAAATCCTTTCACCCAGCTTACTGCCTGAGTGCAACAGTGTAGAAACTAGGGATACCAATATGCATGTTTTAAAGGGAATGTTTAAGTGTGGGAACTGTATTTATTTATTGTACACATGTGGGTAGGGGTAAAGAATTTGTGATGGTATGAAATTATAATCACATATGAACTACGTTTTATAATTGTCGATCACACAATTTTATTGCAAATAAAATTGCACATGCAACAAATGGTATGTAGGTAAAACACGCAGGAAACTTACTATAAGAATTGCGGAGCACAGTAGGACGGTGAATAATAATAAAAAGGATGCTATTTGGAAAGGGGGAACCACCCCTTTATATACGAGCGCTATAAAGAGGAACATCAATCCTTATTTGAAAGGAGCACATTTGTAGCACTAGGTTGTATTGCTAGAAAAATTTTCGTTAGAGGAGGGGATTTAGATTGGGAATTACATAAATTAGAACAATTATACATATTTTTGAGAATGAATATGTATGATAAAGGAACAGTTAATCTAAGGAAGCAGCAACCTTCACTATAATGTCCATGGAAGCAGAATGGTACTAATAAAGTTTATTGAAAGGATTAACCAATAAAAAAAGTAAGGACCCGGAATGACGTCACTACCTGAGGAAGCTCTGCGGAGTGAAATGCGTAGTGGGGATTTCAGCACCCTTAACTGCCTGGGAAACTACTGGTCACGTGACAAGATCTTAATTGCATTCTCTGAAGGAGAATAGAGCCAATGTGCGGATAGGCTACGGAGCACCAGGTAGATGGTGGATTGACCCCTAAAGTGGATCCCAAGAGCTTAAGGCCACAGTCAGATCATCAAACTGCCCAGGGGACCAGAGAGACACCAGCCTATTACTCCCATCATTAGAGGTGGAGTGATGACGTATTTCACATATTATATTTGCTCTGTCCTATACAGGATTGTTTGTGTGTGCACACATAAGAACTATTTTATCTCCGAATTTGGAGCATTGGATCTAACTTGTGAAGTGAACGTTCGAGTAGGTCTACCCACCCTCAGAGCTACCTGAACTTCCCAGCAGGTCTGGACTACGTTTCTAATAGTGACTTCATAGCTGCTGTAACATTTAGTATATTATTTGCAGGAGGAGTCATAGCTATATGTGTATGATAAACTGTTCTTTTATCTTTTTTATTCTTATTATTACACATTTTAGAGATATATACATTTATTAATTCAGGGCTGGCCAGCCTATTATCTGATCTACGATCTTATATATTGTGTATTTAGGTTTAATAAATTATTCTTATAATATAATTGTCACTTTTTATTACACAGGTTGCCTTTCATTTATTTTTCATATATTCACCTTAAGAGGTTTTCTTTTTGAACACTTATTTTGAGTTTGGTGACTCAGGAGCACCTGTGTGAGAATTACCAGCAATACTATATATATCTGAGAGCTCTGTCTCTTTCAGTCCCTCATTTTCTCTATCCCCAAAACGATATTCATAACTGTATATTGCCATAAGAAGATATAAACAATGCAATGCTGGGATTAGGTCATCTTCTGACAATGATGTCTGGTTGAACCAGCAGGATTAAGAGAATGTGAGACTATAGGGAGTAAAGTCCAAGGCAGTATTGACAGTGGTACAGAGTTGTAAAAGCCTTTAGCTGATATGGATGGCTGAACATTTGGGGTTTATGGATAAATCCATTACAGTTGTGGGGTTGAGAAAATTATGGGGGAACATTATGAGCTTAGATTTTGAAACGTTTATCTTTACTAGTATTGCAACATAAATGAGATGGAGATGTGAAAAGTAGTTGTTTGTTTCTTTGTTGTGCTGACATACGAGTGATATTGGAACCAGATGTAATTAGGTTACCTATGAAAGAGTTTTAGGGAGAAGAGGCAGATCCTTGAAATACCCCACCAGATGTTTCAGAAACAAGATACATTAAAGGTGTATTTGGATAGCTCAAGTGTCTTCAAAAATTCCCTGGAGTGCTATTTAGAGGCCGTAGTGCAGGGGGTCACCTATCTGTTTATTATGTGTGCTATTGTATGAGTAGGCCTTGGGTTTATGCCTCACCATTACATTGTAACACATTGTGTACTGTAGGTTATAGCAGGACATCTGTTAAGTAACAAACAATTCTTCTCAATCCTGTTTAAAGATCACAGGGAGAGTTTTAAATATATGGAAAGTTTTCCATGTGTTCCTTTGTATTTTAACTGAATGATGAACTGACACTTCCAAAACATTTTGGGAAAACTTAAAATCGGTGATTCTGATGATGTGTTTAGATGATATTTTTCTATTTATGAGGCTGATGTTATATTTTTGCTTGGCTTGGTACACTTTAGAAATTGTATACGTACTTGTTTGTCCATTCATTTGAGCCTTTACTGTCTATATTTGTTTCTGTACAGATTGTCCTGTCCTCTTTCAAGCACGGGATCTTCAGTGGGCAATGGTTGAAGCAAGTGAGTTACATACGCTGGGAAGGTGTGTTCCGCTGTATACCTATCTATGGCATGTCCTTTGCCTGCCAGTCGTAAGTTCTTTAATTTTCTGTTACTTTTGGCCATTTATACAGTCTGCAATTTGTAGATACCGTATATACTCGAGTATAAGCCGACTCGAATATAAGCCGAGGTACCCATTTTTGCCTCCAAAATTAGAAAAACATGATTGACTCGAGTATAAGCCGAGGGTATACAGTAACCCTAATACCTTTCCACTGTAGATGTTTGGAAACTACAACTCCCAGCATGCTTGGTTGCTGGGAGTTGTAGTTTCCAACCACCTATAGTAGAAAGGTATTGGGGGTTACTGTATGGCATACTGTCCCCCACCCTAATACCTTTCCACTGTAGATGTTTGGAAACTACAACTCCCAGCATGCTTGGTTGCTGGGAGTTGTAGTTTCCAACCACCTATAGTAAAAAGGTAATGTGGGTGTCTGCATGGCATACAGTCCCCCCAGTCCCCCCCCAGTTCACTTACCGTACCTGGTCTTCAGTCTTCCACCCTCTGCCGGCTGCCGCAATCCAGAAGCAGCCGTGAGTCAGGCCGGCAGTTCCCAGTACTGCTTCGCGGCTGCGCAATGATGTCATCCCGCCAGCGTGCGCGATGACATCATCGCGCAACCGTGAAGAACTACTGGGAACTGCCAGCCTGACTCGCGGCTGCTTCTGGATTGAAGGTAAGTTTATTGTGACTCGAGTATAAGCCGAGGCAAGGTTTTTAGGTTGATTTTTAAACCTAAAAACCTCGGCTTATACTCGAGTATATACGTAAAAAGATTTTATCTTCCAAACAGCTATTGAAAACTATTTTCCTTTTCCCTTTTTTCCTGTAAGGGGCTCTGTTCTTCATATTCCTACCCTGTAAAACGCAGTTTGTGTACAGTAATTTCTGTCCTATAAAAAGTAAAAATAAGACATCCAATTTACGGTACCTGGTGATGTCAAATAGACCAACCAAATTACAGTGGTCTTGTCTTCTAGATTTCAGTACCAATGAAGTAACTTGTATACTGCCATGGAGGGTTAGGTCAAATAAATGATGTCTTTCTTTTTTTTTCCCCAGACATTGCTAAGGAATAAAATGGCACAGAAAGAGTTTAAGGCTATAGAGCTCCCCACTCACATAAGAAAATAGGGAACAGAGACTTCTGGGTAATTTCCATGTTATCATGCTAGCTAGCCCCTTAGGAAATGCTATACCTTCTATGAGGCTTTAACAGCATTTCATAAGCTAAATGCAAAACCAGAAACCCAGTTACAGATCAGCTTTGACTATATTGAGCCATCTTAAGTGCAAAGTAGACCTCTGGTTTTGCAATTTTAAGCATCTGAAGCCTTAAACTCTCCCTATTCTATTTTATTCCTTAGAGATGTCTGTTGATTGTTTCTTTACCCATATTGCACTGTCTCAATAAAGCCAAAACTAGTCTGTAACAGGCTGTATGGAATGCTGTTAAAGCCTACACGGGCCCGGGCCATCACACCAATTCCCATTACCTTTACTTACCATACGTACGCACAATCAGCTGTTTAAAAACTGATGGTGTCTGTGCCTCCTTTGCATTTGCTTTGATTATAAATCCTTCTCAGGTGTTCTATTTTCTAAATCTACTTCTATGCTTAGAACTGGTTGTGAATAAGGATCCGGCTATATTTAATGGTATATTTGGTTTAGTGATACACAAATGATTTAGTATTGGCTATGAACATTGTTTTCTGTCGATTGTCGTTTATACAATGAAATGCTGTTTAGTTTGTGATAATGGAGTGAGGGGTAATTTTCAGTAAATGTGTAAAAACACATAAAATAAGAACATTTCCAGGCCTAATTGAGGCTTTAAAATCGCTGGAAGCTTTTCCCTTTTAAATGTGATCTTACTCTTTTTATTATTTCGTATTTTTACCCTTTCTGGGATTTGTCAGCTCCCGCCCTGGTCATTTCCATCCACGATCAGCTCATAGATTTTCCAACACTTTAATAATGAATTGTTAATATCACGTGTTTGCTCTAAAGGCCAGGAGAATAGCAGGGGAGGAGGGCACTTAAAATAAATGTAGTGCTGTAAAAAAAAAAAAAAAAGATTCAGCAGGATAAATTACCAGGCCATGGGTGTGCTTTGGTAGGAGGAGGAAAGGGTCACAAACAAGGTTCTTTTTTTTTTCTGCATCTTGGAAACACAGAAAAGGATTTTTTTTTCCCGAGCAATTTTTTAGATACAAAACATAATTTTTGACAAATTAACTTTGCCATGAAACTACAGGACACGGTTTCTACCAATGTAGTACTGAAAGATCTAGCAGCAGAAATCCTATTGTGCAGCATCCCCTGTTTAATACTTCATTACAAGTAATATATGTTTATCTGATCAAATCAAACTATTAATGGAGGGAGATGTCTGCATGAAAAATGATAATAAATTAAAGTTGTTTTTTTACATTGATTTATTTTTGCTTTGAATGTTTTTACTGTTATAAACAACTATTTCTACTTGCCCGATGTTTGTTTGCCTTCTACTTTCTACAGACCAGGACTTGTTTTTTTTTTAAAAAAATGTTTGATTGCTTATCAAAAATATTGTTTTTTTTCATATACATAACAGCCTGGGACACTCCATTTTAATCGGTAACCCAAATATGATTGGTTGGATTTACTTACCACTCCTCTTAGGCTAGGTACACACAAGCAAATACTGCCTGAGAGAGGCCCCACAGCCAATATTTTAGCCGACTTGTCCTGCAAATTAAAATATGCCAGATCAGGCAAAAATGAAAAACCAATCAATTTTTTTAGTTGAAAACTATGACCTTTATATTGCAGCAGTCAGCCATTCAGCCAGAAATATCAACCCATGTATACCTAGTCTTAAAGGGCATGTCCACCCCCAAAACTATAATCCCCCCCAACTACTGGCCCCATTGTGTAGTGTAGTTTAATCCTTACCTCACATCCCAGCTCCATAGGGTTCTCCTGTAGTCCCCCCCAAAGTCCCAAAAACTGCCCACCAGGAGGATAGTAGAGTCCATATAGGACTCTGCCTCCTATCTGGCCTCCGGGAGAAGTTTGGCATGCGTACTGCAGCCCTTCTCCCCCTCCCTCTCCCTCCCGATTAGGATTCCCTCCCCCTAGTGTAAATCCCTTTATATGTAACATTCCCCCTGTCCCCCCAGCCCCAACCGCTCTATTTATTTTATTTAAAAGTGCCCCAAACTTTACTTACCTCCCCTCTTTCCTCCACCGCGATGAACTCCTGGCAGCCGCGTCCGTGATTGGCTGCCGCTCAGCCAATCACAGACGCGACTGCCGGGCCCGCCCCTCTGCTTGCATTTTCTCGCAAGCAGAGGGCCGGCAGCGCGGCGGAGGAAAGAGGGGAGGTAAGTAAAGTTTGGGGCATTTTCTAATAAAATAAATAGAGCGGTTGGGGCTGGGGGGACAGGGGGAATGACATATAAAAAAATGATTTCACGGGTGGACATACCCTTTAAGCTGTGAGTCGGTCAGTATTTTAACCCAAGTCTCAAGTCCCATAATACCCACCTTCCCATATATTCTATAATAGAAGTGTTTCCCTTTTCAGGTTTAAATACACCCATTATGTGTTATGGCAAGGTCACACTGGCGCAATTCTCACACGCTTCCGAATGCTTGTGAGAATCGTATGCCAGTGCATGAAAATGTGAGACTCTATACTGTCTGCACTCTGATCTGTTATTGGGGTAAATACAATCAACATTTTTGGTGCAGATCTCATGCAATCTGATAACAGAACACTGGGTAAATCACAGCGCAAGTGCGCCGTAACGCTCTTCATCCGGTCGTGCTTTTCACACGTGTTGCTGTGCTACTGGGGGGATGTTATAGGTATAGGAGTTCTTGTTTTTCTGCCTAGCAGTAAAAAATAAATTAAACTCTTGACCAACAAGAATAAACCAAAAATACAGTTGTCAGATTCTGGAAAAAGGTACTGCTATGCCTGGGGGACCTTTTAAAGCTAACAATCAAGTATTAATATTTCTTAAAATAAAGCAAATGTAGAAGTCCATTTCTCCATGTGACACATTCCCTTTAAAAACAACACAGTCCTAATGATGTTGCTGCAAGCGACACCTTTATAAAACAAAAAAATCTTGGTAAAGGGCAACTAAAAAACCACACATTAAGGTTTGCCCTTTCTGTACCTCGCACATTCTTTCCTGGACCTGAACTGCATTAAGACCTGTTTCTTGATTTCACCCAGCCAAGTTCTGCCCACGTACGACAGCCTGGATGAGCCGTCCGTTAAAATAATGAGTTCCATCTTTGCTTTATCCCTGAATGTGGTGACCACTTTCTACGTAATGGTAAGAGGCCTGTTTAGGGGCTAACTTTTCTAACTTATTATCCTTTATGTCATGTAAACTACAAAGTGGCTTAATACTACCCTTTCTATTGCTGGAAGTGTAATAGGACCAGCGACTAAATGTGTGTATTTTTGTGAATATGTACATCAGTTTATCAATATAAATGGTGCTTCTCTATATAATCAATTGTAATTGGTGCTCGGCTGTGTCATCAGTGTCACATGACTTGCTGATATTTCCACATTATAGGAGATAAGTATATTCAAACTTGGAGTTCTGTGACCTGTATAATTGTCACTTGGCCTGAGTCTTTCTGTGTTTATATAGTCACAAAGCACTCTCTCTCCTGTAGATTGCTCCAATGGGATGTGCTATGTGAATGGTTTATGTGAGCCATAATCACTTGGAAACACATTTCCTTGCAATTGTGGCTCATGTGAACCATTCAACCAGTGCTTCCTGTAGTTTACAATGAAAAGTGATTGGTGATTCTATCCCTGGTGAATTTATAGGAAGAACTCGACAATCGCATAACCACATGCACCATCAGCCCAAGAAATCTTGTATAGGCCTAACTAAGTTAAACCACCACTAATAACATTAAATAGTAAAATAAATACTCCCATTCTTATAACATTTACATTTAAACATTTGTAGAAACAGAGCTGAACTGAATTTCTCTTCACAGTATCTTACAAATGATTCAGCACCAAAGACCACAAACCTCCTTGTAGTGATCCTGCCATTGTGTATTTCCTGTTTGTTCCCAATCTGTGACATGGCTGCCCCCCTGCTATTCTATATGCATGTGCAAATGTATGACCTCACACTCAGGAAGTATTGGGTCAGTGACGATGCTCAGCAAAGCATGGCTCCTCACAAAAGCTTTACAATATAAAGGTTGTACATGTGCAAATCAACAACTGTTGTTAGTGAATATAAACAGTGACAAACTGAGTCAGAAAGTAAGAAATCATATAATAGAATTTCCTTATAATTAAAACCCTTCTTGCTGCAGTTTAAAGTAGAAGTATTAGCTATATATTTTACTTGTGGCTAGCAGTGGGATGAACTCCCAGAAAATCATTGCCATTTCTTCCATCAGTTTTGTTTTGGATTATTGGCTTAAGAATATTGGCAGCAGCATGGTGGTGCTTCCTGGAGGCCCTTTCACCACATGCTATATTAAGCTTTTTTCAACTTACAAAAGACACTTGAGGCTTCTTTTCCCTTACGTGACACATTATCATACATTGGGTAAGGACCACATGACTGCTTATGAGTTTCCCTGTGGAAATGTATGTTATAAAGGGGCACTCAGGACTGGAGTTATGTCTCAGGAACCAATAGGCACTGAAGTTTGGTACCTTTTACCCCACCCCTCATTACAGGCCACACCTATTTGTTTTACGTTGGGGGAGAAACATGAACTGTGTAAAATATTAACTGTGAAGCAGGGAGTACCAGATGCTTTAAAATCTTATGCAAATGTATATGCCAATATGATCTGCTCTTCATTCCTAGGTTGGCTTCTTTGGCTATGTTAGTTTTACTGAATCTATCGCTGGAAATGTGTTGGTGAACTTTCCCTCCAATGTGGTGACAGAGATGATCAGAGTGGGTTTTATGATGTCAGTGGCTGTTGGATTCCCTATGATGATCCTGCCTTGTAGACAGGCCTTGAATACCCTCCTGTTCGAGCAGCAGGTGAGTACAAGAACAGCCACTGATCCCAGGTAAAATTTCCTATCCAAATCCCTTTTTTCCTACATTTTGTAAATAGGCAATAACTCCTATTTTAATGTGGTATTTTATTTTATTTTTTTAGCAAAAGGACGGAACATTTACAGCTGGTGGTTATATGCCTCCAATACGCTTTAAAGTGCTCACGTTGATCGTGGTGTTCGGAACAATGTTGGGCGGAATACTGATACCAAATGGTGTGTAAAATTAAGGAGCCCTTACCATTAAATGCCATGAATGGAGTTCGATAATAGATAACAAATCTTTATACAAACCCTTTGTTGTTCTAATTGCTTTCCTGTCTTAATATATGAACAGGCACCACCCCACCAGCACTGGAAGTGTACAAAGAGAAGGCTACAGTTGTTTGTCATTAGAGGCAAAATGGGGGCTATGTGGAATTGATGATGTAATAGATGAGATAGGGACTGTTTAAGGCTGAGGAGGTCTAGACAACTGTCATGAAAGTTTAGCACAGGTTGGAGGAAGTGAGAAATCACTGACAATGAATTGGCGGCTTTTTGCCAGTGATGTAGTAAGAGATGGTTCAGAAACAAAGTGACCTAATTGCCCAAATAAATTTGCCTGAAACACTGCAATTTTATCTTTAAGGCTAATGCGTACCTTAAAACACACTGACACTGCCTCAGTTCCTATTTCCTTTGTCCTCTGCAGCTGGTGATATCGGCCCTATTCAAGTCTAGGGGCTGGTGCCAAATGAAGATTTGGTCAGGTGGAAAGTTACCAGCAGCAGAGGAAATTGGCAGGAAGAGGAGGAGCAGCCCCCAAATTTGCATACATTTTTAGGTAAGCGTAAGCTAAACTATTGTGGATTTAGGTCCTCATTAAATGGGGTTTAACAGCAATTTCATTTAGTATTAGACATTAGCTATTGTTTAATGTGAATGGCACGTAATCTTTAAAATGTTATTTCTAACTCAGTGGAAACAATTTTGGGTCTCACTGGAGCAACCATGGGAAGTCTGATCTGTTTCATTTGCCCGGCTCTCATCTACAAGAAAATCCACAATAAGGGCCTTACTTCTCAGGTTAGTAATATTGTGGTCTATGTTATCTTCCTCTAACACCTTCCTTTTCAATTTACTGGTTTTGTCAAAGATCATAAAGAAACTCTGACCTCAAGTTCCTGTATCCAAGGAAAAGATTGCACAGTGATAGAACAATACAGAGCAGAGTACTGCAGTCCAACACCACGGGACCTTTTGTAAACCAGATGCAATTGCCGGCCTGCCAGTGCCTTGTAATTCTGCCAACGAGTTGTTAATTATAGCAGGCAGGAAGCCCTACACCTTTACTATCTCTGGGAACTGAGTGAGGAGGGAAACAGCAGAAGTTGAAAAGTGCAAATGTTCATTGTGTTCCTGTAAAACGCTTCTCATTTATTGGCTGTCCAGGATAACGAGTAAAAAAAACAGAGAAGGAGTTTTCATTGGTTGGATGTAAAGAGGTTTCACCGATAACTTTGTGCATAATAACATGGAATGAGGCCATTTAAATTCTTACAACCTAAGCATCTGTGTGGGCTCCCTCACAATCATAAAGACATACTGATAGGTTGTGTGGGAGAAAAGGGCTTTGATTGTAAGCTTTTCAGGTCAGGGCCTATTCATTCATCCTCCTAATACATATGATAATTGTTTATATCCTGGTGAAAATTTGCAAATGTAATGAAAATTCAGAAACAGACAAGCTTAACAAGAAACAAATGCAAGGTAATATTCCAAAGACTGAAAGCGATATTAGTGGAAGGTATTGTGATAAATGCAAAATATATCATTGTTTACTTGTAGTGGCGACTCCTCTGGCAGCCAATTAGCCTTTTTCTGTCACTTTCCTTTAGAGATCATTTACTGTGTTTTTCCATGAATTTTTGTTGTTTGATTTCCCACATTTATTTTTGTATATAGTCATGCAGTGGTCTTCCTGTCTTGTCCATGGATGTAAAATACCTGTGTGGTGGTTTAGATGTGTGAGCAAAGAGATGTAACTCTTAAACTGTTATGTAAACATGGGAAAGACGTTGCTGCTTTATAATGGCGGTGTGTATGTAATACACTTTTTTTTATTTTGCAAATTGGTGTGCGTCCAATTATAGTCCTGCACTGCACCACAAGATATATAAAAGGATTGGTGCTGCTCTTCAGATTGTTTTATACATATAAATCCAGAGTATTGAGTTACTATTTAAATTTTGCAATGGCTTGTGGTATCTTGGGATGTGATTATAGTAATTGTGATTGTCCTTAAATAAGCATTTTTTGCTTCTCTCATTCTGTCTTAAAGGGGAAGTTCATTTGACTTCCTTTTCGAGTCAAGAAACTGCTGGAAATGAGGTATCACTTGCCTTTCTAGCTGCTTTTTTTGCACAAAGGTACTGTATGCCTCTGTGAGATTGTTAAAGGAGAACTATAGTGCATATAAGTTTTACAAAAACTTTGTAAAGTTAAAATACCTGTGGCAGGGAGGTAGGATTTATAATTCCTACCTCCCAATATTGTTTCTGTGAAGATAACCAGCACAAAGAAAACTTCTTCTGCCATGTTTTTTCCTGACTTTTGCATCTGTAATACAGGAAGGGCCAGGGAACTAATTTGGGAGCGGACATCTGTACTTGCTGGCACTCTTTAACGAAATGATATTGGGCATAGGAATAATGAAATCTCTCTTTGCCCCAGGTATATTTTGTTTTAAAAAAGCAATTTTTTTACAGTGTAGTTGGCCTTTAAAATATTTAACTGGAACTATCACCGTCACTTCTTTCCTGCACCCCATGAGTTTAGCACAACACCATTTAATTTAAGGTTCATACACACCTGCGATTGCAGGTGCCGACCCACGACGCACGATGTGTATGAACGGGGCCGTGTATGGGCACTTTATCGTCCGAAACGTCCGCTCATTTGGAGATCCACCCAGTGGATCGGGTAACGATCCCCGAACGAACGGCCGTTTCAGACGATTTAGTGCCCATACACGGGCCAATTTCAGCCAAAACAGCCGTTTGTACACAATGTGCGTCATGGGTCGGTACCCGCAATCACACGTGTACGAACCTTTACTCATTAGAGAGCTGCTCTCTCTTTCTGGGTTAATGATAGGATGCATGGCTTGCTGTAGAGAGCAGCTACAAATGCAAGTAATTTAGCAGTTTGCGGATTGGGCAGCGCTTCTCATTTGTGAGAGCACCATGGGAATACTATAAACACATCAGTATGTAAAAAAATCCTCAATGTATTTTGTAGGATCTTTCCTTTGAATCTTATCTATATGGTTTATACTGTACTGTGTCATTCTGATAATGTAAAAAGAAATTTGCCTTCTGTAATGTACTTTTCAGGTTCCAAACATTTTAAACTGTAGATTTTCAGAGATTGTCACAATTGGTTAGACTGTATGGTTTATCATCCAGATTACACCAAGCAGCATGTCTTGGTCAGAAGGCAGCTAATGCGCTTCTCCCAGCAGGCACAGTCTTTGGAGCTGAAAGTGCCTTTGTTTTACAGTGACCTTAATTTCCCTCTCCAAACAGGCCCATGAGCAGCTGAGCTCAGACTGTACGACTCGCAGAAAAACAGGGGAAAGGGAAACATTACAGAATGTTTGGAAATCTAGGTCAGTTCGCAGCAAGAGGAGCTTATCCAGGTTATACCACTGGGCAGCGAGCGGCCCAGCATTTTCTACACACATTTTTGTTTTTTAGATTAGGATTTAGGAACACAAATGGAAAGCGTTCATATTTCCAGCCAAAGGAACTATTAATTCCATTTTACTATAGATATCTAATGGAGCCTTTAGCATTAGGCCTTTTCTGGAGCATAAAGAGAAGTCTAATTCCAGGTGGCTCCAGAATAACTAAAGCTTTGCTCAGGAAGCACCAACTGTAATAGCAATTCAAGGAGAAGCTACAGGGTTTCAACTGATGATCGAATGTAACTGTTGTTAATCCTACTATGAACAGTCACTAATCAACATGCAAGGGTCGTTTCAAATTTTCAACTGATTCTTCCAGTTCTAATTTTTGATTAAAATGCACCATCAAGATGGGGGCTGGAAGATGGAAAATTATCCGCCTGACCCTATCATGAAACCGGATGTTGATATTTTTTGACTGATTACACCTAATTGGTCCAATCAATTGAAAAATACACCATATAATCTAAACTCTAGGTTTTTTGCATGGTCAGCACAATTTTGGTTTAGGATACGTATATGTAAAACTTTACTTTGACTGTTTTCACCTGGCTTACCTAGTTTTTTGCTGCTTCATGTGCCAAGAAATCAGACATCTATATCTGCAGCTGTACAGTGTTATCTTTTACATAATTAAACGATTCAGGCTTATTCAATTAGAGATGCAGACATGGGTGCAATGATGTTAATTTGCCCCAACCAATCAGATGATTGCTTTTTAATGTGAATGTGAAGGTCGGTACACCTGTCCGAAAGGAAAGACAATGCACAACCCCCGAGCACAGGACATGTGACGTTTTGGCCGATAGACATGCTTGTGTATGCTTTCACTGGAGCGTCTTTCATTCATCTGCTGTGCCGGATTGAGGAACGAGGCCTGATCGAATGCATACACGTGCAATTATCGTCCAAAACGGCTGTTCGACAAGCGTTTGCATGTGCTCGTCCGCCATCTCATTCATCCTATTGGACGTGTGTACAAGCTTAAGGCTGAGTACACACCATTCAGTTTTTTGGTATGACAAATAGAAAAATTTCATGGTGTGATTTGTGGGCTACATTGATTAGACCCGACTGAGCAATGGCTAGTGGTGAACCGCCGGTCAAGATGAAGAATCTGCTGGTGCGTACCCAGCTTTAAAAAACATTTGAGAATATCTGATTAGTTGAGGCAGATTAAGAATATGGGAACAATTTTGTACCTCTTATTGAATAAGACCCTTTTTGTTTATATTCACTATTGTACCAAACTGCAGGCAATAAGGCAATGAATTGGTTGGGGCAACAACTGTTTGGTCTTTGTCAGTTTACAGTTAAAGTATTTCTATTTTGAAACTGACCAATGAACCTGCCATAACAACGTCCACTGGAAGACCATTCCATAGCTTTACAGTGAAAATCTCTTTCCTAACTTGAAGCCTAAACCTTTTCTTTCCTTGTGCAGTTTATTTTAGGTGTAGGTCTCGTCATTTTGGTGATCAGCACTTACGCAACAATGACAGTGAATGAGCAGGCACCTGCAAAAATTAAATTGGAGCCGCTGGAGAAAGAAGAGCTTCATGAATTAAAGACAGAGAAAATTAACCTTAAGATATCCGGTATGATATGAAATGTCTGAATGTGTCCTTTATGCTAGGGTTTAATTTAATATTTCTAAACTGGGGTGTCATCTTTAATTAACTGTTAAAATTTTTTCCCTAAAGGCCAACACCACACATTGTGCACCTGATTATATTCTTTTGATTTGGTTGATGGGAGAAACAAGTGTTTCCTGTAGCTTGGGGAAGGGACAGTAGATGGGTCTCCTGGGACACAACATTTAACCTCCCTAGAGAACTGCTGGAATTGAATGGTTGCTAAGCAGCAAACTGGCATGTGTCACTTAGAACTAGTGGATCGTTCATGCATTATGTAGGGTTTTTTTTGGCCAGATCCATCCAACAGGGTTTACAGTTAAATGTCACTGCTGGTTCTTGTTTCTCTACCTTGTTGGTGAGCTTGTTTATACAGTCATGCCATTTTTTTGTAGGCCCTTTCCTACATATACATTATATTATGTATTCTATGCACTGCCCTTGTATGAAGCATGTATGTGTGGGGTCTTCGTATGTATTAATGTAATTGTATAGTGCCATGGAAGATTTTGGGGCTATATAAATCCATAATAATAATAATTCTATAAGGAAGAAACTGACCTATATGTTTTTAGACTGCTTGTCTTTATTAATGACCATGCTATTAGTTGGCTTGCTTTCTTTTAAGCTGATTTATTCATATTGAATTACTTTTTAGAGCTTTTTGGTACAAAAGTCCTTTTAACTGACCTCTTAAGCTGGGTACACAAATTAATGTTCACTGTCGCTGTCAGGAATTATTGTTACCTTCCGAATATTTTGATCAGCCACGGTCAATCTCTGTACTAATGTATAGGGATCCGGACGCAGTCATAGGAAATATGTCTGTCCCCAACAGTCTCCCTAAATTTAATATAGGGAGAACACACAGTATTTCTGTAGCCTGCCCGTAGCAACCCAAGCTGAATTGACCTGTAGATAGATTAAAGATTAAGATTAAAGAGTAAAGATTAAAGATCCAGACGAACGGGTGACCGAAAAATTCCATGGCCCGCAAACACACCATGCCATTTTTCTGACAGACCGATCGCTATACGGATGTATCATTCAGTTGGCCCAAAAAATTGCATGGTGTGCGCTCAGTCTAACACGCAGAAATTACAGTACAGTTATAGATTGACAACTGAAAAAGAAACTTGTCTACCTTTGCCTTTCTAATTGTCCATCTGTTATTGGAGAACTCAACCCAAATTTTTATATTCCAGAATCTAAAAATATCCCCTCTAAAAACCCCAATAAAGTGTAAGATCCTACTACAGTAAATGGTATTAGTAAATGTAACCCCCAGAAGAACGGGATGAAATAACTTTGTGTATGTGCAGTAACTCTTCACACCCCTGACCTCAATCACATGCTCCCTACAGTCCTGTAAAGGATTGGCTAGAGGCTACTAGTGGGTGTGATCAACTGTACCAAGTTCCTACAGTATCTAAGGACTGAGAATGTGTAAAAGAACATAATGGTCAGTGACCACACTGTGCAATACTGGAATGCTAGGAAATAAAACACAAATCCAATGTTAGAAAGATAAATTTCTCAACAACCCTATCAAAACGAGAGGTGAGACACAGATTACTGCTTTTATCTACATTCTGATTCACTGTTGTTCTGAGGCTTTAGTTGTCCTTTTAAAGATTGGACTCACTTTATTGTACACGGTATGAGGATCTGTCAGCAGTGCAGCCACACACGCGGCCAATCGTATCGGCGCCCTATACTATAGCCAATACCGCTTCAGAACGAAGGTGATGCAGATGTTTGTCAGCATCATTTTCAGCCCCCACATCCTGCCGATACACTGCAAATACATTCTGATCCAAAGGATTTATCTGGTATCGCAAGTTGAATAGGCAGCTTAACTTAAAAGATGCTACAACTTTTTCAGGAAATATGAAGTATGTAATAAGGGTAAAGTAAGAGTTTCCATGTAAATTATTCACCAAATAACTTGGATTTATTCTGATACCAAATATTCCACAAACAGTTTGATCAAACCTCAATTTGGATCCAAACTAAATGCCCCAGCAGATTTGGCTGCTCTCCTAAATAAATTTATTTACATTTGGGTGTAAAGTCACATGACTACAAGGGATCTGATTCCCATTGGCTAAATCCAAATCCTGAAAAAAAAAAACTGGGATTTGACCTAATCCCCCAACCCAATCTAGGAATTTGGTGCATATCTATACATTACAAGTGGTTTAACATTAAAGATGGAGACTTTACTAGGTGGTTTTTATAAATAGTCACTTAGTTTAGCAAATTATAGATCAATGGCCCAGTGCAGAAAAACAGATGGATTCAGTCAAAAGACTTAAATTATTTTCCCCAAAGGAAAGAAAGTGTAAGCTTGAAACACCATGTAAATCGCAGATGGAAAAGCAAAGGGGCAGAGTACAGGATTGAGTTAAGTAGGTTGTTAGGTAATAAATCTGACATTTCATTTACAAAGCTCATCATGTTCCATAGTGTTATATTCTAAAGTACCTTACAGATCAGTGTGCAAAAAACCCTGTCTGTATTAATGTTACTTTATGGAACATGTAGAGCACTGAAGGGATTTAAACAGCATGTAATACAGATACAGTTTTATTTTTCGTCATGTAAAAATACAGCGCAAGTTAATTAGTCTACACGACTTTTTCAGTAGCTTGTCTCCCAAAGAATATTTTAATCTAACGGGAAAATGTCAGACAGCTGTTGAGGTGAAGCAGCGCGCTCTGGTGGTCGGACCTGCATAATGCAGTACTCCCCCATTGCATTTGCTATTGGTTTAGAATGAATTTTGTGAATTCCAGACCTTTTTTATTTTGAAATGCCCCATGACCTTGTACATAGTGGTTATTTTACATTTTTGTTAGTTCATTCCTTCCAGTGTCAAATTGAAATCTCAGTAGTTTGTGCTAAGATTTATTTTAGATTGTACCATTTATGCTATGCTACAAATTGGGGAGTGGGGGCTTTTCCAAAAATATTGGTATGTAAATTACTGTCGACCTCAAGGGTCAATTGTAAAACGCTTTTTGGTGACTTGAATATAAATATCATTAAATGAAATTGAATAAGAAAGGGAGATGGTTTAGATTTGGTTCTTCCCCTTTTTTTCTGTATTTTTGATCTGTACTGTGCAGCTGCTTCCTGGCATTGTAGAATGAGCAGCCACTGGTGAATCGGAACAATCCCATCACAAGCATATCCTCAAATCCCCTGATTAATGTGTCATTACAGGATAATGTTTACCCCCCTTTTTTTCCTGTACAATGAGCCAAGTACAATAATAAACATTTCCAACGTTTTGTTGATGTTGATCATTTACGGTTTGGAAATCTTCTCTTTGAAATTGTATACGTTTATTAAATGGAGACTGTAATATAACTTAATACAAGTATTTTCCAGTAAAGTAAATACCGGTAGGTATACTTAGATTTAGACCATATGTGTATTGCTATAGTTTGTATAAATTGGGAGAACTGTTCTCTGTACAGAAACAATTCTTTTGGCGAGAGATTCTTACCGTATATTGGGAAGTGATTGTTATCTCTCGGGTTTCCTGCTGCAATTTTTTTGTCTGGGGTGAGGGGGGGGGTTCTATCTAATAAATTAATGTTAGGTGGAGAAACACAGTCCGGTAATCAACATTCTCCAATAAAATCCCTTTATTAGAAATACATGGAGAAAAGCCAGCTATTAAAAAACGTATTAAAACACTAAAAATCACAGAACCCCAACGCTCATGGTTTAAATGAACATAAGAACCTTAGAGAGTAATAAAGTCATTATGCTAAATGGCATCTCCGTAATTACAAACCATAGGGCAATGCATATAAATAACAGATTCTGTGGGACATGAGTTCAGCCCAGCACAAGATACTCTCCTTTAATGGTTCCATATAAGTAATTGTATCATACAGTTAAGATATAAAAATTCCAATTCTCAGTGTTTGACTTTGTGGGGAAAGTTCATGAAATACTTGTGTCTTTCTTATATTAGTTATATCTGCAACTGGAGTACACGTTGTCCATTAAAGGATATACCTGATTATACCTTAATTATACTGTTATTTGTTAGCAAAGGTTGTAAAAATTCACCTTCTATTCAGAACGAAAGTGTCCTATGAGTCAGGCCCTATATGTGCCCTGATTATCCATATATACATAGGGATACAATGTGCCCTGATTATCCATACAACACATAAGGATACAATATGCCCTGATTATCCATATACATATAAAGATACAATGTGCCATGATTATCTGTATATACATAGGGCTATAACGTGCCCTGATTATCCATATATGCATAGGGCTACAATTATTATTATTGATTTATATAACGCCAACTTCTTCCATGGAGCTTTACAATTACATAGTCATACATTACATACAGGGTAATACATATTATACAAAGTCTTACATATTACATACACAGGTAATGGATAATCTAAGCATGCAGTGATGAGTTACTTACAACAATACCATGATACAATAGGAAAGATGCCCAAAGAGCTTACAGTCTAGAGGAAATGGGGGTGAGACTTAAAGTGACGGGAATCAGTAGGCTGTAAATAGATTGGCAGTGGAGTGTGAGGGGCAGTTATGATCAGGTTGGGTCAGTGAGAGGGGTAGTGTCTAGTGTTATATGCTTGCCTGAAGAGGTGGGTTTTAAGGTTACGTTTAAGGTATTAAGGGACGGTGAATGACGGACAGATGGAGGAAGGGAGTTCCAGAGCAGCATTGGGCAGCATGAGCAAAGTCCTGAATGTGGGCATGGGAAGAGGTGACAAGGGTGGATGAGAGGAGGATACCATTTGCAGAGTGGAGATGTTTTTAAGTTGGAGCTGAAAGGAGTTGGCAAGGGAATTGATTTGGGGTTTGAAGGAAAGATGTGAATCTAACGTTATTCCCAGGCCAGCGGACATGAGGAGAAGGGGATATACCGTAGGTGTGTTGTTAATATTAAAGGATAAGTGCACTGTAAAATGAAGTTATGCTCAATTGAAAGTTGCAGCATTCAAAATGCATTTGGCACATTTCACTCGCACGGTGGATGCGCGCACACATGGAGCGCACAGTCAGCAACTTTGAATCTAAAAAGGTAGGCTCTGGGGGGGCTTAGGGGAAAGAAAATATGTCAAATGTATTTTTAAAGCTGCAGCTTCCAACTGAGCATAACTTCATTTTACAGTGCACTTATCCTTTAAAAGTAAGACTAGGGAGGAGAACAGATCATGAGTGTGGGAAAAGGACAAGTTCAGTCTTGTCCATGTTTAGTTTGGGGAAGCGGGAGGACATGAAGTCAGAGATGGCACTAAGGCAGCCTGGGACCTGGGATGTTAGTGTAGGGAGATCTGGGGCAGAGATGTAAATTTGGGTATTATCCGCATACAGATGATACTGGAATCCAAATGAACTAATGAGTCGTCCAAGGCCATAGGTGTAGATGGAGAAAATATTATCCATATACACATAAGGATACAATGTGCCCTGATTATCCATATATACATAGGGCTACAATGTGCCCTGATTATTTTATATACAAGCAAAAGTGTGCCCATTGGTGCACAGTGGGAAATATGTGGGTGTATGTTTAGCTATATGTGGATACAGACTATATAAAAGCTTTATACACACTACTATAAAATGTAGGGATTTTAAAAAAAAGACAAGATGTTAAAAATAAAAGAAATCCTATGAAATCCTGGTTCTATTAGTGTCACATCCCCTAAAAGAATATTTTACACAATAAACAGAGGCAGAAGGGAACCTATTGGGTTTACCCCAATAAGTATTAGAGGGGACATTTACACACACATCTTTTGGATTGTACTGGAAGTGTCAGTGCTTTAGAAATACATGTTAAATATACATAAAGTGCAGCCCAACATCTAGACATTATCCGTCTTATATTTGTTGTATAACACTATCACATTTTTCTGTTTTGTTTATCGTTTTTTTTTGATAAATCTATACAGGAAGATATATCTGTTGTATTCAATTAGATCAACTGGACTTGAAGTTTAGTTCTTGAAGACGTTTCGCTAGTCATCCAACTGCATTTTCTCAATTCTGAATGACTTGTACAAGAATCTGTGTCGGTTATGTACCCTGGAAAATCCCAATTAGCATATCACAGCCAAGTGTTATTCTTGTACAAGTCATTCTGAATTGAGAAAGCCAGTCGGATGACTAGCGAAACATTTTCAAGAACTAAACTTCAAGTCCAGTTGATCTAATTGAATACAACAGATATACCATGACCTGGATGAATGAGAACCTTCACAATCATATACAGGAAGATATTTAAATCCAGGGTTTTGGGAGATGGGCGAAACTGCTAAAATCTGTTCCACCTGTAGACATGGAAAAAACGTACATACGTACATACATCTGAGAAAAACGTACATACATCCAGAAGTTTAAAAAAATAACTTTCCTCACGATCAAACTGTTTTTCGAGATTACACATTATATTTTCGAGGGTCACCGAAATTTTAGAAAATTTTAATTCTAAAGGAATTTTCGAAAATTTTGTTAAAATGATACAGTAACTTACTGTAAATGTAAAGAAACTGATTGGTATATTAACCAATCAGATTCATTCTGAAAGAATCTAATTGTAACCAATTCTAATTGGAAAAGAATCTGATTGGTATACTAACCAATCAGAATCTTTCTGAAAGAATCTGAATGTAATGGTATATCGGTATATCCAGACATCAAGATCATGGTATAATACGGAAATTCATTCATCCAGGTCAAGGTATCTGTAATATTATTCCATCCAGAGTCACTGGTATATCTGTAAGATTCGTCCATCCAGGTCATCGGTATATCTGAATATTCATCCATCCTCGTCCATCCAGGTCATGGATATATCTGTAATATTCGTCCATCCAGGTCATGGTATATCGAGTATATTCGTCCATCCAGGTCAGGTATATCTGTAATATTCGTCCATCCAGGTCACGGTATATCTGTAATATTCGTCCATCCAGGTCATGGTATATCGTAATATTCGTCCATCAGGTCATGTATATCTGTAATATTCGTCCATGAGGGTCACGGTAATATTCCTCGGTACGGTATATTCATTCGTCCATCCAGGTCACGGTATATCTGTAATATTCGTCCATCCAGGTCACGGTATATCTGTAATATTTCGTCCATCCAGGTCACGGTATATCTGATATTCATCCATCCAGTCCATCCAGGTCACTGTATTCTGTAATATCTCAGTCCACCATCCAGGGTACACGTATATCTGTAATATTCAGTCCATCCAGGTCACGGTATACGGTATATTATATATTCCATCCAGGTCACGGTATATGCTTAATATTCGTCCATCCAGTCAGGTATATCTGTAATATTCGTCCATCCAGGTCACGGTATCTGTAATATCCATCAGTCCATCCAGGTCACGGATATTCTATATATCGTCCATCCAGGTCACTGTAATCTGTAATATTCGTCCATCAGGTCAGGTAATCTGTAATATTCTCCCATCCAGGTCCACGGTATTCTGTAATATTCTCATCAGGTCATCGGTATATCTTTAATATTCGTCCATCCAGGTCACGGTTATCTGTAATATTCTCCATCCAGGTCCAGGTATATCTGTAATAGTTCTCCATCCAGGTCAGGTATAATCTGTAATATTCGTCCATCCAGGTCACTGGTATATCTGTAATATTCGTCCATCCAGGTCACGGTAATCTGTATATTCGTCCATCCAGGTCACGGTATATCTGGTAATATTCATCCATCCAGGTACACGGTATATCTGTAATATTCGTCCATCCAGGTCACGGTTATTCTGTAATATTCGTCCATCCAGGTCACGGGTATCTTGTAATATTCTCCATCCAGGTCAACGGTATATCTGTTAATATTCGTCCATCCAGGTCACGTAATATCTGTAATATTCGTCATCCGGTCACGGTATATCTGTAATATTCGTCCATCCAGGTCACGTTAATCTGAATATTCTCCATCCAGGTCACAGTATATCTTGCAGATGCATCTCCATCCATCCATGTCATAGTATATCTGTATATTCGTCCATCCAGGTCTATCTGAAATCTCACAGTCAGGTATATCTGTATATTCGTCCATCCAGTCACGGTATATTGTAATATTATCATCCAGTCCATCCAGGTCTAGTATATCTGTATATTCTCCATCCAGGTCACGGTATATCTGTAATATTCGTCCATCCAGGTCACGGTATATATCTGTAATATTCGTCCATCCAGGTCAGGTATATCTGTAAATTCATTCCATCCAGGTCAGGTATATCTGTAATATTCTCCATCCAGGTCATGTATATCTGTAATATTCTCCATCCAGGTCAGGTATATCTGTAATATTCTCCATCCAGGTCACGGTAATCTGTAATATTCTCCACCAGGTTCACGGTATATTCTGTAATATTCTCCATCCAGGTCACGGTATATCTGTAATATTTCCATCCAGGTCACGGTATATCTGTAATATTCGTCCATCCAGGTCACGGTATATCTGTAATATCTTCCATCAGGTCACGGTATATCTGTAATATTCTCCATCCATCCATCCAGGTCATAGTATATCTGTAATATTCGTCCATCCAGGTCAGTAATCTTGAATAGTATCATCCATTCTGTAATTGTAATATTCATCATCCAGGTCACGGTATATCTGTATATTCTCCATCCAGGTCACGGTATATTGTAATATTCTCCATCAGGTCACGGTATTCTGTAATATTCGTCCATCTAGGTCAGGTATATCTGTAATATTCTCCATCCAGGTCACGGTTATTCGTATATTTCCATCCAGGTCACGGTATATGTGTAATATTCTTCCATCAGGTAGGTATATCTGTAATATTCATCCATCCAGGTCCGGTATATACTGTATATTCGTCCATCAGGTCACGGTATATCGTAATATTCGTCCATCCAGTCACGGTATATTGTAATATTCGTCCATCCAGGTCAGGATATCTGTATATTCATCATCAGGTAATGTATATCGTACTATTCATCCATCTAGGTCAGGTATCGAATTTCTCCATCCAGGTCACGGTATATCTGTAATATTCTCATCAGGTCCGGTATATCTGTAATATTCGTCCATCAGGTCACGGTATATCTGTAATATTCGTCCATCCAGGTCACGGTATATCTGTAATATTCTTCCCTAGGTCCGGTATATCTGTAATATTCGTCCATCCAGGTCACGGTATATCTGTAATATTCGTCCATCAGGTCACGGTATTATCTGTAATATTGTCCATCCAGGTCACGGTATATCTGTAATAGTGTCCATCCAGGTCACTATATCTTAATATTCGTCCATCCAGGTCACGGTATATCGTAATATTTCTCAGGTCACGGTATATCTGTAATATTCGTCCATCCAGGTCAGGTATATCTGTAATATTCGTCTCCAGGTCACGGTATATCTGAAATATTCGTCATCCAGGTCACGGTATATCTGTAATATTCGTCCATCCAGGTCACGGTATATCTGTAATATTCGTCCATCCAGGTCAGGTATATCTGTAATATTCGTCCATCCAGGTCACGGTATATCTGTAATATTCGTCCATCCAGGTCACGGTATATCTGTAATATCGTCCATCCAGGTCACGGTATATCTGAATATATCGTCCATCCAGGTCACGTTAGTATCTGTAATATGTCGTCATCCAGGTCACGGTATATCTGTAATATTCAGTCCATCAGGTCACGGTATATTCTGTAATAATTCGTCCATCCAGGTCACCGTATATCTGTAATATTCATCCCATCCAGGTCCGGTATATCTGTAATATTCTCCATCCAGGTCACGGTATTGTGATTCCATCAGGTCACGGTATATCTGTAATATTCTCATCCAGGTCAGGTTATATCTGTAATGTTTCCATCCAGGTCACGGTAATCCGTAATATTCATCCATCCAGTCACGGTATATCTGTAATATTCTCCATCCAGGTCACGGTAATCTGGAATATTCTCCATCCAGGTCAACGGTATATCTGTAATATTCATTATCAAGGTCACGGTAATCTGTATATATTCTCCGGTCACGGTATATCTGTTAATAGTCTCCATCCAGGTCACGGTATATCTGTAATATCATCCATCCAGGTCACGGTATACTGTAATATTCTCCATCCAGGTCACGGTATATCTGTAATATTCTCCATCCAGGTCAGGTATATCTGTAATATTCGTCCATCCAGGCACGGTATATCTGTAATATTCGTCCATCCAGGTCCCGTATATCTGTAATATTCGTCTCCATCGTCCATAAGGAGGCACACACCACAACAACAGAGTGAAAGACAAGCACCAACATTTAAACATACAGTGTTTTTCTATTAATTCTGATGTTAACAAATATTTCTAGCTTTCTACTCTTGATCTTATTCTGTGCATGAGAACCTTTCAAAAGATAAAACAGAAGAAGTTTTCCCTTTTTAAACCTCAGTAGAAACGAAAACGAGACACAAATAGCTTTTAGGTAGCCAAGTTTATAAAACAGGGCAAAAACCCTCTGAATTACACCTTCCTGGTATTAATCCATCAATGTCCATTTATATCCCTTTATATTAGCCTCATCCCTGTTTCACAGGAGGTCCAAACTTGCTGCCCCTCTGGTGTTTGAAAACTACAACTCCCAGCATTGTGCAGACAGAGGAGGCTGGACCTTGCTCTATACTGCTTGTTATTCTATTTATATCCTCTGCTGCTTGTATTTATTTCTACTCCCTGTTTCTGTTTTTATTCTGTTTTTGTTTCCCCATGATATTTGACTACCTCCTGCCAGACGCCATAATCTATCCCACAATCCCCCTTAGACTAGAGGGCTTCCAGACTATGGACCATCAATAAAAGCAACTTAATAAACCCAGGACCTGCTAATAGAACTAGGACATTGCAGCCTCCTCTCACACTGTCTAAAACCAGTCCTCCGCGCCGCGCGGGATGTTTAAGCCTTTATAGACAGTACTATTCCGGTTATTTCTATCCCCGCTTCAGTGGTCTTGTTGGTGCAGGACTACTTGCCTGGAACGTTGTGGCGAAATGAAAACCAGGAAGCTACGCGGTAATGCGAATGGAATAGCAAATGATGTGTGAGTTATCTGATTGATGAGGTGGTTCCTAGAAGTCAGCCGTTAAAGTTCTATGGTCCTTTCCCTCTTATATCCAGTGGATGACCGGAGGTCTGGGTCCACGCCAAGCCATTCAAGTGGAATATATAGTTACCGTGCAGAATGGGATGAATGGCATATTGTGATGTACATGTTATTTACCCACCTTCAACTGTGATCAGACGTTTGGCTGGATGTTTGAAAGGCCATGGAAGTACAGGATGAGAAACAACTTATTTACATTATATGTTTAATGAAGGGATTCCCTAATTAATTATTCAAAAATCTAGAATTACAGTTTATATCAATGATCAGTAATTTTTAGGAGTACACCTTTCTTCATTCGTTCGCATCTATTTTTTTATTACCATATAAAGTTTTTTGTATTCCTTGTATTTTTGTCGGGCGGTAACGAACACAGATATTAATCCAAAGAATAATTTATTGAGAAGAGCTAGGGTTTCCCAAATTTTTGAAATGAAAAAAATAGAGGACAAAACAAAAAAAATGCCCAAGCGCGGATGTGACACAGCCCACTTTCCCAAAGGCCCACACCCATTGATGGGTCAACCGCCCCACTTTGATGTAACCACCCATTTTAAAGACCACTATTTACCATTTTTACATGTTTGAGCGGACTACTGGCTAATTGGACGTAGATAGTGAGGACTTTGTGCTAGTTAAACGTGCATGGTTTCCCTCTAAAAAATGTTGAGGTGAGAAATTGCAGTATTCTGCCCCCCAAAATGTTAGAAAGGACGGCTAAGGTCCTCACTTCCGGGGTACTTTTACAAAAAGTCCTTGCACTACTTTACGGTAATTCTCCGCGCTGACCGGTCGACATGTAAAAACTGTGCCAAATCATTTTTTAAACTAAGTCTCACAGTTAATTTAGGATTAATTACACCACCAATCTTGCTCATTCATCCAGGTCATGGTATATCTGTTGTATCAACTGGACTTGAAGTTTAATTCTTGAAGACGTTTCGCTAGTCATCTGACTGGCTTTCTCAATTCAGAATGACTTGTACAAGAATCTCTTGGCAATTAAGTACACTGGAAAGTCTCAATTAGCATATGAGCCAGGTATTAGGGACCTTCTGAATGCAAGGTGTGGATGCATTGAGGTTAATAGGAGTTATCGAAACTGCCCAGGGGAAGGTGTCAAAACAGCATTGTACATGGCAGACAGTTGGTGTGGAACCCCCCCCCCTCTATTCAGTTTCCAAGAAATTAAGAAGAATTTAAAAAAAAAAAACACCATATCAATGTCTGCTTTAAACCAAAAAATACACTGAGGCAGCAATTGGTACATCTGAAAGACCCAATACCGAAACACAAGAAAAGCGACATCATATACGCAATGCAGTGCGCTCTGATTTGTATGTGGGGGAGACCAAACAGCAACTGCACCAAAATATGGCTCAGCAAAGAAGAGCCAATTCCTTGGGTCAGGACATCAGCTGTGTACCTGCTGAAAAAGACATACCTTTGAAGATTGTAATGTCAACATCTTGGCAAAGGAACATGACTGGTTCAAGAGAGGTGTCAAGGAGGCCATTTATGTGAAAATAAAGGAAACAAGCCTGAAAAGAGGTAGGAGGTTCGACACCAACTATCTGCCATGTACAATGCTGTTTTACCACCTTACCCTGGGCTGTTTCAGTAACACCTCACAATGCAATCACACCTTGCATTCAGAAGGTCCCTAACACCTGGCCGTCATATGCGAATTGTGATTTTCCAGTGTACTTAATTGCCAATAGATTCTTGTACAAGTCATTCTGAATTGAGAAACCCAGTCAGATGACTAGCGAAATGTCTTTTAAGAACTAAAGTTCAAGTCCAGATGACTAACTGAATACAACAGATATACCATGACCTGGATGGACGAATATTACAGATATACCATGGCCTGGATGGACGAATATTACAGATATACCGTGGCCTGGATGGACGAATATTACAGATATACCGTGACCTGGATGGACGAATATTACAGATATACCGTGACCTGGATGGACGAATATTACAGATATACCGTGGCCTGGATGGACGAATATTACAGATATACCGTGGCCTGGATGGACGAATATTACAGATATACCGTGGCCTGGATGGACGAATATTACAGATATACCGTGGCCTGGATGGACGAATATTACAGATATACCGTGACCTGGATGGACGAAACGAATATTACAGATATACCGTGACCTGGATGGACGAATATTACAGATATACCGTGACCTGGATGGACGAATATTACAGATATACCGTGACCTGGATGGACGAATATTACAGATATACCGTGACCTGGATGGACGAATATTACAGATATACCGTGACCTGGATGGACGAATATTACAGATATACCGTGACCTGGATGGACCAATATTACAGATATCCTCGTGACCGGGATGGACGATATTACGATATACCGTGAACACACACAATACTGAAGTGTCCAGCGGGATGTCGTGGTATGTCTCCTGCAACCTAGATCGCGCACACTCTCCGTCGTGGAGATGAACTATACACACATATTGCTTACACGCCGTTGTATGTCTCAAGTGCAATGTGTGACCCCACGTTGAATCGACTGAATATTACAGATATACCGTGACCTGGATGGACGAATATTACAGATATACCGTGACCTGGATGGACGAATATTACAGATATACCGTGACCTGGATGGACAATATTACAGATATACCGTGACCTGGAGGACGAATATTACAGAATTACCGTGACCTGGATGGACGAATATTACAGATACCGTGACCTGATGGACGAAATTACAGATATACCTGTTACCTGGTTGATGACGAATATTACAGATATACCGTGACCTGGATGGACGAATATTACAGATATACAGTGACCTGGATGGACGAATATTACAGATATACCGTGACCTGGATGGACGAATATTACAGATATACCGTGACCTGGATGGACGAATATTACAGATATACCGTGACCTGGATGGACGAATATTACAGATATACCGTTACCTGGATGGACGAATATTACAGATATACCGTGACCTGGATGGACGAATATTACAGATATACCGTGACCTGGATGGACGAATATTACAGATATACCGTGACCTGGATGGACGAATATTACAGATACAGTTGGAAAACTGTTGGAAAAGACTTTCTTAAAATACATCAAAACAGGAACTAGACATAGTTGGAAAATTGGCAGTGATGAAATGGCATTGACGCAGTGCCAACCATTTACAACTGCAGTTTGTTTTCCAACCATTTTGATGTTACCAAGTGGCATACAGACATTGGTTTAAAACTCCCAATATTCCCTACAAACACTCTGCTGACAGGGAATACTGGGAGTTGTAGTTTCCAACAATAGAAAATCAATCCCTGACATACAATTGTACGGTGGTTCTGTTGACTTTAAAACTAACTATGTACAAACTAAAAATAAAGTCCCAGCCTGAGCTGCCCGACCCTACAACTACAGCACATGACCCCAGCCCAGTAGATCAACAGTTGCTTTTAAACTAAAACTCCCAGATCCCCCTACAATTTAACACTGCTGACAGGGAATGCTGGGAGTTGTAGTTTCTAAAACTATCACTGGCTGCCATAGACTTGTATAGTGTGTGATTCTATTTACAGTAGCACAACCCCAGTAGATTACCAGCTGTTGCTTGAAAACTACAACGCCCAGGTCCCCCTACAAATTTACAACTCCCAGCAACCCCTGTCAGCAGAATGTTAAATTGTAGGGGAATCTGGGAGTTGTAGTTTTCAAAGCAACTTTAAGCATCAGATTGGTTACAATCAGATATTTAGAAAGAATCTAATTGCTAAGCTTTCTGGAGAATCTGATTGTAACTAATCAGAATTAGTTACAATCAGATCTTTAAACTGATGGATACTAACCAATTAAAGGGCATGTCCACCCCCAAAACTAAATTTAACCCCTTACTGGCCACATCAAGTAGTTTAAAACAATCCTTACCTTACATTCCTGCTCAAAATAGTCCCCTGCTGTGCCCCTCAAAGTCCAGGAAATGCGTGTAGGAGCAGTGTGTGACTCATGCTGTGCCTGAGACTTCCTCAACCTCATCAAGGTTCAGGCAGCTCAGTGCAGCCCTCCCTGCCTCTCAGCCAATCACGGACGCGGCTGCCGGTCCCGCCCCGCTTTCAATTCCCTGCAAGCAGAGGGCCTAACACTGCAGCAGGGAGAGAGGGCAGGTAAGTAAGAATCCGGGGACTTTCTAACAATTATATTAATGCGGTTGGGGTGGGGGAGCATGCCCTACCACATATCAAAAGTTAAATTTTGGGGTGGACATGCCCTTTAAGGGGCCCATACACGATGCAATGAAATTGGACTATGAACTATAGACCAGATTTAAATTGGAAACAATCGTCATACAATCGGACATTAACGAACACAATAAATTGTTGCCATTTGCTGTGCACAATCTGGCATTAATAGGCAGATATTATTGTGTAAGATCTAATGTTGCAGAATAGAATGTGCCGCTAGAAAGCAACCAATTCACCATATTTGGGGCAGATTTAATTGTTGCGGATAGTGTAATATGGCGAAAATGACGAATGTAAAAAGCACTTTTGGGGTTGAGGTCTCGAATGGTAATGAAGAATGAAGTACTTTGCGATTGTGTTTGCGTGTTTTCTTTCATATTTATTTGCTAACGAATCTTGCTGTGTGTTCGTACATTAATTAATGCGCCTGTTGTGTCATGTGTACTGCATCACACATTGCCATCATGAACTAATATACACTCTATGATCACACACCTTCCAGATTGTGAGCTCTGCTTTTCCAGGAAGTTGTTAATTTGACACTGAGGATTCAGTTAGAAGACATTTGTTGGACAATCATCCATACACATAAACAATTTATTGTAGAGATAAAAATTTTCCGTTCTGACAGATAACTTCAGATTCAATCAGATCTTCTCAATTTAATTGCACCAGACTTTATCTATACCATTAACGATACAATTGATGTACAATCGTGGAGTTCGTACGCCGATTGTACAACAAAATTGCATAGTGTATGGGCCCCTTTACTCTTTCTGAAATAAGCTGATGAAACCAATTCTGATTTTAAAAGAATCTGATTGCTTAGTATAGCAACCAGATACTTCCTGAAAGAATCGATATATCTATATATCTAATCAGAACTGGTTACAATCAGGTACTTTTAGAAATAATCTATCGGTATGCTTTCTGAAAGAATCTCATAGTAACCAATTCTGATTGGAAAATAATCTGATTGGTTACCAATAAGATTCTTTCTAAAAAAAAAAAAAAAAAAAAGCTGATTGTAACCAGTTCTTTCTTCGAAAAGAATTTGATTGGTATGCTTTCTGAAAGAATCTAATTGTAACTAATCAGAATTAGTTACCATCAGATTATTTTAGAAAAATCTAATTGGTATACTAACCTGTCAGATTATTATCTAATCAGAATTTGTTACATTAGATTCGTGTTCTCCCCAGAATTTTTTTTCAGCCGGGTGGCATGAAAAAGTAGCCGGGTGGGGTGTGACGGGAAATTTGGTGGTGGGGAAAAATGTGCACGTTTATGCTCATTATATAGGTCAGGGATGTCTAACTTTCGTTCCACTAGATGTTAAAAAACTATAACTCCCAGCATTCCGTGGTTGTAGAATGCAGGGGGTTGTTGTTCGGCAACACCCGCAGGGAGTTGTAGTTCGGCAAAATCTGAAGGCAACCAGATGTAATATAGCAGTACAAGCACGTGCCACATTTTGTGGCCTTAGGGATCTTGGAAAAGCTAGTTAACATGTGTAAAATAATCTTGCAAGTGTATTGGTACACCTATTAAACCTACATCTAAATTCTTTCAAATACAAGTGTTCCCTCTAGAAATTTTTTCCAGCCGGGTGGCATGAAAAAGTAGCCGGGTGGGCCGCCCGGCTAAAGACCCTAGGGAGAACACTGAGATATTTCAGAAAGAATCTAATTATCTTTACCCCAGAGTATTTTCCAGGTCCAAAACTATTTACAGTAAGTTACTGTATAATTTTTACAAAATTTATAAAAATTCCTTAATTTTTAAAAATTTTCGAATGAAAAAACGCAAAGCGGAATTCACAACAGTGAAATAAACTGTCTGCAGAGCTTAAATCAATCTTCCCCTTAAATTTCCAACCAATAATAGATCAATAGGAGATCCTTTGGATCATTCTATAATTAAAGTTATCAATCTGTCTTTCAATACTCACCCCCCCATTAACAACAGCTGTCACATACTCACCCTCCCCATTAACACACAGCTGCACATACTTACCCTCCCCATTAACACACAGCTGTCCCCAGGGATTCTGTTAGAGGGGGATCACTATGGTAAATGTGAGGTCCTATAAAGAACCCGGACTATCCTGGCATGTTTCAATCTTATTACATTTTATCAGTTCAAGAACAGGTTCAGGCTTCTATGGGGTCTATTGCTTAAATAATGTAATACACGATTAACAAAATCATGTCTCAGAGAAATGGGCATGGAGATGTTTTCCTTTCAGTCCCCCTATCATATATATCAGGATAAGCAACCAGTAGATCTCCAGATGTTTGAAATTACAACTCCCAGCATTCTCTACAAGCGCTCTGTAGTTAGGGAATTCAAACTCAAACTCCAGCATCCCTTTCAGCACTCTGTAGTTAGGGAATTCAAACTACAACTCCCAGCATTCCTTTACAAGCACTCTAGTTAGGGAATTCTGGGAGTTGTAGTTTCTAAACATCTGGAGATCTACTGGTTGCCTATCCCTGATATTAGATATCCATTCCTGTCCAGCAAACAGCAGCTCTCCTTTTTGTCTATTGAGAAGGGAGGGTGGGGTGGTGTGAGATGAGAAGAATGTTTTTTGGTGTGTAAATAGGTAGAAAAACACACTCTTTCAAGCTTTTTTTATTATATTGTGACATGCTAGCATGCACTACATTTGGGGTAGTGCTCCTGAGGAAGGGGGAGGACCCTAAAACATAGTGCAAGCTAGCATGTCACATAAAATAAGTAAAGCTTAAAAGGGTGCATTTTTTCATAAAGTACTACTGCTGGTGGTTAGCAGTTAGAGGGGAACAGCACCATCAAGAACATCAAACAAGGAGTGTGAGGAACATTACAATATGAGAAAAATGTTTACTAAGACTGTCACAGTTTTACAAAGGAAGTGACATATAAGTCTTGCAACTTCCTACTAACACTCAGAATTTGATTGCTAACACTGCTTCAATCTAATATTAAGCACAC
This sequence comes from Hymenochirus boettgeri, assembly GCA_019447015.1. Taxonomy (NCBI): domain Eukaryota; kingdom Metazoa; phylum Chordata; class Amphibia; order Anura; family Pipidae; genus Hymenochirus; species Hymenochirus boettgeri. The sequence goes on from CM033476.1 coordinate 38,717,040, forward strand.
CATTGGATACAACACTAAAAGGGAAGTGATAAATATGTTCCTTTTAAGCTTAGATGTGTCTCCATGTAAAAACTTCTGAGTTTTGGCTAAACACTCCATTTAAGGATTCCATTACAAAACAGGAGTAGGGACTATGCAAGTACTTTTATTTATTTATGTATTTTGCCTTATTACATTTCTATATATACTTTAATGTCATTACTACATATTTGTTAATATTGATATAACTATTTAGTGCTTAAACAACACATAAACACTGTCCTCTGTATATTACTTTTACCCACCCCACTAACATAGTACTTCCGAAAAACCCATGTATCCCCCATGAATTTATAAATGTATTTATACTACTAGAAAAAGTGTCCCGTTGGTGCACAGTGGAAATATGTGGTATTTTTTGCTATGTGTAGTTGCATGCTCACAGGAACCATCAGGAAACATCCAGGGGGGCAATAATAAAATTAGTCTGAAGGTCCTAAAAAAAAACAAATAATCGCATCATATTAAATGAACAAACACACACTTATATCCTTTTTACCTATACTACCTGCCAGCTAGAATATAATTGGAAGCATTGGATTGGGAAGCATTATATGGGTCGATTGGTTGGCGCAACGTTAATGCCCGCTTTGGGGCGGCAGCGAGAGTACCAGAAGAGGCACTTGTGCGGCCGTTTCAAAGTAATTTACCAGAGGTTGCTCTTTACACGTAAGTATTAAACACCAACTAATAGCTGGCGATAAATACTTTGTGCGGGTGAGATTCATCCAAAATCGCACAGCCTCTGGTAATCCCGTATGGGAGATTTGCCCAGAGAGCTTGTGCCTCTGGGTGAATCTCCTGTTAGAGTCATAAAACTTACCATATTTGCACTCACTTCCAAATACCAGCTACCTGGCAGTTATAATCTATAAAGTCTAAAGGTTCGTGCACACATGCGATTGCCAGTGCCGACGCATGACATGTGCGAACGGCCGTTTCGGATTATATACGTGCCGTGTATTGAAGAACGGCATTTTAGCCGTAAAGTGCCCATACATGGCACGATTATCGGCGTTCATACACATCGTTCGTCGCGTTGGCACCCGCGATCGCATGTGTGTATGAACCTTAAGGCTGGGTAAACACCAGTAACAAACCAATAGTGCCACGGATTATTGGCTGGAAATATGTGATGGTGTGGGGCGGCCAGCTGCGACCGAGTTCGGTCATCCGTATCAGACAAATGGGTCAGTTAGTAGATCACGGCCAATCATGCAGTTCCCTATGGGACCACATGATCAGTCTGTCACATGCGCTGCAGGCTGCAGCCACTGTTATTGTGACCAACAGTCATCTGTCCTGGCAGGGCTCTCACACAAAGCAGATGCTCAGTTGGGACACATGTATTATATGTATCCAGACAAAATGGTATTAACCTGCAGATCTGAACACAGATCCAGGCAATCCTGCCACAATGTGCAATTCAATCTGAACAGCTCTATTGGACATCCTGAGACCCTATACAGGATCCAGAATAACATGCTAGGTTCATACTTATTGGTAATTACACAGCAAGTTCCAGATTTACAGTCACTATGGGGTTAGGAAACACAGGATTCTGATTAGCTTGACAAATTATGGAGAGGTTTGGAAAAAGGAGCTAAAAGCTCCACACAGGGTATAAAATGAAGTAGAGCCTTCTATAACTGAAGGTTCCTGACAGCCTCATGTTTAAATGACAAATCCAGCCCTAAAATGAAAACTTGCATACAGGTAAATCACCCCCCAAAAACAAATGGTAATAGTTTGAAATGTGAAATATATAAGTCTAATCTGAAATCCTGCACAATGTCCTGTTCCCGTTTCTGCTTCCAGGTTTTCCAGTTAGTTACTGTCAGTTATGGATTTGACAGTTGACATTAAAGCCAATGATGAATGTTAATCCCCTAGCTGCTTCTTCTGAGCATGCCCAGGCTCAGTGCAGCCTCAGTACAGGTTCTAAATTGCTCAGTTTCCATGAGGCATTCAGAAGCATAGCATACAGTAATGAATTCATAGGACAAACTATGATATATCAACATATTTTAAAGAGGCCGTTCTTTCTAAAAGATGTTCTTATGAGGGTGGAGTTGTCCTTTAATATATTAATATTGGGGTAAAAACTGCCCATTTCTCTAGAATGCTGGGTAGTTTCAGAGACATGCAAAGTCATTAATCATAAACAGACACTTCCTGTCTAGCAAACAGAAACTGGATTGTCTCATTACTTTCTATGGAGAGGGGAGGGGGAGTAAATGTGAGAGTCTGAAGAATGTTTAATTGGCTAAGACTGTCACATTTTTACAAACGCACATAACTGGGGTGTAATACAGGAACTTCCTTACACTCCTGTCTTGTCAGGACAAGAGAGAATTTTTTGATTTGATAACAGTGGAAGATCAAAACCACTCATTGGATGTTAGTAAAATTCCACTTCCTTTTAGGTTATGGAGACCCTGTAGAAATCCTGGTCCTTAACCTATCATTTTGAGTTTTCCATTCAAACTTAGGGTGTCCAGTAAAGTAAGTTCAGTTTATTAATTGTATATACATTGTTTTGTAATTCAGTAGTAGGTAGTAGTACTATACTTTGTATAGTGCTAATTACAACACATACATATGGACCTTTCCTATGTGTAATAATGCTATATTCCCCCCCTAGTTAGTTGCTCCTAAAAACTCAATGCAATCTCTGTAAAAATATAAATGTATTATATAATATAAGGGATAGAAGAACATAGGATGGTGCACTCCACTGTGTTTATTTAGTAAACTTTATTAGTGGAAACGTATCAACATGTTTCGGCATCTTGGTGGCCGTCATCTGGATAACTGTTAGCTTATAGATAGAGGAACCAGAACGCTACACTGATAAGCAGGTGTCAAAAGGGAGAACCCCTATAGTTTATTTAGGCATAAAGCAATCCAACGTTTCGGGGGACGTATCCACCCTTCTTCGTCATCTGGACCACACATGTGAAACATTGTGCTATAAATAACATCGTACACACCCAAAAACTTAGTCCTCAATCACCATAATAGTATCCACCCACCCTCTGATACAGTAGTCTTCCCTCATTAATACACATATTAGTTAGCATGGTGCTAAAGTGCATTGTGCATAATATCAACATGCAGTTTGATACACAACCATCGGGATAAAACACTAAGAACAAGATTAGAAAGTTAAAATCCGACACTTAAATGTGAAAATGTTACCACAGACTTAATACTCCACAGAAAAGGGGGCATTTACACTGTTGCAAAAGTCTAATTACACAGGAATTATACAAATCTTGCCACCATGTATCCAATATAAACAGGCTGGAAAGGACACTGACTCCCTCTGTTAAAAATTGATCCGTGGAGGTACAGATAATAATATATAGCCTCAACATTTTAATATAATCTTAATGATAATAATAACTAGAAAGGGAAGTTTAAGTATAAACTTTGAATTTGGCTTGAAAAGCCACATTTTGGAAGGGAATGTGTGTGTTTGTACTGCAGATTTTAAAACTCAATAATGCCAATGATGAGGACATTTTTGTTTTTTACTTACCCTTTAAATATGGCTGTCACATGAATTAAAGGTAGGTCAGTTGGTGTGTGTACTCTTGTCAGTTTTTTTTTGTTTTTTTTTTTACTAACCTTAAATATGATTGCCACCTGAATGAATGTGTACCTTAGTTGGTGTATGTACCTTTGTCAGGTTGGACAAACCTTTTTGATTATTGAATATTTTTATATATTATTTATATATATTTTTTTATATTATATTTTTTTATATTTTTGACTATAGTTAATAGTCAAAGTATGTCTGCCACAGAAATGGAGAGTAGGTCAGTAGGTATGTGTCCCTTTCTCAGGTTGGGGTTAAAACAACTTTGGACATTGGATGAGCCTAAGACAGCAGAGAGTTGTGTGGGTGCTGGTAAATTAAAGGGCATGTCCTCTCCCAAAACTAAATTTAACCCACTACTAGCCCCATGTATAGTGTAATTAAATCCTTACCTTACATCCCAGCTCAAAATGGTTCTCCTGTGATGTCCGTAAAGTACAGAAAACTGACCACCAGGAGCCTGGCAGAGTCCATATAGGACTCTCTTCCTCTGGGAGAATTTTACCATGCGCACTGCAGCCCCCCCCTCCCTCCCGTTTTGCTCTGCCTCCCCCTTGCACAACACCTCTTTTCTGTAGTGCAGGGCTCCCTCCCCCAACCCCTATAGTAATATTTGCAGAAACTCCCCCGATCATTACTTACCTTTCTCTCTCCTCCGTGTTCTGAATAGCCAGCATCCACATGATGAGAGGCAGCCAATCACGGACACGGTTGGCGGTCCGGCCCCCTGCTTGCAGTTTCATGCAAGCAGAGGGCCGTGACAGTACGTAAGTAAGAGGCAAGGTAAGTAACTTGGGGGAGTTTCTGTAAATATTATATTGGCGGTTGGGGCTAGGGGAGGGAGCCCTACACTACAGAAAAAAAATCAAAAATGGGGTGGACATGCCCTTTAATATATTTTTGTATATTGGTACTTGGTGTGTGGTAAATCTATCACTAAATAGTTTCTGTGTTTGTGATTTTTAAGATTATCTTGCAGCAGGGGTAAAATGTATTGTTTTGTTTAATTTATATTTATTCATTAATCTGAACTAATCGCCCATATTTATTTTAAAGGATCCAATAATTAATCTTTCTTCTCTTTTTATTTCCCAGGACATTCATTTTTAATTTTTTTAAAATTGTTTCAATTTTCATTCACCTATATGTATGGTACTATTTATTTCTCCTTCATCCAATTGGTTTTCTCTGTATAGACATTTTAAACAGTTGTTGTATGTCTGATTTGTTTTTTTACATTTCTACATGTTTGTAAGGAATGCAATACAAATTCCATATTTATTCACAACACAAAGCTTAATAATATAAATTTTATTAAATATTAAATTCTTTTCAGCCGAGAAACCTGTTATTGAAGAACCAGGTGATGACCGGGATAAGCCGAAAATGTTGCCGAAAAAGCCAGAGGAGGAGCAAATCAAGGGACCCATTGAGGTACCAGAGCAAGAGGAAAGAAAACAAAGCAAGAAGAGGTTCAGCTAGACCGACCTGATCAAGGTACCCAATGGTGGAATATGTGTTATTGTAGGCATTTAACAAATACCAATATATAGAGTCTTGTGTGTATAACATTTGTTGTCCATAAAATTATATTATTATATGCATGCCTTTAAATCCTTAGCATTAATTGTGTGTGGGTATCACTTTCATCTTTAGTAATGCCGCCCTTTTAATTTTCTGCGTGTACCCTATCTCATATTTTTCTGTTTTGTCTTTTGAGCATTTCTTTTTTTTTTTTTTTTTATTGTAGCTGACATTGCCCAGCCTATGGGGAGGCTCATAGACATGAACCACCAGTGCCTCGTGATGAGGTAGATGTAGATGAACAGAAAGATCAAGAGGAGAAAGATGAGAAGAAGGAATCATTGATAGAGGCGGATGCTGTTCAGAAAGATGACAAGCAAGAGTTAAAAGCAGAAAATGAGCCTGAGGTTAAGGACCAGCTAAAATGAACAAGGAAATAAATGAGCCAGTACCCCAGAACCCACCCCAGAGGTGGGTGATTTACAAAACAAGGAACCTAGCCACGCCCAAAGTAAAGGAGCTGCCTCCATTTAAAGACCTGGAAGCCAACAGAAAAGATGTGGACAATGCAGCTGAGCCTAAAGATAACATTGAGATTGCTGGAGAGAAAGCAGGTAATGCTGGAAAAGTCATAGAGAATCTACTGTTAAAAGGTACACTTATGTGACTGTATGCAAACTGAGCTTGCAGCATCATATTTCATTACACAATATTTTTTTCTTGGTTCTATGCACAATTTGCAGCTAAAGGTCAATGTTGTGAAAATAGGTATTAAACATGTGGTAGATGATAAGAGGGTTGCTTATACTGAAAGAATTGGCAGCTCGCCTTTTAATTTGGAAGAATATCCATTTTCTCCAGCATCTGCTGTTCAAAACTGTGACAGGTCATTTTTCTATACATTTTCTCTCTTTAAATGAAAGTTTAAAGCGGAACCCAGCAAATTTAACAGTGTATTTAGGGAAATATTGATGTTGTGCCCTACTCAAAACACTTTAAGTTCCTCCAAGCCAGTTTGTAATTGCCCAACTTAAATACTTCTCTAATGGGGGTCCTTTGGACGTTATTTATTTTTTTATTTCTTATTCAAGATGAGAAAAATGAATTACATCAGGACCAGGACCCACATGTAAGAAATGTGCAGCACAAGGAAGGAGATGACCAAGAAGGTATGAAAATTGTTGTTCTGTTTTTTTAATAATGAGAACTATAGTCGAACTCTGCTGAGAGAGAGAGAATGCTATTAGCGTAAATCTTGACAATTTTGCCAATTTTTAGTTTAGACATGATCTTCCTCCAGTTCGGATAACTGCCTCGCTGGCATTGAGTCACAAAATCTCCTAAGGTCTGGCTATTAGCAGGATTGGGTTGGCCCAGTCGGTAATATAGTATCCATTTCATTGCTTCTTGTGCAATTGCGGTATTGAAGGATCAGCTTATTGAACCCATATAAGCTGGAGAATAAAAGTTAGATAGCTGCCTAACTCAGGCTACCATTTTATTTTGCTTGAAATTTGTGTCCTGTACTAAAATACGTTGCTATTGGTTTCTGTGCACTTGCTAATCCTTAAAGGACAATTATACTCACCTTCCCTCCGCTCCTCTTCTTAGGTCAGTAGCTTTTACCCAGGGTGTGGACCTGAACCGCTAGGTCCTCACCCCTGGGTTCGCGAAAGTTAAAGCACAGTGTTACTGAACGCTGCCTGGCAGGCTCCGCCCCTCCTCTCGTCGGCGACAAGCCAATAGGAAGGCACGTTCTGCAACGAGCGTGCCTTCCCATTGGCCTCGTCGCGCAAGGACAGGAGGGGGCAGAGCTGCCAGAGCACGTCAGTAACGCTGTGCTTTAACTTTCGCGAACCCAGGGTGAGGACCTAGCGGTTCATGTCCACACCCTGGGTAAAAGCTACTGACCTAAGAAGAGGAGCGGAGGGAAGGTGAGTATAATTGTCCTTAAGGAAAGGTTGAAGAGAAAGATGTTTAACCAGAGTTGGCGAGAACTGGTTTAAATCATGTACGTGAGTTAGGATAATGTAGAAGCAGGGAAAGATGGTTTACCGTGTTAGCCAATCAAAATGTTTACAGGGTAACCCTTTGAAATAAAAAAGAACAAAAGGGTAAAAGGTGATACCTTTATTGGCTAACTAAGATAATATAGCAAGCTTACAGAACATTCAGTTCCTTTTTCAAGCTGAATACAATGAAGCTGTGGTGCTCTCTGATATTTATAAAACAATTGGCTCATAGTTCAAATAACCAGAAAAAAGGAATGTCAGGTGGAAGGTGTTAACAAAGTCATATAAAGGGGTCTGCAAGGGACAAACAGATAAGGTACAAGATCCTGTGGATCAAAGTGGCTGAATAATAGTAGTAAAGGTTTGTACACACATGCGATCATGATGTGTACGAACGTTCGTTTCAGCCGACAATCGGCCTGTGTATGGGCCTTTATTGTCTAAAACGGCCGGTCATTCGGAGATCCGCCTGCTCGGCCAGGCAGCAATCCCCGTTTCGGCCGATAAAGGGCCCATACACGGGCCGATTGTGGCTGAAACGAACGTTCGTACACATCGTGTGTTGTGGGTCGGTACCCGCGATTGCAGTGTTGTACGAACCATAAAGGGACAGTTCAGTGGAAATGATCAATATTTGTTAAATTGTTAGTTTGTGTAATGCCTTCTTAGTTATTCTACATATTTTCTCCCCATTTTGAAAATCAGTTGATTCATCCCATGGAATGATCCTAACAGTAATTTCTACTGATGGCTGTTGGATGGGTCAAAGATGCTCAGATCTCTACTGAGCAAGAACCAACCCAGGCGCTGGGTCAAGGGCAAGACCATAACGGTCTCCACTAGGGTCCTGCAAACAGGAAGTCAGTATTTCGGTTGCAGTTATTTATACACAGGCAAAATGCTGAATTGGCAGATTAAGGTCATTGGGATGAAACAATACTGCTCTTTTTTCTGAAAAGCATATGTATTTGCACTGAACTTCCCTTTAAGTTACTGAAGTGTGAAGTGAAAGGAATTCCATGTAATTAACTGTTCACAAACATCGTGAGAGCATTGGATTTCTGTCTGATGCTGGCAGTTCTTAATCTATATAGTTTGCCATAAATCCAAGGCCCAGGTTAATTCCTTTCTACAGAGAGTTAAAAGTTTCATTAATTTGTACTCCCATAGGATAATGTAACGATACCCTTTGTTGCTCAGGCTCAGCGTCACTGTGATGTGGTAATTCTGCACATAAGCCCTCTGGTTCCTGCCAAGATGTAGTTAGCATCGCTTCCTACAATCAGGCCACAGGGCAGCTATTGGCCAATAATTTATAGATCTATCGCTTATTAGTCTGTAAAAATTACACTGGGTGGTCAATCAGGCCAAAATGATTCCAGAAACCCTCCAAATTGGAACTCTGAATGTTTTGTGCATAAATTAGTGGAGGGTTTTTAGTGTTCATTCTTGGGGCTTTAAATATGTTGCCCATACACTACATCTGACAACATTCCCATAAGGTTTCAGACAGCCGTCTGACCAGCCACTTCACGACTGAAGTTACAGGCGTAATGTTGATCGTAAACTGTTTATCTGACCTGGGAACATGTAAGAACCACAGGGAAAAGTAGCCGTTACAGTCGATTTGATCATCGATCAACCGTTTGTCCAACTAGTGTTGGCCACCTTAAGTTGGTATAAAGCAGTTAAAGGGCTGGTCTTGTTAGTTCAAGTGGTTTTAACTAACCTAACTAATTTAACTAAATAGATAAAAGAAGTGTAGATTTATCTTCATTCAGATATTTACAGATTGATTCACAATTGTGTGAAAAACGCGCACTGCTAAGATACTATTAAAGTCAGTGTCTAAACACGAGTTTCGGAAACAATGAACTGTAGTAATTTTGACTATTTGTCTTTTTTCTTTCTAAATTTTCCTGGAAGCAGCTGAGCTTAGAAGGTTCGCAGAACGTAAGCACCTCTCAACTGCACAAATAAATGTGTAGCTGTAGATATATGTTAGTGTGTTCCTAATGTGTACATCGTTTGCTTTGCTAACTTTTGCTTTTCAGTCATTTATCTGGTCCTAATAGTTGTACAATGATCTAGATATATGTAGTGCTTCAGTGGTGCACTTTCTAATAATAATTTATAGATGGAATACCCAATTGGGGCATACAATTCTACTATGGAATACAAGGCAATTCCTAACCCATAATAATCTAAGTTCAGCATGTGGTTCACTTTAACACTGTCAATGAGCGCACCAAGAACCCTTGGCCAAACTACTTTTTACCCTCACCCCTATATTTTAATTCCCATAAGGTATTTCATTGTCAATCTTATACTTTTCTGAAATGAATGAGAACTGCATCATAGTGAATGCACATGCCCAATAATGTTTTCTTGCTTTGCCAATTGTTCTGACTTGATCAAAACTGTGTTTTTTATCCTCATTATTTGTATAATTTCCATAGAGGTGGGAAAGCTGAGCTGTTGTGACCATGCATTTTTACTACAAGTCATCAAGGAGCAGCAGGTGCAGCAAAAAGCGTTTGCTGGATCAACAAGAGAAACTTCTAGAAGTGATAAAGGAACAGCACATGGAAATCATCAGCAGAAAGATGAAGAGATCATCAAGGTGTGCAGGAAGTGGATTGGTATACTAACCAATCAGAATCTTTCTGAAAGAATCTGAATGTATGCAATCAGAATTGGTTACAATCAGATATTTTCAGAAAGAATCTAATTGCTAAGCTTTCTGGAAGAATCTGATTGTAATAATAATCAGAAATAATCTGATTGGTATACTAACCAATTAGACTCTTTCTGAAATAAGCTGATTGAAACCAATTCTGATTTTACAAGAATCTGATTGCTTAGTATAGCAACCAGATACTTCCTGAAAGAATCTGATTATATCTAATCAGAACTGGTTACAATCAGGTACTTTTAGAAATATCTTATCGGTAATGCTTTCTGAAAGAATCTCATAGTAACCAATTCTGATTGGAAAATAATCTGATTGGTATACCAATAAGATTCTTTCTAAAAAAAAAAAAAAGCTGATTGTAACCAGTTCTTTTCTTTCAGAAAGAATTTGATTGGTATGCTTTCTGAAAGAATCTAATTGTAACTAATCAGAATTAGTTACCATCAGATTATTTTAGAAATAATCTAATTGGTATACTAACCTGTCAGATTAATTTAATCAGAATTTGTTACAATTAGATTATTTCAGAAAGAATCTAATTATCTTTACCCCAGAGTATTTTCCAGGTCCCAAAACTATTTACAGTAAGTTACTGTATAATTTTTACAAAATTTATAAAAATTCCTTAATTTTTTTTCAAATTTTCGAATGCGTCCTGAAAAAATCTGCAAAGCGGAATTCTACCACAGTGAAATACAACTGTTCTGCAGAGCTTAAATCAATCTTCCCCCTTAAATTTCCAACCAATAATAGATCAATAGGAGATCCTTGGATCATTCTATAATTAAAGTTATCAATCTGTCTTTCAATACTCACCCTCCCCATAACACACAGCTGTCACATACTCACCCTCCCCTTAACACACAGCTGTCACATACTACCCTCCCCATTAACACACAGCTGTCACCAGGGATTCTGTTAGAGGGGGATCACTATTGGTAAATGTGAGGTCCTATAAAGAACCCGGACTATCCTGGCAGTTTCAATCTTATTACATTTTATCAGTTCAAGACACAGGTTCATGGCTTCTATGGGTCTATTGCTTAAATAATGTAATACACGATTAACAAACTCATTTCTCAGAGAAATGGGCATGAGATGTTTTCCTTTCAGTCCCCCTATCATATATATCAGGATAAGCAACCAGTAGATCTCCAGATGTTTGAAAATTACAACTCCCAGCATTCCTCTACAAGCGCTCTGTAGTTGGGAATTTAAACTACAACTCCCAGCATTCCTCTACAAGCACTCTGTAGTTAGGGAATTCAAACTACAACTCCCAGCATTCCTTTACAAGCACTCTAGTTAGGGAATTCTGGGAGTTGTAGTTTCTAAACATCTGGAGATCTACTGGTTGCCTATCCCTGATATATAGATATCCATTCCTGTCCAGCAAACAGCAGCTCTCCTTTTTGTCTATTGAGAAGGGAGGTGGGGTGGGGTGGTGTGAGAGTGAGAAGAAGTTTTTTGGTGTGTAAATAGGTAGAAAAAACACACTCTTTCAAGCTTTCTTTTATATTGTGACATGCTAGCATGCACTACGATTCGGGGGTAGTGCTCCTGAGGAAGGGGGAGGACCCTAAAACATAGTGCAAGCTAGCATGTCACATAAAATACCGTATATACTCGAGTATAAACCGAGTTTTTCAGGCTGTAAAATCAGCCTGAAAACTTAAACTCAGTTTATACTCGAGTCACTACTGTAGAAGTGCAAGAGTCATCTGATTTACCTTGAAATCTAGGAGATGTGTAGAACAAGTAGGGAATTTTATGACTACAGGAACACGTCTGCTTTCCTTTACTTAACTCATCTTTATCCAATCTGCCAGGCAGCCGCGCGCTCAGTCCTGTACTGGCGCGCCGGCTGACGTCACTGCCCGCGCGCCAGTAGCAGACGTGTTCCTGTAGCATATAAAATTCCCTGGACCTGAGCGCGTGGCTGCCGGCAGATTGGATAAAGATGAGTTAAAGTAAAGGAGAGCAGACGTGTTCCTGTAGCATATAAAATTCCCTACCCTATTCCTGTGTTCTACACATCTCCTAGATTTCCAGGTAAATCAGATGACTCTTGCACTTCTACAGTAGTGACTCGGAGGCATCAGACATTATCAGGGTAACGGGTACAAACTGAACTGGGTGGGAGGGTGAGGGGGCATTCAAGAGTTTGGAAACTACAACTCCCAACATGCTTTATTAGCTGGGAGTTGTAGTTTCCAAACATCTTGAATGCCAAGTTTCTACCCTCGGTTTATACTCGAGTCAACAACTTTTATATATTTTTTAGGTGAAATTGGGTACCTCGGTTTATACTCGGGTCGGTTTATACTCGAGTATATACGGTAAGTAAAGCTTAAAAGGGTGCATTTTTGATAAAGTACTACTGCTGGTGGTTAGCAGTTAGAGGGGAACAGCACCATCAAGAACATCAAACAAGGAGTGTGAGGAACATTACAAATATGAGAAAAATGTTTTTACTAAGACGTGCACATGTTTTACAAAGGAGTGACATATAAGTCTTGCAACTTCTACTAACACTCAGAATTTGATTCGCTAACACTGCTATCAATCTAATATTAAGCACACCATTGGATACAACACTAAAAGGGAAGTGATAAATATGTTCCTTTTAGCTTAGATTGTCTCATGTAAAACTTCCTGAGTTTTGGCTAAACACTCCATTTTAAGGATTCCATTACAAACAGGAGTAGGGACTATGCAAGTACTTTATTATTTATGTATTGCCTTATTTACATTCTATATATACTTTAATGTCATTACTACATATTTGTTAATATAACTATTTAGTGCTAAACAACACATAAACACGTGCCTATGTATATTACTTTTACCCACCCCCACCAACATAGTACTTCCGAAAACCCATGTATCCCCCATGAATTTATAAATGTATTTATACTACTAGAAAAAGTGTGCCCGTTGGTGCACAGTGGAAATTGTGTGTATGTTTTGCTATGTGTAGTTGCAGTGCTCACAGGAACCATCAGGAAACATCCAGGGGGGCAATAATAAAATTAGTCTGAAGGCCTAAAAAAAAACAAATATCGCATCATATTAAATGAACAAACACACACTTATATCTTTCTTACCTATACTACCTGCCAGCTAGAATATAATTTGAAGCATGGATTAGGGAAGCATTATATGGGTCGATTGGTTGGCGCAACGTTAATGCCCGCTGGGGCGGCAGCGAGAGTACCAGAAGAGGCACTTGTGCGGCCGTTTCAAAGTAATTACCAGAGGGTTGCTCTTTACATGTAAGTTATAAACACCAACTAATAGCTGGCGATAAATACTTGTGCGGGGGTGAGATTCATCCAAAATCGCACAGCCTCTGGTAAATCCGTATGGGAGATTTGCCCAGAGAGCTTGTGCCTCGGGTGAATCTCCCTGTTAGTCAAAACTTTACCATATTGCACTCGCTTTCAAATACCAGCTACCTGGCAGTTATAATCTAAAGTCTAAAGGTTCGTGCACACATGCGATTGCCAGTGCCGACGCATGACATGTGCGAACGGCCGTTTCGGATTATATACGTGCCGTGTATTGACAGAACGGCCATTTTAGCCGATAAAGTGCCCATACATGGCACGATTATTGGCCGTTCGTACACATCGTTCGTCACGTTGGCACCCGCGATCGCATGTGTGTATGAACCTTAAGGCTGGGTAAACACCAGTAACAAACCAATAGTGCCACGGATTATTCGGCGGAAATATGTGATGGTGTGGGGCGGCCAGCGCGACCGAGTTCGGTCATCCGTATAGACAAATGGGTCAGTTAGTAGATCACGGCCAATCATGCAGTTCCCTATGGGACCACATGATCAGTCTGTCACATGCGCTGCTGGTCGCAGCCACTGTTATGTGACCAACAGTCATCTGTCTGGCAGGGCTCTCACACAAGCGAATGCTCAGTTGGGACACATGTATTTATATGTATCCAGACAAAATGGTATTAACCTGCAGATCTGAACACAGATCCAGGCAATCCTGCCACAATGTGCAATTCAATCTGAACAGCTCTATTGGACATCCTGAGACCCTATACAGGATCCGAATAACATGCTAGGTTCATACTTATTGGTAATTACCACAGCAAGTTCCAGATTTACAGTCACTATGGGGTTAGGAAACACAGGATTCTGATTAGCTTGACAAATTATGGAGAGGTTGGAAAAAAGGAGCTAAAAGCTCCAACAGGGTATAAAATGAAGTAGAGCCTTCTTATAACTGAAGGTTCCTGACAGCTCATGTTTAAATGACAATCCAGCCCTAAAATGAAAACTTGCATACAGGTAAATCACCCCCCAAAACCCTAAATGGTAATAGTTTGAATGTGAAATATAAGTCTAATCTGAAATCCTGCACAATGTCCTGTTTCCCGTTTCTGCTTCCAGGTTCTTCCAGTTAGTTACTGTCAGTTATGGATTTGACGTTTGACATTAAGCCAATGACTGAATGTTAATCCCCACTGCTTCTTCTGAGCATGCCCAGGCTCAGTGCAGCCTCAGTACAGGTTTCTAAATTGCTCAGTTTCCATGAGGCATTCAGAAGCATAGCATACAGTAATGAATCATAGGACAAACTATGATATATCAACATATTTTAAAGAGGCCGTTCTTTCTAAAAGATGTTCTTATGAGGGTGGAGTTGTCCTTTAATATATTAATATTGGGGTAAAAATGCCCATTTCTCTAAGAATGCTGGGTAGTTTCAGAGACATGCAAAGTCATTTAATCATAAACAGACACTTCTGTCTAGCAAACAGAAACTGGATTGTCTATTACTTTCTATGGAGAGGGGAGGGGGAGTAAATGTGAGAGTCTGAAGAAAGTTTTAATTGGCTAAGACTGTCCATTTTTACAAACGCACATAACTGGGTGTAATACAGGAACTTCCTTACATCCTGTCTTGTCATGGACAGGCAAGAGAATTTTTTGATTTGATAACAGTGGAAGATCAAAACCACTCATTGGATGTTAGTAAAATTCCACTTCCTTTTAGGAAGACCCTGTAGAAATCCTGGTCCTTAACCTATCATTTTGAGTTTTCCATTCAAACTTAGGGGTGTCCAGTAAAGTTAGTTCAGTTTATAATTGTATATACATTGTTTTGTAATTCAGTAGTAGGTATAGTTACTATACTTTGTATAGTGCTAATTACACACATACATATGGACCTTTCCTATGTGTAATAATGCTATATTCCCCCGCCTAGTTAGTTGCTCCTAAAAACTCAATGCAATCTCTGTAAAAATATAAATGTATTATATAATATAAGGGATAGAGAACATAGGATGGTGCACTCCACTGTGTTATTTATGAAACTTTATAGTGGAAACGTATCAACATGTTTCGGCCATCTTGGTGGCCGTCATCTGGATAACTGTTAGCTTATGATAGAGGAACCAGAAACGCTACACTGATAAGCAGGTGTAAAAGGGAGAACCCCTATAGTTTATTTAGCATAAAGCAATCCAACGTTTCGGGGGACGTATCACCCTTCTTCGTCATCTGGATAACCACACATGTGAAACATTGTGCTATAAATAACATCTACACACCCAAAAACTTAGTCATATCCAATCACCATAATAGTATCCACCCACCCTCTGATACTAAGTAGTCTTCCCTCATTAATACACATATTGTTAGCATGGTGCTAAAGTGCATTGTGCAAATAATCAACATGCAGTTTGATACACAACCATCGGGATAAAACATAAGAACAAGATTAGAAAGTTAAAATCCGACACCTAAATGTGAAAATGTTACCAAGACTTAATACTCCACAGAAAAGGGGGCATTTACACTGTTGCAAATCTAATTACACAGGAATTATACAAATCTTGCCACCATGTATCCAAATATAACAGGCTGGAAAGGACACTGACTCCCTCTGTTAAAAATTGATCCGTGGAGGTACAGATAATAATAATAGCCTCAACATATTTAATATAATCTTAATGATTAATAACTGAAAGGGAAGTTTAAGTATAAACTTTGAATTTGGCTTGAAAAGCCACATTTTGGAAGGGAATGTGTGTGTTTGTACTGCAGATTTTAAAACTCATAATGCCAATGATGAGGACATTTTTGTTTTTACTTACCCTTTAAATATGGCTGTCACATGAATTAAAGGTAGGTCAGTTGGTGTGTGTACTCTTGTCAGTTTTTTTTTGTTTTTTTTTTACTAACCCTTTAAATATGATTGCCACCTGAATGAATGTTACCTTAGTTGGTGTATGACCTTTGTCAGGTTGGACAAACCTTTTTGATTATTGATTATATTTTATATATTATTATATATATATTTTTTATATTATTATTTTTTATATTATTTTTGACTATAGATAATAGTCAAAGTATGTCTGCCACAGAAATGGAGAGTAGGTCAGTAGGTATGTGTCCCTTTCTCAGGTTGGGGGTTAAAACAACTTTTGGACATTGGATGAGCCTAAGACAGCAGAGAGTTGTGTGGGTGCTGGTAAATTAAAGGGCATGTCCTCTCCCAAACTATAATTTAACCCACTACTAGCCCCACTGTATAGTGTAATTAAATCCTTACCTTACATCCCAGCTCAAAATGGTTCTCCTGTGATGTCCCTGTAAAGTACAGAAAACTGACCACCAGGAGCCTGGCAGAGTCCATATAGGACTCTCTCCTCTGGGAGAATTTTACCATGCGCACTGCAGGCCCCCCCCCTCCCTCCCGTTTTGCTCTGCCTCCCCCTTGCACAACACCTCTTTTCTGTAGTGCAGGGCTCCCTCCCCAACCCCTATAGTAATATTGCAGAAACCCCCCGATCATTATTACCTTTCCTCTCTCCTCCGGTGTTCTGAATAGCCAGCATCCACATGATGAGAGGCAGCCAATCACGGACACGGTTGGCGGTCCGGCCCCCTGCTTGCAGTTTCATGCAAGCAGAGGCCGTGACAGTACGTAAGTAAGAGGCAAGGTAAGTAACTTGGGGGAGTTTCTGTAAATATTATTATGGCGGTTGGGGCTAGGGAGGGAGCCCTACACTACAGAAAAAAAATCAAAAATGGGGTGGACATGCCCTTTAAATATTTTTTGTATATGGTACTTGGTGTGTGGTAAATCTATCACTAAATAGTTTCTGTGTTTGTGATTTTTAAGTTATCTTGCAGCAGGGGTAAAATGTATTGTTTTGTTTAATTTTATATTTATTCATTAATCTGAACTAATCGCCCATATTTATTTTAAAGGATCCAATAATTAATCTTCTCTTCTCTTTTTATTTCCCAGGACATTCATTTTTAATTTTTTCTAAAATTGTTTTAATTTTCATTCACCTATATGATATGTACTATTTATTTCTCCTTCATCCAATTGGTTTTCTCTGTATAGACATTTTAAACGTATGTTGTATGTCTGTTTGTTTTTTACATTTCTACATGTTTGTAAGGAATGCAATACAAATTCCATATTTATTCACACACAAAGCTTAATAATATTAAATTTTATTAAATATTAAATTCTTTTCAGCTGAGAAACCTGTTATTGAAGAACAGGTGATGACCGGGATAAGCCGAAAATGTTGCCGAAAAAGCCAGAGGAGGAGCAAATCAAGGGACCCATTGAGGTACCAGAGCAAGAGGAAAGAAAACAAAAGCAGAAGAGGTTCAGCTAGACCGACCTGATCAAGGTACCCAATGGTGGGAATATGTGTTATTGTAGGCATAACAAATACCAAATATAGAGTCTTGTGTGTATAACATGTTGATTGTCCATAAAATTATATTATTATATGCATGCCTTTAAATCCTTAGCATTAATTGTGTGTGGGTATCACTTTCATCTTTAGTAATGCCGCCCTTTTAATTTTCTGCGTGTACCCCATCTCATATTTTTCTGTTTTGTCTTTTGAGCATTCTTTTTTTTTTTTTTTTTTATTGCTTAGCTGACATTGCCCAGCCTATGGGGGAGCTCATAGACATGAACCACCAGTGCCTCGTGATGAGGTAGATGTGATGAACAGAAAGATCAAGAGGAGAAAGATGAGAAGAAGGAATCATTGATAGAGGCGGATGCTGTTCAGAAAGATGACAAGCAAGAAGTAAAAGCAGAAAATGAGCCTGAGGTTAAGGACCAGCTAAATGCTAACAAGGAAAAAATGAGCCAGTACCCCAGAACCCACCCCAAGAGGGGGTGTGATTTACATAACAAGGAACCTAGCCACGCCCAAAGTAAAGGAGCTGCCTCCATTTAAAGACCTGGAAGCCAACAGAAAAGATGGGACAATGCAGCTGAGCCTAAAGAACATTGAGATTGCTGGAAGAAAGCAGGTAATGCTGGAAAAGTCATAGAGAATCTACTGTTAAAAGGTACACTTATGTGACTGAGTTGTGCCCTACTTCAAAACTAACTTTAAGTTCCTCCAAGCCAGTTGTAATTGCCCAACTTAAATACTTCTCTAAGGGGGTCCTTTTGACGTTATTTATTTTTATTTTCTTATTCAAGATGAGAAAATGAATTACATCAGGACCAGGACCCACATGTAAGAAATGTGCAGCACAAGGAAGGAGATGACCAAGAAGGTATGAAAATTGTTGTTCTGTTTTTTTAATAAATGAGAACTATAGTCGAACTTGCTGAGAGAGAGAGAATGCTATTAGCGTAAATCTTGACAATTTGCCAATTTTTAGTTTAGACAGTGATCTTCCTCCAGTTCGGATAACTGCCCTCGCTGGCATTGAGTCAAAAATCTTCCTAAGCTCTGGCTATAGCAGGATTGGGTTGGCCCAGTCGGTAATATAGTATCACATTTCATTTGCTTCCTTGTGCAATTGGCGTTATTGAAGGATAGCTTATTGAACCCATATAAGCTGGAGAAAAAATGTTAGATAGCTGCCTAAACTTCAGGCTACTCATTTTT
This sequence comes from Hymenochirus boettgeri, assembly GCA_019447015.1. Classification (NCBI taxonomy): domain Eukaryota; kingdom Metazoa; phylum Chordata; class Amphibia; order Anura; family Pipidae; genus Hymenochirus; species Hymenochirus boettgeri. The sequence goes on from CM033476.1 coordinate 38,735,833, forward strand.
TTTGCTTGAAATTTGTGTCCTGTACTAAAATACGTTGCTATGGTTTCTGTGCACTGCTAATCCTTAAGGACAATTATACTCACCTTCCCTCCGCTCCTCTTCTTAGGTCAGTAGCTTTTACCCAGGGTGTGGACCTGAACCGCTAGGTCCTCACCCCTGGTGTCGCGAAAGTTTAAGCACAGTGTTACTGAAACGTGCTCTGGCAGGCTCCGCCCCCTCCTCTCGTCGGCGACAAGGCCAATAGGAAGGCACGTTCTGCAACGAGCGTGCCTTCCCATTGGCCTCGTCGCGAAGGAAGGAGGGGGCAGAGCCTGCCAGAGCAGCGTTTCAGTAACGCTGTGCTTAACTTTCGCGAACCCAGGGTGAGGACCTAGGGTCATTGTCACACCCTGGGTAAAGCTACTGACCTAAGAAGAGGAGCGGAGGGAAGGTGAGTATAATTGTCCTTAAGGAAAGGTTAGAAGAGAAAGAGTTAACCAGAGTTGGCGAGAACTGGTTTAATCATGTACTGTAGTTAGGATATATGTAGAAGCAGGGAAAGATGGTTTACCGTGTTAGCCAATCAAAATGTTTACAGGGTAACCCTTTTGAAATAAAAAAGAACAAAAGTGGTATAAGGTGATACCTTTATTGGCTAACTAAGATAATCATAGCAAGCTTACAGAACATTCAGTTCCTTTTTCAAGCTGAATACAATGAAGCTGTGGTGCTCTCTGATATTTATACAACATTTGGCTCATAGTTCAAATAACCAGAAAAAAGGAATGTCAGTGTGGAAGGTGTAACAAAGATATAAAGGGGTCTGCAAGGGACAAACAGATAAGGTACAAGATCCTGTGGATCAAAGTGGCTGATATAAATAGTAGTAAAGGTTTGTACACACATGCGATCATGATGTGTACGAACGTTCGTTTCAGCCGAAATCGGCCTGTGTATGGGCCCTTTATTGGCTAAAACGGCCGGTCATTCGGAGATCCGCCTGCTCGGCCAGGCAGCAATCCCCGTTTCGGCCGATAAAGGGCCCATACACGGGCCGATTGTCGGCTGAAACGAACGTTCGTACACATCGTGTGTTTTGGGTCGTGTACCCGCGATTGCATGTGTGTACGAACCATAAAGGGACAGTTCAGTGGAAATGATCAATATTTGTTTAAATTGTTAGTTTGTGTAATGCCTTCTTAGTTATTCACATATTCTCTCCATTTTGAAAAATCAGTTGATTTCATACCCATGGATGATCCTAACAATTTCTACTGATGGCTGTTGGATGGGTCAAAGATGCTCAGATCTCTACTGCCATTAACGATACAATTGATGTACAATCGTGGAGTTCGTACGCCGATTGTACAACAAAATTGCATAGTGTATGGGCCCCTTTACTCTTTCTGAAATAAGCTGATTGAAACCAATTCTGATTTTAAAAGAATCTGATTGCTTAGTATAGCAACCAGATACTTCCTGAAAGAATCTGATTATATCTAATCAGAACTGGTTACAATCAGGTACTTTTAGAAATAATCTTATCGGTATGCTTTCTGAAAGAATCTCATAGTAACCAATTCTGATTGGAAAATAATCTGATTGGTATACCAATAAGATTCTTTCTAAAAAAAAAAAAAAAAAAAAAAGCTGATTGTAACCAGTTCTTTCTTTCAGAAAGAATTTGATTGGTATGCTTTCTGAAAGAATCTAATTGTAACTAATCAGAATTAGTTACCATCAGATTATTTTAGAAATAATCTAATTGGTATACTAACCTGTCAGATTATTATTTAATCAGAATTTGTTACAATTAGATTATTTCAGAAAGAATCTAATTATCTTTACCCCAGAGTATTTTCCAGGTCCCAAAACTATTTACAGTAAGTTACTGTATAATTTTTACAAAATTTATAAAAATTCCTTAATTTTTTTTCAAATTTTCGAATGCGTCCTGAAAAAATCTGCAAAGCGGAATTCTACCACAGTGAAATACAACTGTTCTGCAGAGCTTAAATCAATCTTCCCCCTTAAATTTCCAACCAATAATAGATCAATAGGAGATCCTTTGGATCATTCTATAATTAAAGTTATCAATCTGTCTTTCAATACTCACCCTCCCCATTAACACACAGCTGTCACATACTCACCCTCCCCATTAACACACAGCTGTCACATACTCACCCTCCCCATTAACACACAGCTGTCACCAGGGATTCTGTTAGAGGGGGATCACTATTGGTAAATGTGAGGTCCTATAAAGAACCCGGACTATCCTGGCATGTTTCAATCTTATTACATTTTATCAGTTCAAGACACAGGTTCATGGCTTCTATGGGGTCTATTGCTTAAATAATGTAATACACGATTAACAAACTCATTTCTCAGAGAAATGGGCATGGAGATGTTTTCCTTTCAGTCCCCCTATCATATATATCAGGATAAGCAACCAGTAGATCTCCAGATGTTTGAAAATTACAACTCCCAGCATTCCTCTACAAGCGCTCTGTAGTTAGGGAATTTAAACTACAACTCCCAGCATTCCTCTACAAGCACTCTGTAGTTAGGGAATTCAAACTACAACTCCCAGCATTCCTTTACAAGCACTCTAGTTAGGGAATTCTGGGAGTTGTAGTTTCTAAACATCTGGAGATCTACTGGTTGCCTATCCCTGATATATAGATATCCATTCCTGTCCAGCAAACAGCAGCTCTCCTTTTTGTCTATTGAGAAGGGAGGGGTGGGGTGGTGTGAGAGTGAGAAGAATGTTTTTTGGTGTGTAAATAGGTAGAAAAACACACTCTTTCAAGCTTTTCTTATTATATTGTGACATGCTAGCATGCACTACATTTTGGGGTAGTGCTCCTGAGGAAGGGGGAGGACCCTAAAACATAGTGCAAGCTAGCATGTCACAATAAAATAATTGTAACCAGTTCTTTCTTTCAGAAAGAATTTGATTGGTATGCTTTCTGAAAGAATCTAATTGTAACTAATCAGAATTAGTTACCATCAGATTATTTTAGAAATAATCTAATTGGTATACTAACCTGTCAGATTATTATCTAATCAGAATTTGTTACAATTAGATTCAGTGTTCTCCCCAGAATTTTTTTTCAGCCGGGTGGCATGAAAAAGTAGCCGGGTGGGGTGTGACGGGAAATTTGGTGGTGGGGAAAAATGTGCACTGCTTTATGCTCATTATATAGGTCAGGGATGTCTAACTTTCGTTCCACTAGATGTTAAAAAACTATAACTCCCAGCATTCCGTGGTTGTAGAATGCAGGGGGTTGTTGTTCGGCAACACCCGCAGGGAGTTGTAGTTCGGCAAAATCTGAAGGCAACCCAGATGTAATATAGCAGTACAAGCACGTGCCACCATTTTGTGGCCTTAGGGATCTTGGAAAAGCTAGTTAACATGTGCTAAAATAATCTTGCAAGTGTATTGGTACACCTATTAAACCTACATCTAAATTCTTTCAAATCACAAGTGTTCCCTCTAGAAATTTTTTCCAGCCGGGTGGCATGAAAAAGTAGCCGGGTGGGCCGCCCGGCTAAAAGACCCTAGGGAGAACACTGAGATTATTTCAGAAAGAATCTAATTATCTTTACCCCAGAGTATTTTCCAGGTCCCAAAACTATTTACAGTAAGTTACTGTATAATTTTTACAAAATTTATAAAAATTCCTTAATTTTTTAAAAATTTTCGAATGAAAAAATCTGCAAAGCGGAATTCCACCACAGTGAAATACAACTGTTCTGCAGAGCTTAAATCAATCTTCCCCCTTAAATTTCCAACCAATAATAGATCAATAGGAGATCCTTTGGATCATTCTATAATTAAAGTTATCAATCTGTCTTTCAATACTCACCCTCCCCATTAACACACAGCTGTCACATACTCACCCTCCCCATTAACACACAGCTGTCACATACTTACCCTCCCCATTAACACACAGCTGTCACCAGGGATTCTGTTAGAGGGGGATCACTATTGGTAAATGTGAGGTCCTATAAAGAACCCGGACTATCCTGGCATGTTTCAATCTTATTACATTTTATCAGTTCAAGACACAGGTTCATGGCTTCTATGGGGTCTATTGCTTAAATAATGTAATACACGATTAACAAACTCATTTCTCAGAGAAATGGGCATGGAGATGTTTTCCTTTCAGTCCCCCTATCATATATATCAGGATAAGCAACCAGTAGATCTCCAGATGTTTGAAAATTACAACTCCCAGCATTCCTCTACAAGCGCTCTGTAGTTAGGGAATTCAAACTACAACTCCCAGCATTCCTCTTCAAGCACTCTGTAGTTAGGGAATTCAAACTACAACTCCCAGCATTCCTTTACAAGCACTCTAGTTAGGGAATTCTGGGAGTTGTAGTTTCTAAACATCTGGAGATCTACTGGTTGCCTATCCCTGATATATAGATATCCATTCCTGTCCAGCAAACAGCAGCTCTCCTTTTTGTCTATTGAGAAGGGAGGGGTGGGGTGGTGTGAGAGTGAGAAGAATGTTTTTTGGTGTGTAAATAGGTAGAAAAACACACTCTTTCAAGCTTTTCTTATTATATTGTGACATGCTAGCATGCACTACATTTTGGGGTAGTGCTCCTGAGGAAGGGGGAGGACCCTAAAACATAGTGCAAGCTAGCATGTCACAATAAAATAAGTAAAGCTTAAAAGGGTGCATTTTTCATAAAGTACTACTGCTGGTGGTTAGCAGTTAGAGGGGAACAGCACCATCAAGAACATCAAACAAGGAGTGTGAGGAACATTACAAAATATGAGAAAAATGTTTTTACTAAGACTGTCACATGTTTTACAAAGGAAGTGACATATAAGTCTTGCAACTTCCTACTAACACTCAGAATTTGATTCGCTAACACTGCTATCAATCTAATATTAAGCACACCATTGGATACAACACTAAAAGGGAAGTGATAAATATGTTCCTTTTTAAGCTTAGATTGTCTCCATGTAAAACTTCCTGAGTTTTGGCTAAACACTCCATTTTAAGGATTCCATTACAAAACAGGAGTAGGGACTATGCAAGTACTTTTATTTATTTATGTATTTTGCCTTATTTACATTTCTATATATACTTTAATGTCATTACTACATATTTGTTAAATATAACTATTTAGTGCTTAAACAACACATAAACACTGTCCCTATGTATATTACTTTTACCCACCCCCACCAACATAGTACTTCCGAAAAACCCAATGTATCCCCCATGAATTTATAAATGTATTTATACTACTAGAAAAAGTGTTCCCGTTGGTGCACAGTGGAAATTATGTGTGTATGTTTTGCTATGTGTAGTTGCAGTGCTCACAGGAACCATCAGGAAACATCCAGGGGGGCAATAATAAAATTAGTCTGAAGGTCCTAAAAAAAAACAAATAATCGCATCATATTAAATGAACAAACACACACTTATATCCTTTCTTACCTATACTACCTGCCAGCTAGAATATAATTGGAAGCATTGGATTAGGGAAGCATTATATGGGTCGATTGGTTGGCGCAACGTTAATGCCCGCTTTGGGGCGGCAGCGAGAGTACCAGAAGAGGCACTTGTGCGGCCGTTTCAAAGTAATTTACCAGAGGTTGCTCTTTACATGTAAGTATTAAACACCAACTAATAGCTGGCGATAAATACTTATGTGCGGGTGAGATTCATCCAAAATCGCACAGCCTCTGGTAAATCCCGTATGGGAGATTTGCCCAGAGAGCTTGTGCCTCTGGGTGAATCTCCCTGTTAGAGTCATAAACTTTACCATATTTGCACTCACTTCCAAATACCAGCTACCTGGCAGTTATAATCTATAAAGTCTAAAGGTTCGTGCACACATGCGATTGCCAGTGCCGACGCATGACATGTGCGAACGGCCGTTTCGGATTATATACGTGCCGTGTATTGACAGAACGGCCATTTTAGCCGATAAAGTGCCCATACATGGCACGATTATCGGCCGTTCATACACATCGTTCGTCGCGTTGGCACCCGCGATCGCATGTGTGTATGAACCTTAAGGCTGGGTAAACACCAGTAACAAACCAATAGTGCCACGGATTATTCGGCTGGAAATATGTGATGGTGTGGGGCGGCCAGCTGCGACCGAGTTCGGTCATCCGTATCAGACAAATGGGTCAGTTAGTAGATCACGGCCAATCATGCAGTTCCCTATGGGACCACATGATCAGTCTGTCACATGCGCTGCTGGCTGCAGCCACTGTTACTGTGACCAACAGTCATCTGTCCTGGCAGGGCTCTCACACAAAGCAGATGCTCAGTTGGGACACATGTATTATATGTATCCAGACAAAATGGTATTAACCTGCAGATCTGAACACAGATCCAGGCAATCCTGCCACAATGTGCAATTCAATCTGAACAGCTCTATTGGACATCCTGAGACCCTATACAGGATCCAGAATAACATGCTAGGTTCATACTTATTGGTAATTACCACAGCAAGTTCCAGATTTACAGTCACTATGGGGTTAGGAAACACAGGATTCTGATTAGCTTGACAAATTATGGAGAGGTTTGGAAAAAAGGAGCTAAAAGCTCCACACAGGGTATAAAATGAAGTAGAGCCTTCTTATAACTGAAGGTTCCTGACAGCCTCATGTTTAAATGACAAATCCAGCCCTAAAATGAAAACTTGCATACAGGTAAATCACCCCCCAAAAACTAAATGGTAATAGTTTGAAATGTGAAATATATAAGTCTAATCTGAAATCCTGCACAATGTCCTGTTTCCCGTTTCTGCTTCCAGGTTCTTCCAGTTAGTTACTGTCAGTTATGGATTTGACAGTTGACATTAAAGCCAATGACTGAATGTTAATCCCCTAGCTGCTTCTTCTGAGCATGCCCAGGCTCAGTGCAGCCTCAGTACAGGTTTCTAAATTGCTCAGTTTCCATGAGGCATTCAGAAGCATAGCAGGCATACAGTAATGAATTCATAGGACAAACTATGATATATCAACATATTTTAAAGAGGCCGTTCTTTCTAAAAGATGTTCTTATGAGGGTGGAGTTGTCCTTTAATATATTAATATTGGGGTAAAAACTGCCCATTTCTCTAAGAATGCTGGGTAGTTTCAGAGACATGCAAAGTCATTTAATCATAAACAGACACTTCCTGTCTAGCAAACAGAAACTGGATTGTCTCATTACTTTCTATGGAGAGGGGAGGGGGAGTAAATGTGAGAGTCTGAAGAATGTTCTAATTGGCTAAGACTGTCACATTTTTTACAAACAGCACATAACTGGGTGTAATACAGGAACTTCCTTACACTTCCTGTCTTGTCATGGACAAGAGAATTTTTTGATTTGATAACAGTGGAAGATCAAAACCACTCATTGGATGTTAGTAAAATTCCACTTCCTTTTAGTGTCTACATGGAGACCCTGTAGAAATCCTGGTCCTTAACCTATCATTTTGAGTTTTCCATTCAAACTTAGGGGTGTCCAGTAAAGTAAGTTCAGTTTATTAATTGTATATACATTGTTTTGTAATTCAGTAGTAGGTAGTAGTACTATACTTTGTATAGTGCTAATTACACACATACATATGGACCTTTCCTATGTGTAATAATGCTATATTCCCCCGCCTAGTTAGTTGCTCCTAAAAACTCAATGCAATCTCTGTAAAAATATAAATGTATTTATATAATATAAGGGATAGAAGAACATAGGATGGTGCACTCCACTGTGTTTATTTAGTAAACTTTATTAGTGGAAACGTATCAACATGTTTCGGCCATCTTGGTGGCCGTCATCTGGATAACTGTTAGCTTATAGATAGAGGAACCAGAACGCTACACTGATAAGCAGGTGTCAAAAGGGGAGAACCCCTATAGTTTATTTAGGCATAAAGCAATCCAACGTTTCGGGGGACGTATCCACCCTTCTTCGTCATCTGGATAACCACACATGTGAAACATTGTGCTATAAATAACATCGTACACACCCAAAAACTTAGTCATATCCAATCACCATAATAGTATCCACCCACCCTCTTGATACTAAGTAGTCTTCCCTCATTAATACACATATTAGTTAGCATGGTGCTAAAGTGCATTGTGCATAATAATCAACGTGCAGTTTGATACACAACCATCGGGATAAAACACTAAGAACAAGATTAGAAAGTTAAAATCCGACACTTAAATGTGAAAATGTTACCACAGACTTAATACTCCACAGAAAAGGGGGCATTTACACTGTTGCAAAAGTCTAATTACACAGGAATTATACAAATCTTGCCACCATGTATCCAATATAACAGGCTGGAAAGGACACTGACTCCCTCTGTTAAAAATTGATCCGTGGAGGTACAGATAATAATATATAGCCTCAACATATTTAATATAATCTTAATGATAATAATAACTAGAAAGGGAAGTTTAAGTATAAACTTTGAATTTGGCTTGAAAAGCCACATTTTGGAAGGGAATGTGTGTGTTTGTACTGCAGATTTTAAAACTCAATAATGCCAATGATGAGGACATTTTTGTTTTTTACTTACCCTTTAAATATGGCTGTCACATGAATTAAAGGTAGGTCAGTTGGTGTGTGTACTCTTGTCAGTTTTTTTTTGTTTTTTTTTTACTAACCCTTTAAATATGATTGCCACCTGAATGAATGTGTACCTTAGTTGGTGTATGTACCTTTGTCAGGTTGGACAAACCTTTTTGATTATTGATTATATTTTTATATATTATTTATATATATATTTTTTTATATTATTATTTTTTATATTATTTTTGACTATAGTATAATAGTCAAAGTATGTCTGCCACAGAAATGGAAGAGTAGGTCAGTAGGTATGTGTCCCTTTCTCAGGTTGGGGGTTAAAACAACTTTTGGACATTGGATGAGCCTAAGACAGCAGAGAGTTGTGTGGGTGCTGGTAAATTAAAGGGCATGTCCTCTCCCAAAACTACAATTTAACCCACTACTAGCCCCACTGTATAGTGTAATTAAATCCTTACCTTACATCCCAGCTCAAAATGGTTCTCCTGTGATGTCCCTGTAAAGTACAGAAAACTGACCACCAGGAGCCTGGCAGAGTCCATATAGGACTCTCTCTTCTGGGGGAATTTTACCATGCGCACTCCGGACCCCCCCCCCCTCCCTCCCGTTTTGCTCTGCCTCCCCCTTGCACAACACCTCTTTTCTGTAGTGCAGGGCTCCCTCCCCCAACCCCTATAGTAATATTTGCAGAAACTCCCCCGATCATTACTTACCTTTCCTCTCTCCTCCGGTGTTCTGAATAGCCAGCATCCACATGATGAGAGGCAGCCAATCACGGACACGGTTGGCGGTCCGGCCCCCTGCTTGCAGTTTCATGCAAGCAGAGGGCCGTGACAGTACGTAAGTAAGAGGCAAGGTAAGTAACTTGGGGGAGTTTCTGTAAATATTATTATGGCGGTTGGGGCTAGGGGAGGGAGCCCTACACTACAGAAAAAAAATCAAAAATGGGGTGGACATGCCCTTTAAATATTTTTTGTATATGGTACTTGGTGTGTGGTAAATCTATCACTAAATAGTTTCTGTGTTTGTGATTTTTAAGGTTATCTTGCAGCAGGGGTAAAATGTATTGTTTTGTTTAATTTTATATTTATTCATTAATCTGAACTAATCGCCCATATTTATTTTAAAGGATCCAATAATTAATCTTTCTTCTCTTTTTATTTCCCAGGACATTCATTTTTAATTTTTTTTAAAATTGTTTCAATTTTCATTCACCTATATGTATGGTACTATTTATTTCTCCTTCATCCAATTGGTTTTCTCTGTATAGACATTTTAAACAGTATGTTGTATGTCTGATTTGTTTTTTTACATTTCTACATGTTTGTAAGGAATGCAATACAAATTCCATATTTATTCACAACACAAAGCTTAATAATATTAAATTTTATTAAATATTAAATTCTTTTCAGCCGAGAAACCTGTTATTGAAGAACCAGGTGATGACCGGGATAAGCCGAAAATGTTGCCGAAAAAGCCAGAGGAGGAGCAAATCAAGGGACCCATTGAGGTACCAGAGCAAGAGGAAAGAAAACAAAAGCAAGAAGAGGTTCAGCTAGACCGACCTGATCAAGGTACCCAATGGGTGGAATATGTGTTATTGTAGGCATTTAACAAATACCAATATATAGAGTCTTGTGTGTATAACATGTTGATTGTCCATAAAATTATATTATTATATGCATGCCTTTAAATCCTTAGCATTAATTGTGTGTGGGTATCACTTTCATCTTTAGTAATGCCGCCCTTTTAATTTTCTGCGTGTACCCTATCTCATATTTTTCTGTTTTGTCTTTTGAGCATTTCTTTTTTTTTTTTTTTTTTATTGCTTAGCTGACATTGCCCAGCCTATGGGGGAGGCTCATAGACATGAACCACCAGTGCCTCGTGATGAGGTAGATGTAGATGAACAGAAAGATCAAGAGGAGAAAGATGAGAAGAAGGAATCATTGATAGAGGCGGATGCTGTTCAGAAAGATGACAAGCAAGAAGTAAAAGCAGAAAATGAGCCTGAGGTTAAGGACCAGCTAAATGCTAACAAGGAAATAAATGAGCCAGTACCCCAGAACCCACCCCAAGAGGTGGGTGATTTACATAAACAAGAGAACCTAGCCACGCCCAAAGTAAAGGAGCTGCCTCCATTTAAAGACCTGGAAGCCAACAGAAAAGATGTGGACAATGCAGCTGAGCCTAAAGATAACATTGAGATTGCTGGAGAGAAAGCAGGTAATGCTGGAAAAGTCATAGAGAATCTACTGTTAAAAGGTACACTTATGTGACTGTATGCAAACTGAGCTTGCAGCATCATATTTCATTACACAATATTTTTTTCATGTTGGTTCTATGCACAATTTGCAGCTAAAGGTCAATGTTGTGAAAATAGGTATTAAACATGTGGTCAGATGATTAAGAGGGTTGCTTATTACTGAAAGAATTGGCAGCTCGCCTTTTAATTCTGGGAAGAAATATCCATTTTCTCCAGCATCTGCTGTTTCTAAAACTGTGACAGGTCATTTTTTCCCTATACATTTTTCTCTCTTTAAATGAAATGTTTTAAAGCGGAACCCAGCAAATTTAACAGTGTATTTAGGGAAATATTGATGTTGTGCCCTACTTCAAAACTAACTTTAAGTTCCTCCAAGCCAGTTTGTTAATTGCCCAACTTAAATACTTCTCTAATGGGGGTCCTTTGGACGTTATTTATTTTTTTATTTTCTTATTCAAGATGAGAAAAATGAATTACATCAGGACCAGGACCCACATGTAAGAAATGTGCAGCACAAGGAAGGAGATGACCAAGAAGGTATGAAAATTGTTGTTCTGTTTTTTTAATAAATGAGAACTATAGTCGAACTCTGCTGAGAGAGAGAGAATGCTATTAGCGTAAATCTTGACAATTTTGCCAATTTTTAGTTTAGACAGTGATCTTCCTCCAGTTCGGATAACTGCCCTCGCTGGCATTGAGTCAAAAATCTTCCTAAGCTCTGGCTATTAGCAGGATTGGGTTGGCCCAGTCGGTAATATAGTATCACATTTCATTTGCTTCCTTGTGCAATTGGCGTTATTGAAGGATCAGCTTATTGAACCCATATAAGCTGGAGAATAAAATGTTAGATAGCTGCCTAAACTTCAGGCTACTCATTTTATTTTGCTTGAAATTTGTGTCCTGTACTAAAATACGTTGCTATTGGTTTCTGTGCACTTGCTAATCCTTAAAGGACAATTATACTCACCTTCCCTCCGCTCCTCTTCTTAGGTCAGTAGCTTTTACCCAGGGTGTGGACCTGAACCGCTAGGTCCTCACCCCTGGGTTCGCGAAAGTTAAAGCACAGTGTTACTGAAACGCTGCTCTGGCAGGCTCCGCCCCCTCCTCTCGTCGGCGACAAGGCCAATAGGAAGGCACGTTCTGCAACGAGCGTGCCTTCCCATTGGCCTCGTCGCGCAAGGATAGGAGGGGGCAGAGCCTGCCAGAGCAGCGTTTCAGTAACGCTGTGCTTTAACTTTCGCGAACCCAGGGGTGAGGACCTAGCGGTTCATGTCCACACCCTGGGTAAAAGCTACTGACCTAAGAAGAGGAGCGGAGGGAAGGTGAGTATAATTGTCCTTTAAGGAAAGGTTAGAAGAGAAAGATGTTTAACCAGAGTTGGCGAGAACTGGTTTTAAATCATGTACTGTAGTTAGGATAATGTAGAAGCAGGGAAAGATGGTTTACCGTGTTAGCCAATCAAAATGTTTACAGGGTAACCCTTTTGAAATAAAAAAGAACAAAAGTGGTATAAAGGTGATACCTTTATTGGCTAACTAAGATAATCATAGCAAGCTTACAGAACATTCAGTTCCTTTTTCAAGCTGAATACAATGAAGCTGTGGTGCTCTCTGATATTTATACAACATTTGGCTCATAGTTCAAATAACCAGAAAAAAGGAATGTCAGTGTGGAAGGTGTTAACAAAGTCATATAAAGGGGTCTGCAAGGGACAAACAGATAAGGTACAAGATCCTGTGGATCAAAGTGGCTGATATAAATAGTAGTAAAGGTTTGTACACACATGCGATCATGATGTGTACGAACGTTCGTTTCAGCCGATAATCGGCCTGTGTATGGGCCCTTTATTGGCTAAAACGGCCGGTCATTCGGAGATCCGCCTGCTCGGCCAGGCAGCAATCCCCGTTTCGGCCGATAAAGGGCCCATACACGGGCCGATTGTCGGCTGAAACGAACGTTCGTACACATCGTGTGTTGTGGGTCGGTACCCGCGATTGCATGTGTGTACGAACCATAAAGGGACAGTTCAGTGGAAATGATCAATATTTGTTAAATTGTTAGTTTGTGTAATGCCTTCTTAGTTATTCTACATATTCTCTCCCATTTTGAAAAATCAGTTGATTTCATACCCATGGAATGATCCTAACAGTAATTTCTACTGATTGGCTGTTGGATGGGTCAAAGATGCTCAGATCTCTACTGAGCAACTGAACCAACCCAGGCGCTGGGTCAAGGGCAAGACCATAACGGTCTCCACTAGGGGTCCTGCAAACAGGAAGTCAGTATTTCGGTTGCAGTTATTTATACACAGGCAAAATGCTGAATTGGCAGATTAAGGTCATTGGGATGAAACAATACTGCTCTTTTTTCTGAAAAGCATATGTATTTGCACTGAACTTCCCCTTTAAGTTACTGAAGTGTGAAGTGAAAGGAATTCCATGTAATTAACTGTCACAAACATCTGTAGAGACATTGGATTTCTGTCTTGATGCTGGCAGTTCTTAATCTATATAGTTTGCCATAAATCCAAGGCCCAGGTTAATTCCTTTCTACAGAGAGTTAAAAGTTTTCATTAATTTGTACTCCCATAGGATAATGTAACGATACCCTTTGTTGCTCAGGCTCAGCGTCACTGTGATGGTGTAATTCTGCACATAAGCCCTCTGGTTCCTGCCAAGATGTAGTTAGCATCGCTTCCTACTGTCAGGCACACAGGGCAGCTATTGGCCAATAATTTATAGATCTATCGCTTATTAGTCTGTAAAAATTACACTGGGTGGTCAATCAGGCCAAAATGATTCCAGAAACCCTCCAAATTGGAACTCTGAATGTTTTGTGCATAAATTAGTGGAGGGTTTCTAGTGTTCATTCTTGGGGCTTTAAATATGTTGCCCATACACTACATCCTGACAACATTCCCATAAGGTTTCAGACAGCCGTCTGACCAGCCACTTCACGACTGAAGTTACAGGCGTAATGTTGATCGTAAACTGTTTATCTGACCTGGGAACATGTAAGAACCACAGGGAAAAGTAGCCGTTACAGTCGATTTGATCATCGATCAACCGTTTGTCCAACTAGTGTATGGCCACCTTAAGTTGGTATAAAGCAGGTTAAAGGGCTGGTCTTGTTAGTTCAAGTGGTTTTAACTAACCTAACTAACTTTAACTAAATAGATAAAAGAAGTTAGATTTATCTTCATTCAGATATTTACAGATTGATTCACAAATTGTTGTGAAAAACGCTGCACTGCTAAGTATACTATTAAAGTCAGTGTCTGAAACACGAGTTTCGGAAACAATAGAACTGTAGTAATTTTGACTTATTTGTCTTTTTTCTTTCTAAATTTTCCTGGAAGCAGCTGAGCTTAGAAGGTTCGCAGAACGTAAGCACCTCTCAACTGCACCAAATAAATGTGTAGCTGTAGATATACGTTAGTGTGTTCCTAATGTGTACATCGTTTGCTTTGCTACACTTTTGCTTTTCAGTCATTTATCTGGTCCTCAATAGTTGTACAATGATCTAGATATATGTAGATGCTTCAGTGGTGCACTTTCTAATAATAATTTATAGATGGAATACCCAATTTGGGGCATACAATTCTACTATGGAATACAAGGCAATTCCTAACCCATAATAATCTAAGTTCAGCATGTGGTTCACTTTAACACTGTCAAATGAGCCTGCACCAAGAACCCATTGGCCAAAACTACTTTTTACCCCTCACCCCTATATTTTAATTCCCATAAGGTATTTCATTGTCAATCTTATACTTTTCTGAAATGAATGAGAATCTGCATCATAGTGAATTGCACATGCCCAATAATAGTTTTTCTTGTACTGCCAATTGTTCTGACTTGATCAAAACTTGTTTTTTTATCCTCATTATTACTGTATAATTTCCATAGAGGCTGGGAAAGCTGAGCTGTTGGACCATGCATTTTTACTACAAGTCATCAAGGAGCAGCAGGTGCAGCAAAAGCGTTTGCTGGATCAACAAGAGAAACTTCTAGAAGTGATAAAGGAACAGCACATGGAAATCCATCAGCAGAAAGATGAAGATGATCATCAAGGTGTGCAGGAAGTGGGAGACATTGTTAAAAGACATTTAAAGGGCTAAAGGGCACATGTACAGTGTGATGCAAAGCTGGACCTTTAAAATTCAAATTACTTTACTCTTTTGCAAACACAGAGACTAAGCCGGTTTATAATAGCTGCCTGTTATGACGTCATCCTTGCGCAGGTATGGCCGACTAAACGAGAATCTGGTCCTGCAAGTCTCACAGGAGGTAAAATGTAAGATTTCTAAATGTATTTGCAAAAGACAAGTAAAGCGATTTGGATTTTAAAGGTCTGGCTTTGCTTTACACAGTAATTTGAATGACACTGTACATGACCTTAAACACGCTGTTTAAACAAAGATTAAAAACACACACTTATGTTTGTTCAAGTAAAGTAGTATGGTGGACACATAGTAAAATCAAAAGATGTTTGTGCCCGCAGCTGTCATCTGTGCTATTCAGTTAGATCAACTGGTCAAGAAGTATATGTCATCCGACTGGCTTTCTCAATGCAGAATGACTTGTACAAAAATCTGTTTGCAACAAATACCATGGAATGTGTCCCAATCAGCTTATAACAGCAATGGGTCAGGGACTTCCTGCATGTGTTGACTGCATGTAGCTAAGAGGTGTTATTAAACTGGGCCCAGGGTAAGGCATCAAAATAACCTTTATAAGGCACGCTATGACATAAAATGTAATATAAACAATATGTGATAAAAGAAAGGCATAAAACCATTTTGTACAGATTAGTAAATGCAGTAATTTATCTTTTGACTTTTACAGCAGAGAAACCAGATGGTAACGTGGTAGAAAAAAGTAAAGAGGAACTGAAAGAAGAACCCTTGGTGGCACAGAAGCCAGCACAGGTAGACACACAGCAGAATGAAGAAAAAATAAGGGTCAAAGTGGATAAACATGCAAAGGAGGAGCCAGAAGCGATTGTGGCAAAGGAAGTAGATATTCCAAATGAAGGGAAGAAGTTGAATGCAGCAGAGGTGAAAATGAATGAAGATGTTCTCAAAGTTCAGAAGTTAAATGTAGAGGATGTAAAAGTGGCCGCTCCATTTGTTAAACAGTCTCTGGACTCTAATAAAGAATCCATTGATATAAACCCTAATAACCAAAAGGTTGGTATACTGGCTCCTGGCCATATTCAGCAGGAAAAAGTCGCTGTTAACAAAGATGACATTCCACAAATTAAACCGATCGTCCAACGTGAAGCAGCAATTAAACAAAATCCCCCTGCTGTCCCAAAGGATTCTCTGAATCGAATAGACAAGTTACATAAGGCTGATGAGGAAGTAAAAATTGTTAAAGTGGTTCAAGGAAAGGAGCAACATGCAGTTGCAGCAAAAGAAAAAATGCAGATTCAAGAGGTGCTTGAACAGCAGCCAGTGGTTGTGGAAAAGAAGCTGGTTCAAGAAGAAAAGCCGCAAGAAAACAAAAAGGAGGCTGATGTGTTAGGTCCAAACCAAGCCCATGACAGCAAGGACGAAGACGGGAAAAGGGAAATGGAGCTACAGAAAGACAAACTTGTAGCAGACCATGAAGAAGGAAATCTAAATAGAGATCTGAAATTGCAAAACGGTCTGGATCTGAGAAGGAAGAGAAGAGATCTGGGGAAGGAAGAGTCCGAGAACGATGGAGCACAGATTATCGATTTCCATCCTGTCCCCAATGTCAAAGTGAATGACTTACGAGGAGCCCTTGAAGCACGACTTAATCAGGTAGTTGAAGGAGGGTTACAGGTTGTACAGAGCCGGCAAATCAAACAGCTGACAGATAAGAAAAGATAGTAATATAGAACAGCAGTGTCTATTATATTTCATCTTCCCTGTGTGAATGGCACTGCTCTACAGAAAACTCTGGAATCCATGAAGATAAAGGGGACTGAAGCTCCTCAATTTAGTTCAAATTTAAATATATAAAAGAACCAAACTAAAGTCTTACAGTAAATAAATTGCATACTACAGGCAGTGACACTTATCAAACACCCTCCATGCTTCAGTTATTCTTTAATAAACAAAAAATAAGGCGTTCATTTATGATCACTTTAAAAAAGGACAAAATCCTTTGGATGCCTGTCAGTGCTGGAAAAAAGCCTTTTACAACCATATAGTCCTATGCAGTGAAAAAGATGCCTAGAAATATGCTGCAGCTATGCCTTGTTTTCGCAAAGCACTGTTTTTGACTGGACCCAAGTTATTTGAAGTTTAAAGGATTATAAATTGGTGCAACGTTTCAGAGACTGGTTCTCATCTGCAGGACATGGGTTTAAGCTTGCTGCCTATTTTTTTTTTAAAAAACAACCCGAGGCAGGTTTTACAACAGGGATACTTGATGACAACACACATCCGTGGGATTAAAGTAATTCTGGGAGTTTTATTACAATACAGACTTTAGATTGGACAGCATTTTTTTAGGCCAGTAGTACATGGTCCCTTTTACTTTCTGATCACTGCAGTTTTTGCCTAAAGTTGTAACGATAAAAACTGCCTTTAGAGTTATGTTTTAAGGTCTGTTTCACACTGGTAATTGTGTTTCTTTGTGGGATGGCTAGAGGAACTCTGTAGATATAAATAGATTGTATCATGGGTTGGCACACAATTGAAGCTAATCCCTGGATGAGACTGTAGCTTTCTCCATTGATTGTGCAACGATCCACCGCGGCTCAGTTGACAACACCCAACCCTTCCTGGTTTTGCTTTTACAATAGCACACATGCACGATAATGCTCGCTATAGTAAACTAAACCCGGAAGAGGTCGGCAATTTTCAACTGAGCTGCGGTGGATTGTGCGCAAGGTAAATATACTTACCTTCGATCCTGGTCAAGTGATTGAAGAACGGAAGGTAAGCAATAAGTCTTTTACCTCCCGGTCTTCAATCACTGCTTTAAAGGAATAGTTCACTTTTTGTGTGAACTATTCCTTTCATGAACCAGCAATTTTAAATTTTATTTTAAATTTGCGGATGACTGACTATTGCTTTGTACCACAATGTCAAAACCTTTTGCATGTGCATTCCACATGTTTCTCCAAAGAGTCGTACATAAAAGCCAACAAATGATTAGGAAGACTACATTGTCTCCCCCATTTAAACACAGCAAGCTGCTTGGCCATTGACTAGCATACTGTCAGATCAGAAATCTTTGGAATAATTAGTTCCATCAGGGTTGGTTGATGTGTTCTTGACCTCTCATTACATTTCATTTAAGACGGCTTAAAATAATTTAGGTTTATAAACTTTCTCTGGCTTGTGCAAATGTAATGAAGCCCAGTACTGACAATTGCTACCTTATCCCTATCTTGTTTTATATTAACTCAGATATGTAAATTCTGATGCCATCAAGCCCTGGTTGATGTGCCCCTCACGTTAGGGAGAAGGAACTGTCACACATGCAGAACCTATCCCTCCCCCTGCAGAGGTAGTTCAATACAGTGGTCCAGTAACTGATTTCCTCATTACTGGTGTCTAGAGTGTCAAATTGCTGCCTTAACGTCTAGTAAATATTTTGTGCCCCCACTTTTATTTTCCCTAGACATTTTATTTGCCAGTTTTTCCTGGTAAGACATACTGGAAATCTTGTCTATTGTTGTACGATTTAGAGTGCCTCATTTACACTGAAGGATTTGTTCTTCTAACCATTATTGAAGGCTACTGTAAATGTTGCCCATTTAAAATGAAAATAACAAGAACAAGTGAGTCTCAAAGCTACCTTAATCCATATTGCACAAAATAAGTTCAAGGTTATAGTTAAGAAATGTGCAATAATTAGTAGACAGGTTTAAAAGGATAAGATTGTAAATTAGAAAGCCTCTAACGTCACATTTCCCAGATGTCAAATAAAGGATTTTGGGCAGTCTACTCTTTTTGAACCCAGAGAGATGTCAAGTCGATGTATTGTCAATTTCATAACCAATACTTTTCTAGAACTATGTTTGCAGAATGCTAGCTCGGAGAAAGGTTAGTGAGAGATCCTTGCTGGGAATGGACTAAATCTGCAATTTCCACCACTTTGTGCCTTAATGTTTTTATAATGTAAACTAAATATGATATCCTGCCATTATTTTATTATAATAATTGGATTATTTCAGGGTTTACTTATTTATGAAAGAAACCATTACGTTTCCAATTTGTGTGTGTTTTTCAATTTGCAATGGTGATTTACCAGACATGGTGGCAGTTTTAGTAGGCTAAATCCAGTGTGTACATGGAATAATTAATATTATAAGGAATAATCGGGGAGATTCAATAAAAGTTCTTATCGTTTAAGATGGTGCAAATCTTGCCCCAACCAATCAGATGTTAGCTTTCAAATGTTAAAAAAGATATGATTGGTTGAGGCAAAATTAGCAGCATTTTAAACGTTAAGAACTTTTATTGAATAAACCTGAATGTTTTGTAAGTGGGTTTTGATGGCATCTCAAAGTATTTACAACAAACGGACATAATTGTGTTGGCCTGTAAGTCTGTTAGTGTCTCTGTCATGCAGGTAAACAGCTATTGGGTATATTAGAGTGTACCCATGTGCTTCATTAAAGGAATAGCTCACTTTTTCAGTGAACTATTCCTTTAAAGGAGTAGTTTATGTTAAAACACATTCTTTCCAAGCTCATAACCAAAAAAATGCTGCTACACTTGCCTTACTAAAGGTGGCCATAGACCCTACGATCCCTGTCGCACAGGTATTGGGATATTTCTGATATTGCACGATCGGATGAAGATAGTACAATAATTTCTTCTATTGAGACAGTTGAAAAAATGTTTTCGGATTTTTGCATCTATGGCCACCTTAAGTAATCCCTACAATGAATGATATGCATTAGGCAAAATCATACTACTTGTGCTTCTCACTAGGTTAGGGACAGATTTACATTACCTGTGTTTGCAGAGGCAGCTGTCAATCTCTCCCCGTTTTTGACTATTGGAAGATTAAAGGGTAACTGTGGTCTCAAATTCTTCCAAACTAGTAAGAATTATATAAAAAGCCTTCCATCGTACCTTTTTAAATAAAACCTAAATCACATCTCTAGATAAAATTTGTAAAACGTTATTGCTGCAAAGGTTCAGCAATATAACTTCCTGGTTGAACACTTCCTGTTTTTAGCCATGTGACCAGATTGTAGTCATGTGGCCAACCTTTGCCTACATTAATAGGCTTCCCTTCTCAGCTGTCAGTTTTCCCCAGCATTAAGTCTTAACTGAGCATGCTTCTCCACCGGGGAGGATGGTGGGGCAGAGGTCAGGTGATGTCACTCAACCTACTGGAAGCAGGAAGTTTGAACATTCACACCAATGTAATTTCTCACAGGCTCCAGACATAGATGTGACTGTTGGCTCAGTGTAAAGGAAATACTGCAGGCTTTCATTTAACCGTCACTTGTTTTGAGACCACAGTTGCCCTTTTATTTGCTAAAAATTAGGTTTTTAAAGCATCTGACATCCCCCTACTTTACACAGTTCATGCTTTTTGCAATTTACAAATTTTTCCAAAATAGTTTATTTTTCCTCACCTATTAAGATTTGGGAATGGTTCATTGGTGTGACCTGAGTGTGTCGGGGGCCGACCCATGATAGACAATGTGTATGAACATCTGTTTTGGTCAACGAAGCACCCATACACAGCGTGATCATTGGTTGAAATAAGCCTCTTTGACAGATCTGCCTGGCTTCCCCTGCAAATTCACATGTGTATGAACCTTTAAAAATAAACTGGTTAACAAAAGGACCAAAGACTCTTTACATTCCTCTGCCTAAAAGTATTTGGTGCTCTATCAAACACTTTGCAAACCAACACACTGGCATCCATATGTAAATTGACATAATATATTATACCTGATGAAAGTACACATTAATAAATTTCTATATTTCATTAATGATGTGTGTTTGACTGATATTTTGGAGTTCTACATAGCCTGTGTGGAATATAAAGCCTTTGTGCCAGCATATGGTCGAGCCTTGGATTTTTGACATCTCATATCTTTATTCATTTTTGCCATATGAAATGCCCATTTCTCTCTGTCATCTCATCCTCCTCTTTGCCTGAAACAGAAAAAAAATAAAATAAAAAAGCAGAACAAAAAAAATTAAAATCACACATCTTGACGTTCTTAAAGGGCATCTCCAACCCCATTTTTGACTAGTTCTTTGCATGGAACAGTAGCAGGAGGGAGGACGGAAAAAAACTCCACTGCACTTAAGAAACCTCTGAGGAACAGTTGGAGGCAGAAACAAATAAATTACACCAGGAAAAGGCTCCTACTCTTCAGTTTCCTGTACTGTATTTTGGCTATGCAGGACCTTAATGCAGCACAAGAGAAAGGAAGGTGTCTTAACATTACATAATCACACATTGGGGCAAATTTCAGTTGGAGGTGGTGGGTTGGACATGCTGTTTAAAGGATGTGTACACCCTTGGTTCCCACATACCTTATGTCTTTCTCCTAACCATATCTCCAAAATATTGCTTTAAAGGATATCTTTAAAGCGTTTTCAAAAATGTAAACCTTAGATACCGCAAAATCCCACGCCACAACTTTTTTGGTATTTTAAATCTGAGCAGTAGATTGAGAAATAATCATTAGTAAATCATCAGTATTTACAGGGAAAAACCTGTCACTCCAGAAGCAGAAATTATAATATGTCCCATCCCTGACCTCTTACTAGGATCTTTGACTGCCTGCCAGTACACTTTCTGCAACATTTAAAGGATAAGAGCACTGTACAATGAAGTTATGCTCAATTGGAAGTTGCAGCTTTAAAAATAAATGTGGCATATTTTACCCCTGAGCAGACGAGCCTTACCAATTGAGGCTTACCAATCAGGAGGTAGATGATAATCTCGGAGGGGAGGACCTAAACATGCACCTAAGGACAAACAATATGTCAGTATCTTTGAATCTAAAAAGGTTGGCTCTCGGGGGGCTTAGGGAAAAAAATATGCCAGAAGTATTTTTAAAGCTGCAGCTTCCAATTGAGCATAACTTCATTTTACAGTGTACTTATCCTTTAAGAGAATCAGCAGAGAAAAGAAAGAAGGGGGTTGAGAAAGGGCCACAGTGAGGCTGTGTAGAACGTATAATTGTCAAACACTGCAAGAAGGCAGCGAGTAAGGGAGGTGGGGGCAATTAGGAGTACTCATGAAGCATTAAAAATGTAATGACAAAGCAAGCACAGATAAATGTGAGTACCACCACTTTACTTCTCTCAAATTGTAGTTTCAGAAAATGTAAAGTTGTTTGAGTGAGTATAGTGTCCCTTTAAATCTGCCAGTCTCTCATAAATTACATTCTATCGGCATACCCTTTAATATTACCCCTTTAGTAGTAGAAACAACATAGTACCAAGCTTCAGTGGGTGGATAATAAAGTGATTTTAGCACAGCTCTGTGCAATTAATTTTTCAATAGTGCCCCTATCTGAAAGTAAATGAAACCTTTACTGAATGAGGTGAATATAACCTCCAGAGCAGATTAATTTTATACTACATTAGGATGCAAGACTGGAAAAAGTGATTAAATCTATAATTTAGAGGGGAAAAACAAACAAGGGAAATAAAAATTTCCGGCTATGAGAAAGGCATGTGAGTGAAAAAGGTGTGCACGCTCTTTAACCAATGGAAAAGCATTTATATTTCCAGATTCAACTGAAAGGGTAAGAAACAGGATCAATGTGAGGTAGATAGCTAAATGGGATAGTTCAGTGTAAAAAAAAAAGTCTAATATTTATATTACACATTCTTGAAAAGTCCGGTCATGGTCAGTAATGAGCTGCCATTTTATTATTTTCCTGAATTTTTTCTTCTTAAGATGGCTGTTGGATAGGTCAAACATTCTCTGAATCAGCCCAGGGGTGATTTATATTAGGGGTCCTACATACAGGAAATTAGTACTTTTAGACCCATTTAGGCTGAGGCCACAATACGGCTTAAAACAACACGTCACCCTCCGCTTGCACTGCGATCTGTGCCATGTTCCCATGGGATTGCACGTTAAAAGGTGCTAGTGTGGCCTCACCCTTAAGGTATATGTATTTGGTCCAACCTCCACTTAATCTTCCCACTGGCTAGGCAAAGGGCCTATGTTTTTTAAATATTAGACTTGTCTGCCTAACCAGTTTATTTTGACACTTGGTTTGAAAGGAAAATCAGCAACAAAATTTAGGAAAGAGGATTACTATGGTGTTAGTGATCAAATACCTTATGCAGCATTAGCAAAGGACTATGAACATTGTTTTTGAATCCCTTACATGGTTAATTACATGCCTGAGAATTGCTTATATTGTAAGTGTAATATTTGACCACCAGAGGGCATGGTTTTTAATCACATAAGTTAGTATATCTTCATTGGCTACTTCTAGGTTATGTTACTTAATGATTACTTAAAGGGAACATTCACTCTGCAAATTATATAAAGGTAAATCACCCCCAAACTACGAGTTAGAAAGCTAAAAGATATAGGACTAGTTTGATATGCAGCAAAATTCTCCCCCTTCCCACTCCCTCTCAAAAGGTTTCTACCTCCTTGACATGCTAAGAGGGCCGACAGCTGAATCCAGAAAAAAACAGGAAGCAGAAAGGGAGGCAACAATACATTGCAAGCACTAAATTACTCAATAGTTTAGAAAGTATGATTTACAGAGAGCAGCACACACATTAGTAAATTTGCATTGCAGGGGCAGTATCAATTTTGACTCTTTAATATACATTGGAACATATTACTGCACTGACCAAAAAGCAATTGCCAGCAGCTGACCTTTATCAATGTAACCCACTTTACCACAGAGCTGACAAAGTAACTTTCCTAAATTTACTCACTCAGGGTTGAACCAATCACAGCTTAGTGAACTGCTTACAATCCAATTGCTTAAGGAGGTTATTTATAATGTAAATTACCATTTATTGAAATGATGTTGATGAGTGAGGTTGCTAGTGAATTGCAATAGGAATAGAAATAGTACACTACCTTTCTGTTGGGAGTTAAACTGTAAAATAAAGGAGTCGTAGCTTAGTAATAAAAAAACCACCATAGGTTGGCATCGCACTAAAGCAATAGTTGAGGTTTGTACCGTGTTAGCCATAAGTAAGAGAAGAAAAGTAGAGCTGTGATACCTATTATTGGCTAACTAGATAAAAAAAAGGGCATGTCCACCCTTTATAAAAACTTTTGCGACAATGCATGGGGTACCCTCCCACCCCCAACCGCTATATTCATTACTCTAAAATCGTTGTCAATCTCTACTTACACCTTCTCGATCCTGTGCTTTTCTGGTCCGGCTCCCCTGCCAGACGAAACTGCAAGCAAGGGGGCCAGACCGGCAGCTGCGATTGGCTGAGAAGCAGCCAATCACAGCCACGGCTGACTTCACTGTAGACCGCGCAGAATCGAGGAGGTGGAAGAACAGATTGACAATGATTTTAGAGTAAAGAATATAGTGGTTATAGTATAGTAGCTACATAACTTCCTGACATGGAGGGATCAGGAGGGAGGGAGAGGGGGGAAAGGGCTCTACTGAGCATGCCTCATACCTTGATGAGGCTAGCCAAGATACAGGCACAGGAAGAGGCACTGACAGCTCCTACCCAGCCATTTCTTGCACTTTAAAGAGACATAACAGGAGAACCACAAGGAGCAGGGATGTAAGGTAAGGATTTTTTTTTTGTACAGTGGGGACAGTAGTTGGTAAAATTTTAGTTTGGGGGGTGGACATGTCCTTTAAGAAAGCTTTTGGGAGTCCTAGTCATCAGGCTGCTTAGCTTTTTTTATCTAGTTAGCCAATAAAAGGTATCACAGCTCTACTTTTGTTTTGGCAGTAAAGGTGACGATCCAATGTGTCGATCTTTCACAAATCCCATCAATTTGCTTAATATCAGTAAGATGTATGGGACGACCACAACAGACACACATCATGTCTTAGTATGAAAAGAAAACTGTCTGATGGTATCGGCTTCTTATTTCAATTAGAGGGAGACAATGTGATTGTCATGTGTATGGGGACCTAACAGACTGATGCTTGTACAGAGCATTGGAGGTCAGTTGGGGTGGTGTATGTGGTTGCCACCACATATTGTAGACAAGATTCCATTATCTGCAGGCACATATGCAACAGCAGTCACACTTGTATGGGGCGCTGAAGCCTAAAAGTGAGGATTTCTACAATGGGATATGTTTACATAATATTTGAAAAGGTTACACTTTCAGCTATGGTTATGTTCCATTAGATGCAATGAATAATTGATTACAACATTTGCTAGCATCTTAATTCACTGCAGAATTTTTTTCACCATAATTAATTTTTAGGTACAGCTGGAAAAATCCACCTGGTAACTTCCTTCCTAAATCTACCCGTTATTAAAGAACTGCAAGGATACACGGAAATAAGCAACAGAAGAAGGGCATTTTGGTCACATTATACAGTTTAACTGGGATTATACATTCTCATCTCATGCATGTAGGTTATTAAAACATACAGTCATCATACACTGCTTCAGATCTTCAAATTCCTTAGCACAAGCCCCTCTACGCAGCTCATTTCTTCCAGATGTTGATGCTGATACACACTTTCCATAAGATAATACCTAAAATATAAATTGTGAATATATTATCTCCTTTTCATCACACATAAGGGCAGCAGCCATTCATACTTTTTTGTATGTGTTTTTGTGATTAAACCTTGATAAGAATCTTCATTAGATAGGATGATCTGTGCCTTTACACAGCTACATTTTCAATCAGAACAAAAATGAAAACAAATTATAAATAAACCTACCAGATAGGTGTAGATCTCGCCTCTGAAATCAACAGCATCACAGTCATTTTTTAGAAGTATTTGAATTTTTATATTTCTGCAGTCCTACTTTCTAACAAATCTGAGTGTCCAGCCTTGAGGTCACAATACATAAAGAACTAAGTACTGGGAATTCATTCAGGAAATCTCACACCTTCTAAGAAGCTTTAAAAGCATTTCACCAGCTAAATGCAGAACCAGAGAGCCAGCTACAGTGCATCCAGAAAGTATTCACAGCACATCAATTTTTTCCACATTTTGTGTTACAGCTTTATTCCAAAATGGATTCAATTCATTTTTTCCCTCAGAATTCTACAAGCTACACCCCATAATGGCAAAGTGAATTTAGCAAATTCATTAAATATATATTATAAAAAACCTGAGGAATCACATGTACATAAGTATTCACTGCCTTTACCATGAAACTCAAAATTGAGCTCAGATCCTGTTTCCCCTGATCATCCTTGAGATATTTCTGCAGCTGTGGTAAATTCAGTTGACTGGACATGATTTGGAAAGGCACACACCTGTCTATGTATATAAGGTCCCACAGTTGACAGCTTATGTCAGAGCACAAACCAAGAAAGTCAAATGAATTGTCTGTAGACCTCTGAGACAGGATTGTCACCAGACAAAAATCTGCTTTGAAGGTCCCAATGAGCACAGTGGAATTCATCATCCGTAAGTGGAAAAAGTTCAAAACCACCAGAACTCTTCCCAGAGCTGGCCGGCCATCTAAACTGAGCGATCGGGAGAGAAGGACCTTAGTCATGGAGGAGACTAAGAACCTGATGGTAAAACTGTCAGAGCTCCAGAGACCTCTGTGGAGAGAGGAGAACCTTCCAGAAGGACAAACATTGCTATAGAAACACACCAATCAGGTCTGTATGGTAGATGGTCCAGATGGAAGCCACACATGGCAGCCCGCCTGGAGTTTGCCCTGGTCTGATGAGACAAAAATTAAAATATTTGGTGTAAATGCCGGGTGTCACGTTTGGAGGAAACCAGGCACCGCTCATCACCAGTCCAATATCATCCTACAGTGAAGCATTGTAGTGGCAGCATCATGCTGTTGGGATGTTTTTCAGCGGCAGGAACTGGGAAACTAGTCAGGATAAAGGGAAACATAACTGCAGCAATGTACAGAGTCACCCTGGATTAAAACCTGCTCCACAGTGCTCTTGAACTCAGACTGGGACAATGGTTCATCTTTCAGCAGGACAGGGACCCTAAGCACAAGATATCAAAGAAGTGGCTTCAGAACAACTCTCTGAATGTCCTTGAGTGGCCCTGCCAGAGCCTGGACTTCCTTATCTTCCTTATCTTCTGTTCTTCAATCACCCGACCAGGATCGAGGACCGAAGGTGAGTATATTTACCTCACGCACGATCCACTTCAGCTCCATTGAAAATTGCAGACCGCTTCTGGGTTTAGTTTACTATAGTTATAGTTAAACTAAACCAGGAAGTGGTCAGGACTTGTCAACTGAGCCAGCAGTGGATCGTGTGTGAGGTAAATATACTTACCTTCGATCCTGGTCGAGTGATTGAAGAATGGAAGGTAAGGAATAGGTCCTTTACCTTCCAATCTTCAATCACTGCTTTAAAGGAATCGTTCACTTTTTGTGTGAGCTATTCCTTCAACACGGCAGCTGTGGGTGGGCAAGGCAGAGGAGCATTGCATGAAAAGTCGAAAATTTGGGTGAACTTCAAGCACCCAATACACAGGATCGACATTTCAATTGCATTGCTTGAACTGTTGAAACCAGTTTCCCACTTTCCAGTGTTGTGGTTTATCGGAAAAACAAAGGTTGGTCCAGGCAGAAATTTTTTCACTGACCCCATCTTTCATCCCAATCTCTCCACAGGTTTCAAGCTGCAATTTGCAGAAAGATTGAGGCCTCAAGGAGGGGGAATTAGATTGGTTGGAAATCCAATCCAAGGAAGAAGGTTTGTCTGTGTATGGCTAGCTTACTAAGCAGTTCTGAGAAAATAAACTGATATTTGACAAATCCCGGGATCAGCAGTTACCACTGCCTGTCACCACATTTCAGCTGGTTCCACGTATGGTTAGTTATTCACAAGTCACATCAGGTATCTGACAGGACTTGCCTACAGGTGTAAACTGCCCATTCCCACAAACTAGAACATGCAAACAAACAGAGCAGACAGTGAGTCAGACTGAACATTGGTAGTTAAGGGGAGACAATGTCCAATGTTGCAATGATGTTTATGGCCAGTTACAGGGTCGGTCCTTATTGGTTTAAATATTAACTTATTGTCTCACCTGGACCCTACACTCTGCCAGCAACATAGGAATCCGCTCTAACCCCCCCTTCCCTGGAAGAGCTGTCTTGGACGACATCACGAAAATACACAGCAAAGCAGAACCATGATGGAAATCTAATTACTTCCGCTAGTATGTCCCGGAAATTCAATTTGTTTGTTTAAGGGGATCTCTCATTGGCTTAGAGATTGTGGGCAGGGTTAAGAAGCCTAAGCTGTGATTGGTGTGGGATACTTCCGGGTTTTTTTTTTTATTGACAGCTGTTGATGGGAGCAGAACATGGCAATGTTGGACAGACTGGCATTCCTACACAAGGTACTGAGGGGTGGGGGAAGGATCTAGCGGTACTGAGCAGCAACCGTAACCCCAGACTATGTAGGGTGTAATGGGACCATACACACCCTCCCTGCCCTTTATTCATTTTAGTACTGGGAATCATATGGATTTCTTATTATAATTCCCCATTGGAGCTTTACAACTGAGCCCACATATTACACCAGTGAACCAGGTTTCAATAGGTGTAGAATATTATTAAAGGGGAAGTTCAGTGGAAATACATATGCTTTTCAGAAAAAAGAGCAGTATTTTTTCATCCCAATGACCTTAATCTGCCAATTCTGCATTTTGTCTGTATATAAATAAATGCAACTGAAATACTGACTTCCTGTTTGCAGGACCCCTAGTAGAGACCATTATGGTCTTGCCCTTGACCCAGCACCTGGGTTGATTCAGTTGCTCAGTAGAGATTTGAGCATCTTTGACCCATCCAACAGCCAATCAGTATAAAATTACTGTTAGGAACATTCCAAGAATGTGGTGCATCCTGGGAAGAAGGAGGACCGTTAGAACCTGAAATGTCAGCTCACTAATGTCAACAGCAGGGAACAGCAAAGGGTATGAAATCAACTGATTTTTTAAAATAGGAGAGAATATGTAGAATAACTAAGAAGGCATTACACAAACTAACAATTTAACAAATATTGATCATTTCCACTGAACTGTCCTTTTAATAATATGAATGCCCCCATGCAGGAGAACTTCAATGGAACTCTCCATTCCTGCTGATAAAAAGAAATGGGCCAGAGAGAACACCCATTCATTGTATTCCACCTCCTCCCCTAGGAATCTTAACAATTGGAATGTTTACAATTACCTGGCAGAACCTCATTTATTTTATCCTCTTGTCTGCATGTCAGGCTTTCTCAGGATTGTTATTATACACAAATAAATGCGTAAGAAATCTACCCTATCGACCAGGGGTGCCCAAACCATTTTACCTCAAGGGCCTCATGGACGGCCCCTGACCACCTTTGAGGGCCACATACTCCTCCCGCACACATCGACAGGCAGGCACCCACACAGAGACTCACACAGACAGACAGGCAAACACACAGATAGACAGGTTAGGGCCAAGCAGACTGGGAACCGAGGGGGAGGTCTTGTGAGTAGAAGATTAAAAGGGGCGGTCCCAGCTTTCCCCTGCAGCAGCAGAGACAGCCCAGCCTCCCTCCCTCCCTCAACACCAGGAACAGACTCTGGCAGTGAGCGAGGGGAAGGGGAAAAAAATCTGTCCATCATGTGGCCTGATCACGAGCTGGCCACGTGTTCGGCACCACTGCTATAGACATAGAACCTAAACATCTGTGGAATTGAACTTATTACACTAATGGAGATAACTACATGGAAATTCACAAAATATCAGCAAAATGTCCTTTTAGAGCTAGGCCACACTGGCCCAATTCTCATGCCAGAGCATTCGAATTTGACAGGCCCCACTGTTTGCACTGCATTCCAATTAGTTATTGGAGTGTATGTGATCACCACATGATGATCAGAACATGTGCCCTGGTTAACAGAATGTTAGGAAAACCACTGCCTTTGAATAGGAAGAAGGTTGTATTGGTTTCAATGTAGTTATACTGCATGTGTTTAAAGGGCATAATTTTTCATGTCACCCAGCTGGGGAAAAAAAAAACATTTCAGTTCTAAGGTACTATAACTTTAACCAAGGTTCCAGACTTTAATTATAGTGAGTAAAGGCTTATACACAGTCATCATTGCGAAAGGCTACGCTATACAGATGTTAAAGTTGTATATATTTTATATATTGTCTTCAAACTTGTCCCTAAAATCAACAGCCACAGGCTTCTCCAAGCCAAACTTTGGCATTATGAAAAATAAAATAATTGATGCTCACAAAGCATTTCAGGTAGCTCCCTTTGTGGTCCAAAACCTGAGCAATGAGCTGTCAAAAAGTTGCTTGTGCAGCAACTGACAGCTCTACCATTTATCTTGCCCTATCAAAGGAGAACTAAACCCAAATTTGCAAATCTTCATAATCAATAAAACACCCCTATATAGAACATTAGTTGCATTTAACTCTAGTAAATAGTATTTCGATATAAAAGGCAAAACCCTCACAGCCACACTGTCCCTTGTTATATGCTGATGCTCTTGGAATATCCCCCGGATAGTGTTTAAAGGATAACAATATCAAAATATAAAACAACATCACCCCCATTACATGTCCACACTTCCAGCAGCTGAAATCACTTAATCACATTTACAACCGTGCTGCCATCCCTTAGATATCGCACAGCAAAGATGAATGCTAAAAGCCCACCTCCTAGACAGCCCAGGGCCATGATTAAAGGGTATGTCTATCAAAAAATTTACTTTCTTTCTAACTGTTACTGAAGAACAGGAGGTAAATGCACTATTTCTTACCTCCCGTACTTCAGTGAATCTTGCAGGAGAGCAGGAGAACCAGCACTGACAGAGGCGCGGCCAAAATCCCCGACGCCTCAGACGCATCTCCAGTCCTTTGCACTGTGCGCGCAACGGTGATTTCGGCCGCGGCTCTGTCAGTGCTGGAACGATATCGTTAAGTTCTCCTGCTCTCCTGCAAGATTCACTGAAGAACGGGAGGTAAGAAATAGTGCTTTTACCTCCTGTTCTTCAGTAAAAGAAAGTAAATTTTTTGATGGACATACCCTTTAACATAACACTTGTCATTGGATGGTGGGAATGTCTGTTAAAACCTCTCTGCCAGTCAAACAAACTTAAAACGTCGTGTTACTAGAATACAGCCTACATAATCAAGCAGATCAAGGATGGGTGGAGGAGTGTTTTCTCGCATGCTAGCTTTGAGTGACAGTTAGAAGCAGACAGAATTGTTATGCCCCCTTCACAGCATGGCTAATTGAAGGCAGAGAGAGACTCGAAATCGGGAAAAAAATGTATGGGGAGGGCTGCATACCTTTTTACCTCTTCTGAAAGCAATTTTTTAAAAAATGCATTAAAGCAATACAGTTACATTATCCTTCAAGAGCATATTCACAACCCCCAGTAAAAATCCAACTTTCACAAAAATATAAGTAGCCTGTACCACCACGGCATACAGTCCTAACTTGGGCATACACAGGGGATGTATGCATGGGAAACCCCATTTAATCATTGGTAATGAAATCATAAATCATGGGCAAAATTAAAAAGATCTCCTTCCAGGGATCACCGGGACACGTAAGTATTGCGATGTTGGGGTCCTTCACTGGTATACAGTAACTTTTTGTGTTAAATATCCTTTTAGGGCAAGGATGTTCAACCTGCCCTAAACTACAACTCCCACCATTCCCTGGCTGGATGCAGGGGGTTGTAGTTTGCAAACATCTGGAGGACCGCAGGTGGGACATCCCTGCTTTAGGAAATCAGTTTCCTGCATCCTAGCCACACAGTACAATGTCTTAAGTTTGCAAATTAAATCCTAAAAAGGATTGATATATTTGGAAGTCGAAATAGAACTTTTTGAAAGAATTGCATGCAAGGTGACCTAACAATCTTGCAGAATCTAGAAGCCTTTTGCAAGTTTAAATGTAAATAAGTAAGAATTGGAAGTCTCTTGGGTGGCTACAAAAAGGTTCACAAGTTGCGATTTTTCTTAAAAGGGGGACTAGGGCTAGGCCACACTAGCACAGAGTTGCTTTAGGTTCTTTTCAATCTTTTTTTGTAAAATGAAATCTTGCTTAAAATATTAAAGAAATGTGTCCTCTTTAATTGTACACCGACCTGTACCTGTACTTGCAGCCCTTAAAGCTGGGTACAATAATTTGTCCCGACCGACCAACATTTCAGTGTGTCAGTCGTGCCGAATTATGTATGGCGGCTCCAACCGAATCGGACGAAAGCACAAACAAACGGGTCAGAAAACCATGACCAATCGCATGGTCCTCTATGGACTGCTTTTGCCGCAAACGAAAGTCTTGAATGGTCGGTCAGGAGGAAGAATTGTAACGTGTGTACCAGCCTTTAGGCTAGGTATATGTGATATTTCAGTTGCTCGGGTTAAAATATAACTGGGACTTTTTCATCTGTTTCCGGGCGATTGCAGTTTGATTGATATGTATGTGGGTTTTGGCCAATGGTGCGTTCTTCTATGGACTTCTAAGTAATATCGGCAGCAAAGATAGGGCCAATTAGGAGCCTCTGATGCTCAGCAATGTGAGAATATTTTGCTCTCCTTGTCTTTCTGGAATGCACTGTATATAAAAAGTAACTTATATAACTTGTGTCATTGTCCCTTTATGGTAATTCTGCATGTTCTTTTTTTTAACTGGTGCTTACCATACATGGGCTGTACAATGAAAACCTCCAATCAATGTCAAAGGAAAACACTACTCTGTCAGGTCCCTGTGTTTTTCTTCTGATCATGTAATGCCAAATGCCATCAAGGTAAAATATAATGAGCAATTACTTTCAATGCAGTGTCTTACAGACATTGGAGGACCTTTGTGTTAAGCAGTAAGAAACTATTATTATTAGCACAATTCTTAATTGATCTCCCTTTTAAATGAGATGAAATTTGACCTTTGCTACTATGAAGTGTTTATCCATTTCCTTAATTAACCTGAAAGGCAGATAAAATGATGAACCCTGCATTGTGCTGTCAGCACAGGGCTAACGGATAAAATATTTTGCATTTGTAGACAAATTATTAAGTTGATAATATATTTTTATTTTGTGCCAGTAAGATTTTGGGGAGATCATCAGGACTTTTCAGGGGTAAATCCAAAGGTAGTTAAGTTTGCATCAAAGGCCAAGTTAAGTTTTTTAAACATATACAGGGTTATTCAATAAAAGTTCTTATCGCTAAAAACTGTGATAATTTTGCCCCAACCAATCAGATGTTAGCTTTCAAAGATCTGATTGGTTGGGGCAAAATTAGCACCATTTTTAACATTAACAACTTATATTGAATCTCCCTGATGGTATTGTCCATCAGTTTGTGTCAATAACTCAGGGCTTGTGCATATTTACCAACACAATACTATAGTGTATGTATGTACAGTGACTGGCCACACCCCTGAACTCACTCACATGCTCCCTTGCCTAATCTGTCCTGTAAAAGAATTAGCTAGAGGCTACTAGTTTGTGTGACCAACGATAACAAGTTTCTGCAGTATCTTAGGACTGAGCATGTGTTAAGCACACAGTGGTCAGTGACCACACCATGTAATACTGGTATGTTGGAAAATAAACATTTCCCAACAATCATATCAAAATGAGAGGTGAGACACAGAGTACTGCTTATATATTTGTGTGCATTCTGATTGTGTTAAGGCTTAAGTTGTCCTTTTATATTGGCCAGAAGAGCAGGGCTAGAATTTATGTACATATAAAAGATGTTAGAATCCGGCAAGTTTCATTCTATTTTTCTAGTTTTCGGAATCCCCCCCCCCAAAAAAATTGACAATTCTAAAAAGGAGCCATAGAAGTCAATGGGGTAAAATCCAAATGTTCAGAGTAAAGTAAGGGTAAATAAAGCATGATAACTTGTGTAGATGGCTCAGGCACCTGGGAACACGTAGGAATCGCCAAACTTAAATAAAATTGAGTTTCCTTCACAAGGGCTACCGCATATACAAAGCGATATTCAAGGGTTACTGAAAGTAGCCTCATATGGGGTAACCCTTGAAAGTAGTAGGCTAAACTAAGGGTTTAGGGTTTGTAGTGTTGCTTATTAAGCTTAGTTTAGACCAGTAAAACTTATACCGGTGCTATCGGTAGAATAGAAGCCTGTTATGGGGGAGTTCGTAATCTATCAGGGCTGCATGTCTATTGTAGTCTGCGGACTTGTCATAATTAACTTTGAAAATTGTACTATACCCTGAGCTGTGCTACATTATTAAGGTCATTATGGTGTTTTAACAACCTATGTATGCAATGTCTCAGCCAATCACAGACACTGCTGCCAGTCCAGCCCCTTCTGCTGCTTCCATGCATGGAAAAGGCAAGGAACAGCAGCAGGTCAAGGTGTGTGTGTGGGGGGGTGATTAGCCTATATACGAATTTTAGTTTGGGGTTGGACAGTCCCTTTATTATAGTCCTATATGTACCTCAATAAAGTGTTACATTAAGTACCTTACCTGTTTCCTTTATGTCTGGAAAGATCCACAGTCTTTGGTGTGTAATGTTCACCTTCAAACCCATCCAAAAAAAATTTCTGTTTTTCTTCCAATTTTTTTTAAAAAAAGTTTCTTGTAGCAAAAATGTCAGGGCTATTGATATTTCAGGCCTATTGACTGAGATTTCTGTAACCGTCAATCAGGCCAAAAGATTGACCCATCTGTACACACCCTAGCCACCAATTTGTCAGGATTGCCCATTTATTGTATTGAAATAAAGCCTCCACTTCTGCTTTCTCAGATGTGTGGATTGATTTATTTTCAGCTGCCTTTGCTTCTAAAAGGAACCTCTGATGACGACACTCCCTGTCCTGGATATCTGTATGAGGACATTGCTAGTATCCTTTTATTTAACCTAGAGGTGTGTTTTACAATATACTGTATATTAGGTGGCCATTATTTCCACTCATTTATTTAAAAAGTTTAAAGGGCACATCCACACTCCACAGAAAAAAACTGTCACTTCTCAGATGTATTACTAACCAGATATTTAAGGATAATTAATGCCCCATTCTGGCAGAGGTAGCTGGCTCCTCCTTCCATGCAGTCAATCAAGGCTGTGACTTTGGACATCACAGCCAATGATTGACTGCTCTTTCCTCTGCTGCCTCATATGCATATGCTCAAGCTACTTAAAGCTCATTGAGCAGAAGGAGGAGATGTCATCCTTTGCCAGAAATGGAAAAAATGGGAGCAATACTTATTTTTAAATATCTGGCTAAAAATGATGCATGTAAAAATGTGCTAAAAATTGTGACCAGTTTTTAAGTGTTAAAGGGACTGTAAACTCCCCTAAACCCCAAAACATAACTATTTGCCATTCGTTTGTATTATTCACAGGGAGGTGAGAACGCTTATTCTCACCTCCCTGTGAATAATATTATGCTTGGGGGACCTGGAAGTTACCTTACCGCTGCTCCACTCGCAGCCGCTTCTTCACTGAACAGCTGTTCTCTCCCAATCGCGCGCCCTATCTTTTGTATTGGCGCGCATGCGCCTAAGATAGGGCGCGCGGTCGGGACAGAGCGGCTGTCAGTGAAGAAGCGGCTGCGAGTGGAGCGGCGGTAAGGTAAGTTCCAGGTCCCCCGAGCGTCCTATTATTCACAGGGAGGTGAGAATAAGCGTTCTCACCTCCCTGTGAATAATACAAATGAATGGCAAATAGTTATTTTTTGGGGTTTAGTGTTCCTTTAACATGCCATTTAATGTATTGGTATTACATGTATAGTATTATACTCATGTTGGGGTGCAGGTAGCGGGTAGGAGGAGCTAATCCAGAGGACAGCATGATTAAAGAGATGCTATGGAGGTTATTTGTATTTTCCTTAATATTTGCTAAGAGATTTCCCATGAGTCTACAGGGAGCTCCCAGTGTCTCCTGGAATATCTGCTGAACCGCCTACAGGCCAACTCTTGTCAAGTAAAGCTAAAGGTGAGATGGAGCAGATGAACATTACATTACACCAGATTAGATGAATATAGTAGTAGAGAATTTTACTTTGTTAACCACTGATGCAAGTGAAGACATTTTGGATATAAAATAATATCTTTTATTGGCTATGTATTTTCAATAATTTTAGTTATCCAATAAAAGGTATAATTTTATATCCACAATGTCTTTACATGAATAGATATAAAAGACAACTAAACTTTAGTTTAGCAGATTCTCTACCTGGAAGCTGCTGAATTTAAGTTATACTTGGCAGAACCTTGGTTTGTTTGTGGATTATGACTTTCCATCATTCCTCTATTAACTTATCTACATAATAATCGATCGTTTGATCAAGAATTGATAGAGGCATCAAAGTATGTGGCCATTATCCCTCCACTACTGTCTCTTCCTCAGGGTCTCAATCACTAAACTACCTAAAATCACTTGAAAGTTCTATGAAAGTGACCATATCTGCCAAAAAATATACCTATGGATCCAGATGTAGCTATTTTATTTAGTGGTTTAATAGTCCTGGTTGTTACACTCCTACCATCTGGATTAAACATTACACACTGCTATGTGTACTATGCCATAGAGCTTGTTTTTTGGTTTTACTACCCATTTAAGGGACAACTATACTGTAAAAATTAACTTTTTAAAAATGGAAAGTACCTGGGGCAGGGATGTAGGATTGATTATTCCTACCTCCCAATATTGTTTTGTTGAGGAGCTACTGCATATAAAGTTCTGCCAGGTTATGGCCCTGGTCCTTCCTGTATTAAAGATAGTGCTGAAACATTCAGGAAGACTGGCAGAAGCAGTTTTCTTCATGTTGTTGCTCCTCATAGAAATAATATTGGGAGGTAGAAGGTACCAATCCTACTTCCCTGCCCCAGGTACTTTTCATTTTAACTGTTTTTGGAAAAACCTTATGCAAAGTATAATAACCTGGATATAGTGCCGTTGTGCAGAAGCGGAGTACAGGAGTCTCCATGTCAATATGTGTGGGTAAACATGCGCTGATCATATATTTGCTGTGACACTCCTACCATCTACCTTCTCAGGTTCTGAAAATCCTTCTATCTCTGTGTTCCCATGGATCTCCACAATTCATCCAAGACCTCAGACGCAACGTTTCATATATTCAGGAGGCTGCAGGTAATAATTCATTTTGTCCACCAACAGGAAAAACAGACCACTATGGGGAAAGCCACATTCAAATGCTGCAACCATTACAAATAATGATTAGTGGATACAGAACAGCGTGGCCATTTTGGAACTGCTGTATAAAGTCACTGCTAATAGAATCAATAGAGCAGCTGTGAATACCTGGGTGTTTAATATACAGTTTACTGGGCTCATTAAGCAAATATCTGTTTTGCAACTATGAATGGGCAACATTTTATTTTTATATTTTAACATTAAAATCCTATTCATGATAATTTGCCACATTCACATATGAATCTCTAGATCTTTATATAATAACAATAAAACCATGTCTGTTTATCCAATGGGTGTAATCTATTTACTACACAACAAAACGTAAATAATCATCGCTCCTGAGCAATTCTTTTATGTTTCACATTATCCAAACCAAAAAATCATCTACACACACTCATGTAGATAAAATCATTTATAAAATAACAGGAAGCCCTTTGTAAAATGGTGATTACAGTAAATAACACATTTTTGGGTGTTTTTGTGGTTCTTGGGCCTGGTACACACAGGACAGATGTTCTGATCTATATATTGCTGTAGTCTGTCGGTCAAAATGAAAGTGGCATTGCCAGTATTTCAGCCCAATCGAACAGTTATGTTGGGTTTGGGGGTAGGCTAAAAAGATTGGACTAGATGAACATGTGTCGTTATTCAATCCCCAGTACTATGATACTATGTATGTGCATATACACAGAAGTTTATCCAGAGTGTTAAAGTAAAATGTAAGCAAATTAATTGGATGTGCACTAGGCTTCTAATTTTTGTGTGTATAGAATTAATTTGGTCTCTAGTTGCACTCTGCGTGGATGTATACTATCCCATTTCTATATATATATATTGCTCGTTTCATTGGGGGTTTGACCAAGCCTCTGGGAAATGTGTACTCCACCCACAGTGGGTCATGCGTTCAAGTACCGAAAGCTGGAGAGTTAAGCTGGGTACACACAGTAAGGATAAAGCCCCGATACCGTCGGATCCGATGGTAAAGACCGAAAATTTCCATTGACCGTGCTAGACTCCCTATAGAGGAGTCTAGCGCGGCCAATGGAAACACACAGTCCCAATCGTTCTCCCTATAATGTTCATAGGGAGAACGCTCGGGACTGTATGTGTGTATGGACTGTGTGTATGTAATCTTGCAGATCCTGTCTGTCATCTTTCACTGATATGTTCGGTGTGTACCTAGCTTTAGTCCCAAGAAAGCAAGCGAAAGAGAAGCAGGGACTTCCATCTCCTAAAAGGCAGGTACTGATATAAAGATAAAGCTTGAGAATTACGTCTCATAAGAAGGTAAAAAGTTACTATGGTAAAAAAGGTTAAAAGTTAGGACCCAGCAGAATAGTGGTTGCTGGGCTTAAAATAATCTGGCCAAGTTATTGAACTAATTGCTAATTGAACTAGTCGCATTACAATGGTAAAGTAAAATGTAAACTAATTGGATGTGCACTAGGCTTCTGATTTTTGTATGTACACAGAAGTTACCCATCAACCCCTAAGAACACAGGGCATAGACAGGAGAGCACGACCCTGCAAATAGACACATCCACCTAATAAAAGCACAGACAACAATATTTACAATTACCTTCAATACTTTATTCCCCAGAAACTCCACACAATATTTACAATTACCTTCAATACTTTATTCCCCAGAAACTCCACGTAGCAATAGTGTACATATATATATATAGTGTTCACACATGAACTACCCTATTAGCTATATACACATAAACCAAATTTTACATCGAAAAAGTGGAGCGGGGGGGCACGTGTACCCAGATGTTAAAGCAGAGTCACCCCTGAATAAACAACAATATTCCTAAGGCAAATAGATACTGTATATATACGGTCTGGGTTCAATCCATACATGTGGAGTACTGGGGAATCTAACGGAGGGGTCTCGGGACTTACACATTCTGATGTGTATTACGCCATCCGCCATATACCAGGCCCGCGGAAGATTGTCTCCAACTTAAATCACGGTTTCTGCCTGTCCCAAATCTAGTGCATACCCAGACTGGTGTCAGGTCTTAGTTAGCGTGTGCGTAACCTCCCAGTCTGAACGGACATACCATCCTGTCTTCACCCGTCCCACCTCCGTGATGCAGCACCCCCACCACTATGTAGAAACAGATTTACCATGCCGAATCCGGTATCATACTCACGACCTCCATTGTCAACTTGACCATGGAGGTCGTGAGTATGATACCTCTGCTTTAACATCTGGGTACGCGTGCCCCTCCGCTCCACTTTTTTAATGTAAAATTTGGTTTATGTGTATATAGCTAATAGGGTAGTTCATGTGTGGACACTATATATATGTGTACACTATTGCTAAGTAGCAATAAAGTGTTGAAGGTACTTCCTTTAATATTGTTGTCCGTGCTTTTATTAGGTGGGTGTGCCTATATGTTGGGTTCTGCTCTCCTGTCTATCCCCTGTGTTCTTAGGGGTTGATGGGTAACTTCTGTATATATGTGTCACTTACCCAGTTTGGCACCCTCTGATTCACAGGATCCACGTTGGCACAATAATATTAGGGAGGAGCACTATACCAACCAGGTAATTTTTACTATGAATGTGCAGCCTATTGAATACCACACAATTAGCTGTGTGACATATCCTGATAATACGATTGGTCATTTCAAAATAATCATCTGATCAATCCAACCATATGTTTTCACACGTACCAGACATTTCATTTTGTGATTCAGGTTATTTATTTTTTTCAGCTGTTAGTGGCCCCCCTGACCCTCTTCATGGTACCAGCCTTTACCAGAAGGTTCGAGTTACAGCACAGGTAAGAAACCATGCCCTTTGCTGGAAACATTCTTGTTTATTTCCCACCAATGTACACATGTTTTTATTTTTCCATAGGAAGTTGTGGGTAACTTGTTCTCAGATGTCTCTTCCTGCCCTTCACACATAATGTCAACAAAGAAAAGATCCCAGTCAGGTAAAATATTTATCACAATATTTCACACAAATAAAAAACATGAAACATAAATACATGACTAGACCCCTCATTTCTTTATACTATAACGTTTATATTATTGAGGTTATTGAAGTAATAAATATTTAAACTATTAGGGGAGTTTACTCAGAGTCACGATCACTTGGTTCCCTCTAGTTAAAGGGCATCTACGGTTTAGTGGAAAAAAATAGTTTTTTGCCCATTACTGGATCCTATAATTATTTTCAACTATCAATGTACCATTTTTTTTGTAGATCTGTCTGTTTTTTCTTAAGGTATCTTTAAAAACTTTTTAGCTGTCAATCAAGTGCCTTATTATCATAAACTCTTCTGCTGTTCAGTTTTGCTGTAACTGAAATAGTGACAGTTGTAATGCGTGAATTGCATAGTTTAAAATTTCCCCTCCCAGTGCTGACTCATTGTGAATACTGAGCATGCTTGACTTCTCAAACAGTCATATCAGGAGCATTTCTTAAGAGTGGGAGGGGAGCAGAAAAAGTAATGTATTGAAGGCATGCAGCAACACACACACATGTCATAGTAAGGGCTACTTATATGTATTTATAATTTAAGATAAGGCAAAATAATTTTACTGTATAGTAGCCCTTGAATTTAGCCATTTAAAAGCTATATCCACTCTAAAAATGTGGATTTTAAAAAATATAGCAAGATCCCACCACTCCAACAAAAAAATTTTGGATTTTAAATCTGAGCTGTAGATTCTGAGAAATCATCTCTTGAAATCACAACATTTACAGGGAAAGACTGAAGCAGAAATTATATGTGCCCTAACCCTGACCTCTTTGGATCTTTGGCTGCCTGCCAGCACACTTTCTGCAATAATTAAGATAATCAGCAGAGAAAAGAAGGCAGTGGGGAAGGAGGGGGGAGATGTGTAAGTAGATCAGATGCGCGTACAAGACACCCGCGCATCCGGCGCTCACGATCCAATATCTAGTTTGCGCTTCTTTTAGCAGATGATTTTAACAATGGCTAATAGCTGGCGTTAAAATCGCGCTGTGGCTAAATCCCTTATTGATATTGAGCGATATCGGCTCTTGGTAAATCGCCCTGTTATAATTTAATGACAAAACAAGCATAGATAGATATGTGAGTACCACCATTTTACTTTTCTCAAATTGTAGTTTCAGAAAATGTAATGAGTGAGTGTAGTGACCCTTTAATATAGTGGTTGCTGCTCTAGGTGAATTCTGATTGGGTTCTACTCGATGCCTGTCTTAAAGGGCATGTCCACCCCCAAAATTAATTCCCCCCAACTACTGGCCCCACCATGTAGTTTAGTTTAATCCTTACCCACATCCCAACTCCATTGGTTCTCCTGTAGTCCCCCCCCAAAGTTCCAAAAACTGCCCACCAAGGAGGCTAGCAGGTCCATATAGGACACTGCCTGCTACCTGGCCCCCGGAGATTCCTGCCATGCGTGCTGCAGCTCTTCTCCCCCCTCCTCTCCCTCCCTCTCCCTCCCGTTCTACTATCCCTCCCCCTAGCACAAATCCCCCTTAATATTGTGCTCCCCCATGTCCCCCAGCCCCAACCGCATGTTTTTTTTTTTTTAAAAAGCTCCCCAAACTCTTAATACCTCTCCGCTTCCTCCGCTGCACTGATGACCGGCAGCCGCGTCCGTGATTGGCTGCCGATCAGCCA
Organism: Hymenochirus boettgeri; assembly: GCA_019447015.1. Lineage (NCBI taxonomy): Eukaryota > Metazoa > Chordata > Amphibia > Anura > Pipidae > Hymenochirus > Hymenochirus boettgeri. Next base: position 38,777,519 of record CM033476.1, read on the forward strand.
ATCACAGACGCGACTGCGGTCCCGCCCCTCTGCTTGCATTCTCGCAAGCAGAGGGCCGGCAGTGCGGCGGAGGATCGAGGGGAGGTAAGTAAGAGTTTGGGGGGCTTTTTAAAAAAAAAAACATGCGGTTGGGGCTGGGGGACATGGGGGAGCATGATATTAAATTTTTATTTTAGGGGTGGACATAGCCTTTAAACACCAGCTATTAAAGACTCTGTCATAGTCATGCTACCTAACCACTGGTAAATAGGTTAACATGACTAGACAGATACTTTAATAAAGAGCGTAAACTTCTTATTCTAGGAATGGGATCGCAAGCTTCTCATACTCTACAGGGTTTTGGATATTCCCAAGAACAGAAACATATGGGTAAGTTGTTGTTTTATAAAATTTCTTGAATTGAGTTAACTGTTTTGTTATTTATCCTATCCCTTTATATTTGCACTTTGTGTGGTTGTAGGACATTTATAAAGAGCAACGTAAGTAAATTATTAATGTCCAGAAAGTCATTTCTATAAAGCATGAAAACTGCAATGCAATTGAAACGGTTACTTTGAAGGTCTAGACCAAGAGACAATCACACGTTATCTAATATAGGCATAGGCTGTGTATATATAATAAATATATCTATATAATACAATGTTGACAGTCAGCTATACAACTACCTCCAGGACTACCTAATGTCCCTATTCCTGCTCACTACCTCCATCACAGTGTAGTAGGTACAGTATATCTAGTAATGTATACAAACCCAGTCGCAGCAATCACCTCAGGCAGCTGCAGGGTTAATATTGATACAGATCTCTATGCTGCTGTCAATCACAGGGCAGACTGGATACATTTGTAAAACTCACAGCTCAATTTACAATATAACGATCTATGTAACCATCTATAGGTACCAGGAGAAGTGCAACAGCAGACTGTACTAAACAGGCAGAAAGGGGGGTTCCAGGCACCAGTAATTCTACCACCCCCCCAAACACACTACTGTACTGGGGTTTCTGTTTGGAAGATAAACACAACTTTCTTTTTTCCAGGTTCTAGAGATGCATTTCTCACTGGTATACAGCGTGCTGCAGTAGCTGTGACGCATTCTGTGTTGCCAGGAGCTGAACAAAGTCTTACACATATACATGACCATGCTGGTGATACTTACAAGCCAGTAGCCATACCCTTGGTTGAAAGGCAGCTGCCTCCAGGAAAATGTCTTCCACTACATGCAAATAACTTCAGAGGTGCGTCCTGACAGACATACTTAGATCTTATAAGCTTTAATCTTATAGTTGAGAGAGTCGTATGCTCACTGTGCCTTGGTTTTTAAAGTGTGATTATGCTTACTGTACCTTGGTATTTTAGAGACTTACAGGGAGATTCAATAAAAGTTCTTATCATTAAAAATGGTGCTAATTTTGCCCCAACCAATCAGATCTTATTTAACATTTGAAAGATAATATCTGATTGGGTAGGGAAAAATTAGCTCCATTTTTAACGATAAGAACTTTTATTGAATAACCCCATTTATATGCTCACTGTTCCTTGGTTGTTCCTTGGTTTAGATACTCAAAATGATCACTATACCTTGTTGGTTTAGAGATTTAAAGGAAAATTAAACACAAATACTTTTATATCCACCCAAATACTTTATATTCTAAAAACAACCCCCCAAAACCACCAATAAATTGTAAAAATACCACTCCAGAAAATGGCATTAAAGTACATGTGCAGCGTCTGACCACACCTCCTGACCTCAGTCACATGCTCCCTTGCCTAATCTGTCCTGTAAAAGGATTGGCTAGAGACTTATAGTGGGTGTGACCAAATGTAACAAGGTCCTGCAGTAGCTTAGGACTGAGCATGTGTAAAGAACATTAATGGTCATTGGCCAAACTGTGTGATACTAAAATACAGAGTAAAGCATAAAAGGCATGTAAGGAAGGTACATTTCCAAGGGTCCATATCATAATGAGTTGAGACAGAGATTACTGGTTTTATGTAAAGGTGCTCTTCCATCTGATTCAATGTTGTTCCTTTAATATGCTCACTGCCTTGTTAGTGTTTGAGAAATGTCAAGAAACCTATGCAAAATACATATGTTAAAGATGTCACAGTATCAGTGGTGTAACTGGGAATTACTGGTCCCCCAGCAAAACTATAATGGGCCCCCTTTTCCTGTTTTATCTACAGTGGTTTTCAGGGAGGAGGCTGTATCTGTCAAAGCTTCCCTGGTATTTACAGCCCTGCACAAGATGTAAGAAAAACAGCCGAACTGTGCCCACTTCCTAACTGAAACCCCCCTAACCACCTCTTGTATTAGTCTCAGCCAAGTCAGCCAAGATGATTATACTGTATGAAAACAGGGAGGCTACAAGAATCAGGTAGATTCAATAAAAGTTCATATCATTAAAAATGGTGATAATTTTTCCCCAACCAATCAGATGTAAATCAAATTTTAATTAAGATCTGATTGGTTGATAAGCAGCCTCACTTACCGAGAGCCGCTGCACTCTTTTTTTGGAGTTAAAGTCACGCTAATGGCTTTGCTATCGGTTTACGTGACTTTAACTCCCTCCTTGCGCTGGCTGAGCAGGAAACAGAAAAGAGATCCGCACAGCTGGTGCTCACATTTGCACTACTTTTAGCACTAGGTTTTATCGCCAGCTCATGTCCGGCGTTAAAATCATGCTGTGAGCAAATCCTTTTTCGGGGAGTGATAGCGGTTCTGGGTAAATCACCCTGAAGAACTTTTATTGAATCTCCTGTATATTGGTAATAGCGTATTGCTCTAAAGGCCCGTATATATGTGAATTTTTTCTCCGAGGGCCAACCACCCATCTGCCCATGAATGACCGGTAACCCACATGTGTTTGGGCCTTAAGGCTCGTAAGGATCCCAGTCTATTAATAGAAAAAAAATAACATTCTATATCCAAGATCTACAAACTCCAAACGACTTTTACACCAAACAAATGGTCACAAAGCTTTGTACTTACCCATAAAATATAATTTGCAAAACTATTCCCAGGAGAAAAACTATAAAATACTTTCAAGATGGTACAGATGTCCTTCAATATTACACAAAATCTCCCCTCAAATTTCAGACTCCTGTTGAGATGCTACCAAGATATTGGCACTCATACTCATATCTGGTTTTCCTGTGCCCTAATACAGACCTACTGGTCAACCATCATATCTATCTGTAACCAAATATCTCTGAACAATATTCCATGTACTCTTCACCATTTTACCAATCCCAATGGAACATACCCGAAAAGGCCTACTTCGCTTCTTCCTCATTGCAGGACGAACAACCATTCCAAGATACTGGAAAACATCTACAACCCCCCATGGATACAAGAACTTAAACCCGGCATGGATACAAGAACATAACATCTAATGAGGATGGAAGAACGGACGGCTACATTCCAAAACCAGGGGAAAAAATTCTCACAAATCTGGTCCCCATGGATTCGTTTGAAAGACACCCCCCCAATACAAACAGCTGTTAAACTAATATCGAACTGTTCTAATCTACTCCAATGCTATACTATATAACGAGCTCTTCAATATAATGTACTAATACCTGAATCAAACCCCTCTTTCCAACCCACACACTCTTTCCAACCCACACACACACACTTTTGGTTTTGATAAAAGCTAACTGTATGTAAATTTAGTAGATTAGAACAGTTTCGATATTAGTTTAAACAGCTGTTTGTTTGGGGGGTGTCTTTCAAACGAATCCATGGGACCAGATTTGTGAGAATTTTTTCCCCTGGTTTTGGAATGTAGCCGTCCGTTCTTCCATCCTCATTAGATGTTATGTCTTGTATCCATGCCGGGTTTAAGTTCTTGTATCCATGGGGGGTTGTAGATGTTTTCCAGTATCTTGGAATGGTTGTTCGTCCTGCAATGAGAAGAAGCGAATAGGCCTTTCGGGTATGTTCCATTGGGATTGGTAAAATGGTGAAGAGTACATGGAATATTGTTCAGAGATATTTGGTTACAGATAGATATGATGGTTGACCAGTAGGTCTGTATTAGGGCACAGGAAACCAGATATGAGTATGGTGCCAATCTTGGTAGCATCTCAACAGGAGTCTGAAATTTAGGGGAGATTTTGTGTAATATTGAAGGACTCTGTACCATCTTGAAAGTATTTTTATAGTTTTTCTCCTGGGAATAGTTTTGCAAATTATATTTTATGGGTAAGTACAAAGCTTTGTGACCATTTGTTTGGTGTAAAAGTCGTTTGGAGTTTGTAGATCTTGGATATAGAATGTTTATTTTTTTTCTATTAATAACTGGGATCCTTACGAGCCTTAAGGCCCAAACACATGTGGGTTACCGGTCATTCATGGGCAGATGGGTGGTTGGCCCTCGGAGAAAAAATTCACATATATACGGGCCTTTAGAGCAATACGCTATTACCAATATACAGGAGATTCAATAAAAGTTCTTCAGGGTGATTTACCCAGAACCTCTATCACTCCCCGAAAAAGGATTTGCTCACAGCATGATTTTAACGCCGGCCATGAGCTGGCGATAAAACCTAGTGCTAAAAGTAGTGCAAATGTGAGCACCAGCTGTGCGGATCTCTTTTCTGTTTCCTGCTCAGCCAGCGCAAGGAGGGAGTTAAAGTCACGTAAACCGATAGCAAAGCCATTACGTGACTTTAACTCCAAAAAAAGAGTGCACGGCTCTCGGTAAGTGAGGCTGCTTATCAACCAATCAGATCTTAATTAAAATTTGATTTACATGATTGGTTGGGAATTATCACCATTTTTAATGATATGAACTTTTAGAATCTACCTGATTCTTGTAGCCTCCCTGTTTTTCATACAGTATAATCATCTGGCTGACTTGGCTGAGACTAATACAAGAGGTGGTTGGGGGGTTTCAGTTAGGAAGTGGGCACAGTTCGCTGTTTCTTACATCTTGTGCAGGGCTGTAAATACCAGGGAAGCTTTGACAGATACAGCCTCCTCCCTGAAAACCACTGTAGATAAACAGGAAAAGGGGCCCATTATAGTTTTTGGGGGACCAGTAATTCCCAGTTACACCACTGATACTGTGACATCTTTAACATATGTATTTTGCATAGTTTTTCTTGCGCCATCACAGAAAAGGGCGATGAGTTCCTGAATTTGCTGCAGGATAATTTTCTCTCACGGTGGTTGAAGTTCTACTAGAAAGGAGCTCTGTTGGATCTGGTAATATCTAACATTGTGGAGCGCATTATAGATATAAGGTAACTGGAGGCTTAGGGAATGGTGACCATGAAATAGTGTAGTTGGACTATGTTATCGAAAGGAAAAGTGCGCGGGTTAGCAAACACTTAATTTCGGGAAGGCAAAGTATCTCTTCAGAATGTCAACTGGGATAATGTATTATCAGGTAAATGTACTGAACAGAAGTGGACTGTGTTCAAGGGGATTTTAAGCCAGTTCTAAATTTATACCCTTCGGAAATAAATGTAAAAAAATAAATCCGCGCCAATGTGGCTGAATTCTGATGTAAAGAGGCAAATGGAAAGGAAGAAGAAAAAGGCATTTAAAACCTTTAAGGCCGAGGGACAGAAAGGGCCTTAGAGGATTAAAAAAAACTGTAACAAGGAGTGTAAGAAGCAATCAAACTAGCTAAAATTAATAATGAAGTTAGGATAGCTGAACAAAGCATCACTAAGCCTACATTTTTTTTATTAAGTATATTAATAGTAAGAAGATGAGGACAGAGAATGTGGAACCATTAATTAATGGGGATAAGTTAGTTATGGAGGATGGCAAATGTTTGAATATTTTTTGCCCTCAGTATACACATATAGAAGATCCAAGTACAGATATCATAGAGTACAGTAGCAATAATGGTATAAAAGATTCAAGTGCACTTGGTTAACCCAGAATATGGCACAGAAAGAACTAAATAAGGTTAATATTAATAAATCTCCTGGACCGGATAAAATACATCCTCAGGTACTTAGGGAGCTAAGTTCAGTTTTATCTAGGCCATTGTTTCTTATTTTTGCAGATTCCCTCATGTCCGGAGGGGTGCCTCTGGATTGGAAAAAGGCTGATGTTATTCCAATATTCAAAAAGGGTAGTCGTTCACAGCCGGGAAATTACAGGACTTTAAGTTTAACTTCAGTGGTGGTGAAGATATGGAAAGTTTAATAAGTGAACATGTTCTAGAGTATGTTTCAAGGACTGACATTATAAGTAGTAACCAGCATGGATTTAGGAGGAATAGATCTTGTCAAACAAACTTGCTTGGCTTTTATGAGGAAGTAAGTAGAAATTTAGACTCTGGCATAGCAGTAGATGTAGTTTACTTGGATTTTGCAAAGGTTTTAATACAGTCTCCCATAGGCGACTAATGTATTAGCTAAGGTCTGTTGGTCTGGGAGGGCAAATTTGTACATGGATAGAAAATTGGTTAATGAATAGGATGCATAGAGTAGTTGTTAATGGGGTTCATCTTATGGACTAAAGTGCTAAGTGGGGTGCCACAGGGTTCTGTGTTGGGGACGCTTCTATTTAATCTACTTATTAATGATTTGGAAGTGGGTATTATCAGCAAGGTTTCTGTGTTTGCTGACGCTACAAAACTTTGTTGACCATTAAAAACTTCAGAGGATGTGCAATCGTTGCAGGGGGATCTAGATAGATTGTCACATTAGGCAGCTAAGTGGCAGATGAGATTCAATGTTGATAAATGTAAGGTGATGCTTATACATATAATGGCTCTGTGTGTAAGTAAATCCCTGTTGGAAAGGGATCTTGGGAGTTGGTGGATAACAAACTTAAAGGAAGCAAGCAGTGCTAGGCGGCAAAAGCCAGAACCAACATGGTAAGTCTTGTATAAGAGGTATGGATTCAAGGGAGGAAAAGTTATTCTTCCTCTTTACAAAGCATTGGTAATGCCTCATTTGGAATATGTGTACAAAAAGGACATCTTTGAAATGGTAAGGTTTCAGAGAAGGGCAACTAAATGAATAAGGGGATTGGGGGAGTGAATATGAAGAGAGACTAGAAAAGTTACAATTATGAGATGGAGAAAAGTGGCTTGCGTGGGGATATGATTACTGTGTATAAATACATTAACTGGCCTACAATAAACTATCTAGAGCATTGTTCACAATAGAGCATGTCAGAGGACACTTGGCCATCCCTTGAAGAAAAAAGGTTTAGGCTTCAAGTACGGGAAAGGGTTTTTCACTGTGAGAACGGTAAATCTATGGAACCAGTGGACATTGTTATGGCAGGTTCATTGGTCAGTTTCAAAAAAAGCTGGATGAGTTTCTGCAAACAAGGAATGTTGCAAGTTACTTGATTCATAAAGAGAGTTGATCCAGGGAAATTTCCGATTGCCACTTGGAGTCAGGAAGGAATTTTTCTTTATAAATTTGGTGTTTTTTTTTCCCTTCCTCTGGATCAACAGTTAGGCAGGAAATGAGGATATTGCTAGATGGGTTGGACTGGATAGACATATGCCTTTATTCAACCTCAAATATATACTATACTATTTTATTATATAACATTAAAACATATACAAATACTGTACATCATACAAAATATGTTCAAAATTGCCCTGCTGATTACCTAAACAATTTATCTTATTTTTTTGGCCGAATTTGAAAGATAATTTAGTTGGTTTGCTCTGCTTTCTGGGCTAAGAAGTTTGCAGAAAGTCAACCGCTGAGGAGTTAATTTACCGTGTTTGTAGGGAAGCTTCCTTCACAGTAAATTAGCTTCACAGTGCGAATGCACCAGTTCTTTAGGCGCTAAAGTGCTGGTCCAAGAGCAGGGTCAAAACAAGTGAAATAATGTTACAAGGAAAAAAAATGGGAAACTACAGTATTAACAACTCCATCAATTCAATAAATCTGCCGGCCTTAAATCTTGTAATCATCAATGTACCTTTCCCATGAATCTGTTGGTGAGAGGGAGGGAAAAAACTTAATTATATGCACTTATACAATTGCTGAACCTATGAGGCAGAGCTGAACTGCACTGGGCCAATGGTATGGCAATAATGGTGCCCCCAGCATATTCAGGATGAATTGGCTGATATCTAAGAAGTTGAAACAATAAATCAGAGCATAAAAAGGACAGGAATCATTGAATTAACATGGGTGCGGTCATGATTTCATTTTACTCTCCTTTAAAATAATGGACAAGAAAATGCAAACAGCAGAAGATGAAGCAGCTTTGGGCACACACTCATAATATATTTAATGGGGGTTCAAGTTAATTTCACAAACCTTTGACTTTTGTCTCTTTAATTTATAGCATGTGCCAGTCTAACCACTCCCTGCCAAAGTCATTGCCATAAATGTTTTGAATTTAAATGTATTGGCTGGAATAACTACCTTTCGTGGTGTCTGAGCTTTCTCGCTGACTGCTTCCAGAATGGTGATCGCTCCTCTGACTTACTCCCAGCATCAGATGACCGACTGTTGTGAGACTTATCATGGAAGTTCTGGGAACTGTTTCCACTGTCAGTTCATCCCAGCCTCCTCCAGGTACACCAGAGCGGTGACTGCCTGCAGTAAATGAGTTCTTTTATTTAAAACACAAAATCATAAAGACTGCTATTTACTATGAATAAGTGATACGTTTAAAGCTATAAAAAAAAATTTTTTAGTAAAATGCCAATGCTATACTATATAACGAGCTCTTCAATATAATGTACTAATACCTGAATCAAACCCCTCTTTCCAACCCACACACTCTTTCCAACCCACACACACACACTTTTGGTTTTGATAAAAGCTAACTGTATGTAAATTTAACTAAAAAATTTTTTTTTATAGCTTTAAAAACGTATCACTTATCATAGTAAATAGCAGTCTTTATGATTTTGTGTTTTAAAATAAAAGAACTTCATTTACTGCAGGCAGTCACCGCTCTGGTGTACCTGGAGGAGGCTGGGATGAAACTGACAGTGGAAACAGTTCCCAGGAATCTTCCAATGATAAGTCTCACAACAGTCGGTCATCTGATGCTGGGAGTAAGTCAGAGAGCGATCACCATTCTGGAAGCAGTCAGCGAGAAAGCTCAGACACCAACGAAAGGTAGTTATTCCAGCCAATACATTTAAATTCAAAACATTTATGGCAATGACTTTGGCAGGGAGTGGTTAGACTGGCACATGCTATAAATTAAAGAGGACAAAATGCAAAGGTTTGTGAAATTAACTTGAACCACCATTAAATATATTATGAGTGTGTGCCCAAAGCTGCTTCATCTTCTGCTGTTTGCATTTTCTTGTCCATTATTTTAAAGGAGAGTAAAATGAAATCATGACCGCACCCATGTTAATTCAATGATTCCTGTCCTTTTTAGCTGCTGATTTATTGTTTCAACTTCTTAGATATCAGCCAATTCATCCTGAATATGCTGGGGGCACCATTTATGCCATACCATTGGCCCAGTGCAGTTCAGCTCTGCCTCATAGGTTCAGCATATTGTATAAGTGCATAATAATTAAGTTTTGTCCCTCCCTCTGCACCAACAGATTCATGGGAAAGGTACATTGATGATTACAAGATTTAAGGCCGGCAGAATTTATTGAATTGATGGAGTTGTTAATACTGTAGTTTCCCATTTTTGTTCCTTGTAACATTATTTCACTTGTTTTGACCCTGCTCTGTGGACCAGGCACTTTAGCGCCTAAAGAAAACTGGTGCATTGCAACTGTGAAGCTAATTTACTGTGAAGGAAGCTTCCCTACAAACACGGTAAATTAACTCCTCAGCGGTTGACTTTCTGCAAACTTCTTAGCCCAGAAAGCAGAGCCAAACCAACTAAATTATCTTTCAAATTCGGCCAAAAAAATAAGATAAATTGTTTAGGTAATCAGCAGGGCAATTTTGAACATATTTTGTATGTATGTACAGTATTTGTATATGTTTTAATGTTATATAATAAAATAGTATAGTATAGTATTTGAGGTTGAATAAAGGCATATGTCTATCCAGTCCAACCCATCTAGCAATATCCTCATTTCCTGCCTAACTGTTGATCCAGAGGAAGGGAAAAAAAAAACACCAAATTTATAAAGGGGAAAAAATTCCTTCCTGACTCCAAGTGGCAATCGGAAATTTCCCTGGATCAACTCTACTTTATGAATCAAGTAACTTGCAACATTCCTTGTTTGCAGAAACTCATCCAGCTTTTTTTGAAACTGACCAATGAACCTGCCATAACAATGTCCACTGGTTCCATAGATTTACCGTTCTCACAGTGAAAAACCCTTTCCCGTACTTGAAGCCTAAACCTTTTTTCTTCAAGGGATGGCTAAGTGTCCTCTGACATGCTCTATTGGTGAACAATGCCCTAGATAGTTTATTGTATGGCCAGTTAATGTATTTATACACAGTAATCATATCCCCACGCAAGCCACTTTTCTCCAGCGTCCATAATTGTAACTTTTCTAGTCTCTCTTCATATTCAAGCTCCCCCAATCCCCTTATTCATTTAGTTGCCCTTCTCTGAAACCTTTCCATTTCAAAGATGTCCTTTTTGTACACATATTCCAAATGAGGCATTACCAATGCTTTGTAAAGAGGAAGAATAACATTTTCCTCCCTTGAATCCATACCTCTCTTTATACAAGACATTACCATGTTGGTTCTGCTTTGCCGCCTAGCACTGCTTGCTTCCTTTAAGTTTGTTATCCACCAAAACTCCAAGATCCCTTTCCAACAGGGATTTACTTAACACAGAGCCATTATATAGTATAAGCATCACCTTACATTTATCAACATTGAATCTCATCTGCCACTTAGCTGCCTAATGTGACAATCTATCTAGATCCCCCTGCAACGATTGCACATCCTCTGAAGTTTTTAATGGTCAACAAAGTTTTGTAGCGTCACAAACACAGAAACCTTGCTGTTACCCACTTCCAAATCATTAATAAGTAGATTAAATAGAACGTCCCCACACAGAACCCTTGGCACCCCACTTAGCACTTTAGTTCCATAATGATGAAGCCCCATTAACAACTACTCTCGCATCCTATTCATTAACCAATTTTCCATCCATGTACAAATGTGACTCCCCAGACCAACAGACCTCAGCTTATACATTAGTCGCCTATGGGGGACTGTATTAAAAGCCTTTGCAAAATCCAAGTAAACTACATCTACTGCTATGCCAGAGTCTAAATTTCTACTTACTTCCTCATAAAAGCCAAGCAAGTTTGTTTGACAAGATCTATTCCTCCTAAATCCATGCTGGTTACTACTTATAATGTCAGTCCTTGAAACATACTCTAGAACATGTTCCCTTATTAAACTTTCCAGTATCTTCCCCACCACTGAAGTTAAACTTACAGGCCTGTAATTACCCGGCTGTGAACGACTACCCTTTTTGAATATTGGAATAACATCAGCCTTTTTCCAATCCAGAGGCACCCCTCCGGACATGAGGGAATCTGCAAAAATAAGAAACAATGGCCTAGATAAAACTGAACTTAGCTCCCTAAGTACCTGAGGATGTATTTTATCCGGTCCAGGAGATTTATTAATATTAACCTTATTTAGTTCTTTCTGTGCCATATTCTTGGTTAACCAAAGTGCACTTGAATCTTTTATACCATTATTGCTACTGTACTCTATGATATCTGTACTTGGATCTTCTATAGTGTATACTGAGGGCAAAAAAATATTCAATACATTTGCCATCCTCCATAACTAACTTATCCCCATTAATTAATGGTTCCACATTCTTTGTCCTCATCTTCTTACTATTAATATACTTTAAAAAAAATGTAGGCTTAGTGATGCTTTGTTCAGCTATCCTAACTTCATTATTAATTTTAGCTAGTTTGATTGCTTTCTTACACTCCTTGTTACAGTTTTTTTAATCCCTAAAGGCCCTTTCTGTTCCCTCGGCCTTAAAGGTTTTAAATGCCTTTTTCTTCCTTTCCATTTGCCTCTTTACATCAGAATTCAGCCACATTGGCGCGGATTTATTTTTTTTACATTTATTTCCGAAGGGTATAAATTTAGAACTGGCTTAAAATCCCCTTGAACACAGTCCACTTCTGTTCAGTACATTTACCTGATAATACATTATCCCAGTTGACATTCTGAAGAGATACTTTGCCTTCCCGAAATTAAGTGTTTGCTAACCCAGCGCACTTTTCCTTTCGATAACATAGTCCAAACTACACTATTTCATGGTCACCATTCCCTAAGCCTCCAGTTACCTTTATATCTATAATGCGCTCCACAATGTTAGATATTACCAGATCCAACAGAGCTCCTTTTCTAGTAGGAACTTCAACCACCTGTGAGAGAAAATTATCCTGCAGCAAATTCAGGAACTCATCGCCCTTTTCTGTGATGGCAGTTCCACTACACCAATCAATGTCAGGGTAAATAAAGATAGATAGATAGATAGATAGATAGCAGAGTTAGATAGATAGATAGATAGATAGAGAGCAGAGTTAGATAGAGAGCAGAGTTAGATAGAGAGCAGAGTTAGATAGAGAGCAGAGTTAGATAGAGAGCAGAGTTAGATAGCTAGCAGAGTTAGATAGCTAGCAGAGTTAGAGAGATAGATAGCAGAGTTAGAGAGATAGATAGCAGAGTTAGATAGATAGAGAGACACAGAGAGATAGACAAGAAGCAGATAGACATAGTTAAATAGATAAACGAGGCAGATATATAGATAGAGATAGATATACAGAGAGAGAGAGAGGGACAGATAGAGATAGATAGGGGCAGAGGTCCATTTAGAAGGTACAAGAAGGTCTTCCTGGCCAAAGGTGTGGGCAAGCGTCTGACTACAACTGAACACAACAGTAAGTTTAAAATGACCAAATTGCTACCAGTATATAATGAAATTGCCAGTTTACTGTGCCTTTGTGTCGTTAACTTGTGTCTCTGTCCAACTCTGATCTCTATCTCTCTCTGTCTGTCTGTTTCACTGTCTTTCTGTCTGTTTATCACTATCGGGCTGTGTGTCAATGTTTGTGGTTATCTATCTGTCTGTCTGTGTCTTTTTGGCCATCTCTATTAAGTACTTAGTGGGTGTGGCCTAATTGGGGCAGAGAAAGGGGCATGACCTAAAAAAATGTTGGCGTGCCCCTGATTTTCTTAGACCCTAGATACGCCCCTGGGTACACTATTAAGAAATACATTTTATAGAGCTGTCCTGAGACCAGGTTCACTACATTATCTACAACTTTTCACTATGTTGTTTCTATAAGTGTACCTTATCTTAGGAGAAGTTGCTATTAGCTAAAGGTTTTGTGAAAGCATTTCTGAGTTTCTACAGTATTTGATGTTGAATAAAGACATACGTCCATCCAGTCCAACCTACTCTGCAACACTCACATTTCCTGCCTAACTGTTGATCTAGAAGATGGTGGGGGGGAAAAACACAAGGGGAAGGGGAAAAAATTCCTTCCTGGCTCCAAGTGGCAATCAGAAATATCCCTGGATCAACTCTACTTTATGTATCAATACCAGTAACTTGCTACATTCCTTGTTTTCAGAAACTCATTCAGCTTTTTTTTTAACTATCCAATGAACCTACCATCATAATGAGTTGTCAGTGAATTTACAGCCGTTTTGTGTGCATAGACTTTAATTGACGTGTCACAAGCACTGAATACCGGTCTCTTGATTGCATTCAGCTGTAACGCAGACCTAATCAGTGCTGGTAGACTTGATTGTGTTTAGCTGTGTCAGAACTAATCAGCTTTGATTTCTCTTGATTGTATTCAAGCAAAATCATACACTCACATTAATAGAGCTTGTGCTTTCAAGTCAAGTTTATACTTATTTCTTTCTAGTTTATCTTTTGGATTAGTCTAAACAGGAAGCTCTGCTGCCCCTTAGATATCTGTGTTCTGTTTATACAGAGTGGAGATAACTCATTTGGGGGACTGTCTACAGGAAGCTCGACTTGTCCAGGAGGTAACCCAGGGACAAAGAACATTTCTGACACAAGAGGAGATTCAACAGTTTGTCAGAGGGTGGGTATGGTGTAACCAGGAATGTCCTGATATCTTCCATATTATCTGTGATGCTCTTCTGCAGTGCCTTTTTCCTTTGCTACTAGCAGCCTAGTAATCTGGTACTGCAGCGCATCCACAGAATAGCTCTCCCCATCGCCGTACAAATGATAGCAGCCATTAGAGATGATTTAGAGGGGTAATATAATCAGAGCATTAAATAATACATACAGTGTTCATGGCTCACAACTAGTGCAGTCTAAGAAAGCCATTAAGTTTAAATGTTCATGTGTTAAGCCTATACAGCCTTTTCTTTTTTTTTTAGGGGCAAGGAGTATATATAGTGTATATATATTATAGCGCATATATTAATCAAAGAAAGCACCACACGCAAAAAATAGTAATAAATAGCCTACTAAATAAACCCTAATATATCTAGGGGAGGTGCGTATGGGTTATCGTACATGCGCACTATAGTAAACCAGATCCAGGAAGTCAGTCACTTTTGCAGTGAACTAATCCTAACTTACCCTCTGATAATAATGCAACCATTCAAACACCATGTTTGTCAAAACTCTAATTCCTATGTTTGGCTTTTTACACTCCAGATGTTCTCGTTTGAACTGTGAAGTGGTATTTGAGCTGTTAAACTGCTCACTGTTGGATGAAAGCACCTGCACCAAGTTGGTATGTCTGGAATAAAGTAAAATTTGTGTAGCCCACATACGTCAGCATATTATCCCTGTATTAAAAGGCAATTCCACGCTTAAACTTAAAAACATATTTCAAAAATATGGAACTGAGGGTCGCACTCCAAAATAACGCTTCTTCAGGGCATGTAGCCCCCTAAACTTTGTGATGTGTGGTCTTTAATAAATTAAGCATTTTTTTGGTGTGACCCTCAGTTCCATATTTGTCGTATTTTGTAGTTCCTAAGGGAGGACTGTTTGGGGTGTCTGCACCCACTTGTTGGGACACTTTCACTTATTTGCTCCAGTGGACAACATATTTCACTTCTAGTCAAGACTAGCCAATAAAAAGCACAATTATGTCCACCTGCACCCTTTCTTTTCTATTGTGATATTAGGTACTTTGGGTATAGTAATCAGGAAACATAAAGCTGGGTACACATGGAGAGACTTTTTGTCCGGACCAAGTGCTCGCTACGAGCGAGCGCTCGGCCAGGACAAATGTCCATCGGTCACGGCAAATTCGTCTGCGGCCCCATAGGCAACCACGCGATCGATCGGAATTTACCAACACGTCTGATCGTTCATTGGCCAAACGAACGATCGATGTCGGTCGTGGCCGTCCACCCCACACCAGCCAATATTTTCAGCTGAATGACCAAAAGTGCCGGGAATCGGTCGGTCGGCCAAACATATTGGCTGGTGTGTACCCAGCCTTATTGACAGCCTATGTTGGCTGATGTCTTTGGTTTTATGAGAAGCCTTTCCTCTGGTCTGGCTGAGAAAGCCGCCTCCTCCCACACAAACTCTACAATCTCAGTCATGCACAGAGGAAGCAAAAGGGGGAAGAGCAGTCACAGGCAAGATTGACAGCAGGGAAGAGAAGGCAGCTCCTTCTGCTAGACTAGTGGAAAGACTTCACAATTAACTGGCATGTAAGATATCTTCCAACCTGGTAAATACAGCGGTTAATGTTGGGGGGCAGATCAGAGACGGGGGTTTTAAATTAAATTTTTAATATAATTGAAATATAAATATATCTGGCCTGGAAAATTCTTGGGTAATTAACTAAGTGAACAACTTTACTAAATCCTAGTATTGTGTTCTCCTGTCACGGTTCATGTTCGATCTGGACGAATGGGTGACTGATACCGGTCGCCGCCATCTGCAACTACACCATACACTTTTTCCGGCCAGCTGACCAATACTCTGTAATATCATTTGGTCTTCCCAAATTCAGCGTTAGGGTGAAATGTGCTCTGTACAGGTATTTTGTTAAAACCATCTGCCATAATGAAATATTTCCTTTATATTTACTCTCTATACAGCGTTGCTTATCTGCCATATCATCCCTTATGACCTCTGACCTCTTATCACATGATCACATGCTTGGAGTCATAAGAAGTAATTTGCAGAAACTGAGTGAAGGGTCTCCAGGCCCAGTTACAGCAAAGGCTACAAAGGTGAGAACAAACTGTACCGAACTGCAGCTCTTTTGTATTGGCTGATGAGTCTGGCTCCTCCTCCTGTTTCTATGAAAAAGAATCAGATGTAGTTAATTAAAAACCCCATTAGTCTGTCTGAGGGTCTGGCTGCCAGGGCCTGGGCTTCTCTACAGCTGCAAAGGAAAAGTAATCATGTGGCCAATCATCAAAATAAGCAGATCGATTCTTTGTGGCTGTCACTGCAATGGTATAATGGGTCTGACTAAACTAAATGTAGGTTATAAATTGCATGGATTTCCATTTTAGCTTAGATGATCTACATCAACGTGGTTTCATGTTCCTGATAATCATCCTTCAGGGCTATTAGTCATAAATCACACATGGACCAATCATCAGTCAATACAATTAAAGACATAGCCACCATTAACTTATTTTGCTCATTAACGTTTAGTAGTGATGTGGTCCTCTCTGTGGGAAATAAGTATTTATCACTACAGGAGTTCTATAGTTAGTTTCAATTCCTTGCCTTTGCAAAGGGAGATACAAAGCATCTCCTTACTATTCTGGATAAAACACAGAGCATGTCTATACCACTGGGAGAGGGAAAGAAGGGATGTAAGGTAGTAAAGATCTTACTTTTTAACACAGGCATATCCTTAGTTAATAATTGCTTTGAAAAGCGAGGGATAAATTATTTCATTCTGTGATTTCTAGGCTATAAATTAAGACTAAAATATTAGACCATATTTCTCCATTATTCGTCTACATCCATGTGACTAATAGCTGATTTCTTATTCGTAGATTCTACGCCAGTTTCAAGCACTTACCAAGAAATCTCCTGATAGAGGAGCCTTGAATCCTGCAGATTCATCTCCACCCACAGTGCACTGTAATTTGGACGTATTAAGTGATGTTGTTCCTCATTCTGTTGGAGGGGGGTTATTAACACCCTTAAATGTCCCCTCTTCACCTAATTCAGAGTCCAGTGCCCAGAACCCTTCAACTTTACACACAGATGGGGCTGTAAGCAATAATATTCAAAACACAGAGAGAAATACAGATGAAGAATCTAAGGGCCCCAAATCAGAAGAGACAAGTAAACAGAATGAAACATACAAACCTCTTTCCCTTTTTGAAGGTATGGAATTAGTAATGCCGCTAAGATGTAGCCACAAAGGAGACCAATTAACACACAGAGCAATAAGACTTTCTGGTGTATTATCAGTGGAAGAACCATCTAAGCCTGCAGTGCCCTCTGTCTTCAGCTTTCTGAATACTTAAAGGAGAAGTTTGACACAAATGCACATGCTTTCAAAAAAAGGGAGTATTTACTCTTTCAGTTACCAAAATCTACTTATCCAGCGATTGTTTTGTGCATAGATAAATGCTTCCAAGGTACTGACTACCTATTTGCAGGGCCCCTAATAGTGTCCGTTATGGTCTCAGTCCCAGGGTTGATTCAGTTGCTCAGTAGAAAACTGACCAGAAACTTGACCCATCCAACAGCCAATCAGTTGAAATTACTGTTAGGAACTGTTCAAGGAATGGAGCATTCTGGGAAGAAGGGACATTTTTAGTAACGACTACAGCAGAATATACAATGTAGAAAACCTAGGTATATGTATTAAAGATAATTCAAATAATAAATTCCACTCTGTATCTTGGATTCTGAATACTTTTGTGAATAGGCTTACAGAAAGAAGTTCTATACGATGTCCTGGAACACCAGAAGAATACTTTGTTGTTACATGTAATGTACCCTTAATCAGAAAATTCTGTATTTATAGATAACATTTAGAATTGTTTAATTTAATTTTACAGAGCTTTTGGGTGCAAGTATGTGACCACATGACATGCCATATCTCAAAGCCTTAGTTATGTATATTAAACATGTATAGTATATATACATATACAATATAAGCCCACTCGTCAAATCAAATATTGTATATAGGTAAACCACCCCTCTAACCCAAAACTGCAATAGTTAGAAAGCTGACACATATAACTAACCTGAAATGCTGCACAATATCCTGTTACCCTCTTTATGCTTCCTGGTTCTTCTAGTAATCAGCTGTCACTTATGGATATAACAATAAACATCACAGCCAGACTGAATTCTATTCCCTTAGCTACCCCCTTAGAGCATGTGCCAGCTCATAACATGCTCAGAAGCTTGGAGATGAGGCCGAAACCTTTTGAAAGGCATAGAGAAGGGGAGAGAAACATTTTGCTTCATAATAGGTTAGTCCTACATCTGTCGGCTTTCTAATTATTGCAGCTTTGAGGGTAATTTACCTATATGCAGTTTTACATTAAAGAGTAATGGGGTGAAATTGCCCTTTAAGTTATTAAATAAATGTATCCAACAATATGGATAGAAAGATATGTCACCCACCATATACTATTTAGAAAGACATGATCTGGAATATTTGTGAATCTTGGTATTTATAAAGTATTCCCGTTGCCTTAATAAAAGTTATATTAAAATGACATAGATTGTCACAAAAATAATAATTCAGTATTTCAGTAACATTAAAGGGTATCTCCACTCACGTTTTGCTCCTTTCTCCCTGTTGGTTTAATTAAAGAACCAAATGTAAAACATGGCTCCTTAACCTCCCGTTCGTCAATTAAACTGCAAAAAGTGGAAGTGAGATACCCTCTAAAGGGGTCACATGTCCATATTGTTCATTAACAATAGTAAATAGTGGGTTTGAGATCTGGATTAAAAAATGATTGCTGTACATGGTTTATACCAGGGATTTCCAACTTGCAGCCCTCCTTTCTCTGCAGTTTGCAGACTGGGAATGCTGGGAGTTGTAGTGTGCAAATATCTGGAGAGCCAAAGGATGGACATCTCAGGTTTATACTCTTGTAGCATTGAATTCTCTGTGTTACACTGTGTCCCCTTTTGCGCTTTGGATGTTAAGGGTGGGCTACAGTAGAGAACTCATATTACTGTTAGTGATCCACACCATATTGATTTAAAGGGCATGGCTACACTTACAACAAAAACTGGGGACTTGTTAGTTATCTGCCAGGAACTGCATCCCAGTTTATTGTAACCAGATATTTCTGGCAAAGATTTTGCCTGCGGTACTGTCCACTCTAGTGTGGCCTCACCCTAAACCTGACCATTATTCATTTATATTAACCATCTAGTGTGGCCTCACCCTAAACCGGACCATGATCCATTTATATTAACCATCTAGTGTGGCCTCACCCTAAACCTGACCATTATCCATTTATATTAACCATCTAGTGTGGCCTCACCCTAAACCAGACCATGATCCATTTATATTAACAATCTAGTGTGGCCTCACCCTAAACCTGACCATTATCCATTTATAATCAACCATCTAGTGTGGCCACACCCAAAACCTGACCATTAACCTTTTATATTAACCATCTAGTGTGGCCTTACCCTAAACCGGTCCATGATCCATTTATATTACCGTAACCCTCTAGTGTGGCCTCACCCTAAACCGGACCATGATCCGTTTATATTAACCATCTAGTGTGGCCTCACCCTAAACCTGACCACGATCCATTTATATTAACCATCTAGTGTGGCCTCACCCTTAACCTGACCATGATCCATTTATATTAACCCTCTAGTGTGGCCTCACCCTAAACCGGACCATGATCCATTTATATTAACCATCTAGTGTGGCCTCACCCTAAACCTGACCATGATCCATTTATATTAACCCTCTAGTGTGGCCTCACCCTAAACCGGACCATGATCCATTTATATTAACCATCTAATGTGGCCTCACCCTAAACCTGACCATTATCTGTTTATATTAACCATCTAGTGTGGCCTCACCCTAAACCGGACCATGATCCATTTATATTAACCATCTAGTGTGGCCTCACTCTAAACCTGACCATTATTCGTTTATATTAACCATCTAGTGTGGCCTCACCCTAAACTTGACCATTATCCATTTATATTAACCATCTAGTGTGGCCTCACCCTAAACCTGACCATTATTCGTTTATATTAACCATCTAGTGTGGCCTCACCCTAAACCGGACCATGATCCATTTATATTAACCATCTAGTGTGGCCTCACCCTAACCTGACCATTATTCATTATATTATCACCATCTGTGTGGCCTCACCCTAACCTGACCATACCTTTATTTAACCATCTATGTGGCCTCACCCTAAACCTGACCATTATCCATTTATTTAACCATCTAGTGTGGCCTCACCCTAAACCGGACCATATACATTTTATATAACCATCTAGTGTGGCCTCCCCTAACCGACCATTATCCTTTTATATTAACCATCTAGTGTGGCCTCACCTAACCTGACCATTATCATTTATATTAACCATCTAGTGTGGCCCTCACCCAAACCGACCATATCCATTTATATTAACCATCTAGTGTGGCCTCACCCTAAACCTGACCATTATCCATTTATATTAACCTCTAGTGTGGCCTCACCCTAAACCGACCATTATCCATTTATATAACCATCTATGTGTGGCCTCACCCTAACCTGACCATTATCCATTTATATTAACCATCTAGTGTGCCTCACCCTAAACCGGACCATTATCCGTTTATATTAACATTAGTGTGGCCTCACCCTAACCGGACCATTATCATTTATATTAACCATCTAGTGTGGCCTCACCCTAAACCGGACCATTATCCGTTTATATTAACCATCTAGTGTGGCCTCACCCTAAACCTGACCATTATCCATTTATATTAACCATCTAGTGTGGCCTCACCCTAAACCGGACCATTATCCGTTTATATTAACCATCTAGTGTGGCCTCACCCTAAACCGGACCATTATCCGTTTATATTAACCATCTAGTGTGGCCTCACCCTAAACCTGACCATTATCCATTTATATTAACCATCTAGTGTGGCCTCACCCTAACCTGCCATTATCCTTATATTAACCACTAGTGTGGCCTCACCCCTAAACCGGACCATGATCCGTTTATATTAACCATCTAGTGTGGCCTCACCCTAAACCTGACCATTATCCATTTATATTACACCATCTATGTGGCCTCACCCTAAACCGGACCATGATCCATTTATATAACCATCTAGTGTGCCCTCACCCTAAACCTGGACCATGATCCATTTTATTAACCATCTAGTGCCTCACCCTAAACCTGACCATTATCCATTTATATTAACCATCTGTGTGGCCCCCCTAACCGGACCATTACCATTTATATTCCTCTAGTGTGGCCTCACCCTAAACCGGACCATATCCATTTATATTAACCATCTAGTGGCCTCACCCTAAACCTGACCATTATCCTTATATTAACCATCTATGTGGCCTCACCCTAACCTGACCACGATCCGTTTATTTAACCATCTATGTGTGCCTCACCCTAAACCTGACCATTATCCTTTATTTAACCATCTATGTGGGCCTCACCCTAAACCGACCATGATCCATTTATAATTACCATCTAGTGTGCCTCACCCTAAACCTGACCATTATCCATTTATATTAACCATCTAGTGTGGCCTCACCCTAAACCTGGACCATATCCATTTTTATATTACCATCTAGTGTGGCCTCACCCTAAACCTGACCATATCCATTTATATTAACCATCTAGTGTGCCTCACCCTAAACCTGACCATTATCCATTTATATTAACATCTAGTGTGGCCTCACCCTAAACCTGACCCATTATCCATTTAATTTAACCTCTATTTTGGGCCTCACCCTAAACCTGACCATTATCCATTTATATTAACCATCTAGTGTGGCCTCACCCTAAACCGGACCATGATCCATTTATATTACCCTCTAGTGTGGCCTCACCCTAAACCTGACATTATCCATTATATTAACCCTCTAGTGTGGCCTCACCCTAAACCTGACCATTATCCATTTATTTAACCATCTAGTGTGGCCTCACCCTAACCGACCATAATCCGTTTTATATTAACCAATCTAGTGTGGCCTCACCCTAAACCTGACCAATTCCTTTATATTAACCATCTAGTGTGCCTCACCCTAAACCTGACCATTATCCGTTTATATTAACCCTCTAGTGTGGCCTCACCCTAAACCGACCATGATCCATTTTATATTAACCATCTAGTGTGGCCTCACCCTAAACTGACCATTATCCATTTATATTAACCATCTAGTGGGCCTCACCCTAAACCTGACCACGATCCGTTATATTAACCATCTAGTGTGGCCTCACCCTAAACCGGCCATGATCCCATTTATTTAACCATCTAGTGTGGCCTCACCCTAAACCTGACCATTATCCATTTATATTAACCATCTAGTGTGGCCTCACCCTAAACCTGACCATTATCCTTTATATTAACCATCTATGTGGCCTCACCCTAAACCGGTCCATGATCCATTTATATTACCGTAACCCTCTAGTGTGGCCTCACCCTAAACCTGACCATTATCCGTTTATATTAACCATCTAGTGTGGCCTCACCCTAAACCTGACCATTATCCGTTTATATTAACCCTCTAGTGTGGCCTCACCCTAAACCTGACCACGATCCGTTTATATTAACCATCTAGTGTAGCCTCACCCTAAACCTACCACGATCCGTTTATATAACCATCTAGTGTGCCTCACCCTAAACACCATATCCATTTATATTAACCATCTAGTGTGGCCTCCCCTAAACCTGACCATTATCCATTTATATTCCATCTAGTGTGGCCTCACCCTAAACCGACCATAATTCCGTTTATATTACCCATCTAGTGTGGCCTCACCCTAAACCGGACCATCCCATTTATATTAACCATCTAGTGTGGCCTCACCCTAAACCTGACCATTATCCCTTTTATATTAACCATCTAGTGTGGCCTCACCCTAAACCTGACCATTATCCATTTATATTAACCATCTAGTGTAGCCTCACCCTAAACCTGACCATTATACATTTATATTAACCATCTAGTGTAGCCTCACCCTAAACCTGACCATTTTCCGTTTATATTAACCATCTAGTGTGGCCTCACCCTAAACCTGACCATTATCCATTTATATTAACCATCTAGTGTGGCCTCACCCTAAACCTGACCATATCCGTTTATATTACCATCTAGTGTGCCTCACCCTAAAACCGGACCATTATATCCATTTATTTAAACCATCTAGTGTGGCCTCACCCTAAACCTGACCTTATCCGTTTATTATAAACCACTAGTGTGCCTCACCCTAACCAACCTGCCATTATCCATTTATATTAACCATCTATGTGGCCTCACCCTAAACCGGTCCAGACATTTTTATATTACCGTAACCATCTAGTGTGGCCTCACCTAAACCTGACCATTATCCGTTTATATTAACCATCTAGTGTGCCTCACCCTAAACCTACGACCATTATCCGTTTATATTAACCATCTAGTGTGGCCTCACCCTAAACCTGACCATTATCCGTTTATATTAACCATCTAGTGTGGCCTCACCCTAAACCTGACCATTATCCGTTTATATTAACCCTCTAGTGTGGCCTCACCCTACCTGACCATTATCCGTTTATATTAACCATCTAGTGTGGCCTCACCCTAAACCTGACCATTATCCGTTTATATTAACCATCAGTGTGGCCTCACCCTAAACCTGCCATTATCCGTTTATATTAACCCCTATGTGTGCCTCCCTAACCGACCTATTATCCGTTTATTAACCATCTAGTGTGGCCTCACCCTAAACCGGACCATTATCCGTTTATATTAACCATCTAGTGTGGCCTCACCCTAAACCGGACCATGATCCATTAATATTAACCATCTAGTGTGGCCTCACCCTAAACCGGACCATGATCCATTTATATTAACCATCTAGTGTGGCCTCACCCTAACCAGACCATGATCCATTTATATTAACAATCTAGTGTGGCCTCACCCTAAACCTGACCATTATCCATTTATATTAACCATCTAGTGTGGCCTCACCCAAAACCTGACCATTATCCATTTATATTAACCATCTAGTGTGGCCTCACCCTAAACCAGACCATGATCCATTTATATTAACCATCTAGTGTGGCTCACCCTAAACCTGACCATTATCCGTTTTAATAAACCATCTAGTGTGGCCACCCCAACCTGACCATTAACCTTTTATATTAACCATCTAGTGTGGCCTCACCCTAAACCGGATCCATGATCCATTTATATACCACGTAACCTCTCTAGTGTGCCCTCACCCTAAACCGGACCATGATCCGTTTATATTAACCATCTAGTGTGGCCTCACCCTAAACCTACACGATCCATTTATATTAACCATCTAGTGTGGCCTCACCCTTAACCTGACCATGATCCATTTATATTAACCCTCTAGTGTGGCCTCACCCTAACCGGACCATGATCCATTATATTAACCATCTAGTGTGGCCTCACCCTAAACCTGACCATGATCCATTTATATTAACCCTCTAGTGTGGCCTCACCCTAAACACGGACCATGATCCATTTATATTAACCATCTAGTGTGGCCTCACCCTAAACCTGACTATTATCTTTTATATTAACCATCTAGTGTGGCCTCACCCTAAACCGGACCATGATCCATTTATATTACCATCTAGTGTGGCCTCACTCTAAACCTGACCATTATTCGTTTATATAACCATCTAGTGTGGCCTCACCCTAAACCGCCATGACATTTTATTAACCATATAGTATGGCCTCAGCCTAAACCTGATTATTATCCATTTATCTTAACCATCTAGTGTGGCCTCACCCTAAACCGGACCATGATCCATTTATCTTAACCAACTGATTATGCATGTGAAATATAATGCAGAATAATATCAATATGTTTTTTTTTAATGATTTGTGAATTCAATGGTTTTTTTTATTGTGCATAACTTAATAAATTAAATAACTTAATTAAATTATTTAAAATAACTTCATAATCCTCACTGAAAATAAGTTGTAACCTTTAAATGAATTTACTGAAGAAAGGATTTGTATTCCTAAAATAGTATACAAAACAATCAGCTAGGATTCATGCATTTAACAAAATTCCAGTCATCAGTAGTGTGGATTAAAGGGTATATATAGGGGAAAAATGCTTTTTAAATGTATGTTTGCCAGGGAAGTAGGAGACCTGAGCCAATCACTGATGCTGCTGCCAGTCCGAGTAGGGGGTTGGCATGCCCTTTAAAATATTTGTATTTACGTAGAATGAATTTACATGCCCTCTTTTATCAAGATCCAAAATATTGAGTTTTAAAACTCACAGCACACAGAGTTATATGTATTTCTATATTTTATTAGGACATCACATGGGGAAAATTAACAATTTGAAGGGTTTTAGAAATGTAATAAAAGTATGAAATCTCCACGTGGGAGAAATGGAAGAAATTTCAAAATGGGGTATGGGGGATACAGAGTGTATGTTCAACACTTTATTATGGTGGATTCCTTAGACAAGGCCCCAAATTCAAGTGTGTGTGTGTGAGTGAGTGTGTGTGTGTAGTGGGCGGGCTGGACTGGATCTGGCGAGTGTATCTTTAGTATATCTTGTTACATTTAATAAGGAGGAGGTAGATTAAAGGGTTTAGTTTTTCTTTTAATGTAGGGCACTTCAGGGGGCTACAACACATATTTCATGAATAATAGCACAGAGACTTCTGAATAAAACAATGAATAACTTTCCCTTTCCAAAACTTAGGTTTGGCTATATATATATGACTATACATTTTTGTTCTGAGGGTAGAGGTACCCAGAATGAGGGCTGCACTCAAAAATGATAGCCTTGCACAGAGATGAACTTCCATTGTGTGGATGCTAGCAAATAGGGCAGTATGGAGAGAGATAGTGGCAAGATAGTGAGCCCAATATTATGAATACAGCCTATGGCCCCAAGTAGTCTACATCTGAACAGTGTGGGCACTTCTTTATTGGCTTTGCTCACTTCCGAGGTATATGGATATGCTCATGGTTCTACTTCTACAGTCAACGAACACAAACGCTCTCCAATTAGTTTTTACTGTCCTCCTGTAGCATGAGAAGTGGGAGCTAAGGGTTGGGAAACAAAACGTTTGAGCTAGGGAGTTATTTGCCTGATGTAGTAAAATGTTTTTCTTCTTTATGTAGAAAGCCAAGTGATACCTTTGGCAGATTATTAAGTGCAAATGTTTGCTTTTAACTGGTTTACAGCAGGTCAGATTCTGCACCTCTTATTGATTAAGGCCAATGTGTTTTAACCTGTAAATCTTATTTACAGCATTCTCTATATAAGTTAAGGACACACATACCCCTCTCATATGCATTTTCCTTATACCTGCCTTTACCAAAGATGTGTGTAAAGTAACTTACAGACTGGAATCCCTCACAAGCTCTCTCCTCACCTTTTCTGCAGAGTAGGCAGCTTCCAGGTAAGGCCACCTGTGAAAGCTGCTATGCTGATATCATTGCTAATCCCTGACAGCTGTTCCTGAAGCTGCCTTATCTGCTGCTGCCCAAGCTCTAAACCATCACGCACAGTGAGGGAGGGTCCTGCCCTCGATGGCTTTGAAGAAAGGTATTTTGCGGTGAGTACAAAATTCCTTTTTCTCCTTCATCCATATCAGAGGACACCCCAATGATCAGAAAGGAGGACAACATAATCTACACCTGGAGAACAGAACATCCAAGAGCTGCTTCTTAAGAGATAAAGAAGAAAAAAGCCCAGAGGATCTAAGGCTCAATTTAAAAACAATATTTTTTTCTTACAGTTTAAAATGTATATCAAAAAGCATCAAAAATAGTATAACACATAAGTGTACAAAATATATAGCTGTGCAGATACAGATCAACTGGAGAAGGTAGTATTACCACCCCATCAATACTTAGTAGTACAGGAACCCCCACATATTCACCCTCCAAACTATACTTATCGTCAGTCAGTAAAGTTAAATTCCGTCCGTGCACGGACAGTAAGATCTGTCTGATTGTCGGATCAATTAAACACAGAGCAGGATTATCCACAAGGCACCTGCCTAGGGCCCTGCAATCTTTTGGGGGCCTAGCTTCAGAAGCAGTAACAATACTACAGTCTATACAATATATGTAGCAAAAAAAGGGGCCCTTAAATGATGGCCCTGCCTAGGGCCCCATATGATCTTGATCCATCTCTGATTAAACATGCGGGCGATCAGTAAGATACAGGGGGGGGGTAGAGCACCTCAAATGCGTTTCGCTCGCTATGGCTTTATCAATGGTGCTAAAGCAAACTCGCTTGTGGTCCATATTTGAACAACCATTAGCTAATTGGCTGTTCCACAAGATTAACCAATCACAGGACCGATACTCAGTCACATCCCTGAGTCAGCCAATGGTGTTTAGTCACAAAGTACCCCAAACAATAGGTTAGATGCTTCTCAAGTTTGTGCAATCATGTTGGGGACTTGTTGCTTGGATCGTTGTCCTAATGGCTACAATGTCTCTATTGGAACACTATTGCTTTTGGTCCTTAGATCGTTTTCTATCTGCATGATAATGCACGCTAGCTCATGTGAAGAGCACTGTCCGATACAAATATGGAATGGACTTGTGGCAGTATAATGATACTAAATTACTTCTATTCGAGATTTGAACTTTGGAGTTACGCTCCTCCTGATCTAAAAATTCTGTTCTTATACTTCATATCGTTAAATTATTAAGCAATGTGTAACTATTTTTGAGGTTATATATAACTCACAAATTGTTGAACTTCACTCCTCCAAACGGTTATCTGCCGCCGACTGTACTGCTCCCGGTCCACACCAACTATATACCATCAAACAGTGCAGCAGACCACTCCAAATTGTGTCAGTTGAAAACAGTTTGTAACTTTATTTACCCAACTGTGGTTCATCTCCGGCAACGTTTCGGGGGACCTCCACCCTTTATCAAGCCTGGAGAGACTGTGATCAAAACATCTTTTATACAATGTATCCTCCATCTTGTGGGCAGGATCATACAATTAACAATCAATTAGTGTTCTAACAGTGTCCATCTTAACTCTTAAATCACTTCAAAACAAACACATTGGAAAACATTATTATATCATATAAAGTGCATATTACAATGTATATCTTATAAAGTGCATATTACAATATATATTAATAAAGTGTATATTATCAAGTGTATATTTGTATTCATTACACAAATTTATACCCAGAAATATATAAGTGCTAATGGTGTATATAAAGTGCTAAAATTCCCTTAATTAAAAACAATAAAACAATGCTTGATAAGTTGTCCAGTTCTTTTTAATGTTTCCTTCAATGTTTGTTATTATAAAAAGCCTTGATCAATAAGGACTTTTTCCCAATCAACAACTCATTATTTATTTCATCCCCTTCACAGACCCGCTTGATCTCGATTACCTTATGTTTAAAAAACAAAAAATAACATCAGTCAAAATCTCTATTATTGATCACTTATAAACTCACAGAATGCTTATGCATCAAATAACCCAGGAGTATAATCCCTATTCATTGCTCTGGGTTGTAAAGTGTCTAGTATTTGTATCCACTGCATTTCCAGTTCCTTTAATTTTCCAATTCTATTACCCCCTCTTCTCAGGGGGGGAATCCCATCTATGGCCTGGAATTTAAGTTGACTAACTGTATGTCCTTTATCACAAAAATGGTGGTGAACAGGTAGATGTATTAATTTCCTTCTAATGGAGGATTTATGTTGGGTAATACAATCTTTGAGTGGTCTCCCCAACATATAGGAAACCACACGGACATTTCAATATATATATCACAAAAGTAGAATTACATGTATAATAATTTTGGATATCATATTTCCTTCCATTGTGTGGATGTGTAAACTGAGTTCCCTTAATAATGGCATTGCAGTGGATACAGCCTAGACAGGCAAAAGTCCCCCTTTGTGTTATCTTCCTAGTAACTTCAATCCCTTTAATGAGACCCCACCATTTTTGTTAGAACACTAATTGATTGTTAATTGTATGATCCTGCCAACAAGATGGAGGATACATTGTATAAAAGATGTTTTTGATCACAGTCTCTCCAGGCTTGATAAAGGGTGGAGGTCCACCCGAAACGTTGCTGGAAATGAACCACAGTTGGGTGAATAAAGTTACAAATTGTTTTCAACCTACACAATTTGGAGTCTGCTGCACTGTTTGATGGTATTATTTTTGAGGTTGCTACTATGTATTTAAGTGGAGACAACTTTGTAACATATTTGAGTAACAAATATATAGAGGTGGGGGGGTTCGACACCAACTGTCTGCCATGTACAATGCTGTTTTAACACCTTACTCTGGGCGTTCCTATAACACCTCTTAGCCACTTTCCAATCACGCCCTTAACACCTGGCTGTGATATGCTGATTGGGATTTTCCAGGGTACATAATTGCCACAGATTCTTGTACAAGTCATTCTGAATTGAGAAAGCCAGTCGGATGACTAGCGAAACGTCTTCAAGAACTACATTTCAAGTCCAGTTGATCTAATTGAATACAACAGATAAATAGTAACATAGTCTTTCCAGGGTTTATATTTGTATATAAATGTCATTCATATCACCAATAGTAACATAATCTTTCTAGGATTTATATTTGGATATAAATGTCATTCATATCACCAATAGTAACATAATCTTTCCAGGATTTATATTTGGATATAAATGTCATTCATATCACCAATAGCAACATAATCTTTCCAGGATTTATATTTGGATATAAATGTCATTCATATCACCAATAGTAACATAGTCTTTCCAGGGTTTATATTTGTATATAAATGTCATTCATATCACCAATAGTAACATAATCTTTCCAGGATTTATATTTGGATATAAATGTGGTTCATATCCCCAATAGTAAGAGATTCAATAAAAGTTCTTATCGTTTAAAATGGTGCTAATTTTGCCCCAACCAATCAGATGTTAGCTTTCAGATGTTAAATAAGATCTGATTGGTTGGGGCAAAATTAGCACCATTTTAAATGATAAGAACTTTTATTGAATCTCCCTGATAGTCTTTCCAGGGTTTATATTTGTATATAAATGTCATTCATATCACCCATAGTAACACAGTCTTTCCAGGGTTTATATTTGAAACCTTCCAGGAGCAAATTGGGATGTCTTACAGACCTTAAGGGCACGGCCACACATTGCGCCGCACATGCAATCTCACACGCAATTGCATATGTGTTTCCCGTGTGTTTGCGCATGCGATTTCTCCTTTTGAAATACAAAATTGCATGCGTTGCTGTGATAGCAATGTTAGTAAAAATCGCGTGCGCAAGCGCAATAAAATTTCGCTAGTGTGGCTTAGCCCTAAGGGAAATGTCTGGTTCCCTCTGTTATAGAAGCTGTTGTTCTGTGTGTGCAGCTTTCTGAGTTGTGTAGCCGTACATTAGGCTGTTGTTGTGTCACTGAAGTGGACTCTGTGTCTGTGTTGTTGAAGTCGGGCAGCACACAGATCCCAGGCCCTTCATCTGAGTTACCGAATTGGGGAATCACACTCTGCAAGTGACCTGCAGGATTTTTATTGGTCAAACTGGACTTCATGGGCGTCGGCCCTTTCAGAGGGCGTCACCGTTATGTGGATGTATTCAGGGGTGTGGCTGTGAGGTGAGCACATACATACATATATATATATACATATAAGATTTCTGCTTTATATAGTACATTACATTGTACATTTATTATATTATTACTAGCCGGTTAAGACCATTAACATAACGGGCGCTAGATCTCTCTCTCTCTCTCTTCTCCTTTCGTCTGGGTCATGGAACTTGTCCTCTCACCGGTTTGGTTTCCGGGTTTATGTTCGCGCATAGCCGAAAGACTCCTCCTCGCCCATGCGCACTAACAAAAAGCCACACACGGATTCACGGACGCACATTAGGGCTTTTATTATATAGAATATTGTACATATATTATATTATTACATTGTACATATATTATACATATATTATATTATTACATTGTACATATATTATATTATACATATATTATTACATTTTACATATATTATATTATTATATTATACATATAGTATTACATTGCACATATATTATATTATTACATTGTACATATATTATATTATTATATTGTACATATATTATATTATACATATATTATATTATTACATTGTGCATATATTATATTATTACATTGTACATATATTATATTATTATATTATACATATATTATATTATTACATTGTACATATATTATTATATTATACATATATTATGTTATTACATTTTACATATATTATGTCATTACATTGTACATATATTATTACAGTGTACATATATAATATTATTATATTGTACATATATTATATTATATTGATTCACGTGTATTAAATAAAGATTATACTCACAAGATCCCCAGGAGTGCTCCGTTCTCTCAGTTATAACGTTATATTATATTATACATATATTATTACATTGTACATATATTATATTATTACATTGTACATATATATGATTATTATAGTTATACATATATATATAGTACAGTGTACATAATATTACTTCTATTTAACCTAGATATATTTATGACATTGGACATAATTATTGATTACATTGTACATATTATGATGATATTAAAGTGTAATATGTATAGGTATTACATTGTACATATAGTATCTTATTCTATTTATATTATCGTATTGACACTTGTACTATTTCTGTATCACATTGTCATATTAGATATATTGAAGGTAATTATATACCATATTATATGATGCATACATATTGATATTTATATAATATACTATGTATTACATTGTACATATATTATTATTACATTGTACATAGCATATATCTATAATTATTTATTATACATTGTACATATTTATTAGTATATTCATATATGATTACATGTTACATATATTATATTATTACATGTACATATATATATTATTACATTGTAATATATATTATTATATATATTATTATTAAATTGTACATATATATTATTATTATATTGTAATTCATATTATATTGTACATTATAATTTACTTGTACATATTATATTAATTACCATATATATCATTATGATATACATTGTACTATATCTTAATTATTACATGACATATATTAGTCATGTAACCTATTATGATTATATTGTACATAGATTATATTAGTACATATCTGATTATTATTTATACATTAGATATATGTAGTATTATTACATTGACATATATTATTATATGTATATACTATTTTACTATATTACATGTACATATATTATATATATTATACATATATTATATTATACATGACATATAATTATTATTACATTGTATATATTATTATATTGTACAATATGTACATAATATATTATTACATTGTCACATATAATATTATACAATGTACATATATTATATATCATATTATACATATATTATTATTACATGTACATATTTATTTATGACATATATTATTATGTACGTATATTATATAATAAATGTATTATTACATTGTACATATATTATATTATACATATATTATATTATTACATTGTGCATATATTATATTATTACATTGTACAAATATTATTACATTGTACATATATTAATACATTGTACATATATTATATTATTACATTGTACACATATTATATTACATTGTACATGTATTATATTATAACATTGTATTATTACATCGTACATATATTATATTACATTGTACATATATTATATTATTATATTGTACGTTTGATTCCCATTTGCTTTTGTTATTTATGCCGTGTGGTATGACTTACCTACATGTGTGTATCTCTAGAACTTTAATGACATGTAGTATATGATAAAGCTGCTATTGCTGTATATACATTTAGTATTCAGTGTTGTATATTTAGCAGCATTGCAGGGAGACAGAACGAAAGTCAAACCGCAACTATGTTCACTGTTTGGAACAGCTACTATAGAACCCAACATTCCACCAATGGGAGAAAGGCAGCCTGAACTAGACCACGCCCCCACCATTGTCATCGCTACTAACTACAAACTGGTAGAAACGCCTATATGATCAACTGACATCTAAATCGACGAATGGAGTTGTAATGGATCTCACGCGCAGCAATCAGCGGCAAGCCTAGTTAGATATCAGTTAGGTTGTCTCAAGTTGCTGCTGGTCTGTACCTTGGATTTAGTGCAGTGTGTAACAGTTGGTGTTTGGTTTTCCTTAGGAAGCCGGAGGAAAGGGACGAATGAGATCTGAAGTGAGCACAAAGGATGCTGGGATACAGAACTATCTAACTGGTCAATACTACTAGCAGTCCTGGTTCTCAGTCTCTCTCCAGTCATTGAGGGGACATTAGGATCCCCCCAGGAAGGTAATTAAGGTTGGGGGGATTCCATCAAATCCCAATGGGAAATCACCCAGTATATATATATATATATATATATATATATATATATATATATATATATATTGTACCTCACAGCTAAGGGTCCTGTGTTCCCCCTGTATATAATATATATATATATATATATATATATATATATATATATTGTATATCACAGCTAAGGATCCTGTGTTCCCCCTGTATATAATATATATATTGAATCTCACAGCTAAGGGTCCTGTGTTCCCCCCTGTATATAATATATATATTGTACATCACAGCTAAGGATCCTGTGTTCCCCCCTGTATATAATATATATATTGTACATCACAGCTAAGGATCCTGTGTTCCCCCCTGTTATAATATATATATTGTATATCACAGCTAAGGATCCTGTGTTCCCCCTTAATATAATATATATATTGAATCTCACAGCTAAGGATCTTGTGTTCCCCCCTGTATATAATATATATATTGACATCACAGTATGGATCCTGTGTTCCCCCCTGTACTAGTATATATATTGTACATCACAGCTACGGATCCTGTGTTCCTCGCTGTATATAATTTATATATTGATATCACAGCTACGGATCCTGTGTTCCTTGCTGTATATAATATATATATTGTACATCACAGCTACGGATCCTATGTTCCCCCTGTATATAATATATATATTGTATATCACAGCTACGGATCCTGTGTTCCCCCTGTATATAATATATATATTGTACATCACAGCTACGGATCCTGTGTTCCCCCTGTATATAATATATATATTGTATATCACAGCTACGGATCCTATGTTCCCCCTGTATATAATATATATATTGTACATCACAGCTACGGATCCTGTGTTTTCCCCTGTATGTAATATATATATTGTACTTCACAGCTACGGATCCTGTGTTCCTCTTTGTATATAATATATATATTGTATATCACAGCTAAGGGTCCTGTGTTTCCCCCTGTATATAATATATATTGTATATCACAGCTAAGGGTCCTGTGTTCCTCACTGTATATAATATAATGGATAATTTGCTACCTACAGTGTAATATAAGGAGATTACGCCACCGAGGAGTTCCCTGACCATATAAAAGCACAAGGTCGTCAGGCCGAGTGCCTTTATACAGGGCAGGGAACTCCGAGGTGAAGTAATATCCGTATATTATTCTGTAGGTATAATACATATAATGCATGTTAAAAAAAAAATCCAGCACAGGCTCTGTCTTCCCCCTTCCTGTCTCTTCCCCCTCCCTGTATTAGTAATGTAGATAACAAGCCCGTTTTTGTACATACAAATAGTTCACTGCCTTTTCTATCTCAAACTTAGTCTGAGGCCACACTACAATGCACCAAGCGCGCACGCTTTTGCATGCGTTATTGCATGCAATTGCGTGCACGGTTTCTGTGCGTTAGCGTGCGTTATTTTTGCATTTGTGCTCGCGTTTTTGCTATCTTTAAACCGAAAACGCATGCGATTGCGCGAAAAAAATGCTCGCCGCAAAACGCGAACAGACGTGCAATCGTATGCGCTTCGGAAATTGTGGCCGCGAAAAAAACGCTAGTGTGGCCTAGCCCAAAAAAAAAGATAATAAACATCGTATATAATATAATAATATCACAGCTAAGGATCCTGTGTTCCTCGCTGTATATACTATATGTATAATGTATATCACAGCTAAGGGTCCTGTGTTCCACACTGTATATAATCTATATATTGTATATCACAGCTAAGGGTCCTGTGTTCCACACTGTATATAATCTATATATTGTATATCACAGCTAAGGGTCCTGTGTTCCACACTGTACATAATATATATATATTGTATATCACAGCTAAAGGTCCTGTGTTCCACACTGTATATAATATATATATTGTACATCACAGCTAAGGGTCCTGTGTCCCTCGCTGTATATACTTAGGGGGCGATGCAATATTTTTTTCCGACGCAGCTTACCTGCCCGAGTTCCCGCGATGCAAAAATCCCTGTGCGAGATTTTGTACATCGCGGGATCTCTGCCAGGTAAGTGCGCCGGCTAACGCCTCCTATTCAGTGGCGTAAAGTTTCGCGCTACATGGTAGCGCAAAACTTTACTAAGGGCGGTTTTGCATCGCCTGCGCCACGCTATTTCCGAGCATTCTCGGAAATGGCGCAGGCAATGCAAACTCAGTGTAAAACCCACGGTAACCTGATGATACATCGGATTGCGTGGGTTTTACACTGACTTGGGCATTTTGCGCCCAATATTGCATCGCCCCCTATATGTATAATGTATATCACAGCTAAGGGTCCTGTGTTCCACACTGTATATAATATATATATTGTACATCACAGCTAAGGGTCCTGTGTTCCTCGCTGTATATACTATATGTATAATGTATATCACAGCTAAGGGTCCTGTGTTCCACACTGTATATAATATATATATTGTATATCACAGCTAAGGGTCCTGTGTTCCTCGCTGTATATAATATATATATTGTACATCACAGTATTTATTGGGCATTTAGTATTATGTTGGTTGTTAAGCACAGAGGAGGTGTATAATAATTTTCCAGGAATGTAAAGACTGACCCTTTACTAGTTAACTTCATAGACATTTGGATGCTGTCATTTTGGCGGCGGTTGTTAGAGAGATTAAAGTTTTACACCCTTCTCTAATCTCTGCCATCACATAATTCTAAAAGACTTTTCCCTGTATAAAATCTAACCAAGTATCTCTGTGCAATACACCAATGGGATGCAAAATGTCATTTAACTTCCCTGTAACTTTCTGTTTTCATGTGGGCTTAACCTGAATGTGGTATGTATGCAAACAACTAAATAGGTAAACCAGCATTTATTCCAGTATAAAGGACCTCTCTGACTGTCTGAGATGTTTAAGGAAGGTTTGCTATTGGCTGTGTAAATCTTTAAATTACAAATATATTATAGACTAGCTTAGATAATATGATGTAGTACATAAGAGAGAAACAAATTAATATTTTATTTAATATTGTTCTTTTTGTGTAGTGCAAAGTTTTCTGCTCCTATTCTGTGTTTTTCTGTTACCTAGGCTGCAGCTTCTATAGTTACCAGGGGTGTGAAACTTTCTTTGGCATCGGTACTCTCTGCTTTCGCCTCCAGACATTTGTATTTTTCTTGTTTCAGTTTGTTAAATGGGATTGATCTACCTGTGCTGTTTGATATGGTATCATTTTATAATGACACCTTTTCAGTATCCCTTATAACTTAACATAGCACTAGACGTGCACTTAACCAAGTGTAAACAATATAACACCAGCCTTGCAATCATGGTTTACTATACAGAACCAAGTGTAAACAATATAAC
The DNA here is from genome assembly GCA_019447015.1 of Hymenochirus boettgeri. NCBI lineage: Eukaryota > Metazoa > Chordata > Amphibia > Anura > Pipidae > Hymenochirus > Hymenochirus boettgeri. The sequence continues at coordinate 38,814,277 of CM033476.1, forward strand.
ACCAGCCTTGCAATCAAAGTTACTATACTGTAACCAAGTGTAAACAATATAACACCAGCCTTGCAATCAATGTTACATAACAGTAACCAAGTGTAAACAATATAACACCAGCCTTGCAATCAATGTTACTATACAATAACCAAGTGTAAACAATATAACACCAGCCTTGCAATCAAGTTTACTATACTGTAAACCAAGTGTAAACAATAACACCACCTTGCAATCAATGTTACTATACAATACACCAATGTGTAAACAATAAACACCAGCCTTGCAATCAATGTTACTATACTGTAACCAAGTGTAAACAATATAACACCAGCCTTGCAATCAATGTTACTATACAGTAACCAAGTGTAAACAATTAACACACAGCCTTGCAATCAATGTTACTATACAATAACCAAGTGTAAACAATATAACACCAGCCTTGCAATCAATGTTACTATATGCAATAACCAGTGTAAACAATATAACACCAGCCTTGCAATCAATGTTACTATACAATAACCAAGTGTAAACAATATAACACCAGCCTTGCAATCAAAGTTACTATACTGTAACCAAGTGTAAACAATATAACACCAGCCTTGCAATCAATGTTACTATACAGTAACCAAGTGTAAACAATATAACACCAGCCTTGCAATCAATGTTACTATACTGTAACCAAGTGTAAACAATATAACACCAGCCTTGCAATCAATGTTACTATACAGTAACCAAGTGTAAACAATATAACACCAGCCTTGCAATCAATTTTACTATACTGTAACCAAGTGTAAACAATATAACACCAGCCTTGAAATCAATGTTACTATACTGTAACCAAGTGTAAACAATATAACACCAGCCTTGAAATCAATGTTACTATACTGTAACCAAGTGTAAACAATATAACACCAGTGTGCTCGCGTTTTGCTATCTTTAAACCGAAAACGCATGCGATTGTGCGAAAAAATGCTCGCCGCAAAACGCGAACAGACGTGCAATCGTATGCGCTCGGAAATTGTGGCCGCGAAAAAAACGTAGTGTGGCCTAGCCAAAAAAAAAGATAATAAACATCGTATATAATATAATAATATCACAGCTAAGGATCCTGTGTTCTCGCTGTTATACTATATGTATAATGTATATCACAGCTAAGGGTCCTGTGTTCCACACTTTATAATTATATTGTTATCACAGCTAAGGGTCCTGGTTCCACACTGTATATAATCTATTATTGTATATCACAGCTAGGGTCCTGTGTTCCACACTGTCATAATATATATATTGTATATCCAGCTAAGGGTCCTGTGTTCCACCATGTACATAATATATAATTTGTATATCACAGCTAAAGGTCCTGTGTTCCACACTGTAATAATATATATTGTACATCACAGCTAAGGGTCCTGTGTCCCTCGCTGTATATACTTAGGGGGCGAGCAATATTTTTTTCCGACGCAGCTTACCGCCCGAGTTCCCGCGATGCAAAAATCCCTGTGCGAGATTTTGTACATCGCGGGATCTCTGCCAGGTAAGTGCGCCGGCTAACGCCTCCTATTCAGTGGCGTAAAGTTTCGCGCTACATGGTAGCGCAAAACTTTACTAAGGGCGGTTTTGATCGCCGCATCGCCTGCGCCACGCTATTTCCGAGCATTCTCGGAAATGGCGCAGGCAATGCAAACTCAGTGTAAAACCCACGGTAACCTGATGATACATCGGATTGCGTGGGTTTTACACTGCTGGGCATTTTGCGCCCAATATTGCATCGCCCCCTATATGTATAATGTATATCACAGCTAAGGGTCCTGTGTTCCACAGTATATAATATATATATTGTACATCACAGCTAAGGGTCCTGTGTTCCTCGCTGTATTATACTATATGTATAATGTATATCACAGCTAAGGGTCCTGTGTTCACACATGTATATATTATATATATTTTACATCACAGCTAAGGGTCCTGTGTTCCTCGCTGTATATACTATATGTATAATGTATATCACAGCTAAGGGTCCTGTGTTCCACACTGTATATAATATATATATGTACATCACAAGCTAAGGGTCCTGTGTTCCTCGCTGTATATACTATATGTATAATGATATCACAGCTAAGGGTCCTGTGTTCCACACTGTATATAATATATATATTGTATATCACAGCTAAGGGTCCTGTGTTCCACAATGTATATAATTATATATATTGTATATCACAGCTAAGGGTCCTGTGTTCCACACTGTATATATAATATATTGTATATCACAGCTAAGGGTCCTGTGTTCCTCGCTGTATATATATATATATTGTACATCACAGTATTTTATTGGGCATTTAGTATTATGTTGGTTGTTAAGCACAGAGGAGGTGTATAATAATTTTCCAGGAATGTAAAGACTGACCCTTTACTAGTTAACTTCATAGACATTTGGATGCTGTCATTTTGGCGGCGGTTGTTAGAGAGATTAAAGTTTTACACCCTTCTCTAATCTCTGCCATCACATTTCTAAAAGACTTTTCCCTGTATAAAATCTAACCAAGTATCTCTGTGCAATACACCAATGGGATGCAAAATGTCATTTAACTTCCCTGTAACTTTCTGTTTTCATGTGGGCTTAACCTGAATGTGGTATGTATGCAAACAACTAAATAGTAAACCAGCATTTATTCCAGTATAAAGGACCTCTCTGACTGTCTGAGATGTTTAAGGAAGGTTTGCTATTGGCTGTGTAAATCTTTAAATTACAAATATATTATAGACTAGCTTAGATAATATGATGTAGAATAAGAGAGAAACAAATTAATATTTTATTTAATATTGTTCTTTTGTGTAGTGCAAGTTTTTCTGCTCCTATTCTGTGTTTTTTCTGTTACCTAGGCTGCAGCTTCTATAGTTACCAGGGGTGTGAAACTTTCTTTGGCATCGGTACTCTCTGCTTTCGCCTCCAGACATTTGTATTTTCTTGTTTCAGTTTGTTAAATGGGATTGATCTACCTGTGCTGTTTGATATGGTATCATTTTATAATGACACCTTTTCAGTATCCCTTATAACTTAACATAGCACTAGACGTGCACTTAACCAAGTGTAAACAATATAACACCAGCCTTGCAATCAATGTTACTATACAATAACCAAGTGTAAACAATATAACACCAGCCTTGCAATCAATGTTACTATACAATAACCAAGTGTAAACAATATAACACCAGCCTTGCAATCAAGTTACTATACATGTAACCAAGTGTAAAAATATAACACCAGCCTTGCAATCAATGTTACTATACAATAACCAAGTGTAAACAATATAACCCACCTTGCAATCAAAGTTACTATACTGTAACCAAGTGTAAACAAATAACACCAGCCTTGCAATCAATGTTACTATAAATAACCAAGTGTAAACATATAACACCAGCCTTGCAATCAATGTACTATACTGTAACCAAGTGTAAACAATATAACACCAGCCTTGCAATCAATGTTACTATACAGTAACCAAGTGTAAACAATAACACCAGCCTTGCAATCAATTTTACTATACTAAACCAAGTGTAAACAATATAACACCGCTTGAATCAATGTTACTATACTGTAACCAAGTGTAAACAATATAACACCCAGCTTGCAATCAATGTTACTATACTGAACCAGTGTAAACAATATAACACCAGCCTTGCAATCAATGTTACTATACTGTAACCAAGTGTAAACAATATAACACCAGCCTTGCAATCATGTTACTATACTGTAACCAGTGTAAACAATATAACACCAGCCTTGCAATCAATGTTACTATACTGTAACCAAGTGTAAACAATATAACACCAGCCTTGCAATCAATGTTACTATACTGTAACCAAGTGTAAACAATATAACACCAGCCTTGCAATCAATGTTACCTATACTGTAACCAAGTGTAAACAATATAACACCAGCCTTGCAATCAGTGTTACTATACTGTAACCAAGTGTAAACAATATAACACCAGCCTTGCGATCAACGTAATTTACAAGGGATACTATAACCAAGTGTGTCTTGGGCTTCATTCACACTAGCAAGCATTTATGTCTGTGTTTCAGGAATGCATACATTTTTAAAAGACATTCACAGACCAATGCATTGTAGCTTTCCCACTAGTGCGCTGTGTTGCATTTTTTAAATGAACTGCTGTGTGCATTTTAATGCAGAAACTTTCCGTATTTCCATTGCAAGGAGCTGTTGTACAAATTTAAAACACAGGGGAACAATGCACAAATGCATTTGCACTAGTGCAATGCATTTCCCCCCTTGCGTTTAACATTTGCTAGTATGAAATGAAGGCTTTAACTGATCCACAAGTTACCACATTGAAATTTTGAAATTGTGAGTTATCCTATAATCCTGGCACAGCAACGTCTTTAAATGGTTATTACATTGTGTTCTCTACTTCCAATCTGCAATTTGCAATCTAATTTGTGCTGTAATTGCCAGTCAGGTCATAGGCTTGCTTTGTTTTCCATTTGGCTGATGGATTTTTTTGCTGTTTTTAGCACTTGATTGAGGAGCCAATATACTATACAGTTTGATCAGATATTAATTTTCTGCGGGGACAATAGATGTACACATGGTCCGCTTTGGGAGGATTATTTTGTCTTAAATATTAATGTAGTATTTATTTAGTGTTAACCTTCACTACAATAAAAAGCCACTTCCATCACATATATGACAACAAATTCCTACTGATTGGTCAGTCACGTCTCAGTACACATGACAATCGATGGCTCCCTCTACTTGAATTCCAGGGAGCTGATGCAGACAGAAGTTTTCTGTCTGTAATGACCATGATGCCAGCTATGGTAGTTTGTTGGCAAAGTGGTCTGTCTTTTTGGCCTATACACTTTGCTAATTTGTTAATTGCTTCCAGTGTACTCCCTAGCATGTTTTAGCCAGACGGCCCACCTGGCTACTTTTTCATGCCACCCGTCTAGAAAAGAATTCCGGAGACAACATTTTTGTGAATTACTAAAGACTGTAGATGTAGGGTTAGTAGGTGTGTGCCCGGCACCAAGGCCAGACAAAACTCCAGTCAAAACTGCCCGGTCAAGACCCCTTTCTAACATTTGCAAGATAATGTAAGGTTGGGTAAACTAACTCTTGCAAGATTGCCAGTCTGCGAAAGAGTGGCGTGGCAAACCTGCGTGCTCTGTATGCGGGTCACAAATTTCCCTGCCCTGCCCCAGCCGGCTACATTTTCATGCCACCTGGCTGGAAAAAAATTAGGAGGAGAACGCTGGCTTCACTTTGATTTGTCACCAATATTTACAGGTTACAGGCTAAAGCACTGGGATTTAGTGTTACCATAAATGCTTAAATGCAGATGATGCTAACAGCATTTTTCATGTTTTTGTAGGTGCCCATGCAGAGTTCATTCGGCTCCCTTTCCCCTCATGATGGGGGGAATAACAGCGACCTTGCCCTCACTGGATCCCAAGTCTCAGTTACTCGGCGTCCCAGCAGTGCTGGCAGTAACAAGCACATCTCCCGCTCAATTTCTGTTATCACTGATAGCAGGAGCAAAGGAAACTCAATGGTAAGAAAGAAGCTCAGCACTCTAAAAGCTTTTGGTCGTTTCCAAGTATATGCATCTGTTCTATTATTTATTCTGTTTTTTTTCAGAAGGACTATGCAAGAGGAATCAACAACTTGCGCAGATCCAATAGCACAACTCAGGTCCCACCAGATAACAGCTTTTCATTAAGGTAATATAGAGGAATCAATTTACATTGTATATTTAGTCACTGTATTTTTCAAACGTCTCCAAGCCTGGTGGAGGGCCCAGGCCCCTGTTGTTCCGCTTCTGATGCTCCTTAAATTGTATCTCCTAAATCTGGTCACCCAGCCAAGAAAAAGCAGAGGGATAAAATGTAACAGCTGGAAATACTGAACCTGCCAAGGGATCGAAAAGAAACAAAACTACCTAATCTTCCAACTGGTTACACGGTCACCTCCTAATGTAGGGAGAAGGAAAGCAGTGAATGGACCTGCCTTGTATCTCACTGATAGTAACTAATCTTCCAACTGGTGACACTGTCACCTCCTAATGTAGGGAGAAGGAAAGCAGTGAATGGACCTGCCTTGTATCTCACTGATAGTAACTAATCTTCCAACTGGTGACACTGTCACCTCCTAATGTAGGGAGAAGGAAAGCAGTGAATGGACCTGCCTTGTATCTCACTGATAGTAACAATCTTCCAACTGGTTACACGGTCACCTCCTAATGTAGGGAGAAGGCAAGCAGTGAATGGACCTGCCTTGTATCTCACTGATAGTAACTAATCTTCCAACTGGTTGACACTGTCACCTCCTAATGTAGGGAGAAGGAAAGCGTGAATGGACCTGCCTTGTATCTCACTGATAGTAACTAATCTTCAACTGGTATACTGTCACCTCCTAATGTAGGGAGAAGGAAACAGTGAATAGACCTTCCTTGTATCTCACTAATAGTAACTATCTTTCAACTGGTTACACGGTCACCTCCTAATGTAGGGAGAAGGCAAGCAGTGTGAATGAGACCTGCCTTGTATCTCACTGATAGTAACTAATCTTCCAACTGGTTACACTGTCACCTCCTAATGTAGGGAGAAGGAAAGCCAGTGAATGGACCTGCTTGTATCTCACTGATAGTAACTAATCTTCAACTGGTATACTGTCACCTCCTAATGTAGGGAGAAGGAAAGCAGTGAATAGACCTCCTTGTATCTCACTATAGTAACTAATCTTTCAACTGGTTACACTGTCACCTCCTAATGTAGGGAGAGGAAAGCAGTGAATAGACCTGCCTTGTATCTCACTTATAGTAACTAATCTACCAACTGGTTACACTGTCACCTCCTAATGTAGGGAGAAGGAAAGCAGTGAATGGACCTGCCTTGTATCTCACTGATAGTAACTAATCTTCCAATTGGTAACCTGGTCACCTCCTAATGTAGGGAGAAGGAAAGCTTCGAATGGACCTGCCTTGTACTTCACTGATTGTAACTAATCGCCCAACTGGTTAAACTTTCTCCTATTGTAGGGGAAAGGAAAGCAGTGAATGATCTGCTGTGTACCCCACTTTATGGTGGGTACACAGTTATTGCATTAGGACATTGACATTTGATTTTAAAGGAATAGCTTACTGAAAAAGTAAACTAATTCTTTAATGCATTGACCTGGGGGTAAAGGACCTATACCTTGCCTTCTTTTCTTCAAGCAATCGGCCAGTAGCTAGGAACAAAAGTGACTGTATTTACCTTGCGCACGATCCACCACCAGCTCCATTGAAAATTCCCGACCACTTTCAGGTTTAGTTTAACTATAGCGCACAAGCATGATAATGCGTGCTATATACTCCTCTTCGTTCCTGACTCTTGGTCGATTCATTGAAGAATGGTGGGTAAGGCATAGGTCCTTTATCTCCTGGTCTTCAATCAATGCATTAAAGGAATAGTTCATTTTTTCAGTGAACTATTCCTTTAATACAAAGCCATATAATCGGTGGCGTAATTGCCGCTCCCACAACCCCATCAGAGGGCACGCTACAACCTCCAATCAGCTTCCGGAAGTTCGGTTCCGTTTTTTTAAACAGCTGATCGTGCGTATGTTTCCTTCATACGTGTGATCAACTGTTTAAAAGCAGCTGATCATTGTCCTCAGTCTGGGGAAGGGGGGGTGGGTCAGGGGCCCGCAATCTCATGCGGGGGGTCTGCAGTTACATCCCTGCATTTATTAGATTATTTAATTTGGTCTGAACAATAAAAATCCATTTTGTATAAATATTACCCCTATTCATTGTTCTAGGAATGCGGTGCTTGTGATTTCGTTGAATCTATTTATATTCTCGAAGTGGTCATGTATGTTAAGGGATTTCAGTCAAAATGATCTGTCACGCTGAGACTACCTATCCGTTATCGGTAGTCTATTGGACTGAGGGATATCTCTAAAATTGTACTTTGTGTTGAGTCAATCTAGATTTTTAGGTAGCCAGCTGCACTGGGCTGTGGAGTCAAAAGCAGTTATTGGCTTTGTGGAGCAGACCATTAGAAATTAGAAACTAGAACTTACCAGCATCCCTATACGTGCACTCTCACACTGCAGAAGGCAGTTGGGAAATGCTTGGTGTTTTTGTCAATGTTCCCTCTAATTTTAAATAAGCTGTGTGCACAGATGTATGTTTTCTGCGTGCATTTAAAATGAAATGTTGTGCACTACACAAGTACACACGTTTGTTTCTCTTCCCCACAGTCTATAGTTAATTATAAACACATTTATCTAATTTGTACCTGTTTAATATTGCAAGGATGATAATACTCTCCCTTATACTGTATAACACACTGCTGTTCTCTCCTTCGTTAGTGGGGATAATCATGATGAATTCCTGTCCCTATTTGAAAGCAGTTCCATTGGCAGAAAGAAGCTTGAGAGTCTAGCTAAAGCTTCACCTGAGAAGAAAACCACATGGAATGTCCTGGTAGGTGAATTAGACAGTTCTCCATATGGGTTATTTGGATGTTAAAGGATAAAGGATTGTGGCACCTTTCTCTTAACTGAACCAAGTATTGCACGTAGTTCTCTATCATTAAAACAGTAAGTTATGACTTAAGCATTTTGGGACAGACTCCTAAACTGCTGGGTGTTATATTAAAGGACAACTATACAGTAAAAATTTACTTTTTAGAATGAAATGTACCTGGGACAGGGAGGTAGGATTAATTATTCCTACCTCCCATTATTATTTCATTGAGAAGCTACTGTGCATACAGTGTTCATCTGCCAGGTTTGTGCCCTGGGCTCTCTTGTGTTAATGATATTGCTGAAGCACTCAAGAAACCTGTCAGAAACAGTTTTTTTTTGTCCTGCTGTGCCACATAGAAATGGTACTGAGAGGTAGAAAGTACCGATCCTACATACCTGCCCATGTACTTTTCATTTTAACATTTTTTGAAAAAACTTTATGCGGACTATAGTTTTCCTTTAATGTCTGTATGGGCATGATGTAGGAGTATGTAGTCTTTCACTATACAGATTTGTGCCCTTCTTTTTGTCAGTAACCTATTTAAAACTACATAAGAGATTTTGATTATTACATCTCTGCCATCTTACCCAAGATGGTGATATGGTCTATTGGAGTTATTTTCCATGTAATATTCGCTTATTCATTCTGCTTAAGTGGTCTATGGCATAAATTACTACATCCTGCTGACTTGGAAACAAGATCTGTCTGACAACAAGCAGGATGGGTAAACTGCAGGCTGGGTACTGTGACCCTGAAAGGCTGCACCAGGACTGTTTCTGTAAAGAAAAGGGAAGTGTTGAGATCTGAGGTCTGAACACTCATTTCGAAAATAAATTCAGGTACATAACTTGTTTTTAACTCTCATTGTCCTAGGATGACCAGCCCCGGGCATTCCTTTTGCCGTCCAGTGCACGAAGCTCCAATTCGGCTCAAGGTTTGAATATGAGGAAAAGAGAGACCCCTGTCCTGGCTCCATGCTTTCCAGCCAACAATAGGTGTGGTGCATTGGGGAATTAAAGTCCCCAGACAACATTGTCCCAATAGAACCGAACACATTTACTAACAAGCTGTGTCTCAACTCTCCTTTTCCTGTGGCTACTGGATGATTTATGAAACTAACTTGTGGGTAATGGGGGTCAGCTCGTATGATCCACCTTATTAGGGTGAAACCCAGTACACTTCACCAAGGAAGTTGCTGCCTTGCTTCCTAGAATCTGACAGCCAATAATATAACCGTACAAGAGATCCTTATAAGGTAGTATATTTTATTTTCCAAGCCCTGCAGGTTATACAAAGTGAAAACATTTTATATTTCCTTATAGAGATGTTCATTTTGGCTGCTGTCTGAAATCCTCAATCTTACAATTAATTGTGATCTTAATTTTGCTGCTGCTCAATTAGAGGCCAAAGCCCCAACCCTTGTTGAATTGGCTTGGCAAAGCAGATCGTCACGTGATCCGATCACACAACACGATCTGAAATGCATTGACATGCCAAGGCCTACTTGTTATCTAAAGTGACATGTATTGGAGAAATATTTACTTTGTTGCCTTAGAAGGGACCCAATTGTGTTTTATTGACTAAATCTAAAAAAAATACATTTTAGTAAATAATACATTTTCATTAGAATGTTTTGTAAATTAACTCCTTCCCCATTCAGGTCTAAATTTTTTCCCTCTCTGTTCCTTCTCTAGGAGCAATAAGGGAGCAGTTGGTAATTTGGTAACTACCATGGTGCACAATAACTATGCAGCAGAAGAGAAAGGCCTGGGTATAAAGAGTTTCAACCAACATCCACCATCGCTTAAGTAGGTAACTTCATAAGAAATTTTACAAATATTCAAGGGCATCTATAATGGGAAAAAAAATCTTATTTTACATTGACCATTAATGGAAACTATAATTCTTCCCGGACACTATTGTTCTGTAATTTTGTTGACCTGTCCCTTATTTCTTTAGATTTCCAATCTGAAACATCTTATATTTCATCTGGCAATCGAGTGCCTTTTTATCATAAACTCTTCTGCTGTAAACCGTTTTGCTGTAGCTGGAATGGTAACAGTTTGGTTTGACAGTTGGTATGCTTGATTTCACAGAAAGTCAGGTCAGATGGAATGGGGAGTGGTTAAAAGAGGGAGGGGATGATACTTACCCTGAGCAAAACAAGTACTGGATTAAAGGCATGCAGTAATGCACAAACCTCAGCATAAGTGCTATTTACATGTATTCAATTTTAGATTAAAGGGTATGTGTGTAAAATCCTTAATAAAAGTGTGTAGTATAGAGCAACCAAAAACTCTAGGTCTAGATCCTTTACCTAGACTGTCCGAAACATGTCGTGGTGTGCACAATAAATGCACATTTGTTTATAGCAATACCTGTGGGGTTGTCTGAGTTTTTGGTTGCTCTATACTACACACTTTATTTTGAATTTATGTCCAGGACCAGACTTATGGGCAACTAAAGTCTATAGGAGATGTGGTGAGCTGAATTGCATTTGTGTAAAATCCTTACCTTACATCCTAAAACAAAAGTCCTAAAAAGTAAGAAGTAGGAGCCTGGCCATGTAACGGGCTGCCGGTCCGACCCCCTGCTTGCAGTTTCATGCAAGCAGAGGGCCATGACAGAATGCCGGGGGAAACAGGCAAAGTAAGTAGTGATCAGCTAAGATATTTTTACAAAGTATTATTGCGGTTGGGGGTGTGTGAGAGAGCCCTACACTACAGAAAACTTTTAAAAAGTGGTGGACATGCACTTAAATTTAGACAGTAATTTTTTCAGTATAATTGCCCTTTAACTGTGCACATGCTTGTGGATCGCCCCTTGTCTGCAAAATTGCATGTGTGTATGGGCCTTAAGAAAGGTAAGGATTAGCTCCTTTACCTCCCGTTCTTCAATTAATGTGAAAAAGGGTAGTCCCTAAAATAAATTTTTTTCTAAAATAATTTTTGCAAAGTGATAAAAACCTTGCTTGGTTTTATGAGAAAGTGAGTAATAATTTAGACTCTGGCATAGCAGTAGATGTAGTATAGTTTGATTTTGCCAAAGCTTTTGACGACTTATACATAAGTTAAGGTCTGTTGGGCTGGGGTGGCACATTTGTACTTGGATAGAAAGTTGGGTGATGTGGCAGATGAGATTCAGTGTTTATAAATGTAAGGGTTGGACTTAAAAATCCTTGTGCTGCTTATACTATAAATGGCTCTGTGTTAAGTGAATCCCTGTTGGAAAGGGATCTTGGAGTTTTGGTGGATAGCATTTTTTTTAAGGTAGCAAGCAGTGCCAGGCAGCAACAGCCAGAGCCAGCATGGTATTGTCTTGTATAAAGAGAGGTATGGGTTCAAGGGAGGAAAATGTTATTCTCCCTCTTAGCATTAGTAAAGCATCATTTGGAATATGCAGTGCAATTTTGGAATCCTATGTACAAAAAGGACATCTTTGAAATGGAAAGGGTTCAGAGAAGGGCAACTAAATTAATAAAGGAAATGGTAGAGCTTGAATTTGAAGACAGATTGGATATGTTTTTCACTAAAAGAATAGTAAAACTATGGAACTATCATTGGACATGGGGATGGCAGATTCATTGGATGGTTAAAAAAAAAAAAAAAAAAAAAGCTTGGTGAAATTCTGAAAACAAGGAGTGTTACTGGTATTGATACATAAAATAGAGTTGATCCAGGGACAGGGCCGGATTTACCATTAGGCACAGTAGGCACGCACCTAGGGGCGTCTGAGGTTGGAGGGCGGCTGGCAATCTCTTCTCACCAGTCCAACCCTTTTATAGTCTATTTTCTTCCCCCAAAAAGAGAATATGGGTGTTGTTTAGGGGTGTGGCCTGTGTTTAGGGGTGGGGCTAAGAGCGCCAGGCTCTTTGGTCCTACAGGCTCCTGAGGTGTAAATCTGGCCCTGTCTAGGGATATTTTCAAATTGCCACTCCAGAGTCAGAAAGGAACTTTTTTTCCCCTTTATAATTCTGGTGGTTTTTGTTTTTTTTTTTGCCTTCCTCTTGATCAACAAATGTGGGTATTGCTAATTAGGTTGGACTGGATGGACGTATGTCTATATTCATCCTCAAATACTATACAGTAATTGGCATATGGACCCATGTTTTCCTTCTTATGGACAGCAAAAGCTTTCCATTACCCTATAGCCATTCATGTATATTAAAGTAACTGCAATATGTTGCTATGCTATCTGATTTCCTATTTATATAAAATGGTCTTCTTTCTTTATAGTAACCTAAGAACCCCCGGGGGAGAAGATTCCGGAAACAACTTCCAGAAATCTCAGAAGAATCTGTCAAACGCAAATAATTTGGGACGTAACAATACAGGAGGGAACATACCACAGAAGAGAAAAGAAGTGACTGCAGAGGAGGCTGAGAGGTAAGTATCATCATGATTTTGCTTCTGAATGTTAAGATTCTTTGCATTGATATTCATTTTTATTTTTCTTGCTTTTGAGTAAGGATTTTACTGTGAATTTAAAGGGAACTATGATGAAAAATGGACTTTGCATCATTTTAATTTTTAAATGACTACATGCTTGTTGCTGCATGCCTTCAATCCAGTTCTTGATTTCCTCAGGCTCCGTATCCCCCTCCCTCTCTTAACAAACACCACCTTCCACTTGACCAGACTTTTTATGAGGACAAGTATGCTCAATAATCACATTGAGACAGCATTGAGGCAATTTCCCATCATGCAAATCACACATACCAACCTTCACTTGGCTGTTCTCCAAAGCTGCCTACTAGTACCCAGGGTATGGAGACAGCTGCAGCGGAGGATCGGGATCTGTAAGTAGGGTTAGCTCTGCTTCCTGGTCGCTGCTGTCAGTCTAAGGTGACATCACGACCAATAGCTGACAGTCGCGACCAGGAAGCGCCTCACTGCTGCTGTATGTGCTTAAAACAACTGCAGGACGCGCCACCCAGGCAGTGAGGGACTGGGTTTTGTAAGTATTTACAGGGGCATCTTTGGGAAAGGTAAGTAAAACGCAAATGAGGTTCCTGGGTTAGTTCATTGAACAGGTGGTGAAAGGGAGGCAGTTGTTTCTTCTGGATACGTCTCTGAAGGGCAGATCTTTCATGCAGTATGGACACTATAAACTATGATGTGTGTTTGGTGATCAACAGATTAATTTGTAAGAAGCTTGCCTGTTTTTATATGTATTGTGTAAATGCCTTTATTTGGTGAGTGACAAGTCAACTTTGTATCAAATTAAAGCTTAGCAAATTATTTTTAGTTTGGCAAATATATTTTGTTTGTTAATTAAGAATTAGCAGCAATAATGTGCACAAAACATTTCGCTTAGACTTCTTTAGGCACATTGCATTACACGAGAGGCCAAAAGGCTCCGTGTTCAAGTACGAGATGTACCGTAGTTAATGTAAGGTAGAGATGAAGTTCAGATCCGGGTCAAACCTGGTTCCAAAGTTCTGACGGAACTTTTTAGAATTCTTGGGAATTCACTGGGAAATTTTTGAAAATTTTTAAATTTTCAAAAAATGTTAGAATTTTCGCAAATGATCGAGCCACATGAAATCACCAACCACAGCAGTGCCAACCCCCTGGGTATAAATGTCAGCATTCAGTGTGTTGTGCATTACCGTCTGTTTTTCCGCATTCGGTTCACAAAAATATGCTGAACGCTTGTGCGCCAAAAAACAATTGTAATGCGGCCACCCACATGCACCATGCTGCATTTCTCCCACCATAGCGGAAGGCCCTTGTGGGGGCCATAGACGCTACGATTGAGGATGTACGATCTGTGGATTGTACAATTGTCGGCCTGTGTATGGACATTCTTACAGTATTCTTTCCTATCTCCGCCAGTCAAAAAATGTTTTTAACTCAATGTTTACGATTTACGGATCATACGCCTACGATCGTAGCTTCTATACTCACCATTACACAGTTGGATATGACAGGGAATGGTAATCGAGATCCGAAACCCAGTTTTTTGGAGCACATAGTGACATAGGGGCCTGATTCAAAAAAGAAAACATTCGTTTTGCACTACTTTGCACAAAAACAAAGGTTATTTAAAAGTTGGCATAACTCTTTGCGATCCTTACTTGCCTTGATCTTGTGATGCAGTAACACGTGGAGTACTGCGTTGCAAGAACCCAGAAGGAAGAGGAGCACAGAGTGGAATTATTACATCTCCCCCACACTTTACAGTGTATATCCAGATTAATATTTTGCTGGAGCACTCGTACTCCCAGAGCTGTCGAAAATTGCAACATTGTATCCTTTGCTTCAGATGCTGACCTTGGTAATCGGCAATATCGGGAGTGCTTAGAGATTTGTTTCTGCAGGCTGTTAAGCTGGCTGGGCGATTGTGATTTGTGACTGGCAGTGCAAAACACTCGATTTCGCGAACTCTCAAATATTCAATGTGAAACATCATAAAAAGATTAAACGTGAAGAAAGAAAAGTTTTTTTGTTTTGCTTTTTGGTTATATGATCCCCAGACCATTTCCCAGGACCCTGAGCCATTTACACTAACACTCTGTTTCTATTTATACCTTGAATGTAATTGGAACATTCAGATTTTTATCTCCAATTGACTTCTATGGGTAAAGGAATGTGCCAGTTTTGAACATCTCCAATGTAAGGTCAGTTTGCTCTTATTAACCTTTTTGGTTCCTGGGCTGATCTAAGGATGGGTACACACAAAGGCACTATTTGTCCTGAGCGAGCCCTTGGCCGGGCAAAAATGTCTTTTTTTTTTGTGCCACCGATTGGCCTTGATTTACTGACATGTCCGAACAGACGATCAACATCAGTCGCAGAGGCGGCCTAAAGCGGCACAGATTTTTCGGCCCAATTGAGCGATACACGGAAGTATCGGTTGATTGGGCCGAAAAATCTGCCCGTGTGTACGCAATACCCTAATGGATTAAGTGGGAGATTAGAGAAAAGTATTTACAACAGTAATCAACAGTACATTTTGTGGAATATAATACATATACAGACGGCTCCAAAACCCAGCCAACTCCTGCAAGTTGTACCGCGTGGATTACCTTGGTTTACAGTATTTTTTCTACTTTGCTGCTTTAGCCGGTACCAATTGCAAACCGCGGTCACGTGTTCCCCAACTTCCACGATAATCTCATCTGAGTCTCGGGAGGCGTGCCTATTAGACTGGGAGCCTGTCCACGCTTACATTATTTCTAATTGACTTTCTGAGGAACTGTTTAAATACCTATTTGATAGGAGTTTCAAAATTGTAACATTTTAGCCACGCTAAAATCAAGCCCACTACCAAAGCTGCACCCACTTTAACACAGTTAAAGGATGTCCACGAGTCCTCTGATATGACCTATTAGTGAACAATGCACCAGAGAGTTCACTGTATGGGCCATTAATATATTTGTATAAGGTTATCATGTCCCCACGCAACCGCCGCTTCTCCAATGTAAACAGCCCTAACTTGTCTAATCTGCCTGCATATTCAAGCCCCTCCATTCCCCTTATTAATTTAGTTGCCCTTCTCTGAACTGCCTCAATTTCCAAGATGTCCCTTTTGTATATGGGATTCCAAAACTGCACCGCATATTCCAAATGTGGCCTTACCAGTGCCTTGTAAAGAGGGAGAATAATATTTTTCTCTCTTGATTCCATTCCCCTTTTTATACAAGACAATATCTTGCTAGCTCTAGCTGTTGCTACCTGGCATTGTTTGCTACAGCTAAGTCTGTTATCTACCAGAACCCCCAAATCTTTTTCCATTTCAGATGCACTTAACACAGAGTTATTTATGGTGTTGGTGGCACAGGGATTATTAAATCCCAAATGCATCACCTTACATTTATAAAATCCAAATATACCACATCCACAGCTGTGCCTGAATCTAACTTCTTACTCACTTCTTCATAAAAACCAATTAAATTTGTCTGGCATGATCTATTTCTCATAAATCCATGCTGACTACTACTAATAAGATGATCTCTGGAGACAAAGTCAAGGATATGATCCCTTAACAAAGTTTCCATCACCTTCCCTACCACTGATGTTAGGCTTACAGGTCTATAGTTACCAGGCTGTGAACGACTACCTTTTTTGAATATTGGTATTACATTGGCTTTTTTCCAATCCAGCGGCACATCCCCAGACAAAAGCGAATCTGAAAATATGAGACACAGTGGTCTTGCTAGAACTGAACTAAGCTCTTTTAAAATCTGCAAGCTTGTAATAAGCTTGAATTGCTTGGAGATGAGGCAGAAACATTTTAAGACTAAATAAGAATAAAAATAGTCAGATTTCAAACTTGTGTTTTTGGGTTTAAAGATGGTGAGTTACCTATGTATGTGTATATATGTATATTTTAATGGGAGATCATGCCCTTTATAGAAAATAGGTACATTATACTCATGCTGTAATTTACGGTTCTCCTGGCTTATCCCCCATTCAGTGTCATTAACACTCATTCCATCTTGGATATATCATGGGCTACTTAGAAAAACTGAATACTTACATGGACACTTTACCTGTGCTGTAATTTAAGTGTACACAGTGCATTATTGGTCGCATGTACAGAAAACAAAATAATATTCCTAATTCAGTTTGAACTAGTTGTAAAAGAGACTAAATGGACCAAATATTTATCATCCTAATGAGGAATAAACATCTATGGATTGGTTAAGAAATTTCAACTTTTTATATTGAAAATACTCCTGTAAGTGTTGCACTGTGTTTCTGACTGTGTGATCTGCACATAGGAGCTCCAGCAAAAGCGTTCACAAAAAGTTTTGGAAAATAAGAGAATAGCAGAGGAGGAAGTACAGGAACTGGTTCGGAGTGGGAAGGTTGGGAAGAAAAAGGCTGGCAGAAACCCGGTCTCATCACCTCTAAGGAATCACGCAAAGGCTAATAACACAGGTGAGATTAATGGAATCTGGTAACCAACAGTCATTAAGGCTGAGGCCTTACTGAAGCGTGCACTTGCGTGCCGGAAACGGGCGAACAGTTGTGCATGCATTACCGACGCGGTCGTGTTGCTGTGCAATGTTGTGCAATCGGAGAGATTGTGCAAAAAATGTAAAACACATGCATTCTGATTAGCGGATTGCACATGCAATGTGCTGCAGCGCACGCCAGACCACTAATGTGGCCATGTCAATTGGCCACACTAGCGTCCGCTTTAAAAAGTGCAATCATATTGAAAATCTCAATCAGATTGTGCTTAAAAGCGGACTAGTGTGGCCTTGTCCTTAATAAATTTCCTAGGGTAGAATACCAAAATAAGCTGTGACTTCCATAACCAAGGAATTTGATGTGACCAAGGCTGTAGAATTTTTATGTTGGACATAAAAAAAATGGGGGATCTCTGTATATTGGGGTCTTAATTAACTGCACAATGTACATTTTCACGTATGCAGTAATGGGAATATAAAGCTGCCAGTAGAAGGAAAGAAAGATGTTCAATAATTACTGAAGCATTTCTAATACTTAAAGGGATACTATGCTCATGCATTAACCAACACCTCCCTGGCTTGCCCCTAGTTCACACCCCTGACACCCCTCTTATCTTTGACATAGGCAAGCCTGTGCATATGCTAGAGAGGGGTGGAGGGGCAGGCTGGAAATTTATAAAACAAACTTTTATTCCACACACCCTAGAGTAAGGATATATGTGTAGTATAAAACCCACAGCGTTGGATGTGCATTGCACCATTTGGTTTACAGTGTGGACCACCCCAGCCCCCCTACATATTTAATCGCTTCTACTTTTTATTTGTTTTTTTGATGAAGTAATAACCCAATATAATATCTTTGAGAGTGTGTGTGGGGGTGGGTGGAGGGGTTGGGTTAATTAACAGTTGTGATGGATTATAAAAAAAGAGAGGCAATTGGTTACAAATTTATCATCAAATAAGCATCTTTACAAAAAAGGCATTAGAGTGAACAGTGTTATTGAATTAGCATCCTCCTATATTTGCACAACACCAATCATTTTTATTGTACGTGACACTCTGTCATATATGGGGGACAAGGAAGAAGCAGGGACCGGGTGACACACACACAAACCTCCTACTCTTCACTGTTTGGAACTTTGGACAGACAGATGCCCCCGTGCCCATCCCACCCAGACGGTACATATAAGATGCCCCCATGCCCAGCCCACTGTAAGGTGCCCCCGTGCCCATCCCACCCAGACGGTACATATAAGATGCCCCCATGCCCAGCCCACTGTAAGGTGCCCCATGCCCAGCCCACACAGACTGAAACATATAAGATGCCCCCATGCCCAGCCCACTGTAAGGTGCCCCCATGCCCAGCCCACACAGACCACTATATATACCGCTATATATAAGATGCCCCCATGCCCAGCCCACAAAGACCAGTTCATGTAAGATGCCCCCAGCCCACACAGAACGCTATGTATAAGATGCCCCCATGCCCAGCCCACACAGACTGCTATATATAAGATGCCCCAATGCCCAGCCCAATATAAGGTGCCCCCATGCTCAGCCCACACAGACACATACATTTAAGATGCACTGTGATCTAATGCTGGTAATGGACCTCTGTTCACCTACATAAACATTTACTTTAAATATCTAAAAAAAGGTGACCCCAAACTTTTGAACAGTACTGTATAAACATAGAAATAGGATTATAATCTCACTGTAAGTATAGATCTGATGAATAAATATTCAAACAGAAATGGATGCTAAGCTCTACATATAAATAGGGCTCATTCCCCTTTAAAGCAACATGTCAGATTGAGAGTGATTTGAGAAGCAGGTTTTCAAGTATTTATATTATTCCACACAACAACGTACCCTACCCATAATATTAAGTACAATGGCAAGAATTTAGAATGTGTCTTTCCCATTCATTTCAGTCCCCAAGCTTGTTGTTGACACCAATCTGGAAGATGATGGCGTTTTCATGTTCAGTGCAGCACCAGACAGTAGCCGTGATAGCAAACAGAAAATGCAGGTTTGTATTTAAAGACTACAGCACCTGTTTGTACTCATGACCCCCTGGTCCGTACCAATTCCTCTTCTACTAATTCCCAAGACAGAGCAGTGATGGAGAGACACCAAGCCTGTGTTCCTCCTAGCTAAGTGAACCAAAGCATGTTTTTTGTTTACTTCTCCTTTGTCTGTTACCTTTCCATGGTCCTAACTATTTCCTATGTTTAACCAATTTCTTCCATGTCACCACCATTAAGTATTCCCTGAACTTTCAGGAAGTCACCACTACAGAGGAGACATGTAGGGATCTAGATAGTGATGTATTAGCAAGCAAATGCCAGTCTAAAACCACGCTGACAGAACTTCTAGACACCCTAAAACAACTTGAAGAACCTGAACCTTTGCAAGAAATCAAGACTGAGCCAAAGGACAAATTTCAGTGGATTGATGGGGTAAGAGGATTAGTAGAACTGTACATTGGCCCTGATTGTCTGTATTATGGCCAAGTAAATTGCTTTGTATTGTTGACATTACATTTCTGGTTACCCTTTCCCTTAGGATGCAGATACTTCACTGACTGTGGATAATCTGGAACGTCTAGGACAGTTGACGCGCAATGGAAACGGAGAACAGAAAGAAGATAGTAATGGGGTTTTACTATCCGAAGCAAAGCTGCAGAGTATAATTAGCTTCTTGGATGAAATGGAACAATCTGAACAGGAAAGGCCACGGTCAGCAGCTTCTAACACTCAGAAAGGGGTTTGTATTAAATCTTCTGTATGTATACACAAATAATGTTCAGTTTAATCACAGGCGCTTTCATATCTTTCTTCCTTTTGTATGATCTCCAGGGCCTACTCACCGAAGAAGAGCTGACTAATCTGGAGCAGGCTTCAGTTGTTGCCACAGAAGTGACAAGTTCTATGCTGAAGCTTCGGCTGGAGGTGCAGGAAAAAACTAGAGCTTTGAGCCTACTGCAGACAGCCTTAGTAAGCACTTTACTACAGTGGATGCTTCTGGGTCCTCATTATAAACCATATGTGGCTGCACTATTGACAAGAAACTTTTTGTAAACACGACCAAATGCTATACTCTTTTAGCTTCAATCTTATTAATCTCTTTATCTATTGGTTCCTTGCCAATCCCTATCATTTGCTAAAACATACAACTTCTGTCAGGCATAGTGGGACCTTAAAGATGGATTGGAATGCTCTAGGAGTCACATGCTTGTAAACATACATAAGGGAGCCTTCTAAATGGTGCGATTGGCCAGATAAAGTTTTGACTGATGTGAGAGTTTGACCCTATAATTGAAAATGACATTGACCTTTTTTGTTCAGGCCCAGCAACGAGAATTAACAGTGCGACATGTCAAACAGACAGAGAAAGAACTGGGGCAACAGCTAAAACTACAGAAAGAACAATATGAGGCAACAATCCAGAGACATCTGTCATTTATAGATCAGGTAAGATCACATTTAACCATTTAAATACTAGGCAGCTGATGCAAACAATTTAAAACTTATTTCAAGCCAAATGGGATGCAGGGATACTTGTTCCTGACTCACGTAGACTTAGAAATTCAGGGAGGAAGCAATAGTTTTCAGGCTTTGGTGGCCCTTTCATCTGTTTTCTTGTCTTTCAATCAGGGAAAAATGTGTTTTAGGGCACGGCCACACTGCAACGCAAATGTATGTGTTTTCATGTGCCATTTTGTTGCGATTGTGATTTAAAATGCGGAACGCAAATCGCAATCGCAACGCACCTGAAAACGCACGTTTTCGGTGCGTTGCTGCATTTTCAATGATAGAAAAAAATGCGAGTGCAAACGCAAGCTCAAATGCAAAAAAAGCGCAGCAGTGTGGCCTAGCCCTAAGTTTGATTTTTTCTTTTAAAGGGTATGTCCACCGTAAAAAAAAAAATTTCATATAAGATTCCCCCTGGTCTCCCAGCCCCAACCGCTATATTTATATTTTAAGAAAGCTCCCCAAACTCTACTTACCTCCCCTCTTTCCTCTGCCGCGCTCCCGGCCCTCTGCTTGCGAGAAAATGCAAGCAGAGGGGCGGGACCGGCAGCCGCGTCTGTGATTGGCTGAGCGGCAGCCAATCACGGACGCGGCTGCCGGCAGCTCACTTCAGCGGAGGAAAGAGGAGAGGTAAGTAAAGTTTGGGGAGCTTTATAACATTATCAATTATAGCGGGTGTGGGGCTGGGAGACCAGGGGGAATCTTATACATTAATGGTTTAAAGCTAGGGGGAGGGAATCGGGAGAGGGAGGGGGAGGGAGGGGGAGAAGGGCTGCAGTACGCATGCCAAACTTCTCCCGGAGGCAAGGTAGGAGGCAGGGTCTATATGGACTTGCTATCCTCCTGGTGGGCAGTTTTTGGGACTTTGGGGGGGGGGACTACAGGAGAACCATATGGAGCTGGATGTGAGGTAAGGATTAAACTACACTACATGGTGGGCAGTTTAGGGTGGGGGGATTATAGTTTTGGGGGTGGACATGCCCTTTAAAAAAGGACTAAAGCCCTTCCCTTTTCACCTCTATTCAATCAGAGGAAGTTACATCAAAAGACATTACCAGCCCCTCAATCAAATTGTCAAATTATGTATATTAATATCGGTATTAAAAACATATTTTGTTCACAAATGTCAATGTGAAAATGTCGTTGGTTTTGTTTCTGTCAAAATAGACGTAGGTGTGAAGGAAGCAGATGTGTTCCAATTAGGTTGTAATTATTTGTCTTCACTGTGAAACTGTTGGAAGGTTAATTACTGTCATAAAGTAATAAGATAAATGGCAATGTGTTTCCTTGTAACCTATAACATAAACTTAATTGGGATCTCAGAATTAATACAATCGGCCTTACACAGGCCTTTATTCCCATTATTGAGACCTTCCACCCATAGAAGGATTAAGATCAAATTGTGGCCTGGGCAGGGCTGACATTTAGTATAGTATAGTATTTGAGGTTGAATAAAGACATACGTCCATCCAGTTCAACCCATCTAGCAATATCCTCATTTCCTGCCTAACTGTTGATCCAGAGGAAGGCAAAAAACCCCCACCAAATTTATGAAGGGGGAAAAAATTCCTTCCTGACTCCAAGTGGCAATCGGAAATTTCCCTGGATCAACTCTACTTTATGTATCAATACCAGTAACTTGTAACATTTGTTTGCAGAAACTCATCCAGCTTTTTTTTGAAAATGACCAATGATAGGATCTTGTTCAAACTAGCTTGCTTGGCTTTTATGAGGAAGTAAGTAGAAATTTAGACTCTGGTATAGCAGTAGATGTAGTTTACTTGGATTTGCAAAGGCTTTTGATACAGTCCCCCATAGGCGACTAATGAATAAGCTAAGGTTTGTTGGTCTGGGGGTCACATTTGTACATGGATAGAAAATTGGTTAAGGAATAGGATGCAGAGAGTAGTTGTTA
Source organism: Hymenochirus boettgeri (assembly GCA_019447015.1). Taxonomy (NCBI): domain Eukaryota; kingdom Metazoa; phylum Chordata; class Amphibia; order Anura; family Pipidae; genus Hymenochirus; species Hymenochirus boettgeri. Next base: position 38,837,176 of record CM033476.1, read on the forward strand.
ATGGGGCTTCATCATTATGGACTAAAGTGCTAAGTGGGGTGCGACAGGGTTCTGTGTTGGGGCCGCTTCTATTTAATCTATTTATTAATGATTTGGAAGTGGGTATTGTCAGCAAGGTTTCTGTGTTTGCTGACGACACAAAACTTTGTCGACCATTAAAAACTTCAGAGGATGTGCAATCGTTGCAAGGGGATCTAGATAGATTATCACATTGGGCTGCTAAGTGGCAGATGAAATTCAATGTTTGATAAATGTAAGGTGATGCATTTTGGACTCTAAAAATACTTGTGCTACTTATACTATAAATGGCTCTGTGTTAAGTGAATCCCTGTTGAAAAGGGATCTTGGAGTTTTGGTGGATAACAAACTTAAAGGAAGCAAGCAGTGCCAGGCGGCAACAGCCAGAGCCAGCATGTATTGCTTGTATAAAGCGAGGTATGGATTCAGGGAGGAAAATGTAATTCTCCCTCTTTCAAAGCATTGGTAAGGCCTCATTTGAATATGCATGCAATTTTGGATCCTGTGTAACAAAAGGTCATCTTTGAAATGGAAAGGTTCAGAGAAGGGCAACTAAATTAAAAGGGGATTGGGGGAGCTTGAATATGAAGAGAGACTGGAAAGTTACAATTATGTACCTGGAGAAAAGGCGCTTGCGTGGGATATGATTACTGTGTATAAATACATTAACGGGCCATACAATAAACTATCTGAGGCATTGTTCACCAATAGAACATGTCAAAGGACACAGGACATCCCTTAAGACTTGAAGAAAAAGTTTAGGCTTCAAGCTCGGAAGGGTTTTTCACTGTGAGAACGGTAAAGCTATGGAACTGTCTTCCAGTGGACATTGTTATGGCAGGAGGCAGAGGGAACGGAAAGGGCCTTTAGGAAGTATAAAAACTGTAACAAGAAGTGTAAGAAAGCAATCAAACAGCTAAAATTAATAATGAAGTTAGGATAGCTGAAGAAAGCATCACTAAGCCTAAACATTTTTTTAAGATATTAATAGTAAGAAGATGAGGACTGGAATGTGGCACCATTAATTAATGGGGATAAGTTAGTTACGGAGGATGGCGATAAAGCAAATGTCTTGAATAATTTTTTTTCTCTGTATACACTATAGAAGATCCAAGTACAGATATCATAGAGTATAGTAGCATAAAGGTATACAAGATTCAAGTTCACTTTGGTTAACCGAGGATATGGTACAGAAAGAACTAAATAAGGTTAATATTAAAAAATCTCCTGGACGGAAATAAAAACATCCTCGGGTACTTAAGGAGCTAAGTTCAGTTTTATCTAGGCCATGTTTCTTATTTTTGCTGATTCCCTCATGTCCGGTGGTGTGCCTCTGGATTGTAAAAAGGCTGATTTTATTCCAATATTCAAAAAGGGTAGTCGTTCACAGCCGGGTAATTACAGGCCTGTAAGTTTAACTTCAGTGGTGGGGAAGATCCTGGAAAGTTTAATAAGGGAACATGTTCTAGAGTATGTTTCAAGGATGACATTATAAGTAGTAACCAGCATGGATTTAGGAGATAGATCTTGTCAAACTAGCTTGCTTGGCTTTTAGAGGAAGTAAGTAGAAATTTAGACTCTGGTATAGCAGTAGATGTAGTTTACTTGGATTTGCAAAGGCTTTTGATACAGTCCCCCATAGGCGACTAATGAATAAGCTAAGGTTTGTGGTTTGGGAGTCACATTGACATGGATAGAAAATTGGTTAAGGAATAGGATGCAGAGAGTAGTGTTGTAATGGGGCTTCATCATTATGGACTAAAGTGCTAAGTGGGGTGCGACAGGGTTCTGTGTTGGGGCCGCTTCTATTTAATCATTATTAATGATTTGGAAGTGGGTATTGTCAGCAAGGTTTCTGTGTTTGCTGACGACACAAAACTTTGCGACCATTAAAAACTTCAGAGGATGTGCAATCGTTGAAGGGGATCTAGATAGATTATCACATTGGGCTGCTAAGTGGCAGATAGAATTCAATGTTGATAAATGTAAGGTGATGCATTTTGGACTTAAAAATACTTGTGCTACTTTACTATAAATGGCTCTGTGTGTAAGTGAATCCCTGTTGAAAGGGATCTTGGAGTTTTGGTGGATAACAAACTTAAAGGAAGCAAGCAGTGCCAGGCGGCAACAGCCAGAGCCAGCATGGTATTGTTGTTAAAGCGAGGTATGGATCAAGGGAGGAAAATGTAATTCTCCTCTTTACAAAGCATTGGTAAGGCCTCATTTGGAATATGCAGTGCAATTTTGGAATCCTGTGTAACAAAAAGTCATCTTTGAAATGGAAGGGTTCAGAGAAGGGCAACTAAATTAATAAGGGGATTGGGGGAGCTTGAATATGAAGAGAGACTGAAAAGTTACAATATGTACGCTGGAGAAAAGGCGCTTGCGTGGGGATATGATTACTGTGTATAAATACATTAACGGGCCATACAATAAACTATCTGAGGCATTGTTCACCAATAGAACAGTTCAAAGGACACGAGGACATCCCTTAAGACTTGAAGAAAAAAGGTTTAGGCTTCAAGCTCGGAAAGGGTTTTCACTGTGAGAACGGTAAAGCTATGGAACTGTCTCCAGTGGACATTGTTATGGCAGGTTCATTGGTCATTTTCAAAAAAAAGCTGGTGAGTTTCTGCAAACAAATGTTACAAGTTACTGGTATTGATACATAAAGTAGAGTTGATCCAGGGAAATTTCCGATTGCCACTTGGAGTCAGGAAGGAATTTTTCCCCCTTCATAAAATTTGGTGGGGGTTTTTGCCTTCCTCTGGATCAACAGTTAGGCAGGAAATGAGGATATTGCTAGATGGGTTGAACTGGATGGACGTATGTCTTTATTCAACCTCAAATACTATACTATACTAAATGTCAGCCCTGCCCAGGCACAATTTGATCTTAATCCTTCTATGGGTGGAAGGTCTCCTAATGGGAATAAAGGCCTGTGTAAGGCCGATTGTATTAATTCTGAGATCCCAATTAAGTTTATGGTATAGGTTACAAGGAAACACATTGCATTTATCTATTACTTTATGACAGTAATTAACCTTCCAACAGTTCACAGTGAAGACAAATAATTAACCCTAATTGGAAACACATCTGCTTCTTCACACCTACGTCTATTTTGACAGAAACAAAACCAACGACATTTTCACATTGACATTTGTGAACAAAATATGTTTTTAATACCGATATTAATATACATAATTTGACAATTTGATTGAGGGGCTGGTAATGTCTTTTGATGAACTTCCTCTGATTGAATAGAGGTGAAAAGGGAAGGGCTTTAGTCCTTTTTTAAAGGGCATGTCACCCCCAAAACTATAATCCCCCCAACTACTGGCCCCACCATGTGTGTAGTTTATCTTACCTCACATCCCAGCTCCATATGGTTCTCCTGTAGTCCCCCCCCCAAAGTCCCAAAAACGCCCACCAGGAGGATAGCAGAGTCCATATAGGACCCTGCCTCCTACCTGGCCTCCGGGAGAAGTTTGGCATGCGTACTGCAGCCCTTCTCCCCCTCCTCCCCCCCTCCCTCCTCCCGATTCCCTCCCCTAGCTTTAAACCCTTAATATATAAGATTCCCCCTGGCTCCCAGCCCCAACCGCTATATTGATATGTATAAAGCTCCCCAAACTTTACTTCCCTCTCTCTTTCCTCCGCTGAAGTGAGCTGCCGGCAGCCGCGTCCGTGATTGGCTGCCGCTCAGCCAATCACAGACGGGCTGCGGTCGCCCCTCTGCTTGCATTTCTCGCAAGCAGAGGCCGGGGAGCGCGGCAGAGGAAAGAGGGGGAAGTGAGTTTGGGGAGCTTCTTAAAAAATAAATATAGCGGTTGGGGCTGGGAGACCAGGGGGAATCTTATAGAAATTTTTTTTACGGTGGACATACCCTTAAAAGAAAAAATCAAACTTAGGGCTAGGCCACACTGCTGCGCTTTTTGCATTTGAGCTTGCGTTTGCACTCGCATTTTTTTCTATCATTGAAAATGCGAGAACGCACCGAAAACGTGGTTTCAGGGGCGTTGCGATTGCGATTTGCGTTTCGCATTTTAAATCACAATCGCAACAAAATGGCACATGAAAACAATATTTGCGTTGCAGTGTGGCGTGCCCTAAAAACACATTTTTCCCTGATTGAAAGACAAGAAAACAGATGAAAGGGCCACAAAGCCTGAAAACTATTGCTTCCTCCCTGAATTCTAAGTCTACTGTGAGTCAGGAACAAGTATACCCTGCATCCCATTTGGCTTGAAATAAGTTTTAAATTGTTTGCATCAGCTGCCTAGTATTTAAATGGTTAAATGTGATCTTACCTGATCTATAAATGACAGATGTCTTGGATTGTTGCCTCATATTGTTCTTTTGTAGTTTTAGCTGTTCCCCAGTTCTTTCTCTGTCTTGTTTGACATGTCGCACGTGAATTCTCGTTGCTGGGCCTGAACAAAAAAGGTCAATGTCATTTTCAAATAGGGTCAAACTTCCATCAGTCAAAACTTTATCTGGCCAATCGCACCATTTAGAGGCTCCATGTATGTTTACGAGCATGTGACTCTAGAGCATTCCAATCCATCTTTAAGGTCCCACTATGCCTGACGAAGTTGTATGTTTTAGCAAATGATGGGATTGGCAAGGAAGAACATAGATAAGAGATTAATAAGATTGAAGCTAAAAGAGTTAGCATTTGGTCGTGTTTACAAAAGTTTCTGTCAATAGTGCAGCCACATATGGTTTTAATGAGGACCCAGAAGCATCCACTGTAGTAAAGTGCTTACTAAGGCTGTCTGCAGTAGGCTCCAAGCTCTAGTTTTTTCCTGCACCTCCAGCCGAAGCTTCAGCATAGAAATGTCACTTCTGTGGCAACAACAATGAAGCTGCTCCAGATAGTCAGCTCTTCTTCGGTGAGTAGGCCCTGGAGATCATACAAAAGGAAGAAAGATAGAAAGCGCCTGTGATTAAACTGAACATTATTTGGTGATACATACAGAAGATTTAATACAAACCCCTTTCTGAGTGTTAGAAGCTGCTGACCGTGGCTTTCCTGTTCAGATTGTTCCATTCATCCAAGAAGCTAATTATACTCTGCAGCTTGCTTCGGATAGTAAAACCCCATTACTATCTTCTTCTGTTCTCCGTTTCCATTGCGCGTCAACTGTCCTAGACGTTCCAGATTATCCACAGTCAGTGAAGTATCTGCATCCTAAGGGAAAGGTAACCAGAAATGTAATGTCAACAATACAAAGCAATTTACTTGGCCATAATACAGACAATCAGGGCCAATGTACAGTTCTACTAATCCTCTTACCCCATCAATCCACTGAAATTTGTCCTTGGCTCAGTCTTGATTTCTTGCAAAGGTTCAGGTTCTTCAAGTTTTTAGGGTGTCTAGAAGTTTGTCAGGTGGTTTTAGACTGGCATTTGCTTGCTAATACATCACTATCAGATCCCTACATGTCTCTCTGTAGTGGTGACTTCCTGAAAGTTCAGGGAATACTTAATGGTGGTGACATGGAAGGAATTGGTTAAACATAGGAAATAGTTAGGACAAGGAAAGGTAACAGACAAAGGAGAAGTAAACAAAAAACATGCTTTGGTTCACTTAGCTAGGAGGAACACAGGCTTGGTGTCTCTCCATCAATGCTCTGTCTTGGGAATTAGTAGAAGAGGAATTGGTACGGACCAGGGGGTCATGAGTACAAAAAGGTGTGTAGTCTTTAAATAAAAACCTGCATTTTCTGTTTGCTATCACGGCTACTGTCTGGTGCTGCACTGAACATGAAAACGCCATATCTTCCAGATTGGTGTCAACAACAAGCTTGGGGACTGAAATGAATGGGAAAGACACATCTAAATTCTGCCATTGGACTTAATTAGGGGTAGGGTACGTTGTTGTGTGGGATAATAAATACTTGAAAAAACTGCTTCTCAAATCACTCTCAATCTGACATGTTGCTTTAAAGGGGAATGAGCCCTATTTATATGTAGAGCTTACGCATCCATTTCTGTTTGAATATTTATTCATCAGAGCTATACTTACAGTGAGATTATAATCTATTCTAGTTTATACAGTACTGTTCAAAAGTTTGGGGTCCCCTTTTTTTAGATATTTAAGTAAATGTTTATGTAGGTGAACAGAGGCCATTACCAGCATTAGATCAAGTGATCTAAATGTATGTGTCTGTGTGGGTGAGCATGGGGGCACCTATATTGGGCTGGGCTTGGGGCATCTTTATATAGCAGTCTGTGTGGCTGGATGGGGGCATCTAACATAGAGTTCTGTGGGGCTGGGGGCATCTTACATGAACTGGTCTTTGGGCTGGCATGGGGGCATCTTATTATAGCGGTATATAGTGGTCTGTGTGGGCTGGGCATGGGGGCACCTTACAGTGGGCTGGGCATGGGGGCATCTATATGTTTAGTCTGTGTGGGCTGGGCATGGGCACCTTACAGTGGGCTGGGCATGGGGGCATCTTATATGTAACGTCTGGGTGGATGGGCACGGGGGCACTTACAGTGGTGGGATGTGGGGCATCTATATGACGTCGGTGGTGGGATGGGCACGGGGGCATTGTCTGTCCAAGTTCCAAACAGTGAAGATAGGAGGTTTGTGTGGTGTCACGGTCCCTGCTTCTTCCTTGTCCCCCATATATGACAGAGTGTCACGTACAATAAAAATGATTGGTGTTGTGCAAATATAGGAGGATGCTAATTCAATAACACTGTTCACTCTAATGGCTTTTTGTAAAGATGCTTATTTGATGATAAATTTGTAACCAATTGCCTCTCTTTTTTATATCCATCACAACTGTTAATTAACCCAACCCCTCCACCCCACCCCACACACACTCTCAAAGATATTATATTGGGTATTACTTCATCAAAAAAACAAATAAAAGTAGAAGCGATTAAATATGTAGGGGGGCTGGGGTGGTCCACACTGTAACCAAATGGTGCAATGACATCCAACGCTGTGGGTTTTATACTACACATATATCCTTACTCTAGGGTGTGTGGAATAAAAGTTTGTTTATAAATTTCCAGCTGCCCTCCACCTCTCTAGCTATGACAGGCTTGCCTATGTCAAAGATAAGAGGGGGTCAGGGGTGTGAAATAGGGCAAGCCAGGGAGGTGTTGGTTAATGCATGAGCATAGTATCCCTTTAAGTATAGAAATGCTTCAGTAATTATTGAACATCTCTTTCCTTCTACTGGCAGCTTTATATTCCCATTTACTGCATACGTGTGAAAATGTACATTGTGCAGTTTAATTAAGACCCCAATTCCAGAGATCCCCCATTTTATTTGTCCAACATAAAAATTCTACAGCCTGTCACAATCACATTCCTTGTTATGGAAGTCACAGCTTATTTTGGTATTCTACCCTAGGGAATTTATAAGGACAAGGCACACTAGTCCGCTTTTAAGCACAATCTGATTGAGATTTTCAATATGATTGCACTTTTTAAAGCGGACGCTTAGTGTGGCCAATTGACATGGCCACATTAGTGGTCTGGCGTGCGCTGCAGACACATTGCATGTGCAATCCGCTAATCAGAATGCATGTGTTTTACATTGTTTTGCACAATCTGCTCCGATTGCACAACTTGCACGCAACACGACCGCGCGGTAATGGATGCACAACTGTTCGCCCGTTTCCGGCACGCAAGTGCACGCTTCATAAGGCCTCAGCCTAATGACTGTTGGTTACCAGATTCCATAATCTCACCTGTGTTATTAGCCTTGCGTGATTCCTTAGAGGTGATGAGGACCGGGTTTATGCCAGCCTTTTTCTTCCAACCTTCCCCACTCCGAACCAGTTCCTGTACTTCCTCCTTGCTATCTCTTATTTTCCAAAACTTTTTGTGAACGCTTTTGCCTGGAGCTCCTATTGCAGATCACACAGTCAGAAACACAGTGCAAACTTACAGGAGTATTTTCAATATAAAAAGTTTGAAATTCTTAACCAATCCATAGATGTTTATTCCTCATTAGGTGATAACTATTTGGTCCATTTATAGTCTCTTTTTACAACGTAGTTCAAAACGAATTAGGAATATATTTTGTTTCTAGTACATGCGACCAATAATGCAATGTGTACACTTAAATTACAGGCACAGGTAAAGTGTCCATGTAGATCAGTTTTTCTAAGTAGACCATGTATATCCAAGATGGAATGAGTGTTAATGACAGAAATGGGGGATAAGCCAGGAGAAACGTAAATTACAGAATGAGTTAATGTACCTATTTTATTAAAAGGGCATGATCTCCCATTAAAATATACAATATATACCAACTAGGTAACTCACCATCTTTACCCAAAACACAATTAAGTTTGATCTGACTATTTTATCTTATTTAGTCTTAAAATGTTTCTGCCTTCATCTCCAAGCAATTCAAGCTTATTAACAAGCTTGCAGATTTAAAAGAGCTTAGTTTCAGTTCTAGCAAGACCACTGTGTCTCATATTTCACGATTCGCTTTTGTCTGGGGATGCCGCTGGATTGGAAAAAAGCCAATGTAATACCAATATTCAAAAAAGGTAGTGTTCACAGCCTGGTAACTAATAGACCTGTAAGCCTACACTCAGTGGTGGAAGGTGATGGAACTTTGTTAGGGATTCATATCCTGACTTGTCTCCAGAGATCATCTTATTAGTAGTAGGTCAGAGGTTTATGAGAAATAGATCAGCCAGACAAATTATTGTTTTTAGAAGAAGTGAGTAAGAAGTTGGATCAGGACACAGCTGTGGCTGTGGGTATATTGGATTTTGCAAAAGCTCTTGATACTGTGCCACATAGGCGACTAATGTATAAAACTAAGGGAATGTTGGCCTTGAGAAAAACATGTTCATGGATAGGAACTGGTTATTGGACCGCAAACAGAGAGTGGTGGTTAATGGAGTAGCTACATCTATGTGGGCTAAAGTCTTAGCGGAGTTCTCAGGGTTCTGTCGGGGCGCTTCTGTTTAATTCTGTTTAAATGACTTAGAAGGGGGCATTGAGAGCAAGGTCTCTGGTTGCTGATGACACTAAATTATGCAGGCTTTGGAAACTTCCAATGATGTGCAAGTGCTGCAAGAAGACCTAGATAGATTATCAAAATGGGCCAGCAGAATGGCGTAGATGAGATTCAATGTTGATAAATGTAAGGTGATGCATTTGGGATTTAATAATCCCTGTGCCACCAACACCATAAATAACATCTGTGTTAAGTGCATTGAAATGGAAAAAGATTTGGGGGTTCTGGTAGATAACAGACTTAGCTGTAGCAAACAATGCCAGGTAGCAACACTAGAGCTAAGCAAGATATTGTCTGTATAAAGAGGGGAAGGAATCAAGAGAGGAAAAATATTATTCCCCTCTTTACAAGGCACTGGTAAGGCCACATTTGAATATGCAGTGCAGTTTTGGAATCCCATATACAAAAGGGACATCTTGGAAATTGAGGCAGTTCAGAGAAGGGCAACTAAATTAATATAGGGGAATGGAGGGGCTTGAATATGCAGGCAGATTAGACAAGTTAGGGCTGTTACATTGGAAGAACGGGCGGTTGCGTGGGGGACATGATAAACTTTATACAAATATAATTAATGGCCCATACAGTGAACTCTCTGGTGCATTGTTCACTATAGGTCATATCAGAGGACTCGGGACATCCTTTAAGGTTGGAAGAAAAGCAGTTTCATCTAAAGTTAGGAGAGGTTTTTCACAGTGAGAACGAGTGAAACTGTGGAACTGTCTTCCAGCAAGACGGTGGTAATGGCACGTTCATTGAATAACTTTAAAAACAGGCCTTGGAGAAGTTTCTTACAACTAAAAAATATTGAGAATACTGGTCTTAATGCATATAGATTGGTTGAATCAGGTATACTTTCCGATTGCCGTTTGGACAGGAAGGAAGATTTTTTTCCCCCCTTTTTAGCTGGGGTTTTTGCCTTCTCTGGATCAAAACTGTTACGGAGGGTTAAAAAAAAAAAAAAAAAAAAAAAAAGGGAAATAGGTTGGAATTACGAATGGTCTTTATTCAACCTTAATTATATGTTACTCATAGGTTATATGTTACTATGCAGAAGCACAGAGGACGGCAGCTAGAATCCAGTCAGTGGCTGTGATATCATCCGTACACCCATGACGCAGCTTTAAACCAGGGGAGCAGAAAAAAAAAAAAAAAGGAGGTAACAATTTAAATGAAAATAAAATTGCAACCACAAGCTGATTTTAGAAGAATGTGTATTATTAACAAACCTGCCATTTAAACCAATTAATGAAGACAGGCATAGCCATGTGTGACATTAGATTTGTATTTTATCTGCAGATGGGCGCTGCCACCTTACATACTTTGCCCAAGACATTATAGATTTTTTTGTAGTCCTACTGTATTTACCTATCAATGTGCTGCCCCAAAAATGTGTATGGAAATAGCCTCTGTCAAACAAACAGTATAGCAGCATCTCTCATGCATAAAAGGTATTTAAGCCTCAAGTCCTTTTCATTAAAATCTCAAAGAAAAAAAGAAAACAAAGTCTATTTGTTTAGCATTTTACCCTATTAAAAAAATCTCAAAAGTTTAAAATAGGTCTGTTCTTTTCTAATCATTGCATATATTTATAGTATCAACTGATGGGTAGGAATTGTCCTTATCCTATATTTTGCACCTGGATGGCTGCTCGTCTTGCCTGCCGTGCCTTTTCCTCACGGATTTTTTTACGCTCTTCCTCCTTGGTCTGCTGGGAACTCAAGAGGTTTCCTTCTCCTAGTTGCTGCCGCCTCTCCTTTAAAACACGCAAGAAGACAAAATTGGAAGAATTGTCTACAGTTTAAAATTATCACACAAAGTCGATCAACGACAACCCTACCTACACTCCATACCATATACAGTGACATGAGAAAGAAATCTATTATCTATATACATATATATATATAGATGTATACCTCCTTTTTAGAAGCTAGCAAGTGTTTTAGCACTGCTTCTCCTGATTTGCGTTTCCGTCTCTGGTGCCTGTACCATCTCTGTATAGTGACAGCTGCATTATTCACTTGCTGGATAAATCTGCAGAGATTTGATTAATACAATGTTAACTCCTTGCATCCGGTGGAATGCAAATACAATCATTTTACAACACTTTTTGCTTTTTCATGCAGTTTCATTGGGGTCTAGTTACATTGTCCAGTGTACAGTCTATGAATTAAAAAAATAAATAAAATGACAGATCTGCCATTATAGGTAAAACACACCATTCCCTCCACAGTGTAGAAATATTATAATGCCAATCAGTCAGTTGATGTACAATAGAGCAATCCTGCAGAGTCTTCGTATTCTCTATATTAACAGAAAAACCTACACTGACAATGCCTTGCACAGGTTATTCCACAAATTGTAGAAGAAAATCCCAATGTGAAGGAATAGCAGCTGAGAATTCAGTCTCGATCCATCATGTATCTAAACACATTCTCTTTATTCTAACATATTAAAATTTGCAATAAGCAAGGGGAGTAGCGGTTGACGGTTTCGGGGGGGGCCAGGGGCCTTCTAGGGTTTTGTTGGCCGGAGCCAAACTTTGAATGCTACCCTTAATTATTTCCAAGGCATGGCGCAAAGCCGCGTGTGTTGGGTGTTATGTTAAAGTGGGTGCAGCTTTGGTAGTGGGCTTGGATGTTAGCGTGGCTTAAAATGTTACCAATTTTGAAAACTCCTATCCAATAGGTATTTATAAACCGTCCTCAGAAAGTCAATTAGAAATAATGTAAATTTTCCACTACTGCGCCTGCCGCCTTTGTTCTTTCAGTGCAGGGGTGCCGCCTGAGGCCAAAGGTCTCACTCTGCCTAATGGTAGAAGTGGCCCTGTTTCGTGGTCATGTGACCTTAATCAATAGACTATGAGTAAGGGTCAGAGTTATGTAGTAAGGGTAACAAGAACAGCTTTAAATCCTTGCTTATTGCAAAATTTTAAATGTTTAGATATAAAGAGAATTGTGTTTAGATAACATGATGGATCGAGACTGAATTTCAGAACACGGGAAGAAAGGTTGCCGGGCTGCTATTCCTGCACATTGTGATTTTCTTCTACAATTCGGGAGCGTGGAAAAAACCCAGGCTCCCAGTCGAATAGGCACGCTCCGACCGGACTCAGATGAGATTACGTGGAAGTGGGGAACAGTGACCGCAGAAAGGAGTTTGCAATTGGTTTACGGCTCTCAAGCAGCAAAGTAGGAAAAAATAGTAAACCAAGGTAAACCCACGCGGTACAACTGCAGGAGTTGGCTGGGTTTTGGAGCCGGATGTCTATGTATTATATTCCACAAATGTACTGCTTTGAAATGTTGTAAAGACTTTTATCTAATCTCCATCATACTCTAATCATTAGGGTATTATTGGGTCAAAGGGCAGCTTTTTCGGCCCAATCAACCGAACTTGTTTTTTTGTATCGCTCAATTGGGCGAAAAATCTGTGCCGCTTAGGCCGCCTCTGCGACTGATGATTGATCGTCTGTTTCGGACATGTCAGTAAATCAAGGGCCAACGGTGGCACAAAAAAGACATTTTTGCCCGGCCAAGGGCTTTAGCTCAGACAAATAGTGACTTCGTGTGGGACCCCCATCATTAGAACCAGACCAGGGGAAACCAAAAAGGTATAAGAGCAAAACTGACATTACATTGGGATGTTCAAAACTGGCACATTAGTTACCCATAGGAGTCAATTGGAGATAAAAAAGTCTGAATGTCCAATTACATTCAGGTATAAAATAGAACACAGAGTGTTATGATAAATGGCTCAGGGGTCCTGGGAAATGTTGGGGATCAATTATAACAAAAAGCAAAACAAAAAATTCTTCTTTCTTCGCGTTAATATTTTAGAGTGTTCAATTGAATATTTGAGAGGTTCGCGAATCGAGTTTTGCACTGCCCAGTCACAAATAACATCGCCAGCCAGCTTAAAAACAGCTGAAGAAATAAAAACTCTAAAGGCTCTCCCGATAGTGCTGATTACCAAGGTCGCATCGGACAAGGGATACAATGTTGAAATTTTCGACCAGCTCTGGAGTACCGAGTGCTCCCGCAAAATATTAATCTGGATATACACTGTAAAGTGTGGGGGGAGATGATTAATTCCAGACTGTGTCATTCTTCTGGGGTTCTTGCAACGCAGTACTCCACGTGTTACCGCATCACAAGATTCAAGGCAAGTAAGGACTCGCAAAGAGTTATGGCAACTTTTTTAAATAAAAACCGTGTTTTTGTGCAAGTAGGCAAAAAGAATGTTTGTTTTCTTTTTTGAATCAGGCCACTTATGTCCTATGTGCTCCAAAAACTGGTGGTTTGGATCTCGATTACCTTCCCTGTCATATCCAAACTGTTTGTAATGGTGAGGTATAGAAGCTACGATCGTAGTGCGTCTGATATCCGTAAATCGTAAACATTGATTAAAACATTTTTGTTTTGACTGGCGGAGATAGGAAAGTAAAGGTTTTAAATGCCTTTTTCTTCCTTACCATTTGCCTCTTTACATCAGAATTCAGCCACATGGGCGCGGATTTATTTTTTTTACATTTATTTCCCAAGGGTATAAATTTAGATGTGAACTGGCTTAAAATCCCCTTGAACACAGTCCACTTCTGTTCAGTACCTTTACCTGATAATACATTATCCCAGTTGACATTCTGAAGAGCTGCTTTTAACCTGGGAAAATTTGCTTTCCTGAAATTAAATGTCTTTGTTAACCCAGCACACTTTTCCTTTCGATAACAAAGTCCAAATGCCACTATTTCATGGTCACTATTCCCTAAGCCTCCAGTTACCTTTATATCTATAATGCGCTCCACAATGTTAGATATTACCAGATCCAACAGAGCTCCTTTTCTAGTAGGAACCTCAACCACCTGTGAGAGAAAATTATCCTGCAGCAAATTCAGGAACTCATCGCCTTTTTCTGTGATGGCAGTTCCACCACACCAATCAATGTCAGGGTAATTAAAGTCCCCCATAATGAGCACACTCCCCAAACTTGCAGCCCTTGCCAACTGCATATGAAGTTGACACACCTCCTCTCTGCTAGCATTTGGCGGCTTATAGCAGACACCAACAATGACATTACCCCCTTTCCTGTTGCCTAATTCCACTCATATTGCCTCCACTTTATCATCCATATCGCCAGTTAGCTCTTCTTTTAAATTTGGCTTCAATTCTTTTTTAACATAAACACATACTCCTCCCCCTTTCCTTTTTTCTCTGTCCTGCCTAAACAAGGCATATCCTTCTAAATTTACAGCACAGTCGTGAGAACTGTTCAACCACGTTTCTTCTATACCTATTACATCATACTTTTCATTCAATGCCATAATTTCCAATTGACCCATTTTGTCAGCCAGGCTTCTTGCATTTGCAAACATACATTTTAGATTATGAGCCGTATTGATGAGTACCAATTTTGATACAAGTCCTCCCTATTATCCCCTATGCTAGCCCCACCCCCCTTTCCACCCACCACTGGCCTATTTGGGCCCCTTGTTCTTTTTAATGTATGGTACTGAAGTGGGGGCCTCTGATGTTTACTGGGGCCTTGGCACCTGCTTTAATGGATAATCCTGCTCTGCTTCTAACCTTCTGGTATCAATGGAAAGTCTTTTCTCTGCTGTTAGTGGCTATTTCCCTTTTGCCATATTTTTGGACAGTTTCCTTTTCTCTTTTGAAATGTTCCTTTATTTGGTACAAAAAATATACCCTGGCTCTCTCTCGAGGTAGGGACAGCACACATTAAAGAATTAACTCCCATTTTAGTCCTGCTTTTTAAATAGACCGTACTGAAATCGTTCTGCCTGGGTTAAGAGAGAATTTATTTGCCTATGGATTGTCATCTCATTCAAATAAAATACATACACGCGTATTGGAAGGGGTTGTACTGCGGATCCACTCTAGAAGTGATAAAAAGAGGAATTGCAGCCCTTATACAATGGAGTGCTATTATGGCTATTAATGTGCCATATTTCTAGATGTTACCAACAGCTGGTTATGAGATCTTCATGTCCTATACCGAACCCTTCACAGTATTTGCTCATAAGATCTAATGGCTAGCAGATTTCTTGGGGAACAGCTAAATACATCTTATCACGTTTGTATTCTATATGCCTCCCCCACTGTAGCTCTTCCTTTATTTTTTTGGCAGCTTATTGATGATAAGAAAACGTTAAGTGAAAGATGTGAGTCTCTTGTCAAAGAGCTAAAGCAGGTGGACCAGAAATACTCGAGCAAGATCAGCCAAATGCAGGAACAGCACGAAGTGGTGAGTTTCAGAAAGTCAAAGATGAAATATTATTTGCAGCATTTTTTGTGTGATTGCTCCTTGTTGGACTCTTCCTCTAAAGGTTCGTACACACTTGTGATCTCAGGTCCCGACCGCGACACACGATGTGCACAAACAAACGTTTTGGTCGATAATCGGCCCGTGTGTAGGCAATTTACCGACCGGAACGGCCATTCAGTCGGGGATCGTTGCCCGACCGACCTGGCGGATCTCTGAATGAACGACCGGTTCGATAAAGTTGCCCATACACGGGCCGATTATTGGCCAAAACGTTCGTTTGTACACATCGTTCACTGCGGGTCGGGACCCGCGATCGCCCGTGTGTACGAACCTTTAGGGAATATTGAGTTACGGCTTTTGTCATTTGTATCCACTCTGTCTCTTGTTCGTCCTGAAAAATAACTTTGTGAAAGAGTGTCTAAGTCATCAAAACACTTGTGCATTAAAACATTAGGGTGTAAGGGGTGAATAAGAAGTCTTGAAATCGATGAATGAATATGGACTGTATTCAGCACTAAAAATTTTCCCTCCCATGTGGGTGGTTTTGTAAAGCACTATCAGGAAAATGTATTAAAAGTTCTTATGGTTTAAAATGGTGCTAATTTATGCCCCAACCAATCATATGTTAGCTTTAAAATGTTAAATAAGATCCAATTGGTTGGGGCAAAATTAGCACCATTTTAAACAATACTTTTTAATAACCCTGTATGGGTAATACTTTTACTTAATAACCCTGTATGGGTATTAAAGGAGTGAGGAAGGTAACTTAATGATTACCGTATATACTCGAGTATAAACCGAGTTTTTCAGGCTGAAAAATCAGCCTGAAAACTCGGACTCGGTTTATACTCGAGTCAACCACTTACCTGGGCATTCCGCAGCTCGCGAATTCCTTTCTGCACTGGGCGCGCGCGGCCTGACGTCACTGCCCGCGCCAAGCCCGGCGCCGGGCAGTTACGTCAGCCTACGCGCCGGTACTGGAATGGGCGTGCGGCTGCCGAATGCTGATACCGATACCTGCCGGGATGGATGGAGGAGATAGAAGAAGAAGAGTCGTCCACAGGAAGAGTCCAGGAGAAGAGTCCACAGGAGAAGATCCGGAGAAAGTCCAGGAGAAGAGTCCAGGGAGAAGAGTCCAGGAGAAGAGTCCAGAGAAGGTCCAGGGAGAAGAGAAGAGTCCAGAAAGAGAGTCCACAGGAGTCCACAGGTAGAAGAGTCCACGGGGAAGAGCCCCAGGTACAAACTGAACTGAGGGGGGGGGGCATTCAAGATGTTTGGGAACTACAACTCCCAGCATGCTTTATTAGCTGGGAGTTGTAGTTTCCAAACATCTTGAATGCCTGAGGAGGGCATTCAAGATGTTTGGAAACTACAACTCCCAGCTAATAAAGCATGCTGGGAGTTGTAGTTTCCAAACATCTTGAATGCCACCCTCACTTGGCATTCAAATGTTTGGAAACTACAACTCCCAGCATGCTTTATTAGGGGAGTTGTAGTTTCCAAACATCTTGAGTGCCAAGATTTCTACCCTCGGTTTATACTCGGGTCAATAACTTTATTAGGATTTTTAGCTGAAATTGGGTACCTCGGTTTATACTCGGGTCGGTTTATACTCGAGTATATACGGTACCTGATGAAAGCAGGGAAACCCCCGAAACCTTGTGTGCTACTGATGTTTAGATCTAAATAAATATATAGATTTTTTTTATATATATATATATATAATACATTTTTTTATTGTTTAATTTTTGGTGCGAACCTTGGACTATTCTATTGAATTGGACTAATACATATAGGTCTTGTCAATCCAGGGCTAATTCCAATCGCCATTTGGAGTTGCAAAAGATTTTTCCCCCATCAGACTGGGTTTTTGCATTCCATTGGATCAGCTGTTAAGCAGGCTTAATGGGTATTGTAAAAAAAAGTTTAATTACATTGCCCTGTGTCTTTATTCAACCTTGAATAATATTTTCTATATATAAGTAATACATTTTACTGTAGTAGTACTGCAGTTACTCACCTTGGCACAGTGAGATACAAACAGGGAGATTCAATAAAAGTTCTTATCGTTTAAAATGGTGCTAATTTTGCCCCAACCAATCAGATCTTATTTAACATTTGAAAGCTAACTCTGATTGGGCAAAGTTAGCACCATTTTAAACGATAAGAACTTTTATTGAATAACCCTGAAAGTTTCTACTAGGTGACAGAGCATTTTGTCGTAAGGTAATAAATTTACAAACGTCCCACAGGTGTGTATTTGGATAGAAATTTGTTAGAAAGACAAGGGACATGCTCTTCTAATCAGTGGAGATAAGATGTGTTTAAATAAATATAACCATTATATTGGGTTATGCTTGTTTAGTCTATTACAGTATAAATAGCTGAGATACCTGCAAGTACCCCTTGTACTTCTTTTATTAAAATAATTGGTCTTGGCAGAAATCAAATTGTTTTATTCCACTGATCTGGCATAGAAATTTTGTAGATCTCTGTATATGTAATTAAGAAACCTTGCCACTATGTGATGCTATTGGGGCTTTTGTTATGCCATTGATTCCTCATATTGTAGACATACTTTTCTTTTTGTGATTTCTCTGTCGATTTATTTTACTTTTCTTGGGTTCTCTTCTTCTTCTTTTTTTTCTCCTTTCCCCAGGTTTGGCAAACTCTGGGTCCCCTTTGTGAGGTAACACACCTCTGCATGCTTTATTTGTCACTTTTATAATCTTTTATTTCCACACTTGTCGTTCAGAATTTAAACTGTTTAATACAGGTGTATTGATGTGTTGGTTATCAATACCAACACATCAATATATAAGCTTTAGAAGAAAGACTTGTGTCTTACTTAGCTGGTATTAAATGGTGGTTAAATAAACACACGATGGGTTTAGCTGCATTAGTTATTAATTATATTTAGTGTATGCATATGTGTAGAGATCATCTGCTGCTAACTGCAGTATTACTATTGGCACCTGGTTGGTTGCTGCATATTAATAGTTTAGCCAAACATTTGTAACTTGTATTACATAAGTTCCATAATCAACGATATGTAGATAAATCCCGGGCACACTGTTCTCTTAATTCCAATAAACTTTATTTGACGTTTCGATGACGCTCAGTTCGTCTTTATCAGAACACCAATCAACAGTGTATAACAACACTACACATTATATATCATTATGCAACATCATGTGACTAAAACCACCCCCCCAAGACTTTTAATAAAATATTCAAACTGACGTATGTGTGTCCATTAACATAGTGATATCCGTGTTAAAACATGTAAAAACCAATACACACCATACATTAGCTTTACTATATCATAAAACCTCTGTAAAGTGACGTATGCATCATATTATTCAATGTTAAAGTGCCTATGTGAAATAACACTATCTAAAGTGACCTCTCATAAAGTGACATTGTCTATATAAGTTATATATGATTTTTACATCCGGTATCAATAAACCACATAACTAATTAATTAAACATGAATATCCTATAAGAACTCTGTATATTATGTACAAACTTCTGTCTAGAAAACCATTTGCTAGTTTTAATTGGTGTTAGTAAATCATCAGGTCAATATACCAATTGTTTATTATAGAAAACATTTAAAGCAATATAAGTTAAACATTGGTTGTAGTAAGAATAAAAGGGCCATATCAGACATGACACTAACAGTCTTTCCTACATTTTTCTTTAGTTTTTTTTAGCAGAGTTTACAGTTAAATGTAGGCAATTGTTCCTATAGCACGAATGTTCCTTGTGTAATGTATCATGAATAAGAAGTAGGCGAGCTGCACGTACAGGATAAAAAAACTGTTTATTGAAACATTTTAAAATCTTCTTATTCATGATACATATTTGGTCGGACCTGGCTGAGGGTTCGTTTTTTGGCTGGAGCTCCGTATTTGAGGATTAGGGAGTCCACGCTCCCCATTTTTTCCTTTTCCTTGTGTAATGGCTAACTTTACATACAAACCATACCAGTTTTGATTGGCTTCCCGTAGACTTCTCAGAATTTAGATTTGGCAACAAATGTGAGAGAAAATACAGGGTTATTCAATAAAAGTTCTTATCCTTTAAAATGGTGCTAATTTTGCCCCAACCAATCAGATCTTATTTAACATTTGAAAGCTAACTTCTGATTGGTTGGGGCAAAATTAGCACCATTTTAAACAATAAGAACTTTTATTGAATCTCCCTGATAGAGCTTTGTTGTAGGACAACTATACTACCAGGTCAATCAGTCTCCATGACCCCCAAAACTGCATTAGTTAGAAATCTGAGAGATGTAATACTACCTGAAATGCTGCCCAATATTCTGTTACCACTTTTTTTAATTGCTGCCTTTTTTAAGGGTGTGCAAGTTTGTAGAGGAGCTTGGAGAGGAAATGGAAACGTTTGAAAAGCAGAGGGAAGGGTGGACAAGAACATTTTGATGGTTAATATTCCTACAGCTTTTGAACTGATGTAGTTTGGGTTGATTTACCCATATATAATTTTTCATTTGATGGGTTACGGTTACCATGCCTTTTAAGCTAGTTACACACAATACAATAATTTGGCCCGACAGACCGACATTTCAGTGTTTTGTTCGGTCTGGCCGAATTATTGTATGGCAGCTTTTTGCGGCCACGACTGATCAACAAGCGTTCGTTCACCCAAATCGGACAGGTCGGAAAATCACAACCGATCGTGCGTTCCTCTATGGACCACACGATCGGGCGCGCCTACTTTTGCCGCGACCAACAGTCCTTCCTCCTGGCCAACCGGTCGAAAGCCTTAAACGGTCAGTCAGGAGGAAGGATTGTATAGTGTGTACCTAGCTTTACACAGCCTTGCAATCAAAAGCACCTTCGTATGGAAATGTGCTTTGTGCACTGTTTAGAGCTCCTTTAAATCTGTTCAGGTTTTACATATGGTCATTATCACAAATGTTTTGTTAAGAATGAATAACTACTTTGTGACGCCATAAATATAAGCTAACTTCTATATTTGTGGTTATCTGCATAAAAGCGCAGCTTAAGGCTATGTTCACATGACCAAAAATTATATGCATGAAGGTGGCCATTGGAGCTGGCTATTTGCATATACTTTAAAGGACTATGCAAGTGTCCTCCTGGATAGGTAATTAAGTAGGTGGTTACTAAACGGACAGATTAGAGATGATGTTTTACTGGGATGGAGAGATTGCAGTGATTACATTATTAAATGACTGAATAATGTCTATTTTCAGATTGGTTGCAAATTTGTAAACATATTATGTAGTCATTGGAAACAGATTTTTTTATTTTTTTGGTATCCTGTTTTATTGGATTTCAGTTGTTATAAAAATAATAATACAAATGCCTTTCTGGATCAATGAGCATCTAGTTTGGTTGGAGATTACAGGACTGTCGGACAATAATGTTATGTGTCTGGCAACCTAGTGTTTGGCAGTCCTAAGATTCCTTAGGAGCAGGAACCCAGAGACCTTACGGGGTCTTTTATGTTGTGAAAGGTAAGATATGTTAATGGTTACTAAATCATTATTTCTTCTGATTATACTGAACCTTCATCTCTGTTTCTGTAGGAGATGAAGAAGCTCCAGGAACTAATGACCGCAACTGAGAAAGTGCGACGGGAGAAATGGATTGACGAGAAGACAAAAAAAATTAAAGAGATCACTGTAAAAGGTGATGGGACTTTTCACTTTTCTTATCGTTTTTGCTTGATTTACAAAAATGTACCAACATTCTGAGAATGTAAATATCCTTGTTTTTAATCGATGATCAAGCAATCCTGGGAGTAATTAGGCTAGAAAATAAATGACGTGCTACTAGCGAAATAATCTTATGGTTATATGCCAGTGCTATTTGATGGGTCCTAATGTTTTCTGGAACTTTAATAGGGACTCTATACCCTAAGAAAACCTTTCCTCTCCATTAAGATATAATTCTATAAAAGACAGGAGCAAATATTCCGACTTATCATTCCGCTTTATTTAACTAGTAATTGCCTCTAGAAGTTTAGTTAGTGAGTGCGTGCAGCTTTCACTTCCTAGCTGGTTTCAAAGAAAAAATGTGTGTCCTGTAAGCCATTTCCCTGCCTGACTCCTGAGACCCTGAAATTTAGAAAAAATTCTTTGAACTAAGCCAGGGAGTCTGAAAGCTGCAAACGCTACAAAACTTCTAACCATATTACTTTTAAACTAAAGCAGAACAGGAGTTAGGAATACTTGCTCCTACATCTTATAGAATTGAAGGCTGGGGGGGTAAGGGTTAGGGTAAACTTTCCCTATAAGTCATTTTTTTTTCCTCTCCCCTTTTAGGGTTGGAGCCAGAGATCCAAAGGCTGATTTCCAAACATAAACAGGAAATTCGCAAGCTGAAAGCCCTGCATGAGGCAGAGCTTTTGCAGTCAGATGAACGGGCTGCACTCCGATATGTCCATCAGGCAGAGGAGCTGAGGCAGAACCTCGAGCAACAGAAAGAGGAAGTCGGCCAGAGAGAGCGAGAGCTGGCAAAGCAAAGGTAAACCGGAATCTCTTGCCAAGGTTTAACATTGGCGGAAACTTTTATAACCTGCAGCTCACAGTTATTTACTTTTCCATTGCCTTTTTTCTGTGTTCTGTTCCCTTTTATTTGAATAAAAAAGTAAAAAAACATAATCCAGTATCTGGGCACAGAGCAACACTGCAGTTTTAACAGTGCAAATGTAGCTGCTGTAACTAAGTAGCTTTGTTTCTCTGATCCTACACATACTATTGGTTCAAGTTGTACATTGGTTCAAGTTGTACATGAATTTAACAGTCGACACTTTCAAAAGTACTTGTGTCCACATAATGGCTGTAAAAACATATTATAACTATTGCTGTTGACCATTGGTAAGGTTTACCTGTCCTAATATTTATTTTGATCTCTGGATTGCAGATCTGTCATTACACGTGCTAGGAGACACTGACATTAAAAATAAACAGGGATATTCAATAAAAGTTCTTATAGTTAAAAATGGTGCTAATTTTGCCCTAACCAATTGATGTTAGCTTTCAAATATTAAATAAGATCTGATTGGTTGGGGCAAAATTAGCACCATTTTAAATGGTAAGAACTTTTATTGAATCTCCTTAAGTGTCTTGTTGAGGGCATGAAATGTCTGTTTTGTGTTGAGCTTTTCTATTTCTTTTATGGTTGTTCACGGTTTGTATCTGGAATTCTGATGCTGCTCTTTGTGTGGCTCTCTCCATGGTAACACTTTACAAGGTACTTAATATTTGTCTAGATTAGGAATAACAGGCAGCTACAGAGTCTTTATTTTTGTAGCAGGAACATAACATCTGTGACATCTGTTCAGAGGGCCAGAAATACTATTGAAATATTATTGACAACTTTGATGTGTTTAAATATGTTTTTGTGTGAGTTAAATATTTTTCTTTTCATTAACAGATATGAGAAGCATTTGATGCAGGAGGAGCAGTCTCTACAGGAGCAGCGCAGGCGTCTGTTCAAAGAAGTATCGGAGGAGAAGGAGCGTCTGAACCAGCAGGCCGCTAGGTGATTGGATCCCATAACTGGGACTAGTGGGGATTTCTCGCAATTAAAACAAGATATTCATTTGCTTGTGGTTAACCTAAAGCAGCACCTCAAATTACATAGAAAAAAAAATCTGGTTCTGCCCATATGTGCATAACGGACTTTACTTTTTCTCAAAAATAACTTACTTTGTAGCGTGTGTGATATCTGGCCTTTCCACCATTTTTGGCTACAGTTTGCCATTGCTCTGCATAGTCTCCTATCTTATACATACTAAACCACACTTGTTAATGAGATGCACTGACCCTCCCAAAATCTCTACCCATGCGTACGTGATTGGCTGGAACAGTATTCCACCCACATGTACTTGATTGGCTGGAACAGTGGGAAGAATTTAAGATTCAAGTGAAGCTGCGGGGTAGAACGTGCGCATTCATGGGGGGAAGGAAGTCAGACATTTATGGCCTAAGTTACCTGGGAGCGGTGCTGCAGGCACACAGCGCTCCTGTCACCTTTTAAAGTCGTGCTAACCGATTTAACATTAAGTCTCGCTCTGTGGCGGCTGCGTGAGCACCAGAGGATGCGTGGCTGTTTGCGTTAAATACTTACGGGCAGCCTCTGGTAAGTCCGCTACAGGTGAAACCTCTGGGTGAAACTGCCTTAGAGAACAAAACAGAAACCACTGAAGGAAGAAACATCACTTCTCTTTTACTTAGCAGGTAACCATAGAAACTGGCTACAGCTCCACTGATTACAAATTATGGCAAGAGGAAAAAATCTGTGTATGTTCCTATTACCTGTAAGGAGAACTACCAGACTGCTTGATAGACTATATAATAAGAGAACAATCTGCATTTATAAAGTAGAATCAGAAGCACATTATGAAATTAGCTTTAGTCCATTGGAAGTTAATGTTGTCTTGTTCCCAAAAATCTTCATTCTGTCTTTGGAATCCTGTCACACCTTCTTTAAAGAGAAAAGGAAAACCAATACTTAACTTTTCCCTTGTTGAAGGAAGCATCCTTTAAATATAAAGTCTTTGGACTAGTTTCATATGGGCCACCTAACAAAAGATATTACTATATTGATCGTGGGCTGTCTGTCAGAGTTAAAGCGGTCACACCCATATTATGGCCAATGGATCTTTTAGTCCATTAAACAGGCATGTTGGGTATTTCAGTCAGACTGACTTTGCCTAAAAATTGATCAAAAAAAAAAATTTTGTCACAAATTATGGGTACATTTTTTCCCGATCAACCGAAATATCAGTGTGGGTGGTAGGTTGGGGTGAAATAATAGACCGGTAACTAGACATTTTAAGTATTTTTACCTCCTTACTGCATTTATTTTACCAGCAATTTTTTACATTGAACAAAATTAAAGACCACAGTTGGGATGTTGATAACCAAAGTTAGCTGGTGCAAAACAAAGGTGACAGGTCCTGGTTTGTAATTTGGTTTCTTTGGCTCCATTTTTTTTCTGGTAAAAGTATTTTAGTTCCCGATTCTCTGGTAAAAGAAAGATGGTTGACACCATAGATATCATTAGTATGTGAAGACAACACCCTTAGCCACAATCAATCATCTTTACCATGTTCTTTACTTTTTGGGATATTAACGCATCTCAATACAGTTTCTTATTTTTTCTTGACAGACAAAGAGCTGAGCTGGATGAACTGAGGAAACAGTTGGAAGATAACTGTGCATTGGCCACAAGGGTGCTAAAGGAGGAATATGAAAAGAGCAAGGAAGAGCAAGAGAGGAGACACCAGGTCACCAGACATATATTTATCTGTATAGTATAGTGGCATAACTACCGGGCCCACAACGGCAGAGGGGCCAGGAAACTAAGACGGTCCGCAATCAGTTTGGTACCGGTCTTTTAAACAACTGCTGCCTATCTTTACTGAATACGCTGATTGCTGTGCTGATGGGGGAGGGTGTGTGTCAGGAGCATGGATGCCAAACTTGCAGGGGGGCCCAGGCCCCTGCAGTTTCACTGCTCCATAGACTAGATATGAAATTACAAACCGTTTTTCACCCACCTAAACATTTGCAAGTAGATCCTGTTAGGTTTTAACTTTCCCTTTTAAATCAGCTCCTCTTGTAATTATGGATTCTTGTGTTACAATATGTGTAGTAAACCTTGTTTGGGTGAACATAGGTTGCCCCTTTATTTTCTAGGTCTGGTAAAGCCAATTTGCATGTGGCCAGCTACCTTATTACAATTGTCATTGAGACTTCACACGCCCTTTAGTGCTTAACCGATTAAAAGTTGCAGCCTTCCTAGAGGCTGACAATCATTTCACAGCACATAGATCCTTCCTCCCCCTGACACAGAACAGGGACTCCAGATTGTGGATTTGAGCCTGTGACATTGTGTGCTTCTTAAACCAATGCTTTAGCAGATGAGCCACCACAGCACATGCAAGGTATACTGGTACATTATCTTTTGCTAGGAACAGAACTACAATACAAAATACTCTGTGCATAGAGACCTTAAATGCTGGAGTCATGGAGCGTGAAAAGATTACATGGGCTGTGAGTTGTACTGGCAACATTTACTAGAGAAGAATCTTACAAAGTATGGGTGTTCTGGGGAGAAAAGCTTTCATATATGGATTTAAAAAAAAAAAGTTTAGTTCTCCTTTAAAACAATTGTTTTTGGACATTTTGACCTACAATTATCTGGTGTGTATAAAGGTTTTTAGTTTTTTTTCTATTTAAATGTAATTTCCTTTTGTAAGGTTTACTGGGTTATTCAATAAAAGTTCTTATCGTTAAAAATTGTGCTAATTTTGCCCTAACCAATCAGATGTTAGCTTTCAAATGTTAAATAGGATCTGATTGGTTGGGGCAAAATTAGCACCATTTTTACCGATAAGAACTTTTATTGAATCTTCCTGATAATGTTTCATACTTATTTGGGCTAAACATTAAACTTTTATCTGATTATTCGGTACATCTTGCTTAACTTACATAATAGCTTGGATAATAACTGTGTAAATGTTTACAAGGTCTTACATGTTCACTTTATTGCTTTTGCTTTTTTTTTTTTTTTTACATAGTTAGCAGTAAAATAAATGATTTTTAACTCCTTCATGGAAACAGTGAACTTTAGACCTGTCATTAAAAGTCACTGCCTTTTAAAAATTATCTTAACTGGATTTTTTTTCTATTTCTGGAAACCATAATTCTTCCCAACCACCACAGTAATATTTTTTTGTTGATCTTTCCCTATTTCTTTAGATATCCAATCTGAAGCAATTTGCATTTCAGATGTCATTCAAGTGCCTTATTATCATAAACTCTTTTGTTGTGTGCATTTAGGGGTGTCAGGTGCTATGTGCATTGTGGGAGATTCCCTCTTCCAGTGCTGGCTCAGAGTGATTACTGAGCATGCTGGCCCTCATAGAGTGTCATTGGGGGATACTTAGCCTGAGCAAAAAAGTACTGGATTCAAGGCATGCAGCAACGCACATACACCTCAAAATAAGTGCAACTAACATTTATTTAATTATAGATTATGTTGAGGCAGTCATTTTTTTTTCAGTTTATAACCTTTAAAATATCTTTCTAAAAGTTCATTGCTTGTTAAAGGGCATGTCCACCCCCAAAACTATCATTTAACCCACCAATTACTGTGTAGTGTTTAAAAATCCATACCTTATTCCTCTGCTCCTTATGGTTCTCCTGCAGTGCCTATAGTGAAGAAGAAAGGGAAGAGTAGCATATTTTCTGTGTGTAATATGGTGCCTGCTACATCCTTGTCCTCAGTAAGGACTCTGCCATGTGCAGGGGAGCCCTCCCCCCCACCCTCCGGATCCCTCGTTACAGTGCTACTGTAAAAAATAAACTCCTTTTTGTAGTGTAGGGATCCCCCTTCCAACCTTAACCGCATGATTTAAATTGCATAAAAGTGCCCAGAAATTTACTTAAAGGGTATCTATACTTCCAAAAATCGAATTTTCTAAATTCATACCTTTTAGATAGTGTAATGGTCCACAACTCCAACACATTTTCCAGATTTGAAATCTGAGCTGTAGATTCCCAGAAATAACAGCATGTACAGGGTAAAACCTGTCACTCAAAGCAGGTATGATAATTTGTGTCCCTCCAGTGACCTCTTACTAGGATCTCCCAAAATATTTATTAATACAACTCCAAATATAATGAGCTGATTAATCATATTGGTCTCCTGTCTATCTCTATTTATCTATCTATCTCTGTCTGTCTGATCTATCTATATATCTGTCTATCTATCGCTTTGTCTGTCTGTTATATATCAATATATATATCTGTCTTTCCATTATATATGTCTGTCTATCTATCTATCTATCTATCTATCTATCTATCTATCTATCTATCTATCTATCTATCTATCTATCGTCTGTCTATTTATCTATCCATCTGTCTCAATCTGTATCTATATCTATCAATCGATTGAAGGGAGAAGTGTCTCACACAGCAACAGCCCCTCCTCACCCACTTTCAAAGCATGTACTTAGAAAGGGAGAGGGAGAAGTGTCTAAGAGCAGCAGCAGCCACACCCAGTGTCAGGAAGATATGTTAATGAGCTGTATAGTGTCGGGCTGAATAGGCTCATTATTATGTAAAAGAATGTATCCAGTGTTGGCTGGATTACAAGTGGGCAGTGACTAAGGGAGGTGGGGGCCAGATTGCAGAAGTTACTAAATATCAATAGCCGGCAGCTGCTTCTGTGATTGGCTGACTATCGGCCAATTACAGGCATGGCTGCTGGTCCAGCCCCTAATGTTACTGCGTTACCGGAAGTAACGTTAGTAGCCGTACATGCAGTAACTGAGGATGGTAAGTTTCTGGGGGCTTTTTCTTTACAATTTACACCAAGTAACTCTTGTTTTGTATATTCTCTATGTTTTTTTTTTTTTTAGGTGGATGATATTGGTATTAAAAACATGTGTACATTTTAGCCATTTACCTTTAATATAGATGTGTATTGCACTTTAAGAGGTGGATCCACTTAATGTTTTAGCCTATTTAAGAACTGTGGGGGATGTGTATGACCATGCCTCTGATTAAGTTCCAATCATGAACAAAACATGTCAGGTGTTGTCAGATGTAAGTGTCTTGTATCTAAAATAAAATTACGTTTTAACTTCATGCTGCAGCTGCATTTCTCTTACAGCCTACAGGGGGACCTGGGAGACCTTGGGTAATATCCATTCTCCAGGAAAGCGGACACTTAAAGCAAGAAGAGAGGCTCAGGTGCTCCTTCCCCTTCCTGGGGTATATACAGTCCAGCACCGGAAGCCTCCTCCAGTTTTAGTGTCCGCTTTCATTAGAATGGATACCATCTATGGCAGTAGTAATAGGAGCCGGTGGAATCAGGCCCCACCAGCTCCCGACGTAGGAGAGCATGAAGACAGCCCAGGCTGCTCTCATGCCGCGGATGGAGCTGCACATCATGCCCCTCGGGGCTAAAATGGGCAGAACCCCCTCCTCCGCCTAGTGGGTAACCAGTGGTGGCTCCCACTGCTTCCCGCATCTGCACTAATCTCCAGGTAGCTGGAGGGAGAAACCGGACTGCTTCCGTCTCCATGGCTCCATCCTATGTGACCGGAGATGCACGTGGCTCAGAGGGGCGGGACTTCCCCTCTCCTTCCTTCAGTTCTGTTTTTTTCCTCCTTAGCGCGCCATATCCTTGACAGGACGGGACTTCCTACTTCTTCCCGGTCTTCACTCTAAGAGCGCGGGCCTTGCTCCTCCACTGCAAGCATCCAGTTTGGGGGCGGAACTTCCTCCTTCTTCCCGGTCTTCACTCTGAGAGAGCGGGCCTTGCTCCTCACCACAAGCATCCTGTTTGGGGACGGGACTTCCTCTTTGCTCCTCCTGTACCTCGTGGCTGCTCCAACCTCTCCTAGCTCCTACCTCTGCGTAGCACTCCTCCAGGCTGCTTCTTTTTTTTTCTTTCTCTCTCTTTCCTCTAGCCACTGCGAGAACATCCATATCTCCCTTTAGCCCATCTTTCCTCTCTCCTCCCCATTATTTGGGGACTTGCAAAAACTTTCTACATATATCTCTCTCGTCTCCAATGTCTTCCAATGAGAAATCCTCGTCATGCCCAAAGGCAGCTAAATCAGCCCATGCCATTTCCTATGTATGTGCCATGTGCCAAGGGAAGTTTCCTGACGATGTATCTGGACCACTTTGTGCTCCATGCAGCTCAATTTAAGACCCCCAGCCTGTACAGACTGCGATTGCCAGTCAGGAACCCGAGTGGGCCAGAACCCTCCGGGAATCCATTGATTCTTCAAAAAACCTTCGGTGTCGGCGTTGCCTACGGATCCTCAGGGCAGTGTGCCCCAGGATTTCAAACGAGCCTGGGCTAAATCATTTACAACATCAATGTCCGTGTTATCGGCCTCCATTTCACAGGTACTCCATTCAGTACTTCCATCTGGAACGGATACTAGGGTGCAAAGATCAATTAGACCTCTTGACACCTTATCCACTCCACCTGCGGAGGAAGGTTATCTAGAAGAAGGAGAGAACTCAGACGAAGGAGAATCCGTTGCTTCCAAACCGGAAATACAAACCACGTTCACTCCAGAGGCAATCAACGACCTTATTAAGTCAGTCCTACAGACCCTTAACATTCAGGACCCAGAGGAACAGGAAGACCAGGCTTAATCCTTATTCAGACATACCAGGAAACAGTCTGGGACTTTTCCATCGAACAGCTGGATCGGATTGTCCTGCAAGAGTGGGCTTCCCCAGAAAAGAAGTTTTCCCAATCACAACACTTCCAGGCGATGTTTCCATTTCCACAGTCAGATGTGGATAGGTGGTTCGCGCCTCCAGTGGTGGATCCCGTGGTAGCTAGACTCTCCAGAGCTACCACCATTCCTCTATCCTTTTTGTTATACTTGAGCTTTTGATGAGAAGCCGCCAGGGAACACACTATACACAATCTTATACGCAGAAACTGGGACTTGGAACAAAGGATTCGTGTTCCGAGTCCCCATGTTCAGCGTTTTTCCTATAGTGAGGGGATCGGGGGCGACGTCCACCAGATCCAATTTGCAGTCTGTGTGAGTTGTTTTGTTGCTTATATTTTGTGTCCGGACTTACTTAGTTATTTTACCTGTATAAAAGTGTTCCTAAAAGGAATATTCTGTGAGCCGCTAAGTTAGTTGGTTGGGTTGTGGCTTGTAACTGCTTTGCTTGATGATTGAATGAATAACCATAGATACACCCACATATTCAATAAGTAGAAACATTGATTAAACCAAGCTTAGTTGGTAGTTTTCTATGTTAATTAGATAATGTTCAGTTTAGCTGCTCTTTATGATATGTCTGTTCCCATTGCATCAAAAGTCACAATAAATATTCTTGATTTACCTCTAAAATAAACTGCAAATGAAATGTTATTCAACTAATCAACTTTTTGTTTCAGGCTGAACTAAAAGCCCTGAAGGAGAGGTTAGAAATCGAGAAGCAAGCATGGGAGCAAAACTACATGAAGAAAGAGGTAATTGTATTGATTTGCTGGCCCTTTACAAGAACTTCACTGTTCCATAGTTAGAGACACTACTATATTTGGCATAGACCATAACGTTTAGGGTTTTTTCCCCAGGAGACCTGGTTGCTGTCACGGGAAAGAGAGCTAAAAGAAGACGTTAGGAAAGGGAGGGATAAGGAGATTGAGCTTGTGATCCAGCGCTTGGAGTCTGATATGTCGACAGCCAAGGAAGAATGTGAGAGGGCTGCTGAGAGTAGGTGAGAGTGTATTGAAATATAATGCAACATAAGGAAGAATTCACTCTGCATTGTAACCCTGAAGTTGTTTAACTTGACTCTATCTTAGCTGCCAGGAAATCGGGGTTAAAGGGCAAGTCCATATAGGTAATTCATCCCCCAAAACCCTAAACAGTAATAGTTTGAAATCTGAAATATATGTCTAACCTGAAATCCTGCACAATGTCCTGTTTTCCCTGTTTCTGCTTCCTGGTTCTTTCAGTTAGCAACTGTCAGTTATAGATTTGACAGTTGACATCACAGCCAATGACTGAATGGTAATCCCGTCTGCTTCTTCTTCTGAGCATGCCCAGGCTCAGTACAGGTTTCTAAATTGCTCAGTTTCCATGAGGCATCCAGAAGCATAGCAGGCATACAGTAATGAATTCATAGGACAAACTATGATATATCAACATATTTTAAAGAGGCCATTCTTTCTACAAGATTTCCTTATGAGGGTGGAGTTGTCATTTAAGGACAACACTGATGATAATCAGTTTCTGGGATATTAAGTGCCTCCCTGTACAAATATTCACTACACAAGCAATGTTTAGCCCAAACATGAAGATCCCATACTTTTAAATGACCTGAGCTTTTATTATGTACAGTACTTATCAGTATAGTAGTGTGGTGTTTCTTCTTGTTCCACCTCTCACTTTCGGTATTTAGACCTTCTGAGGAACATTTTAAACAAGCTTTTTTTTTCTGATTTATTTTTTTGGCCTGCACTAAGGGCCCGTATACAAACAGAATGTTGCTTGACCAGAAAGACTAAGGTCTTAGCGAGAGTTCCGGGCGAGAATCGCCCATGAATGAGCGCTCGGTTGGCAGTTGTTTGTTGATCCGTCCTGGTGGATCAACAAACGAGCGACCATACATATGCGATTCTTACCAAAAATGTGTGGTCAGCCCTCGGGCATTCTACCTAAGCAAAATTTTGTATAGGCCAAAAAAATAAATCCGAAAATAAGGCTTGTTAAAAGGGTATCTCCAAACCAACAGAAGTGCACGGAGACACACTGCAGCCATCTCAGCTTCTCCGTGAACTTCTGTTGATTTGGATTGATTCCTGGTGTAGATGCGGCCACACGGCATGGTTGGTTGCTGAAGGTGAGAGACGCTGTGATACATCTGATAGAAAAGGGTATCTCCACTGCTTAGTTTGGGCATTTCAGTTTAACTGAAGAAAGGGAGGTAATCTCTTACCTCCCGTTCCTCAATAAAACCTGCATGAGCCAGGAGTAAAGGTAAGGAATTTTCCCAGGCTTGCGCTTCTCCTGTGTTCTTCCAACAGGTCCTAGCTGAGTTTGTACTGTATGCCTGGTCATGCACATAGAGTTTTTATTGGGTTTATTGGAGAACGGGAGGTAAGAGGTAGCTCCTTTAACTCCCATTCTTCAGTTAAACTGAAATGCCCAAACTTAATTTAGGCAATGGAGAGATGGAAGAAGGAGAAACACCACAGTACTATACTGATCAGTACTGTCCATAATAAAAACTCGGGTATTTAAAAAATATGGAGTCCTCATCTTTGGGGCAAAACATTGCTAGTATATATATAATATTTGTACAGGGAGGCACATTAAATATCCCAGAAACTGATGATCATTTGTGCTGCCCTCACACCTGATTTCCTGGCATCTAAGATATACACAGTATACGTATAGGTTGATCCATACCCCAATTTTAAACATCTCCTCCTCACAATTTGCTTGTAGGATTAAGCGAATTAGGGATAAGTATGATTCAGAGCTGCAAGAACTGGAGCGATCAGAGAAAAAGCTCCAGGAACGCTGCAGTCAGTTAAAGGAGCGTGTGACCGAGTTGGAGGGTGAGCAGATCCGGCTACAAGGTCTTCTAAGACAGAAGGAGCAGGAGGTGGAGGACATCAGGAAGGTGAGGAGAGCACTGGGAAATATGTGGGTATATGTTATAATGGGGTTATTGCCAGAAAGGTTCCTGAATAACAATGATTAAGGGAGAACTGAAGGCTAATTATAAAATATTTTTTATTTTTAAATACAAAGTTACCAGAAGCATTCCTAAAACCACCTGGCATGATCATTTTGTGGCCAACAGTTTGGCTGTAATGTAGATTGCAAGCCATGATCCATCTGGGGAAAGTCTGCAGGTAAAACCACCACTGCACCCAACATTACAATCATTGTTACAGTTGGGTCAGTGTATGGCCAACTTTGTATCTTTTTAAAGGACCGTAAAACCCTCCATGCTTCTCAGAGTACCCCCTTCCATTAACACTACCCATGATGAGGACCTAAACCTTTAGGTACTTGCCCAGTGGGTTTAATCTCAAGTTAAATTTCCGATTGCCAGCACATTTGTAGCTCTATCCTGTTCAAGATCTGTCCAATGGGGAATTTACACTTTTTGCAGTGTGGGTTTTCCCCTTGGTTAGGGCTCCATAGAGCAAGCTTCAATGAGAACTGCAACTGAAGATTTATAGCTAAAGTTATATCCAGGGTATGGCCCACTAGGAATCCAGAAAGAAACATTTAAAGATGGGAAGCACCAATGAAGGCTTTGTCCATCTTAAAGAAACAATGAGTTTAATTGATAGTAGTTAGCCAACCTGCTTATGAGGCAAATCAAACAGTTGCCTCCTACGAAGTAGACAGGGCTTTAATAATCTGTTATGAAGATTAACTAAATGTGACTAAGAAATGTAATAAGATAGGGAGAGTATAATGCATAAGATCACCCCTTACTCAAATGCAAATAAGGAACAGAGACTTCTGGGTAATTTCCATGTTCCTATGTTAGCCCTTCTAAGAGGCTTTAACCGCATACATAAGTGTCGACTACAGACCGGGTTTGACTTTACATCAGTGTAGTATAGGACTCTGGTTTTGTAGTGTGAAGCTAATAAATTAAATGAGTTAGGGAGAGTATAATTTATCACTTTGTGGTAGTGCTGCTTAAAAGTATTTGCATTGTCACAGGTTACAGACCGCCTGACAGAAGAGAGAAAAAGCCTCTCTGAAGTGATTCGTCAGGAGTTTGCAGACAGGCTGGTGATAACCGAGGAAGAGAATAAACGCTTAAAAACAGAGGCATCTGAGGCAAGAGCAAGACAGCGTCTGGAGCTTGAGAGGGTTAACCGAGAGAAGGAGGAGGAGCTAGAAGAGGTGCACAAAAGGTAAGGGTTTCTTGTGTGTCATTGTGATCTCCTATACCTTCTAATGTGCTCAAGTTTTGCCTCGCCCTCTCTTCTTGGGACCAAATGCATGCTGGTCCTCACAGATGTTATAAGATAGGAGAAGCTATACTAATGGGTTCCAGCATGTGCTGGAAAGGGAGTTTTGGTTGTAGAAAGGGTTTGAGAAACGAAGGTAGAGAACCTCCCAAAACCCAGAAACGGTCATACTCCTGTAAAAGCCATAAATTGCTGAAACAGAAGGTATTCAGTCAGATCCCCGAGTCTTGGCTGTGATGTATGATATCATGGCCAATGACTAAAATCTATATCTTGAGATTCATTCTCGAAAGCTCTCGATTAGTTTTTGTGAAAAAGCAGAACTGTCTGTAGTAAAAGATTTTACTAAGTTCACACAGGAATATCTTCCTTTAGAAATTACATAGATAGCCAAGTGATCTATTGTTTTTTAATTGTTATTTAAACAATGGGAAAAAATGTGCTTTGGTCTGAATTCCCTAGAAATGCAATAAACCTGTGTTTACACCATACATTATTACACATTATTACACATTATTACACATTATTACACATTATTACACATTATGTTTAGAGCAGTAAAAATTAGCTAATGTCAAGTCTTTGCCACTGAGAATTTCTTCCTTCCCTCATTATCTTATCTAAGCAAGTATGATCTATATGATGTGATTGGTTACAGGATGCAAGTTAGTCCCTGTTTGTAAGTATGTACAATATAACAACAAAATTTCAAGGAAAACTTCTGTCCTGTACATCAGTTTATTTACTGTTTAGGTCCAAGTTTGGGGAATTACAGAATGGAGATTTTTTTTTTTTAATTTTTTTATTCATGGCTTCAGGTCTGACCCTTTTATTTGGCCTTTCGACATCGACAGTGTGATAAAGGTTCTTGCCTTTTAACATTTCTGGCCCTCCAAGTATAAATCTACCTTGAAGAGGAAGTGCTGATTTCTTTTAGAAGGCAGGTTTTGCTTTCTCTTATGAATTAGGGCAAAGTGCTCTCCTCGTCTACACAGAGAAGTTCCTTCACTAGCAGTGTACTGAGAGATTTGAGAATTTTATTGAAGCAGACAAAGTATTTTGAGACGCTAGATGCCTTTATGTTTTGCTCTTTGAGGGCCTGGCCACACTGCAATTCACCGGAATTGCACACGCGTTACACACATTTTCGATTTGTCCATTTTCATTATGGAAACGCAAAATGCGATTCGCATGTGTTACCAAAGCGCTAACGCATGCCCGAATCGCAACGTAGCTTTGATTTCAATACAGTTGGAAAATTGCAAGCACAAACATGTGAAAAACGCGTTAGTGGGGCCTAGCCCCGAATGTATGAGGGAATGGCAGCTTCCTAGGGTTTGTTTGTATTTCCCTCGGTATAGGGAAGAATAAACACTTGTTTTTCATTATTTCTTTGTAAAATTGGGCTCCGGGAACACCTTTATTCATAAAGTTTTACTTAATTACAGTCTGTTAGAAAAACCACAGGGTTTTGGTCTTCCCATGCTCCCAAGTCCCAAATGGCATCATCATTTGCGCTACAGGTTAAACCACTGACCATAACACTATTGCCAATTTACAGGGGGAAAAAAACAGAAGGGAAGCAATAGAAAGATGACATCAATACAAGCATTTGAGCCTAAAAAAGATGATTGGCAGAAACATGTGTAGTTAATTTTGCCTTTGAAACTCAACTAACACCCACCTCAGGTTTGTTCATTCGAAAGAAAAACAAGAGAACACCTGTTCTACCAAGTTACTTTTTGTACACTTAAAGGAAACTGCAGCCCTAACCGCTAAAAGCTGTAATTAATGTTACTGCTCAGAGATCCTACCCCACTCTGAAACAGAGTGTAAATATATTTTACCCCTCCTGCCCCCCCCCCCGCCCCATGCACTCTGTCTATAAAAGCAGAACATTAAACCACTTTCCCACCAGAGGTATCAGTACATTTAGAAATGTTACCTTTTCCTGGGTACATAAAGGAAACAAAAAGCCAGTAAAACCAGCTGACTATTAAGTATTGTTCTGGTAGGCTATTCTTTGCACCACTTATGCTGGTAAACATATCGCGGGGGCTTTCATATTGGTGTGGATACATCTCAATAGAAAATACTGTCCATAGAGACAGTTAATACTGGGGTCAAGGGGTATGGCCAATAGGTGCACATGCTTACACTCTTTGAAGACTACATAGGGTGGCAGTTGTACTGGCGACATGTAATTCCTAACTGATATGTTTCTGCAAAATCAAGTACAATCTTTTACTACAGAAAATCCTGTTCTTTCCACAAAAAAAAACACAACATTGCAAGCGAGCAACAAAAGGTATCTAGCATCTCGGAAACCTTTGTCTGCTTCATTCAAATCATAAAAGCTTCACTGTGCTAGTGAAGGCAAAATTTAATACCGTACACAAAATAACATATCTCTTTTACACTCCTCCCTCCACATCTTGCTTTGGATGTATGTAATGTGTAATATGTAATAATTTATTTCTGATATAGCGCTGCATATACTGCAGCACATTGCAATAATTTAATGCATTCAAATCAGGACCTGCCTCAAAATTGCTTACAAACTAATTCCTTAATTTCACACAAACAGCCCACCTGTATGTCTTTATGATCATGATGGGATGTGTCCAATGGAGGATACAGCATCGGTGCTAACTGAGCCACCATGGTTATGCTGGCTATTCACTTTCCCAACTTTACATCCATATGATGTTCCATCCGACCCAAATGTCAAATCGATAGTAACATTGGGCCAGGAAGCAGTTTCTTATATTAGGCGTTGACGTGAGATGATGTTTTTTTTGAGGCTGTTATCTGTAACATCTTTCACAGAGTAATTAGGCCAGGGGGGTTTCTAGAATGTTAGAGATAAGTCTAATAAATGTATGGGCACCTTTTACTCTTTTTGTCTCTACTCCAGCTAATTATTATTCATTATTGGTGGTGTAAAAGTTCATACACACGTGCGATTGCGAGTGCCGACCTGTGACGCATGATGTGCATGAACAAGCATTTCGGTTGATAATTCCCCCGGGTATGGGCACTTTATTGGCCGAAACGGACGTTCTTTCGGGGATCATTGCCTGATCCATTGGGCGGATCCCCGAACGAGCGCCTGTTTCGGCCGATAAACTGCCCATACACGGGCCTGTTACCGGTCAAAACGAACCTTAAAGGACAACAATATCAAAAAAATCATCTCCCCCATTACATGTCCACGCTTCCAGGAGCTAAAATCACTTACTCACATTTACAACCGTGCTGCCCTCCCTTAGATATCACACAGCAAAGATGAGTGCTAAAAGCCCGCTTCCTAGACAGCCCAGGGCCATGATTAACATAACACTTATCATTGGATGGTGGGAATGTCTGTTAAAACCTCTCTCCTACTTCTCTGCCTGTAAACCAACTTGAAATGTCCTGTTGCTAGGATACAGCCTACATAATCAAGAAGATCAAGGATAGGTGGAGGAGTTTTCTCGCATGCTAGCTTTGAGTGACAGTTAGAGGCAGACAGAATTGTTACACCCCTTCACAGCATGGCTAATTGAAGGCAGAGAGAGGCTCGAAATCAGGAAAAAAAATGTATGGGGAGGGCTGCATACCTTTACTCTTCTTAAAGCAATTTTTTTAAAAATGCATTAAATCAATACAGTTATCCTTTAATGCATACATTTCCCCCTTCCTACTGGTTTAGGGAATTTATTGTGGCAAAATCTCAGAAAGACACCATGGCTGCCTGCTCTCTGTCTAATTAGGAAGATTGTTTCAAAGTAACTAGAAAATAACACAAGCCAAGATAGTAGCATTTATACATATAATGTTGGGTATGTGAAGCCAAGTGTATGTGTATGTTGATTCATTTAAAAAAAAAAAAAAGCAATATTGGTCAGACTGAACCGTTTCAGCTTGACCGACAGTTCGCTATTAGCAAGCAGTTTGCCAAGAATTATCACTGTTTGTTGCAGCAAAAGAAGCCGCAGCAGACCAGTTTTCTGGTACCTTTCTGTGGCCCATGGAAGACCAAATGATCGGGCGTGATTTATCAACATGTTTTTTGGAATGATCTGGTGTACACCGCTTGATAAATGGGGAAAAATAAACAATCTAGACATTTAGGGCAAGCGAGAACACCTGAAAAAAAAATTTCATGGGCCGGCCAACTGACCAATATTTTTTTGTATTGGTCTGTCGCCCATGAAAAATCTTCTCATGTGTACCCAGCCTGAATGTCTAGAGTGTTTATTTATCCCATGTTGGGTAGTGTACACTGATCTGCTCTCAGACCTTCCAACCACCAGTCTGTCAGTCGGCAATTAAACCGGCCTGTTTACCAAAAGGACTGATTTTGCTTAAAAATCCATCTGGAGTAATTGGTTGCATCAGTAATGGTAGTGTTGGTTGATTAGGCTAAATTTTCAGCCACAGTAAGTATATTAGTATCCAATTGGTTAATAGTATCATGTTCATGTTTTTGATGAATTTGCATTTTTTCCCTACAGGGTAAAGACAGCAATAGTGAAAAAGGAAGAAACCGTGAACAGTCTACGGAAACAATGCGAGGTGAGGCCTGGTCACAGTCCTGTTTTTAATTTTCTGAATTTACAATTTTTTAAAATTGTTCTCATACAGTGACCTGCATGGATTTCCCCCAGATTTGTCAATAGATTTCAATTTAAAGGGGAACTATGGTCTACAAACAAGTTGAGTGTAAATGAAAGGCCAGTTTCCTACCTTTAAAACAAGCCAACCACCTCTCTACGTGCTCCACAGAATATAAAGAAATGACACCAGAAAGTTGGGAGGCTGACATGTGACATTCCTAAGGCTTCTCCTGCACAGTGCCGCCGGCGAGCACAGCCTCAGTGTGTGAGGGAGACAGGAAGTCCCTCCTACTCTCTGCTGTGTGAAGTCCTGACCGGGAAGTTAAGGGAATCTACAGCCCTTCTCTACCACTATGTGAAAACAGCATTTTCAGGCAGAGTTCTCACTCTGCCTGAAAAGGCTGTTTCCACA
Source organism: Hymenochirus boettgeri (assembly GCA_019447015.1). Lineage (NCBI taxonomy): Eukaryota > Metazoa > Chordata > Amphibia > Anura > Pipidae > Hymenochirus > Hymenochirus boettgeri. Next base: position 38,876,006 of record CM033476.1, read on the forward strand.
GAATTTTCTGTAGGGGGGAGGGTCTGAGTGGCCCACGGCACCCGTGAGTGGGCGGGGCTTGGGCACCTACAGGTAGGTGGGGCTTGGGCACCCATGGGTGGGCAGGGCCACATGGGGGTGAAAGAGAATGGGCCAAAGGGGGGCCTGCAACTGAAGGGACCATGGAATCCATGAGTGGGAGGGACCTGGGGGGCTGCAAAGAGGAGGAGGAGAAAACAGGGCAGATTGACTGACATGGTTTCAGAGCAGGAAGCAGGAAATGCAGGGGACCTGGTGATGCTGCTGCCATATCACAACAAAAATGTAAATATCTTCAAACTATGCAAAATAAACAAGGAAATATTTACCTAAAGTCATTTTTGGACCACAGTTCCCCTTTAAAATAACCACTGTTACCTGTTTATCAGGCTGCTTTTTTGCATAAACTGCCATTGCATAATGCTTGGTTGTTTAATGTTTCTTTATCAGTGAAAATTCTAACTTAGAATTCTAAAATTCTAAGTGGGGTGCCACAGCATTCTATGTTGGGGCCACATCTTTTTGATCCGAGCATGCTGGTAATCGCTATTATCTAGCACTGAGAGATGGAATTTCCTAACTGTCTCCAATTCAGTCACAATTAGAACCCTCCAGTAACGGCAAAATCCAATACTTACACCACAGAAATGTATTATAAGGTACTTAATTGACAGCTGAAGCATCTTATCTTCAGATTCAGATATAAATTAATAGGGGACAGAACAAAATTATGGTAAAGTGATAGTTGGGAAGAATTATAGTTTCCAGTAATGGCCAATTTTTAAAAAAACTATTTTTCCAATGTATAGGTCAGCAAGGTTGACTATTAAAAGCAACAGGTGATTTGCAATCATTGCAGGTGGATCTAGATAGATAATCACATTGGGCTGCTAAGTGGCAGATAATATTCAATGTTGATAAATGTAACATGATGCATTTTGGACTTAAAAATCCCTGTGCTGTTACCGTATATACTCGAGTATAAGCCAAGGTACCTAATTTTACCTCACAAAATCAGGAAAACCTGATTGACCTGAGTATAAGCCGAGGGTTGAAATTATGACTAATACTGCCTTCTGATTCTGTATTGTTTTGAGGCTTTAGTTGCTCTTTAAATGAACAGTAGAATTCCCATACAGTAGTCCTATACAGTAATAACCAAATCCAGTGTGGCTATTACTGTATGGGACTACTGTATGGGAATAATGCTGTCCATTTAAAGGGCAACTAAAGCCTCAAAACAATACAGAATCAGAAGGAGCATGGTATCTATTGTTGCCTTCTGATTCTGTATTGTTTTGAGGATTTAGTTGCCCTTTAAATGGACAGCAGAATTCCCATACAGTAGTCCCATACAGTAATAGCCATACTGGATTTGGCTATTACTGTATGGGAATACTTCTGTCCTTTAAAAGGCAACTAAAGCGTCATTCATTGGCACTTCAGATGTTTGGAAACTACAACTACCACCATGCTTTAGTAGCTGGGAGTTGTAGTTTCTAAACATCTGCAATGGCACCCCGCACCCCCATTTTATTGGAGAAATAGGCCCAGAACAATTTCCTGTGTAAGGTAAGTAAAAAGCAGCCACTCACCTCACTCACTCTGCAATCTGGCTGCCACTCGCTCCGCATCCATGCCGCCTGATGTCACTACTTTGCGCTAGAGTGAGACAGATGCCGAGTAGTGGCATTTGTGGATGCGGAGCGAGAGGATCTCTCCATGCTGCATAGTTCTTTAGAAAAAATAAACTTTCTGTAGTGGTTGGGGGAACCCCAACCTAAAATGCTAGGATTTTAACTTACTGGACCTCATTCCCTTCGCTCCCTCTACTAACTGGCAGTTCCATCTGTGATTGGCTAAGTTAATTTTTGTTAAAACCCTAGTGTTTAGGGTTGGTGGGGTCCCCTACACTACAGCAAAAATTTAATTTGGGGATGGAGATACCCTTTAAATGAAGCGCCAGGTGAGGCAGCAACAGCTAGAGTCGGCAAGATATTGTCTATTCCCCTTCATACTGTTTTTTATTTTTTGCCATCCCCTTGATCAGATGTAAGGTAGGAAATGTGGGTATTGCTAAGAAGTTTGGACTAGATGGATGTATGTGTTTATTCAACCTTAAATACTATACTGTAATATCTCCACCTTCCAGCGTTTCGGAATTGAAATATAAACAGTCAACACGTAAAGTGTTTTATTATGCAGCTTTGACATTCCTTCTTTGATAACATAGTAGTTCAGCAGATGCTCCTATCTATATGAGCTTGCTGATGGCAGGCTCATATAGATATAGTTGCCACAATATTACGTAACTGAACGTCTGTTAATTATCGTCCCAGATTGTTTTCCCGAAGTTTGTGGATCATTGGCAGGTATGTCTACTAGTATATGTGTTGCATTAGGCAAAGGACAGTATTTTACAAGTGATTTTTATAGTCTATCCATAGATACACAAAGGAAATGACCATGGGAGCACAGAGAAGTAATTTTTGTGACAATTGCAATAAATTCCACATCTCACCTGTAGGTCCATAGTCCTTTTCTTTGTGTATCTATGAGATTTACCATGTTGTAGTACATGGTTACATAAGTCTGTACACCATACTGTTAGGAGTGGTATGTAGCAAATTTAGTTCATAAGGATTGCCCCCCTCCAACCCCGAGATCCTTGTGGATACTTACCTCCCTGAGGTCCAAAACCCTTGCCTTTCTCCTATGCACAAAAGCTGGCCTCTCTCGCGCAGATTCTGCATCCAATTATGCCTCCTCTGTAAAAGCTTTCCTGGCTAACGGAGGCAAGAACTAGAAAATGAGATGCATGGTGGTGAAAGGTAAGTATTAAGGGCTTCAGGGACCAAGGTGGGAGGTAAGGAACTATAACGATCTCTGAGTTTGGAAGATAAGTATATATTTTTGTACCAACGCAGTGATATCAAGTAACACACATGTATTTATGGGACATATATGGAATCTAAATTTCAAATGTATCTCTCTGCTTTTAACATGTCGTCATTCTTTTTAATACAGGCAGCTGTAAAGAGAGCAGATCACCTTGAGGCTTTGTTGGAACAACAACGGAAACAATTGTTGGGGAAATAACCATCCAGAAACCAGACTCATTCCTTCCCAGGTGGGCATTGTGGCTCACAGTTACACCACTTTTACATTTTATCTTGGAAAATGCCATTTTAATTTGTGCTTGTTGTTTTTAATAGTAAAATGTGTTTTCTTTTAAAAAATTTTTGTGTCTGTTTAATTTACCTGAATGTGCAACATAAAAGACAACCGCTTTATAGGACTTAATCCCAGGATTGCTCCTTCCTGTGTGGGTAAACATAAACTGGCTGGTAGCGTGCAGTTCATTCGATCCTGTCTTGTCAACAGTTCCCACCCATGGAATTCACAATCATTTTTACAGAGCGAGACAAGCCTAGAATATGTCTATTTAGAACTCTGCCTATGTACACTCTCTTATAGAGAAGCAGACGGTATTGGTTTTATTAAACAACCCATGCACACAGTTAAATAATAAGGTTTTACTTTAATATAGGATTGTATTCTGTTTTTAAAGGGGAAGTTCAGTGTAAATACATATGCTTTTCAAAAAAAGAGCAGTATTTTTTCATTCCAATGACCTTAATCTGCCAATTCAGCATTTTGTCTGGGTATAAATAAATGCAACTGAAATACTGACTTCCTATTTGCAGGACCCCTAATAGAGACCGTTATGGTCTTGCCCTTTACCCAGTACCTGGGTTGATTTAGTTGCTCAGTAGAGATTTGAGCATCTTTGACCCATCCAACAGCCAATCAGTAGAAATTACTGTTAGGAACATTCCAAGGAAGTGGTGCATCCTGGGAAGAAGGAGGACCGTTAGAACCTGAAATGTCAGCTCACTAATGTCAAAAGCAGGGAATAGCAAAGGGTATGAAATCAATCGATTTTTTCAAAATGCGAGAGAATATGTAGAATAACTAAGAAGGCATTACACAACCTAACAATTTAACAAATATTGATCATTTCCACTGAACTGTCCCTTTTAAAGGTAATGTCCACCCCCAATACTATAATTTACCCCACTCCTGGCCCCACTCTGTAGTGTGGTAAAATCCTTAACTTACATCCCTGCTCCAAATGGTTCTCCTGTAATGTCCCTCCAAAGTCCAGAAAACTGGCCACCAGGAGCCTAGCAGAGTCCATATAGGACTCTGCCTCCTGTCTCTCCTCTGGGAGAAAAATGTCATGTGCACTGCAGCCCTCCCTCCCGTTTTGCTCTCTCTCCCCCTAGCATAAATCCCCTTTGATATACTGTAGGGCTTCCTCCCCCAGCCCCAACTGCTATATTCCTTTTTACAGAAACTCCCCCGAACTCTACTTACCTTACCTCTCTCCTCCGGCAGTGGAGTTCTCCACAGCCAGCAGCCGCATCTGTGATTGGCTGCCTCTCAGCCAATCACGGACGCGTCCGCTGGTCCGGCCCCCCCGCTTGCAGTTTCATGCAAGCAGAGGGCCGGGACAGTACACCGGAGGAAAGAGGTAAGGTAAGTAATGATCGGGGGAGTTTCTGTAAGAAGAAATATAGTGGTTGGCGCTGGGGGAGGAAGCCCTACATTATATAAAAATTTAGAAAAAGGGGTGGACATGCCCTTTAAGCTTCAATATTCAAAATTAAACCTGCAGATTTAAATACAAAATAATAGATGGTTAAAAGTTGGGATGAACCCTAGTTCGAGACTTTTATGAGTTCGTACAAACTCTGACTTTTTTGGACTCTTTGGACTTTGGACTTATTTTAGAAAATTATCCACATTCGGGGATTCTGGAATTTTTGAATTGATAATCCTCGAATTTGGAGTTGGATAACCCTCTGATTCAATGAAAACCCTTGAATGTAGCATTCACTTAGCCTTGTATTCATCCATAACCCATGAATGTGGCATGCTATAACCTTCGAATGTAGCATTCGCTAACCCTCGAATTCGGCCATAACTCGAATGCGCCTCTTAAATAACCCTCAAATACGGTGATTACCCTCGAATTTTTACTTTTACTAATCCTCAAATGTGTTGTTCAGTAACCCTAGAGTTTGACTAATAACCTTGAATGTAGCGTTCGGTAACCCTCAAATTTGTTTATAATCTTCTAATGCGGCGTTCAGTAACCCTCGAATGTGGTGTTCGTTTTTGGTAACCCTTGAAAATTCTATGTGGAAGCCTGAAAATCGCCTGATCAAGATGCAAGTTCTTATTGTTAAAAATGGTGCTAATTTTGCCCAACCAATCAGATGTTAGCTTTCAAATGTTAAATATCATCCAATTAGTTGGGGCAAAATTAGCACCATTTTAAACAATAAGAACTTTAATTGAATCTCCCTGTTGGTGTTTAAACATGTTTTGGTGATGTGTAAGTGTTCCCCACACCATTTCCCAGGTCCCAGAGCCATTTACAAGTTACCATTGCTATTTTAACTGTATTTTATCAGAACTTTTTGAACTATTTGTTCCCATTGACTTTAATGGGTCAGTTTGTGAACTATCGAACTTTTACTGAAGTTTGAAAATTTGAAAATGAACCGAATTTTAGGAAGTTTGGCCGTCTCTAGTAAAGAGCGCCATCTAGGAAATCTGATGTGTTCTGAATATAACCAATCCATGGGGCACACTGCCTTTTAAAAGGCAGCCTGGAAAATGTTTGTTTATGTTTTAATGTCTCTACAACAGCAGTGTTTTTCTAATTCTAAGGAAAAGTAAGTCCCCATAATCCGTACTCGCACTCCCAATCTATTTTAAAGGGTGCCATTGAAAATATCATATGCATGGTGCACACTCCCCTTTAAAAGGCGGCCTGGAAGATGTATTTATTAGTTATATGCTTTATCCAAGTCACAAATATTAAAAAATAAGGAAATGTTCCCATTATCAGTACTTGCGCACCTATTAAATGGCCGGCCAGCTCAACCCACAGCTCAAAAACTTTTCAAATTATTGTGAAGCTCTGCCACTGCTGCAAAGTGTATTGTTTTCGCAGGGAGACATCTTATGGTGGCCATAAACGCTTGGATCCCGGTCATACGATGTTGGGATATCCGTCGGATCGTGTTTTCACATCGGACCAGTTGAAAATTTTTGGGCCGACCGGCAATCCAATCGTACAACCCGTGGATTGTACAATCTGATTGTAGCATCTATGGCCACTATTAGTGTTGGATTTCTCTACACTGAACTACAAACCGCCAAAGATAATTTCACCCTCAGCACTATGGGCGGGGCTTCTTAATGATGTAATGTGCTCACATTCTTCACACTCATTTATAGACTCTACCTTATAGGGAAAGTTAAGGGAAGGATATAATTGTTTAATTTACTATATTTTACGCATACCTTGGTATTCTCTTCCATTTTGAAAAATGAGTTTATTTCAACCCCTTTGCTGTGGTCAGTAGTGAGCTGCCATTTCAAGGTCTGTTAAGGAAATTCTTCCCAGGATGCACCACTTCCTTGGAATGTTCCTAACAGTAATTTCTACTGATTGGCTGTTGGATGGGTCAAACATGCTCAGATCTCTACTGAACAACTGAATGAACCCAGGCGCTGATCATTGCGCCATGCTGTACTAGCGCAGTGCGGTGACATCACACACATCCATGCACGCACTGATGTCGCATGCGCACAGCCCAAACGATCACTGATTTTGGAGGCTTAAGAAGAAGGAGATCCAGCAAGACTCAGAGGGGAGGAGCTAAATATTCTACACTGCACATCCAAGATGTCAGCAACTTTACATCAGCAAAGGTAGGCTCAGGAGGGACCTAAAAAAAGGCGGGGATATTTTTTTTTTAAAGCTGTTGCTTCCAATTTAACTTAACGTGTACTTATCATTTAAGACTAGAGGGAAAAAAGTTTAATCTGCAGGTTAGGAAAGGTTTCTTTACAGTTAAAAAGTTCAATGGTGGATGGGCTGGATAAGTTTCTAAAAAGTGAAAAAAAATATTGAGAATTACTGGTATTAATTCATATACTATAGTTCTGGTTGTAACAGGGATACTATATAATATTGAGTATTACTGGTATTAATACATATACTGTAGTTCTGGTTGGTACAGAGATACTATATAATATTGAAAATTACTGGTAATACATATACTGTAGCTCTGGTTGGTACAGGGATACTATACAATATTGAGAATTACTGGTATTAATACATATACTGTAGTTCTGGTTGGTACAGGGATACTATATAATATTAAGAATTACTGGTATTAATACATATACTGTAGTTCTGGTTGGTACGGGGATACTATATAATATTGAGAATTACTGGTATTAATACATATACTGTAATTCTGGTTGGTACAGAGATACTATATAATGAGTTACTGGGATTAATACATATACTGTAGTTCTGGTCGGTACAGAAATGCTATATAATAATGAGAATTACTGGTATTAATACATATACTGTAGTTCTGGTTGGTACGGGGATACTATATAATATTAAGAATTACTGGTATTAATACATATACTGGTAGTTCTGGTTGGTACGGGGATACTATATAATATTGAAATTACTGGTATTAATACATATACTGTAGTTCTGGTTGGTACAGAGATACTATATAAATGTGAGTTATCTGGATTATACATATACTGTAGTTCTGGTGGTACAGAATAGCTATATAATATGAAATTACTGGTATTAATACTATACTGTAGTTCTGGTTGGTACGGGTACTATATATATTAGAATTACTGGTATTAATACATATACTGTAGTTCTGGTTGGTACGGGATACTATATAATAAGAATAACTGGTTTTAATACATATCTGTAGTTTGGTTGGTAAGGATACTATATAATTTGAGAATTACTGGTATTAAACATATACTGTAGTTCTGGTTGGTACAGGGATACTATATATAAGATAACTGGTATTAATACATATACTTTAGTTCTGGTTGGTACAGATATACTATAATATTGAGAATTACTGGTATTAATACATATACTGTAGTTCTGGTTGGTACAGGATACTTATATTAGTATTACTGGTATTAATCCTATCTGTAGGTCCCTGGTTGGTACAGGGATACTATATAATATTGAGTATTACTGGTATTAATACATATACTGTAGTTCTGGTTGATCCAGGCAGGGATACTTTCCAAATGCCATTTGGAGTCCGTAAGGATTTTTTTTTTTGCCTTCTTCTAGATCAACTTTTAGGAAGAGTTAATGTGTAGGCTATAATGGTTGGACTGGATGTATGTATGTCTTTATTCAACCCATGTTACTATGTTATTAGATTTTCATTACATAACTGTCAAGGTAGAATAAAGAGATACCTCCTTTTAGTTCAACCTTTTCACCCTATGCATGATCCTTATCTTCTTAATTATCTGTATGAACTCCTATAAAGCCATATTATATTGTGCCAAAACGGAAAACAAATTCCTTCCTGACTTAAAAGAAAAATTAAATTCTTTGTTTTTATACCTAATCATACATATTCTCTTCTGTTACAAAAAAAAATCAGTTGATGTCATCCCCTTTGTTATTCTCTGCTATTGACATTAGTTAGCTAACATTTCAGGTTCTGTAGTGGTCCTCCTTCCCAGAATGCACACTTCCTTGGAACGTTCCTAACTGTAATTTCTACTGATTGGCTGTTGGGTCAAACATGCTCAGATTTCTACTGAGCACATTAATTAACTGGACACTATACTGAAAAAATGACTTTGCCTCATCTTAATCTATAATTGAATACATGTAAGTAAACTACAGGGGCAACTCTAATGGTTCCAGTAGGTCTCCTGCAATATTTGCGGCGACTGTGGTGTAATTCAACAGAAGATTCATCTGAAAAATCCACCTTTTGCCACTTTTCCAGCGTCCATCCTTTTAGCAGGCTGTGGGACTTGGAAAATGCCACACGGTTTTCAATTGTCTTTTGTTTGTGCTGGCTTATGGCACTGATTACCATGGAGGCCATTTCGAGACAGAATCCAACAAACTGTTCTGGTTGGCAAAGGGATTTCAGGTGACCAGGTCTCCTTGACCCTGCTGCAGTTGAAAATGGGCTTGCCTTGGATTTTCGAGCCACAAACGGTCCTCTCGAGCAGTTTTCTTGCGGGGTCTGCCTGACCTGGGCTTGTCAAAAACTTCTCCAGTCTGTTCAAATCTTTTCTTTATCCTCTGAACTTGAGCTGAGAGACTATTGAAGGTTTGCGCCACATCAGCAGTGGATTTGGTCTTCAGCCTCTTGATAATCAACACTTTAGTCTCAGGGTGAATCTTGGCCATGTTTGCAGAGGTCTATTTGCATTTTGATGTGAAGGTCTAGGGTACTGGGGTCTTTTTATAACGCACCTGACACCTATTGATCCATTATTAGTCACAGGTGAAGCCCATATGACAAGGCGACAACACTCTTATGTCTTTGCAAAAATTACTCAATGGGCTTTACCAAGCTGTGAATTTAGAATACTTTTTGTTTAGTTTAGTTTTGCATTGAAACATTATTACAAAAGCTGTTTGGGGTAAAATGAACCTTTCTTGAACACAAATCTGCATTAGAATTATTGTTAAGCGGCACTTCGGTCTATTTGTACACAAGCGACAAGACTTTTGTCAGAAACTGTGGTTGTCGCTAGATTTTGGCAGTAGTCAGATCATGCCAGGCTTCAATTAATTCACATGGTTTCCCGTGTCTGGTGGTCCACATACTCTCTGGTCTCATGAACGCCATCTTCTGCGCGCTTTTTCTCTTCCCCTCCCCAGCTGATTGGCCAATCACTTTTTTGCCATCAGTCCTCTCTTGTTTAAATCGTTCCTGGTTGCTGAATAGAGCATTTGGCTTGCCTTTTGTGCTTTTTCTTTGGTACCTTGTTTTACTGACTGTGTATGACCCCTTCCTTTTTGCCTTTTCTGATCCTCTGCAATTGTTTCTGTCTGTTTTTCACAGCCTGATTTCGCTATGTTCTCCGTACAATTTGTGGGCCTCTCAAGCCATCGAATACCCTGTGCTTTAATTCCTGGGGGCAACCAGTGTCCAGCAGTATTTTCCAGCATCCTGGCAAATGGGAGCTTGTCTATCGGTGAAGATTGAGTTATTTGGACTAAGGATAAGATTGGATACAGCATTATGCACTGTGTGGTCTAGACAAGGCAGAGACATATAATTGTCTATTTCTTTGGATTTAGGCTGGTACACACTGGTTTAAATGAACCCTGTATTACATCTCTAGGTAAAACTTGTTAAAAGTTATATTTCTGGAAAGGTTTAGCTGCTTTCACCAGCTTGTACTATGAGACCAGTCCATGTCTGTATTAAAAGGCCCCTTTGTGAATGTCACTCAAGCTACTGGAAGCTTAAACATTATCCACAATATAATTTCTCACAGGTTCACCAAGATTGTAATACAAGGCTCATTTTAAAGAAAAGACTCCAGACTTTTATTTAATCCTAACTGATCGGAGACCACATTTGCTCTTTAAAGAAACATTATCTTGGAGTACAAATGTTTTTCACTTTCATGAAATGTGAATTATGGTTCCCTTATAAAAGCCACACCAATGCAAACGAACAGGCAGATCTTCATGGCCGTTCTGCTAAGGTGGCACGCTATCCTGACAAATGCCTGAAGATATATAAATATTTTACGTCAAAGGATGACTGATGACCCTACTGATTTGCTCAATAATGGAGACAATGGATACAAATCCCAGATAGAAAGTCATATGACTGTGTCACCAGTGTCATATGTCTGTATCCTTAATCAGGCCTACATTATTCCTAGGCGCTTAAAGCATATGGAAGGGACCCAGTTATTCGGGATGTCGCTGATGTGGAACCACAAACCCTGACAACTGGCATCTGTAATGGAGTGTCCACAAATACAACATACTGCATCTTTCTTTTTAAATTTATTTCCTGGATTGTACCAATGCAGCCAGAGCTGTCGGATTTAGGTACACTAGAGGAAGGTGGATGGGACAGCCCCAAACTACACTATGCCGTGAACTACTTTTTGATGCCAGAAAGGTGACTGTACTTTAATTGTTGGCCTGGCCCTGCCCAACAGTTCTCCGGCATATCACTCTATCCTGTATAAACATAGATTGCATCCTGATAAATATGGTAAAGTTTGGGTGCCATGTTATGAATCTGTCCACAGTAACACTTTAGGGCATAATTCTAAACAATCAATATTTTCGTCATTTCGCTATCCATGACAAGAGCGCTATTTTGCTATATTTATAAAACCGCTTTTGCGGAAAGTATCGCTGCGGCAATGTGTATGGTAGTCTTTGCTTTATTCATTGCGCTAGTAGTGTTATCATGGCGAAAAGAGAATAGCTCTCTAGCGTCGGCCATTACAAGACCAAGAGGGTAAAATTTAAGAGCTATTTTGTAAAAAAATTTTTTAATTTAAAGCCATTTAAAATAGGTGAAATTTCGCCTTTTTGCTGCCCTTTTCTCCCTTTGTTGCCTTTCTTTGCAGTGTTACCAATCTTCACCAAACATCATTACTACGGGATGTTCCATTAACATGACTATTCCTTACACAGCCCTGTGGTATGTTCCCATATTAATGTCACTGGTTTGATAATTAGCTGCAGTTTGCTGAAAATAAGCAATACTAAAAAATGTCCTATTAATGAAATAGAGAAAATTCGCCTGGGTGAGTATTTATCATATTTTTTGTGCTAGGCTATGTTTAAATAACTAAGATTTGCACTGAACTTAACTTTTTGCCACATTTTCAGCATTATTAGTGCTACTTTTTGCTACATAATTTTCACTTTTGAAGACAATTTTCACTTTAATTGAATACATGTAAGTAGCACTTACACTGATTTGCACGTGTTGCTGCATGCCTTCAATCCAGCAAATATTTTGTTTAAAGGGCAAGTCCAGCCCTAAAATGAAAACTTACATACAGGTAAATCACCCCCCAAAACCCTAAACGGTAATAGTTTGAAATCTGAAATATATAAGTCTAACCTGAAATCCTGCACAATGTCCTGTTTCCCCTGTTTCTGCTTCCTGGTTCTTCCAGTTAGCAACTGTCAGTTATGGATTTGACAGTTGACATCACAGCCAATGACTGAATGTTAATCCCCTGTCTGCCTCTTCTGAGCATGCCCAGGCTCAGTACAGGTTTCTAAATTGCTCAGTTTCCATGAGGCATCCAGAAGCATAGCAGGCATACAGTAATGAATTCATAGGACAAAGTATGATATATAAACATATTTGAAAGAGTTGTCCTTTAAAGAGCAGTATCCGTCCCCCTCCCTCTTTTTTAATCTCTCCCACTTCCATCCGACCTGACTTTTTTCCCACAAACCAACTGTGAAGCCTGCACCCAGCATACAGCATTCCAACTATCAAAACTGTCACCATTCCAGCTACTCACAGAAGAATAGTTTTTGAGAGCAAGAACTTGATTGACAGTTGAAATATAAGAAGTTTTAGATTGGATATCTAAAGAAATAGGGGGCAGATCAACAAAAAACGATACAGTGGTTGTTGGTAACAATTATAGTTTCGAGTTATGGTCAATTTAAAATAACCTATTTTTCACTATAGATGCTGCCCTTTAACCCAGGCCCTGGGTCAAGGGCAAGACCATAACCGGCTCTATTAGGGGTCCTGCAAACAGGAAGTAAGTATTCTGGAAGCATTTATTTATACACAGACAAAATATGTAGTCATACCAGTAACGTTTATCCAACCTTCTCTTTTCCAACTTGCTGTTCAATAAACCACAATGAACAATGTCGTCTGAAAGACTGTTTTTAAGCTTCCTGCACAGGTGAAAAGTCTTGTTTGGTGCAATTGTTCCAAATAGGATTTGCCACCTAAAACTCATACAGAGAGCAAGGTTATCCTTCTTCCAGCATTAAGTGATCTATCAGGGCAGATCCCTAAACAATTCTATTGGGTGCCCCCATTGTTGGCTGAAATGATCTAATGTGTGTAAAGGAACCCATACACATGCAATTAAGATTACAAGTTTACAGACAGATCCATTGGTTTCCATACAGTGGTAAAACGTTTACACAGCTTGACTGAGTTTGTCTGCATTGCTGACTTTCATTATTAGCCCCACACTTTGTCAAAACTCTGCAAATCCTGGTGGATCCGACAAGATTTTTTGGGTATCGTCAATGTGTATGGCCATATTTACTATACAGCACCTATTCCACACCTGAAGATAACACCTCTTTAATTCTCTTCTGAATGAATGCACCCGTCCTCTGAGGCAATCCTTTGGTAAACAATCCCATACAGACTGTTCAAAGGAATCCTATTGCTTTATAGCTGTCCAAGTTTAAGGTTTCATGTTTACTAAATACTTTTGCAGAACAAATGTCTTATATTTTGTTGTTAAATCCCAGACACTGTTCTGGGTTAAACATTATCATGATGCAACTTCTGCTGGTTTGCATACAGTTTCTGACAAAAGTCTTGTCGTCTGTGTATTTTGCAGTAACTCCTGCTATTAACCTGATTTTTAATTGATCAATTGGTGTTAGAAATAGCTCATATGAAAAGCTAAAGCCCTCACAAATAATATTAAATGTACTGGAAAAAAATAGTTTCACTGAAAAAAGATTTATCATTTAATCAAGACAGAAAGGTTGAAATGTTGCAAGGCAAAAGTGTAGCCTATACAGAAAATGATCTACGGTACTTACAGCCAATCCAAAAATATGTCAGCAAATTAAGTAGTGGTGCTGTGAGATCCAAATTTAAAAAAACAGTCTTGCATGCCTCCCAGGGTTCATCAATATTCTTTGGTTTCGTCTTCCATGCTTCCTCTTTCATCCTACCCAGGTGACTGGGCTGGCCAATCCTGGAGCATCTTGATCTTCTTCGCCTTAAGGAACTTTGATGTGGGGATGGAAGTATGCGATGGAGCACCATCCTGCTGCAGAATTTGGCCTTTTTTATGGTTGGGAATATATGAGGTAGCTAAGATTTCGTATTTTACACTATTGATGTTGCCTTCCACCCTGCAGATCCCTCGCACACCCCCATACTGGATGTAACCCCAGACCATGATTTTGCCTCCACCAAACTTCACTGTTTTCTGGGTAAATCTCGGCTCCATGCGGGTTCCAGTAGGTCGATACTTAAAAGATGGGTCTAAGTATAATTAACCTAAAGAGGCCATATACCCACTAAATAAGTGGTGGTGCTATGGGTAATAAAATTATAACATGAAAAGAGAAAAAATGGTTGGGAATAACCCAAACCATAAGAAACCCATTCTACCCTGTAGAAAAACTACAGGGGCACTCTAATGGGTTCCAGTAGGTCTCCTGCAATATTTGCGGCGACTGTGGTGTAATTCAACAGAAGATTCATCTGAAAAATCCACCTTTTGCCACTTTTCCAGCGTCCATCCTTTTAGCAGGCTGTGGGACTTGGAAAATGCCACACGGTTTTCCAATTGTCTTTTGTTTAGTGCTGGCTTATGGGCACTGATTCGACCATGGAGGCCATTTCGAGACAGAATCCAACAAACTGTTCTGGTTGGCAAAGGGATTTCAGGTGACCAGGTCTCCTTGACCTCTGCTGCAGTTGAAAATGGGCTTGCCTTGGATTTTCGAGCCAACAAACGGTCCTCTCGAGCAGTTGTCTTGCGGGGTCTGCCTGACCTGGGCTTGTCAAAAACTTCTCCAGTCTGTTCAAATCTTTTCTTTATCCTCTGAACTTGACGCTGAGAGACATTGAAGGTTTGCGCCACATCAGCAGTGGATTTGGTCTTCAGCCTCTTGATAATCAACACTTTAGTCTCAGGGTGAATCTTGGCCATGTTTGCAGAGGTCTATTTGCAGTTGATGTGAAGGTCTAGGGTACTGGGGGTCTTTTTATACGCACCTGACACCTAATTGATCCATTATTAGTCACAGGTGAAGCCCATATGACAAGGCGACAACACTTATGTCTTTGCAAAAATTGACTCAATGGGCTTTACCAAGCTGTGAATATTAGAATACTTTTTGTTAATTTAGTTTTGCATTGAAACATTATTACAAAAGCTGTTTGGGGTAAAATGAACCATTTCTTGAAACAAAATCTGCATTAGAATTATTGTTAAGCGGCACTTCAGGTCTATTTGTACACAAGCGACAAGACTTTTGTCAGAAACTGTGGTGTCGCTAGATTTTGGCAGTAGTCAGATCATGCCAGGCTTCAATTCATTCACATGGTTTCCCGTGTCTGGTGGTCCACATACTCTCTGGTCTCATGAGACGCCATCTTCTGGCGCTTTTTCTCTTCCCTCTCCCAGCTGATTGGCCAATCACTTTTTTGCCATCAGTCCTCTCTTGTTTAAATCGTTCCTGGTTGCTGAATAGAGCATTTGGCTTGCCTTTTGTGCTTTTTTCTTTGGTACCTTGTTTTACTGATCTGTGTATGACCCCTTCCTTTTTGCCTTTTCTGATCCTTCTGCAATTGTTTCTGTCTGTTTTTCACAGCCTGATTTCGCTATTGTTCTCCGTACAATTTGTGGGCCTCTCAAGCCATCAGAATACCCTGTGCTTTAATTCCTGGGGGCAACCATGTCCAGCAAGTATTTTCCAGCATCCTGGCAAATGGGAGCTTGTCTATCGGTGAAGATTGAGGTATTTGGACTAAGGATAAGATTGGATAACAGCATTATGCACTGTGTGGTCTAGACAAGGCAGAGACAGATAATTGTCTATTTCTTTGGATTTAGGCTGGTACACACTGGTTAAAATGAACCCTGTATTACATCTCTAGGTAAAACTTGTTAAAAGTTATATTTCTGGAAAGGTTTAGCTGCTTTCACCAGCTTGTAGCTATGAGACCAGTCCATGTCTGTATTAAAAGGCCCCTTTGTGAATGTCACTCAAGCTACTGGAAGCTTAAACATTATCCACAATATAATTTCTCACAGGGTTCAGCCAGAGATGTGATACAAGGCTCATTTTAAAGGAAAGACTCCAGACTTTTATTTAATCCTAACTTGATCGGAGACCACATTTGCTCTTTAAAGAAACATTATCTTGGAGTACAAATTGTTCACTTTCATGATACAGTGAATTATGGTTCCCTTATAAAAGCCACACCAATGCAAACGATACAGGCAGATCTTCATGGCCGTTCTGCTAAGGTGGCACGCTATCCTGACAAATGCCTGAAGATATATAAGATAATTTTACGTCAAAGGATGACTGATGACCCTACTGATTTGCTCAATAAATGGAGACAATGGATACAAATCCCAGATAGAAAGTCATATGACTGTGTCACCAGTGTCATATGTCTGTATCCTTAATCAGGCCTACATTATTCCTAGGCGCTTAAAGCATATGGAAGGGACCCAGTATTCGGGATGTCGCTGATGTGGAACACAAGACCCTGACAACTGGCATCTGTAATGGGAGTGTCCACAAATACAACAATACTGCATCTTTCTTTTTAAATTTATTTCCTGGATTGTACCAATGCAGCCAGAGCTGTCGGATTTAGGTACACTAGAGGAAGGTGGATGGGACAGGCCCCAAACTACACTATGCCGTGAACTACTTTTTGATGCCAGAAAGGTGACTGTACTTTAATTGTTGGCCATGGCCCTGCCCAACAGTTCTCCGGCATATCACTCTATCCTGTATAAACATAGATTGCATCCTGATAAATATGGTAAAGTTTGGTGGCCATGTTATGAATCTGTCCACAGTAACACTTTAGGGCATAATTCTAAACAATCAATATTTTCGTCATTTCGCTATCGCATGACAAAGAGCGCTATTTTTGCTATATTTATAAAACCGCTTTTGCGGAAAAGTATCGCTGCGGCAATGTGTTATGGTAGTCTTTGCTTTATTCATTGCGCTAAGTGTGGTATCATGGCGAAAAGAGAAATAGCTCTCTAGCGTCGGCCATTACCAGACCAAGAGGGTAAAATTTAAGAGCTATTTTTGTAAAAAAAATTTTTTAATTTAAAGCCATTTATAAATAGGTGAAATTTCGCCTTTTTGCCCCTTTTCTCCCTTTTGTTGCCTTTCTTTGCAGTGTTACCAGAATCTTCACCAAACATCATTACTTACTGGAATGTTCCATTAACATGACTATTCCTTACACAGCACTGTGGTATGTTCCCATATTAATGTCACTGGTTTGATAATTAGCTGCAGTTTGCTGAAAATAAGCAATACTAAAAAATGTCCTATTAATGAAATAGAGAAAATTCGCCTGGGTGAGTATTTATCATATTTTTTGTGCTAGGCTATGTTTAAATAACTAAGATTTGCACTGAACTTAACTTTTTGCCACATTTTCAGCATTATTAGTGCTACTTTTTGCTACATAATTTTCACTTTTGAAGACAATTTTCACTTTTATACTGAAAAAATGACTTTGCCTCATCTTAATCTATAATTGAATACGTGTAAGTAGCACTTACTCAGATTTGCGTGTGTTGCTGCATGCCTTCAATCCAGCACAGATTGGGGCAGATGCAATAAATTTCGCATTTGCAAACTACCTGCACTTATTCCCACATTGTATTAACCACTTTGCGGCCGTTAATACATTGTGAAAATGCTTGCGGTTAGTTGCAAACTTTTGCGCAGCTTTAAAAACACAATTGAAAAGGCGTTACTTTTTGTGCAAAAAAATAGCACAAAAACCGGTGCGAAATTTATTGCATCGCTTGCGCTGCACAAATATTTTTAAAAAATTGCGATATGGCGCAGGCAGTGCAAAACCCTCGCTAACACATTAGTACATTGGGGGCTGACTGAAACCGAGGGATATTTTCTATTTGAAACGATTGTTCCCGATGCCAAACGTTTGTCAGAAACTATTGTTTCGCCCATACACATGTTACCAATAAAGGGCCAATCCCGTCAGTATCAACGGTATTGTCCCTTTATCGGGAATGTGTGTACCCAGCTAAACAGATATTAGCTTACATATAAGTCATGTGGCACAGTATGAATTGCCAAACAAAAGGGAATCTGAAAAGGTAAAAAACAGGATAAAAGGATAAAACTGTATTTGCTGGTGCTTCTCAACAAAATGATATTGGAAGGTAGGAGTAAACAATCCTACCTCCTTGTCCCAGGTACTTTCCATTTGTTTAAAAGTACATTTTTACGATATAGTTGTCCTTTTAAAGATTTTAAATCTTTTCTTTCTCCCCTTTATTGGAGAATAAAGCTGAGTACACATATTAGTGATAAAGGGCTGACCCTATTGTAACCAGCATTTCTGATGCTGGTGGATTTTTGGTGTTGGTATCAGAACCGCTCATTACGAACAGGAAATTTCCCTTGTAATGTAGTAATGTATAGGGATTCGGTCGAAGGGTGTGTGGAAGTCTAGAGCGATCTCCCTTTACTCTGTATAAGGAGAATGCTTGTTACTGCCTGTAGCTTCATCTTTCAAAGAGAACTTACAGATTCTGTTTGTCATCTTTGAAACATTGGTGCTTTTTGACTGCCCAAGACGGATGTTTTGCAATTAATATTACGCATGAAATATGAGGCACATTACAAATCGTAAATTTCCAGTGTATGGGCATATTAAATGTCTGCATTGGAATCTTTTATATACATATTTAATCGTTACAATTAACAATTATCCTTTAGGGTTCAGTAAGTTTAAGATTTGATGTTTCCTGAATGCCCTTTTAGTAGGAACAATACTGTAGCTTTTACATTTTGCTCTTAAATCTTAGATCCCTGACACTTTCATAAAGTGTTCTGGGTTAAACATTACCATCATGCGACATTTAAACTCTTAATAAAACTGCTAATGGTTTGCATAGTGTCACCAGCTTCTTGCAGTAGTGAGGTCACCCTAGGCTTTGATACATTTGCCATATGGCTTGACACTAAGGTCATGAAATCCACAAATCACTACGGTAACTTGTGATTTACTCATTAGGGAAGCAGAAATTTAGTACCTTGTATACTGCCTATATTGTTTATTTAAATTACACATTATTGGATACTACAATTTTTCCCCACTATCCTTGTACTGCTTTTTTTTTTTTTGTTGATCTGACCCCTATTTCTTTAAATATCCAAATTGAACCATCTTAGCTGGCCATACATGACGTCACAATATTGATTAGTTTCTCAAAAAATTAAGATTGGGGACACATGGATAATTTTCTGTCAGCACCATCTCCCACAGATTCCAAGCTGAAACCTACAGAAGATTGGCAGCACAAGGTTCTTAAATTTTCTATATGAGCATTTTCTTTCACAGAAGGTAGAAGTTTCTACTAGACAGAATGCGTTGTTGGATCTGGTGATATCTAGTAACCCTGAGCTCATTATGGAGATAAAGGTAATGGGAAGCTTAGGGAATAGTGATCATGATATAGTGTTATTTAATATAGGTTGCAAAAAACTAAAGTGCACTGGGTTAACAAAAACTTTTAACTTTAGGAAAGCTAATTTTATGCTTTTAAAGGAATCGTTCCTGCTCATAGACTGGGGGGAACTGTTTCTAGGTAAAGAAACTGAGCAGATGTGGACCACTTTTAAAGGGATATTAAACTATTACATTTCCAAATCGGTACCTTTAGTCTGTTTATTTTAGCAGTCTCAGGGGAGTCGGTTTATTTTAGCAGTCTCAGGGGAGTCTGTTTATTTTAGCAGTTTTAGGGGAGTCGGTTTATTTTAGCAGTCTCAGGGGAGTTGGTTTATTTCAACTGTCTGATAGGAGTCTGTTTATTTTAGCAGTCTCATGGGAGTCAGTTTATTTTAGCAGTCTCAGGGAAGTCTGTTTATTTTAGCAGTCTCATGGGAGTCGGTTTATTTAGCAGTCAAATGGGAGTTGGTTTATTTTAGCAGTCTCGTGGGAGTCAGTTTATTTTCGCAGTCTCAGTAGTCGGTTTATTTAACAGTTTCATGAGAGTCGGTTTATTTTAGCAGTGTCTCGGAGTTGGTTTATTTAGCAGTCTCATGCGTTTGGATTATATAAGGACACTGCCACAGCATATCAATGCTATTGGAAAGGGTTATCGAAACAAATGCACCTTATAAATATATTAAATAAATATTTTTGTTTTAGTATTTTGTCTTGATACTTCTTTACCCCTGTCATTTTCTCTAAGTTAAAAGTTTGGCAGAATATGGAGTCACTGTTCCATAGGATGGCCATACACTAAGGATATCTTGTATCTTTTTAATCTGTATATAAATGACTTGGGTACACACCATAAGATATTTCCGACTGACTGATAATGACGTGTAGCAGTAGGTCTTCTGGAAATATATTTTGGTGTGGGCCCAACACAATCGTACGGGCAAACTATCCGCAGGGGCCACTATTGCCACGACCTGCAGTCATTTGTCCCGGCCGAGCACTCGCTAGTACCCAGCCTAAGAAGGGGGCATTGAGAGCAAGGTCTCTGTCTTTGCTGATGACACTAAACTATGCAGAGCTTTGGAAACTTCTCTAATGGAAAAAGAGTTGGGGGTTCTGGTAGATAACAGACTTAGCTGTAGCAAACAATGCCAGGTAGCAACATCTAGAGCTAGCAAGATATTGTCTTGTATAAAGAGGGGAATAGATTCAAGAGAGAAAAATATTATTCTCCCTCTTTACAAGGCACTGGTAAGGCCTCATTTGGAATATGCGGTGCAGTTTTGGAATCCCATATACAAAAGGGACATCTTGGAAATGGAAGCAGTTCAGAGAAGGGCAACTAAATTAATAAGGGGAATGGAGGGGCTTGACTATGCAGGCAGATTAGACAAGTTAGGGCTGTTTATATTGGAGAACTGATGCTTGCGTGGGGATATGATCACCTTATACAAATATATTAATGGGCCATACAATAAACTCTCTGGTGCATTGTTCACTAATAGGTCATATCAGAGGACTCGTGGACATCCTTTAAAATTAAAAAAGATTAAGATTAAAAAAGTTTCATCCTCAGGTTAGGAAAGGTTTCTTTACAGTGAGAACGGTGAACGAACTTCAGCAGATGTGGTAATGGCAAGTTGAGTCAGGAAGCAGGCTGCACGCTCTCAGTTGGA
This sequence comes from Hymenochirus boettgeri, assembly GCA_019447015.1. NCBI lineage: Eukaryota > Metazoa > Chordata > Amphibia > Anura > Pipidae > Hymenochirus > Hymenochirus boettgeri. Next base: position 38,897,061 of record CM033476.1, read on the forward strand.
TAAAAACATTACTTTATTGTCGGGGCGTCCCCGATGCTCACAACGCTGAGTACAAATATGGAAGGCAAACCCGAGGAGAACAGGTGGTGCCTGACGCATTTCGTGACGTACGTCACTTCATCAGAGGCTTCCCACCAATGGATGCAGATTCCTATTTAAAGGACTGCAAAGGGGAGGGTTTATATGTAAGTTAAACGTAACAATTAAAAACATCACAATTTCTTACACCTCTGAGGTCGTGAGGTGTTGGAGGCGTGTGAGCGCTGCCGAGCAGCGGAGGGGTAGAGTACTCGTGAGTATATATACCATCCTTACCCAATTTCTTTATATGGTAATGGCAAGTTCATTGACTAGCTTTAAAAGTGGTCTGGATACGTTTCTAAAACTAAAAAAATATATTGAGAATTACTGGTATTAATACATATACTGTAGTTCTGGTTGGTACAGGGATACTATATAATATTGAGAATTACTGGTATTAATACATATACTGTAGGTCTGGTTGGTACAGGAATACTAGATAATATTGAGAATTACTGGTATTAATACATATACTGTAGGTCTGGTTGGTACAGGGATATTATATAATATTGAGAATTACTGGTATTAATACATATACTGTAGTTCTGGTTGGTACAGTGATACTATATAATATTGGGAATTACTGGTATTAATACATATACTGTAGTTCTGGTTGGTACAGTGATACTATACAATATTGAGAATTACTAGTATTAACACATATACTGTAGTTCTGGTTGGTACAGGGATACTATATAATATTGGGAATTACTGGTATTAATACATATACTGTAGTTCTGGTTGGTACAGTGATACTATACAATATTGAGAATTACTGATATTTATTCATATACTGTAGTTCTGGTTGGTATGGGGATACTATATAATATTGAGAAATACTGGTATTAATACATATACTGTAGTTCTGGTTGGTACGGGGACACTATATAATATTGAGAATTACTGGTATTAATACATATACGGTAGTTGTGGTTGATCCAGGGATACTATCCTATTGCTGTTTGGAGTCTGGAATGAATTCTCCCCCTCACCCCTTTTTTTTTAGCTGAGGGTTTATTTTTTGCCTTCCTCTGGATCAACTGTTAGGGTTAAAAAAGAGGGTGAAAAGGTTGGACCTGATGGATGTATGTCTTTATTTAACCTTAATGTTACTATGTAATGTATTGTTGTTAGTTTAACATAAGTTAGTGTGATATTTTCAAGGTCAACACCTATCTGATATATCTCTTGCTTTTTTGTTGTAATTTATATCCAAAAATACCGTATATACTTGAGTATAAGTCGATCCGAGTATAAGCCGAAGTACCTATTTTTACGTAAAAAAATTATAAAAACTGATTGACTCGAGTATAAGCCGAGGGTAGAAATTAGTTGCCCTTTAAATGGACAGCAGAATTCCCGTACATGGATCCCATACAGTAATAGCCACATCCAGTACCAGTAAACCCCAATTCCTTGGCACCCACCCAGATGTTTGGAAACTACAACTCCCAGCATGCTTTGTTGCTGGGAGTTTCAGTTTCTAAACATGTGGAGTGGCAAGGTTCAGTAAACTTTTAATTAAGCTTACCATCATTTACAATTCTACTGATCCCCATATTGTAAAGGGCCCTCTGACCCCCATATAGTAAAGGGCACTTTGACCCTCTTATAGTAAAGGGCACTCTGACCCCCTTATAGTAAAGGACTCTCTGTTCCCAATAGTTAAAAATGCCACCTGAGAGTTGTAGTTTCAAGCTGTCATTTGCACTGAACTAGCAGCTGTTTTTTGTCCCAAACTGAGGAGACCCATCAGATTTACAGCATCCAGATGAGCAGTGGCAGTGCTGAGAGAGTCCAGCAGCCAAACTACAGGAAGCAGGAAGTGTAAAGGCAGAACTGCTCCTGTAACTTTCTATGCAGGTTAACACAGCGCCACCTACGGGTTACTATCCGAATTGCAGAATTTGGAGCTAAATTAGGACTTGACCCGAGTATAAGTCGAGGTTAGGTTTTCAGGCTAACTTTAAAGCCTTAAAAATTCGACTTATACTCGAGTATATACGGTACACACAGGTGAGTTTAGAAAACCTTAACAGATTTCCTCCACCTCCCCTCTCCCAGTGGGTAAGACATGCCCAGTGCACTGTCCAATGGGTCACTTTTTTTCTGTGATAAGGGCAGGATTTATTAAAACAATAGAATTCTTGTGCACAAACAATTGCCATTGCACACTGGCTATATCTCCATTAGGATGTTGCTTTAAAAACCCTGCCATGAACCATGGATAAATGAATCAATAGGTTTAATAAGTTGGCCTGATGAAGGGGCTGTTACCCTCAAAACGTTGTATTTTCTGTTTGATGTTTGGCTTATAATAAACGTTCCACTAGCAGTGACTACCTGAAATTATATATAATCTCCCTGAAATGTGTTGTTTTTAATTAGATTAAGGGAGTGCAATGATTCCAGAGATTATTAGAGGTGAACACATGATAGAAATTCTTAATTGTTACATGACTTGTATGCATGTGTCTGTATCGATGTGTGTGTCTGCATCTCTGTAAACATGTAGATTACCCATTAATCCTGGGGGCGGGACTCGGGTGAGCGGGAGGATATAGTTGGGGCCCTACCTGAAATGAGTTTTGTCAGGGTGGGATGTCTGCATATTCTTTTGCAGAAAAATGCTGGTAATTGTTGTTTTAGGTGTTTGTACAGTTGGGTTTTGTGCCATATGTTGCGCTAGGACCAAGTTCCTTAGTTACACAATTGTACATTGGAGTAGAATATTGTCGGTGCTTATTGTAACAGATACAGAACTGAGGAGTTTGTAGACCAAAGATCATCTGTTGTAACGTCAGATTTGTAGCTGTGAATTTTAAGACACAAAGTAAAGTTCATGTGTGTCTAGCTGATGTACATGTGTGCCCATGCGAGCATGCGTCTAATTCAAAACTGTATCAAGATATAGTACAGTAAACCAAAGAAAAACCTGATGACATGTTCCACCAGATTTATAGACCAAAAAAAAAATCCATGATAAATTATAATTTTGGTATTTCGTTTTATTGAAGAACAGAGTCTGTCTAAAAGTATGAATGAAAGAATATAAAACAGATAGTAAAAAAAAACTACAGTATATTGTTTTGTGTCTTATTTATACATATATTTCTACAATGTGCCAATGAGTAACTTTTATTACTTGTATTTATCTTTATTTCTGTGGTTTTCTGCTCTATTCTTCTCACGTCACATCTACCTACACCATTCCACTGGGTCACCGAATAGAGAATGTTTGGAAAATATCTTACTTTGTAATGCTGACAGGTGTGAGTTACAGCTCTTTGCTAGTCTTTAATTAACTAGTTAAAGTGACCAAGTTCAGGGCTCATTAGCCTCCAGGAATCCACAAATAAAGATTTATTTGACAACTCCCAGTAGGTCCACTAACCTTAATGTTACTAGGTGGGGAATATATATATAATGTTTATTTTCAATGGCAAAAAGATTTACTTATAAACCTAGTAATGTATCTGTGAACAGCATACTGACAGATAAAGGGGTGTGATGTACGAACATATCAAGAACCCCCCTGGACAAACAACAGTATTCAGCCTCTAATTAAAGGGATGTTTAAATGCCAATGCAATGATTTGGGAAACACCATTATTAAGAAAGCAATACCACTACAGGTAGGGGGATCCCTAGAAGAAAGACCTGAGGTTGCTAGTTAGAACCATCCATACTGTTGTTACTATGACGTGGTTGAAGGTTTTTTATTTTCAAAATTGTTGGCATGTAACTTTGAATTCACTACTCTTAGAACGTTTGCACCAACACAACAAAGCTTTATGGAGCCAGGAATGTGCATCGATCTGCTGTCCCCCGTTGAATGGTGGTAAATAATATAACGGTAGGTTATTTCTTAATTCTATCCAATGAAACTATATTTATATTTCACCACTTTCTGGAACCTTTGACTCGCTGTTCGGCTGGTGACAAAACAATTGAATCTGTGAAATTCTCTGAACCACTTTGCTTGGTGAATGGATTGTGTACACCAAGCAACATTTCCATTAGGTCTGGTGTTTATCTTTTGATTAATAAAATGATCTACATCTGATGATATATATATATATATATGTGTGAAGGGCTGAAAATCACAAATAAAAATCCTACGTAAGAGAACCGAGGATATAAAGAGAAACAAAGTAAACAACAGACGTGGGAAATAAGGTGTAAAGTAAGGGGCCATACTATTGCGTTGGTTTGTGCCTAGAATAAAAATGAATGGAGTAGAGGAGGGACTAGTGAAAAGGGAGGGGATGGAAACATTAACCAGACACCACAATCAGCCAGTAGAATATCACTTGTTCTGGTGGGGTTCTTTCTCATTTCTTCTTCGAAATTAATTTACATCCAGATTTGGAATTATCTCTGGCTACATTTATTTTCACTTCCTTCCTATTTGGCTTTCCTGTTTCCATATCTTCTCCTTGCTAGTTCTGTGTGGAAAATTGTTCCTATCCCAGAGATGGCTCATATGGCCTCTGAGATCATCGCTTTTGTACTGTCAGTGTCAGGATGGGTGCTGGTCAGTTCTACTCTACCCACTGATTACTGGAAGGTTTCGAGTATTGATGGTACAGTTATTACCACAGCTACATTCTGGTCAAATCTCTGGAAGACGTGTGTCACTGACTCAACAGGAGTATCCAACTGCAAGGACTTCCCATCGATGTTGGCATTGGAAGGTAGGTTTATGGGTGTACAGGAATATAAGACACATGCTCGACTTGTTTATTATAAACCTGCCAGGACTAAAATCTGTCTTAGCAAGGCTCCATATTAACTGGGTCATTAGGGGAATGTGAATGTTTTTTGGCACAGTTTGCAGACCTGCAGACAGATGTGGCCATGACATACACAGGTCAATATTTCTGATTGGTTCGATCAAGTTGGTGATAAATACCGACCCATGTATACCTGTTTGTTTGATACATTGCCTAGAAATATTGGAAAGTCTATTGAGCAGAAGGGGATTGGACCAGTCAGAAAATGTACCTTGGGCAGGTACCTTGGGGAAATTTGCCTTCTTCTGGATCAACTGTTGGGCAGAAAAGGTGGTTATTGCTTAGTAGGTTGGACTAGATGGTCAGGGGTCTTTAGTCAACCTCAAATACTACATTATACTAGGGTAGGGAGAAAAGTTTTATTTGTGATACTATTTCTCTTTGTAATGTTGTGATAATGTATTGTAGATAAAGATGTTCTATCTACTAGACACCCATGCACGCTTGGTTTCTGTGTCAATGGAATATTTACCATATCCTTGTTCATGCTACAAAAGCCCCATGCACACACAGTTTTTGTATATAGTTTTTATATATGTTTTTATTTTGCTTTGGTCCACGTCCCTGTGTTTGCAATTTCTAATCTTTCAGATTCAGGCCAAAAATACACGAGTTATGACCTCACAGAAAATGCGTCTAGAAAAGCTCCTCCTAAAAGAAGAATTCATATTAGTTGATGGTATTATTGTACATTAGATTTTATTACACAGATCTTAATCTGATTTGTAACTTTTCTTTTTTAGGGATCTGTATTCATTAGGGATTATGTTCAACACGTGGATTAGTTTGAGTTGCATTAAAGTAGATACAGTAGAAAATTCTCAAGTGATGAACTGTGATGAATGTTCCAACGAGATTGGTCAAGTAATAGGAATGTTATAGCTTGAATAATTCAAATTCCACATTTAGCACAGAGAAGGTAGCTAATTAAGTTTAATTATCTCTGGTCAGAAACCCAACAGACTAGTATTGTTACATACCATGGGTTTGATTTAGCTTGATGTTGGATAATTCGAATTATGGTCAGTGGCAGGTCATAACACGTCTATGAGAGTGTTTCCTCTTTATAAATAATTAAATCTCATGGGCTACAAACGTTCCCCATAAATCTTGACGTGTGCTAAGAGTTAATGGGCCGTTTAATGAGCCAGTTAATGGGTAACATCTACACTTATTTTTATTCATTACTTGACTACTGTGTTAACGTCTTGGCAACTGTAGTCAATCACAATCCCTACACTTCTCACCACAAACTTCAATTTTCAACAAACCCTTTCAATAGAATATGTTTTAATGGTATGACAATCTGACTGATAATCACATGGTACGATAGTTAAGCTTGATGGAGCGGCGGCCATGACAGATCTTGGTCGTACCAAGTTCACTATGTACCAAAGTTCATTTGAACGTGCCGATCAATTTTGGCAGACTGTGCGGTCTACAATGGCAGACTTTAGCCATGTACATCAAATTTAGCCTCTCCACAAACCCAACTTTGATAATCTATTTCATAACACACATTCTCCATCCCCCTTATCAGTTTAGTTGCCCGTCTCTATACTTTTTTATTTGTTTAGTCAGGAGTCATCCATTTTGGTCATTCATTTTTAATATTTAAAATGATATAACCCCTTAAAGGGGAAACATTAACACAATAAGAGCATTGTCATGGTCCTGGCTGCAGAGTAAACCCGGAAGGGAAAGGATATCTCATCCTAAGTATGGAAAATGTTAGCGGGCATTTTTCATTTTTGGTTGGACATGCTCTTTAATGGGCCACTGAAAAAAAAAACTCTGAAAGGTAATTACCCCCCAAAACCCCACTTTCGCAATATTCAGTTTGAAAAGATGCTCCTGAACTTCCTTACCTGACCCGGTCCCCTTTTGCTCGACAGCTGTCAGTTAAGGCACGACGTGACATCACGCCCAATCCCCTGACAGCCGCAACCAGGAAGTGGAGCAGCTGTCGGCACTTAAACGGCGAGGGACCGGGTCAGGTAAGAAAGTTCCGAACGTCTTCGGTAGCTGGTTTTATTTTCTATCTAGCTATATTGTAAACAAAAAGCAAAAGGTTTGAAATTTATAGCCGTGGTTTCCGACATCCCTAGACTGTGACACACATTGGAAAGCAAAATCTCTCTCTTGGCCCATCAGTGGTCTTAATTCAAGACTCCCTTACTGAAATAAAGAGGATTTTATACATTTTGCAGTGTATGTTGTCCTAGGATTTTAATATAATCAATGTAATGTAAAGTCACATTCTATTACAATGTTTATTTTGAGAGTAAGATGTGACAAAAATAAAAACCAGGCCAACAAATTTAGCAGCTCAGCACACCAGCATGTGGCAGTGCACAGTTTGTCATTGTTTCATATAGTGTCGGACATATTTAATTTTCAGTTAAACTCTGTACTGAGTAGAAATGGACTCGAACCCAAACCCAGCTCCGAAACGGATTTTCTGATTTTGGATTTTTCAAACTTTTTTCGATAATAATGGATAAGAGCCATCAAGGATTTTTGAATTCAGGATTTGATTTTCGGAGTTTGTTAAATACTTGAAAGCGATCGTGAACCCTCGATTGTTGGATAATTTCAAATTCGGGATTCAATTTTCGGAATTTATCGAATTCATGGAAATGATTGTGAACCCTCAATTCCGTATATGGGAGGTTTACATGATTCATTAATCCTCGATTCCATATCCATGGGAGAAATACAGAATTTAAGAACCCTCAATTCCGTGTATGGGAAATGTATGGGAGGTTTACCGAATTTGTGAACCCTGGAATATGGGATAATTATCGAATGTGGAAGCTAGAAAGTAGTGCGGGTGTGAAGGAAGTTACTTTATTTCAAGTTCTGGCTATTTGTACGTGTTCCCCAGACCATTTCCCAGAGCCGTGTATAGTAAGTTACTATTGATATTTATATCTTTATTTTAATTAAACTTTTCAGGTTTTTAGGTCCGATTTTGGATTTTTACTGAAAACCCGGAATCAGAACGGATTTTACAGAGTTCGCCCATCTCTAGTAGAATTACAATCACCGATTCCCTTCTTGCGGTAAACCATTAAGGCCATGAGGATTAAGACAAGATTAGCACCAATATATATGTTAAGGCTTTATATGTATATGCTGTATATAAAGACAGAAAGCTATGGTTACATTATAACATTTGCCATAAACATTTAGCATAGTGACATTTATATCATCCCCATACCATGTCCCCATGCCCCTGTGAGGGGCCTTCATTAGGTTAATTAGCCTTTACTAGAAGATTTCATCTAGGGATCTCCCTCTCTGGTTATGTTCCAGGGCACATACAGGCCTGTCGAGGCTTATTGATTGCTGCTGTCAGTCTGGGATTCTTTGGCTCAATCTTCGCTCTTGTTGGGATGAAATGTACTAAGATTGGAGGACCAGACGCCATGAAAGCCAAAATCACCTGCTTCTCTGGGTTTCTCTACATCATGAGCGGTGAGTAATTCTGATTGGATAAGGTGTGAATTAGAGATATCAGGAGACAAGCAGGACAATATAATAGACCAAATACTAGCACATTGACGTTCATTTAGTATTAAAGCAAATGAAAGTTCATTTTTTTATTGGTGGTTATAATTTACTTCTGTTAATAAGAGTTGATGTGTTAAAGGGCATGTCCACCCCCAAAACTGTAATTTAACCCCATACTGGCCACATTCTATAGTTTCAAAAAATCCTTACCTTAAATCTCTGCTCCAAATTGTTCTTCTGTTATGCCCCTCCAAAGTCCAGTAAACTGTTGTGTAGAAGCTCTCAGTGAGACACCCTGTGGCTGTCTGTGCCTCAACCTCATCAAGGTCTGAGGCATGCGCAGGGAAGCCCTCCCCCCCCTCCCACCCACCATCCGGATCCATCCTCTGAGGCCGTGGCACCTAGCGTGAAATCCTCTTCAGGTAAGGTAAGTAAGAGCTCCCCAACCCTAACCGCCATAATATTTTTGAAAAAAACTGCCCCGTTACTTACGGACCCTTCTCTCCCACGGCGTCTTCGATGACGTCAGCCACGTCTGTGATTGGCCGCGTCTTAGCCAATCACAGACGCGGATGGCGGACCAGCCCCTGCTTGCAACTTCCGCAAGCAGGGAGCTGGATAGGAGACGGCGCGGGAGAGAATGGGCTGTAAGTAAACATCTGGGCAGTTTTTTAAAAATATATTATAGCAGTTGGGGGTGGGCAGCTGCTACCTACAGTATACTAAAAGTTTAATTTCAGGGTGGACATGCCCTTTAAGGAAATTTTCACCCAAAAAACAACTTTATAGACCATATAGAGAAAGGCTGGGTACACACCAGCAGATATTTCCAACCAACCCCGGCACTATGGGTTGGTTGGTCGGCCGGAAATATCTGCTGGTGTGGGTCGGCCAGCCGCGACCAAACGCGGACAGCCGTTCATCCAAATCGGATAAACGGGTGATCGGGTCTGTTGGTAAATCTCAGCCAATCGTGCGGTTCCCTGTGGGGTCACGTGCATGATCGATTGTTATTTGTCCACCAGTCATTTGTCCCAGCTGAGCACAGTGGAAATGCATGGAACCATGTGTAAAACATGCGGCATTGGGATTTCGCTTTTCACACGCATTTCAGTGCATTACAAGTGTGGTGGAAGTAGTATTTCTCAATTAGTGCTCACTTTTAATTGGTCACTAGTGTAAAAGGGGTGGGACTTTTATTATAAACCGCATACACTTTCTTTTTCTTTGCATTTAACTGAGGAATGAGAACCTTCACAAGCTTAACTGAGGAAAATTATTGAAGTTGTTTTTTGGGTAAACATTTCCTTTAATTCCCCTAAAACATCCAACATGAAGCAACATAAATAAGTAAAAAATAAGGAGGTGATCACCCAACTAACCAGGATCTCCTCAATGTCTTCTTATCCAGCCAAATAAGAAATTGCCATAAAAATATTTATACAAAAACTATGGTGTCAGTTAAAGTTTATCAGTTAATCAGAATAGAAATCGCCCTCCGTGATTGGATTGTAGTTTAGGCAAATCATATTATTTATATAAAATCGCCTTCTGTGATTGGATTGTGGTTTAGGCAAATCATATTATTTATTTAAATCGCCCTCTGTGATTGGATTGTGGTTTAGGCAAATCATATTATTTATATAAAATCGCCCTCTGTGATTGGATTGTAGTTTAGGCAAATCATATTGTTTATATAAAATCGCCCTCTGTGATTGGTGATGGACGTATGTCTTTATTCAACCTTAATTACTATGTTACTATGTAAGGTGGGAAACTTGCCAAAAAAAGTCTGACCTTGTATGGCTAGCTTTGGATTTCAGTTGTCATTAAGTTATCACTATCATAAACTCTTCTGCTGTGTTTGCCGTTTTTCTGTAACTTTAAGGGTGACCGTTGGTATGTGTTAATTGCATGGTGAGAAATTAATTCTCCTAGTTTTGGCTCTTAATGATTACTGAGCATGTTTAAAGGGAGAATCCTTATACTTTTAAGAAGAAAGAGCAGTATTTTCCAATCCTAATGACCTTAACCTGCCATTCAGCATTGTGTCTGTGATATATAAATAAATGCAACCGAAATACTGACTTCCGTGGTCTTGCTCTTGACCCAGGGCCTGGTTTGATTCAGTTGCTCAGTAGAGATCTGAGCATGTTTGACCCAACAGCCAATCAGTAGAAATTACTGTTGGGAACATTCCACGTTAGTGTTCATTCTTGCAAGAAGGACAGTTACAGAACCTGAAATGTCAGCTCACTAATGTCAACAGCAGGGAATATAAAAAAACGTTAAAATGAAAAGTACTTGGGACAGGGATATAAGACTTATAATTCAATACATACAAAAAAATAGAAACCTAGAGCACATCCAATTAATTTGCTTATATTTTTATACTTTACCATTGTATTGCGACTTAAAAAGCCTGCCCTTCTCTCTGGATAAATTAAAGCAATTAATTCAATAACTTAGCCAAATTATTTTAAGTCCAGCAACCACTTCACGGTTGGCTTTATTCTGCTGGTTCCTAACTTTTAACCTTTTTTACCCTAGTAACTTTTTACCTTCTTAGGAGACGTAATTCTCAAACTTTGTCTTTATATCAGTACCTGCCTTTTATGAGATGAAAGTCCCTGTTGCTCTTTTGCTTGCTTTCTTGGGACTGACTCTCCAGCGCTTGAACATACAGGACTTATAATTCCTTCCTCCCAATATTGTTTCTTTGAGGAGCACAAGCCTAAAGAAAACCGATTTTTCCAATCTTCCTCCTAGCTTCAGCGTTATCTTTAATACAGAAATAGTCCAGGGCTAACCTGGCAAATGAAAAGTTAGTGCTGTAGCTCCTTAACAAAACACGAGTATAGTTATCCTTTAAAAATTTCCACTGAACTTTCCCTTTAAAGGACAATTATATTCACCTCTGCCTCGCTCCATTTCTTCCTCCCATTAATATTAACCAATGTGAGGGCCTAAAACGCTAAGTCCTCACCCCTGGGAACTTTACCTAAGAGCTGTCACTAACAGTGGCAGAAGGGAGGCAGTGACCAGAGCATGATGGAAACTTTTAGTAAGTATATTATCTGTTAGGTAGAGTACCATTGTGTGAGGAATTAGCGATTGAAGTTCTCACCCTGGGTAATATGCAGCTATGGAATGAGGAATAGGTATAAATGTCCTTTAATTTCACAGAAAGTCATGTCAGATGGAAGGAGTCAGTTAAAAGTGTGAGGGGGGAGTGCTGAGCAGGAGTAAAACAAGTACTGGATTAAAGGCAGCAACACCCAGTTAGCGCTGCTTACATCTATTTAAAGGACAACTCCACCCTCATAAGAACATCTTTTAGAAAGAATGGCCCCTTTAAAATATGTTGATTTATCATAGTTTGTCCTATGAATTCATTACTGTATGCCTGCTATGCTTCTGGATGCCTTGTGGAAACTGAGCAATTTAGAAACCTGTACTGAGCCTGGGCATGCTCAGAAGAGGCAGACAGGGGATTAACATTCAGTCATTGGCTGTGATGTCAACTGTCAAATCCATAACTGACAGTTGCTAACTGGAAGAACCAGGAAGCAGAAACAGGGGAAACAGGACATTGTGCAGGATTCCAGGTTAGACTTATACATTTCACATTTCAAACTATTACTGTTTAGTGTTTTGGGGGTGATTTACCTGTATGTAAGTTTTCATTTTAGGGCTGGACTTGCCCTTTAAGTATAGATTAAAAGAGATATAATTTTTTCAGTATAGTTACCCTTTAAAAAGAAATAGAAGGAAATTACATCCTCTGGCTCCCATGAATGCCTAATTCTGGGAGGGACTTAGGCCACACTGCAATGCACAGGAATCGCGCACAAAGTAGCAAAATGTTAGATTAGGTAAGTAGCAAAATGTTAGATAATAAAATGACAAAACTAAACCAGAGGGAAGGTTCTGTAACATGTACATACCCCAAGCATATGAGGCACAAGTGATCAAGAAGTGTAAAAGATATATGTAGGTAGGTAGAGTATTTGTAGCTCCCATGACCTTGTTTTAAATGGATCATGTACGAAGCATACCAAACCTAGATGACATCTCCATGTTTTTTTTATTTGCTCTTTTGTTCTACAATATAAATAAAAAATAGTTTCAACCCAGAACTTTAGATTATTATGTAGACAAAACAGACAAAGATATCGAGATTGATGGCATAGGTGATGTCACTACACCCCATTGTTCATGATTCTTAAATTAAAAGCCTTTACTGTGAGTTGACAAGTTTTGGAGACCAGAAAGATGAGGCAGCCCCATTTTCAGACATAAGACAAGAAGGTGACCTTTTTCATGTCTATAAATATTCACTTTCATATTAATATTATATAATATGAATGATAGTAATATATTGCTCACTTCCATTGCAAGCAATTCCCAGGCACACTGTTCTTTAAAGATATCAATTCTCAGCACATGTTGTCCTGATTAAGATGTCCTGAGAGACGTCGAAACGTTGAAATAAAATTGATATAATCAAAGAATGGTTTGCCCAGGAATAGCTTGTAATGGAAGTGTTTGCTGTGAGTGGAATTGTGCTACCTGAAGGCACCTGTATAAATATATTTAAAGGGCTAAAACTTTTTATATAAATGCAGTAACCCACCGAACCCCAGTTTTGCATTATACATAATTCCCAAAGATACCCCTGCCATACCTGCCATAGTCCATCGCCACCTGGGATCCACCCCCTGCTCCTGTTTTGGAACAGGAGAACAGGAGCAGCGAGGATCTGTCAGGTAAGTCACTTCAGGGGGCAACTGGGGTTGGGGGGTTGCCGTGCATTTATGTAGAGATTATTTTTAGGCTGGACATGCCCTGTAAGAGGGTGAGTGCAGTTGTTCCCTAACAAAATAATGGATTTTATATTAATTTTGTAGTTTTTTCAAACCTCTGGATGCACAACATTTGGGAATTACTGCTGTATTTAAAGGGCATGTCCACCCTTATACAACATTTTCCCCATATGCTAGTATGCCTTCCCCCAGCCCCAACCACTATAAAATAATTTTAAGAAAGTGCCCCGATCTTTACTTACCTTCCCTCTCTCCTCCGACGCACTGCCCAGCCTTCTGCTTGCAATACACTGCAAGCAGGGGGCGGGACCGGCAGCTGCGTCCGTGATTGGCTGAGAGGCAGCCAATCATGGACGCGGCTGCCGGCTTCTCAGAATGCCGGGGGAGAGAGGGAAGGTAAGTAGAGTTCGGGGGACTTTCTTAAAAATGTTTTTTTGCGGTTGGGGCTGGGGAAAGGAAACCTAATACATGGCCAAGGGTTTATATGCTTAGGGGGAGGGATCGCAAAACGGGAGGGAAAGGGAGGGGGAGAAGGGCTGCAGTGCACATGCCAAACTTCTCCCGGAGGCGAGACAGGAGGCAGATACCTATATGGACTCTGCAATCCTCCTGGTGGGCAGTTTTTGGGACTTTGGGGGGGGGGGGCTACAGGCGAACCATATGAGGCTGGGATGTGAGGTAAGGATTTTATTACACTACATGGTGGGGCCATTAGTGGGGGGATTATAGTTTTGGGGGTGGACATGCCCTTTAAATGCAGTATTTTCTTCCATGCTACCTACATAACAAACCAGTCACTAATGGTTCTGCACTACCTGTTACTCATACTCACGATCCTCTGTGTCAGATTATGAACTGGTCATCTGGATGGTTGGACCAGCAGTAGAGGTGCTTGAAGTTAAAGTCAGTGCAGCACCCACAATGTCATACATTTTCATGATTGCATGACAAAGCTAAACAGTTCTAGTCCTTATTACATTGTAAATCAAGTTTATATCATAACTCAGTCTGTTGCATAATCGCCACAGATGGCTGACCAGCATTGAGAATTAGCTTATTGACATAAAAACAGTAAATGAAGGATAATTCACAGTGGTGAACTCCCATAGAAAGCAAACACTACAATAAAAGTATAAGAAATTTCCCCATTTGCAAATAATATTTAATGAACAAACGTCAATAGTTGTGCAACTTTGTTCTGTCCCCATCTTGTTGATACAGAAAGAGAAAATCATAAAAGACAACAAAAAGGCATATAAGCAAATACATACACATTGTTTATTTTGCATAGTTTTGAAGATATTTACATTTTTGTGTGTGATATGGCAGCAGCATCACCAGGTCCCCTGCACTTCCTGCTCCATGCTGCTGAAACCATGTCAGTCAATCTGCCCTGTGTCTCCTCCTCCTTTGCAGCCACCCTGGTCCCTCCCACTCATGGACCCATGGTCCCTCCAGTTGCAGGCCCCCCCTTGGCTCATTCTCTTACAGCCCCATGGCCCCGGCCACTCACAGGTGCCTAAGCCCTGCACACCTGCGGGTGCCCATGGCCCGCCCACTTGCAGGTACCTAAGCCCCGCCCACTTGTGGGTGCCGTGGGCCTCTCAGACCCCCCCTACAGAAAACTCTGTGGAAACGGCCTGTTTTCACATAGTGAGAGAGAAGGGCTGTAGATTCCCTTACCTTCTCTGTCAGGACTTCACACAGCAGAGAGTAGGAGGGACTTCCTGTCTCCCTCACACACTGAGGGAGTCTGAGGCTGTGCTCGCCAGCGGCATTGTGCAGGAGAAGACTTAGGAATGTCACATGTCAGCCTCCCACCAATTAACTTTCTTGTCCGTCATTTCTTTATATCCTGGGCTGTGGAGCACATAGAGAGGTGGTTGAAGGCTCATTTAAAGGTAGGAAACTGGCCTTTCATTTAAACTCAACTTGTATGGAGACCACAGTTCCCCTTTAACACACTATCAGGGAGATTCAATAAAAGTTCTTATCGTTAAAAATGGTGCTAATTTTGCCCCAACCAATCAGATATTACTTAAAATTTGAAAGCTAACATCTGATTGGTTGGGGCAAAATTAGCACCATTTTTAACGATAAGAACTTTTATTGAATAACCCTGAATAGGTTTTCAACAAGCGGCCTGACCAAAGTTTGAATGTAAAACTGTGGTTGTGGTCCCGTTGGTAGCATGTGTGTATCGCAGTTCTGAGCACTCCCGTGGGGCAACAAATGTTCACTGCCAGCCCCAGAATCGTTCAGAAACTTCTCCCCAAAATTTAGTTTTTTTCTGTAGTGTAGGGACCCCCACCCAACCCTAACCACCATATTTAAATTGTAAAAAAAAGTGCAGAGAAACTTACTTACCGACCTTCGTTCCCTTGGCCTTTGCCTCTAATGCTACTTTAGGGAACTTCTGCGCATGCCAGAGTTCTCTAAGAGGACAGAGAAGGGGCAGAAACCTTTTTACACACTGAAAGGCTCATATTCCTCAGTTTCCTGGACTTAAGATTTTTTAACACTACACAGTGGGGCCAGCAGTGGGTTAAATTTTAATTGGGGGGGGGGGGTGTGGACATGCCCTTTAAAGATTCTGTCTGTCATCTTTTAAAATCTTTTGAAAAGATTAGTTACTAAAGGTTTCCTGAGCCGAATCAAGATGTAACCACAGGTACTGGGACAATTTTTGGTCCAGAGGATATAGTGACTTACTAGATATACACTAGATATCCCACACTTCTGCTCACGCCTTACCCGTGGTAACGTGCGGAGTGACATTACTCTGACCATTTGTACTTTGGCATTTGGTCTTGGATAAAAGGTGAGCAATAAGGGACAGGGTAGCAAGACTGAGAAAACTTCTGACACCCCAGATTAGGGGCAAAATGCATGCCGACTGCTTGTTTTAAACAGGGACCACCGCTATGTCGACAACTCTACCTGTGGACTGAAAAAAAAGTGGACCAAGAATTTGGTAGATATAATAAAAATGAGGGCACTATGTTACACTGTTATTTTGCCATATTTGTTATAGCGCCATATACACTTTATGGGGTGGTTTCTAAATGTTTGTACCAGTAAGTCCTTCTGGACATTTAGTTTACCTGATTATGAGTGTTGCAGCCTGAACGTTTTTACTTTATATATGGAACTGCCTTCCAGCAGATGTGGTAATGGCAAGTTCATTGAATAGCTTTAAAAATGGGATGGATAAGTTTCTAAAACTTAATAATATTGAGAATTACTGTTATTAATACATATACTGTAGTTCTGGTTGGTACAGAGATACTATATAATATTGAGAATTACTGGTATTAATACATATACTGTAGTTCTGGTTGGTACAGAGATACTATATAATGAGTATTACTGGTATTAATACATATACTGTAGGTCTGGTTGGTACAGGGATACTATATAATATTGAGAATTACTGGTATTAATACATATACTGTAGTTCTGGTGGTACAGGGATACTATAATAATATTGAGAATTACTGGTATTAATACATATGCTGTATTCTGGTTGTACAAACAGGGATACTATATTATATTGAGAATTACTGGTAATAATACATATACTGTAGTTCTGGTTGGTACAGGGATACTATATAATATTGAGAATTACTGGTATTAATACATATAATGTAGTTCTGGTTGGTACAGGGATACTATATAATAATGAGAATTACTGGTATTAATACATATACTGTAGTTCTGGTTGGTACGGGGATACTATATAATATTGAGAATTACTAGTATTAATACATATACTGTAGTTCTGGTTGGTACAGGGATACTATATAATATTGAGAATTACTGGTATTAATACATATACTGTAGTTCTGGTTGGTACGGGGATACTATATATTATTGAGAACTACTGGTATTAATACATATACCGTAGTTCTGGTTGGTACAGAGATACTATATAATGAGTATTACTGGTATTTATACATATACTGTAGGTCTGGTTGATACAGGGATACTATATAATATTGAGTATTACTGGTATTAATACATATGCTGTAGTTCTGGTTGGTACAGGGATACTATATAATATTGAGAATTACTGGTATTAATTCATATGCTGTAGTTCTGGTTGGTTCAGGGATGTGATTTAATATCTAGAATTACTGGTATTAATACATATACTGTAGTTCTGGTTGATCCAGGCATACTTTCCGATTGCCATTTGGAGTCAGGAAGGAATCCCCCCCCCCCTTTTTTTTTTTGCCTGCCTTCCTTTGGATCAACTGTTAGGTAGGGTTAAAGAGGAGGGTCTAAAGCTTGGACTTGATGGACATATTTCTTTATTCAACCTTAATTATAATGTATATATGATCAAAAGTTCTTGCGGTCTGCTGGGCCGTTTGTAGTATTTGAATTGGGGGTGTGCTGGGAGTGGGTGGAG
Organism: Hymenochirus boettgeri; assembly: GCA_019447015.1. Lineage (NCBI taxonomy): Eukaryota > Metazoa > Chordata > Amphibia > Anura > Pipidae > Hymenochirus > Hymenochirus boettgeri. Next base: position 38,914,694 of record CM033476.1, read on the forward strand.
TTGAGGTGTGCTGGGGTCTAAGTACTAACCAATCGCTCTCTTGGTAGACGCTTTACTACACGATTTGTCCTTTTGCTTTTATTTCTATAGTCACTTATTTCTATGTTTGTGTTACATGGAATGATCTTTTTGATGTCTTGTTTTCTTTTAACATTTATGTTCTCATTTCGTATACTGTTGCCTTTTACCTTTATTATACCTTATATCACCAATTCCACAGATTTCTGTTTTTAAGTTAGAAGCACTTCCATAGACGTTATCTAACACATTTATATGCAGCACTGAATCCTTTTTAAAATATAAATCCTCTTTTGAAGAACAATACTTCCTCCAGAATTATTTCAGCTAGTTTCCCACTAGATTTGTCCCAGGTGAAACTTTGATGATTGCCACTTCTAACTTAATCTCCAAGCCTAACCCTGTATGTGTAATTTACCTAACTGCCAGGCTTTTCCCATTGCAAATACCAAACATTCTGGTCTCTAATTACCAAGCAGAAAACCTTTTATTCTTTTGAGAACTGGAATTACTTTTTTCCTTTAATTTACTTGTGCTGTGTAAAGCAAATGGGAACATCAGAGGATTAAAACTAATGGCCTTGTTTTAAATAATCTAATTCCTCCAGAGACCTCTGAGGGTAATGTCAGGATTGAAAGCTTTATTGATGATCATTTCACAATTATGCCTTGGAATTTCATATAATTATTTGTTGCGGTTAAATATTTTGTCCTATTACCATGTAAACAATCATTGTTCCTTCTATTGTGTGTAATTAATAAATTCACACAAATATTTAGCACATTGGCCATTTCAATATTACTAATGTCATGCAGACTTTCTGTAATGAGCAAAGATGCACTGGATACATTTTCATTGGGTCTAAAGTTGGTACACATGGGCAGAATCTTTATCTCGACCAATAGCAGTAGCAATAGTAGACTCAGACGACAGTTTGCTGTGACTGAAGATGGGGTCCATAGAGGACAGCTCGATCTCTCCCTGGTTTTTGGATGCGTCCATTTCCAATTTTTCATCCCGATCAACTGATGCACTGAAATGTCGGGCCAAATTATTGGATGGTGTGTACCCAGCTTTAGGCACACAAGCACATTTTTGGGGCCGACCTATGGACGCACAATCTGTTGCTGCAAACTGTAGACCGTGGCTACTTTCACCGTGACTGACAGCGATCGTATCAGCCGTTTGATTGCCAAAGCTGAACAGTTGGCTGGAACGTAAAATATGCTGGTGAGTGCCAGCCCTTACAATGTGAGTGTCTCGTCTTGGTTTTTGTTGCAGATTGAATAAATTATAAACTATCATCCTGTTCCCATCAGTTAATAGTTTTCAAATCTTTCTCCATCTCCAATTTACTAAATGACACATAGGATAGGTGGTTTGTTTCATCTCTTTGAGAAAAAAGACTAAATTAGCTTCAAATTATCCTCAGTCTAGAACTACATTAAACAGGTAACAACAGAAGTTAATGTTAGAAACACTCATGTAGATGTAATAACACAGGGAGAAGATACTTGAATGATTATGCTTCCGCGGTGCAGTAAGCTTTGTGCACCGGTACTGTAATGCAGGCACAGGTCAGGTAAGTAGCAACTTTTTTAAAGTCCTCCAAGGGGTATGAAACTATAACATTCCTAAATTTATACATTCAGAAAACAAGTGTAAAAAACTTAGGTCCACACCTGTCTGGCTTAATGCTCAGGTAAAAAGAGAAATAGAAAAAAAGGAAATGGCATTTAACATTTTGAAAACCGATCAAACAGAACAGGCTTACAGGCACCACGGTTGCAAAGGTAGCAATCATGACCGGGCCAGTGTACCTTGGGGACCCGCAACAGCCAGTCATAAAAGATTGATCAGTGCAGCCTTGATCCCCTCCGCCTGCCTCCGCCTGCGCTTGTATTTTAGAAATTACGGGTGGCACATGCACACGCAGGGCCAGTGTGCACCACACAATAGACAGAAATTAGATCTGTAAATCTAAGTAGTAGATTTGTAGAAGTAAGGTCAGCAGGTGAGGTATGCATGGGGGGAAGGAAAGTGGGCGCACACCACTGTGACTGCTACAAACATGAAAGTCCTCCTCAATCTGCTCTCCAATGACATAGGCCCCTAAGCTCCTTTTCAGTCTGTGCGTTGTAAGTAACTGCTGCTGGATACTGCTTTACAATTCACACACACACTAGTGGTCTTTGTGCCAGTCCAGCTGCCAACAATTAGCCATTTACCACTGCTAATTTGCCATCCATGTACAAATGTATGTATGCCAGCTTGGCATACAGACATTGATAAATGGTTGGCAAATTGGCATTTTTAAATGGCTCATAGTGCACAAACAACGCCAGCAATTTACAACTGCCAATTTGCCAACCATTTAACCAATGTCTGTGTGCCAACTTGGCAAACATTTTACCAGAGTTGGTGTGGCAAGAATTTTAACAGTGTCTGTGTGCCAAACATTTTAATGGTATCTGAGTGCCAAGAATTTTACCAGTGTCTGTGTGCCAAGTATTTTACCAGCACCTTTGTGCCAAGCATTGTACCAGTGTTGGTTTGTCAGTTATATCAGTAGTGTAAGGTTTGACAATCTAAGTTTAAAAAATACTGTTAGAACTTGACTGAATAGATTTGCTAGGTGTATGGTTAAAGTATGTTTGTGTGTTTTAAAATGAGTGCTTCAAAAAAAATTTTTTACTGATGAGTTTGGATGTTTTTTATGGGAATGATTATTTGGTTTGTAGTGCTGATTTGTGTTTGCGGTGGGGTTGGGAGGGGCACGCCCAAATTTTGCATCAGGGCCCATAGGTCTGTAGCTATGCAATAGCTGCAATAAGAAGTGCAAGAAAGCAATTAAACTAGCTAAAATAGAAAATGAAATACGGATAATACGGATAGCGGAACAAAGCAAGTCCAACCCCAAAAATGTTTTTTAAGCATATCAATAGCAAAAAGATTAGGACTGAGAATGAGGGACCATTAAATAATGGGGCTAAGATGGTTATACAGGATGCCGAAAAAGGCTAATGTGCTAAACTGTTTTTTTTCCCCTTCTTTATCCTAGTCCTTATAGTAGGGACTGTAATAATATAAAGGGTATAGTATAGTATTTGAGGTTGAATAACCTCCAATCCAAACTATCTAGCAATATCCTAATTTCCTGCATAACTGTTGATCCAGAGGAAGGCAAAAAAAAGAAAATAATAAATTGGAGCGTGCCGGATGGTCTATGTGCTGGGGAAAGGATTGGTGATTAGCATAAGAAACAAAATGTTCAATTCCAATGTTCAAAATATTCTGGCTGTTAGGTTTTCAAACATAGCGAAGCTGAAACATTATAAAATCAAAGACTTTATGGCAAATCTTAACATTCAGGACGGAAATAACTTACACACTGTAATGGAGTGGGCCAGGTGGACACACCTCCAGACCCAGGCGCCTCAATGTGTAGCCGCTTTCAAAAAACGAATTAGCAAAAGCACATTTCAAGACTATTTAGCAAGAGAGAGAAGCTCACCAGTCACAAAGGGTGGTCCGTGTGCTGCCTAGCCCTGGACCCCTGGCAAGGTCCGAATCAAAAGCGGCAATAGAATTAAAGAGCGGGCTGCAGCAGTCCTATATGCACGGATCTCACACGGGAGTAGTGGGTTAAGAGTCTTCTTTATTTACACATATATCAATACAGACAGGTACATGTCTAATGCGTTTCGTGCCTGATCTGGCACTTCGTCAGAGACACATGAACAATAGCTTGGACGCAGCTTAATTAGGTAAGTGTGAGTGGGTCACCTGGTTAGGTGAATCCCACCCCCTTAAAGGGGAATCGCCACAATTCAGGAAAAGCTGTCATATCAAGCATAGAAAATACACATATAATAAAAACAGATAAACCCACAGGTGAAAGCCCAAATACCTGAAAATACACACACCCAATAAAAACACATAAGAAATCCTGTCAATGTATATTTATACATGTGCTGTAGAGATAGCAAATACTGATTAATAAATACATATATTAGGGATTAAATACTTAGTAATAATAATGATTATAATCACAGAAAAAAGCTAATTCATGTTCACAATGACATAATGGGGATAATAATTATAGACAGAGTAACTCCTGAGGATGAGGGAGATGATGGCAAATGATAGAAAGGCCCTAATATAAAAGTATAAAAATATAAAAGGAAGGGAGAAAAAGGAGAGGACACATTATAAATTTGTAAACCCAGTAATGTCAAAAATTTAATTTAAGCCCTTTGGGATTACGGGTATCTAATAGGAAAATCCATTTGGCTTCTTGTTTAAAGAGGGAAGCTACACGATCGCCTCCTCTGATTTGGGCAACAATACGTTGGATGCCTTGGATACAGAATTTAGTAATATCTGCTCCATTGCATTCAATAAAATGTCTGGCCACCGGACTAGACCAATCAAATTTTAAGATAGAGTTTACGTGCTCCCTAACTCGATGTCTTTGTCTAAATGGGTGCATGGTGCATCCAATGTATTGGATGAGACATGCTGAACATGAAATAAGATAAACTACAAAACTAGTGTTACAATTAATATATTCTTTGTTCATATAAGATCTTTTTGTAACTGTACTGTTAAAAGTATTGCTAATATTGATAATGTGACATACAGTGCATCTTGGTCCACCACATTTAAAATTTCCATTGGTTTCAATCCATGTCCGTTTTGGATATTTGCTTGTATACATACTAGGGGCCAGACTGTTCCCTATTGTGGGAGCTTTCCTGGCAACAAATTTACTTAGCAGCCCAATGTGACAATCTATCTAGATCCCCCTGCAACGATTGCACATCCTCTGTAGTTTTTAATGGTCGACAAAGTTTTGTGTTGTCAGCAAATATAGAAACCTTGCTTACAATACCCACTTCCAAATCATTAATAAATAGATTAAATAGAAGCGGCCCCAACACAGAACCCTGTGGACCCCACTTAGCACTTTAGTCCATAATGATGAAGCTCCATTAACAACTACTCTCTGCATTCTCTTCATTAACCAATGTTCTATCCATGTACAAATGTGACTCCCCAGACCAACAGACCTTAGCTTATACATTAGTCACCTATGGGGGACTGTATCAAAAGCCTTTGCAAAATCCAAGTAAACTACATCTACTGCTATGCCAGAGTCTAAATTTCTACTTACTTCCTCATAAAAGCCAAGCAAGTTAGCTTGACAAGATCTATTCCTCCTAAATCCATGCTGGTTACTACTTATAATGTCAGTCCTTGAAACATACTCTAGAACACACGTGTCAAACTCAAGGCTTGGGGAACAAAGCTGGCCCTTCTGGCTGTTGTTTTTGGCCCCCGGTGACTGTACAGCATCCAAGATCTATCACGCTGCTATCCATTTGTGCAGTCCCAAGCAGCGTCGTAACTATAGACCTGCCTGCTAGATACCGCAATCAGCTCTTTTTAAACAGCTGAACGAGATCACCTTTACTAAGATAGGTGCAATCAGCTGTGATGTCTAGCAGGCAGATCTATAGTTACGACGCTGCTTGGGACTGCACAAATGAATAGCAGCATTGTAAGGTCTTGGATGCAGTCACGGCTGTAACAACTGATCACATATCTAGCCTGGCACTGGGTAGTGGAGGGAGGTGTGACAAAGGGCCTTCCATTGGAGTTGGCCATTCCATTACCATGCCAGAAGTGTAAGGTGGGTATTCCACATTAGCACATGATAGCGCCATAGACAGAGGTCCCTGTCCAAAACAGTGTGCTTCATAACCATTCCCTGCCAAGATCCTGCACTAGGCACAAGCATGACAAACCTAAGTACCAGAGGATGTATTTTATCCGGTCCAGGAGATTTATTAATATAACCTTATTTAGTTCTTTCTGTACCATATCCTCAGTTAACCCAATTGCTACAGTTATTGCTACTATACTCTTTGATATCTGTACTTGGATAGACATTTGCTTTATCGCCATCCTCCGTAACTAACTTATCCCCATTAATTAATGGTGCCATATTCTCAGTCCTCATCTTCTTACTATTAATATAATTTAAAAAAATTTTAGGCTTAGTGATGCTTTGTTCAGCTATCCTAACTTCATTATTAATTTTAGCTAGTTTGAATGCTTTCTTACACTCCTTGTTACCATTTTTATAATCCCTAAGGGCTAGGCCACACTGCTGCACTTTTTTTGCGTTTGCGCATGCGTTTTTTTTATATCATTGAAAACGCAACAACGCACTGAAAACGTGCGTTTCATCAGAAGGTGAGGAAGGTGCCACATGGGCACTGAAATGTCACGTGTTAATAAACACAGTTTGGTGGTTTAAGACTGGTGTGCGCTCTGAATTATATACTTTCTGGATCTAAATGACCATTTGGCTATGGTTTTCTGAGTAGCACCCAGCAACAACTACATTGTCTTGCAGGTGTGCGGGGGAAACAATCAGCTTTTGGACTAGTGTAGCACATGGTTGCAGTAGTATTTCTGAAAACACTACCCTGGAGGTTCTTGCTTTTAACTTGGCCCCTAGCTCTCGGAAATCATGTTTAAGGACCTCTCCTCCTCCTCTAACTTTGTCATTGGCACCAATGTAAACCAAGACCGCCGGGTCACACCCGGCCCCACCCAATAATCTGTATACACGATCCACCACATACAGAATCCTAGCACCAGGCAGGCAATACACGGTTCGGCATGTAGGGTCTTGGCGTTACCCTACTACCTTCCTTATAATGGAGTCCCCTAGCACTACCACCTGCCTAGCGTTCCTGATCCTAAGTCCATCCTCCCTTGTATTAGAGATTGCAGTCCCCTGGGCATTCAAGGGATTAGCCAGCTCCATACAAACTAATTCCGAGTTGTCCTCCTCCACTTCATCATCTATGGCCAGGGGTGTTCCTAGGGTTTTTTGACACTTGAAACAACCTTTAAATGCCACCTATTGGCAAACAGGCAGCAGCATGTGAAGCTGGCAATGGCTTCATCAGGGAACATAGGCGTGGCCTGTGGAGGTGGGTGTGGTGGGCTGACTAACACTGACTGGTGGACTGCAGGGCTGACTTAACACTGATTGGTGGACCGGGGGGTCTGACTGTTGGGGTGGGCAAGCTGGGAAGAAGCAACCCTACCCTTCCATCCCTCACTTCCCCTAGTAACCCTAACAAAACTACCTCCCCCCTCAACCTTCCCTGTCCCACTTCCACCCACCTTTATACTGGCCTCAGCCAGTGCCTGCTGTCCCCCCACATTTGCCAAACCTTGCAATGCTGTAAGGCGATGCATTTAGGGTTTAACAATCCTTGTGCCACCTACGCCATAAATAACTCTGTGCTAAGTGAATCTGTAATGAAAAAATATTTAGTTTAAGTAGAAAATAGACTTAGCTGTAGTAAACAATGTCAGACAACAATGGCTAGCAAGATAAAAAAAAAGAACATTTATTATATGAAAAATATTATTCCCCCTCTTTACAAAGCATTGGCAAGGTCTCATTTGGAATATGCGGTGCAGTTTTTGAATCCCATATACAATAGGGACATCTTGGAAATGGAAAGGGTTCAGAGAAGGGAAAGTGATTGACTATGCAGGCAGATTAGACAAGTTAGGGCTGTTTACCTTGGAGAAGTGCAGATTGCCCAGGGATATGAACACTTTACAAATATATTAATGGGCCATACAATAAACTCTCTGGTGCATTGTTTACTAATCTGTCATGTCAGAGGACACGTGGACATCCTTTAAGGTTGGAAGAAAAGAAGTTTCATCTTCAGGTTAGAAAAGGTTTCTTTACAGTGAGAACGGTGAAACTGTAGAGAAACACCTTCTTATAACAGAAGGCATCTTGCAGTCTCATGCTATATCAATAGCACTGCCCACAAAACCTAAGAAACACGAAGTAATTTCTTACTCCCATGTTTCCCAGAGTAAGGGGCAGATATATGCAAAACACTCCTTTATGTTCCTTAGCTTATGCATGTGTCCAGAACCGCTGGCTAATAACATGCAATATAGCCTAATATATAGAGCCAATCAACTGACCTGCAGACACGACGTGTTTCGATCTTGTTAGATCTCGTCAGTGCAAGATACAGATTCATGGCTCTATGGGGTAGGACTTGGGCGTACAGTAGAAAAGGCAGCTAGAAAACTTAGGGAGAGAGGGGCCAAATATACTATATAATATTGAGAATTACTGGTATTAATACATATACTGTAGTTCTGGTCGGTACAGGCATACTATATAATATTGAGAATTACTGGTATTAATACATATACTATAGTTCTGTTTGATACAAAGATACTATATAATATTGCGGATTACTGGTATTAATACATATACTGTATTTCTGGTTGGTACAGGGATACAATATAATATTGAGAATTACTGGTATTAATACATATACTGTAGTTCTGGTTGATCCAGGGATACTATATAATATTGAGAATTACCGGTATAATACATATAGTGTAGTTCTGGTTGGTACAGGAATACTATATAATATTGAGAATTACTGGTATTAATACATAAACTGTAGTTCTGGTTGATCCAGGGATACTATACAATATTGAGAATGACCAGTATTAATACATATACTGTAGTTCTGGTTGGCACAGGGATACTATATAATATTGAGAATTACCAGTATTAATACATATAGTGTAGTTCTGGTTGGTACAGGAATACTATATAATATTGAGAATTACTGGCATTAATACATAAACTGTAGTTGTGGTTGGTACAGGGATACTATATAATATTGAGAATTACTGGTATTAATACATATACTGTAGTTCTGGGTGGTACAGGGATACTATATAATATTGAGAATTACTGGTATTAATACATAAACTGTAGTTCTGGTTGATCCAAGGATACTATATAATATTGAGAATTACCAGTATTAATACATATACTGTAGTTCTGGTTGGCACAGGGATACTATATAATATTGAGAATTACTGGTATTAATACATAAACTGTAGTTGTGGTTGGTACGGGGATACTATATAATATTGAGAATTACCGGTATTAATACATTTAGAGGGAGATTCAATAAAAGTTCTTATAGTTTAAAATGGTGCTAATTTTGCCCCAACCAATCAGATCTTATTTAATGATAAGAGAGCACACTGCCTACCAAACATAATTAATTGTGCAAACACATAAAAAACATTTCAGGAGGTCTCGACTCCCTTCATACAGGTTTGTAACTCTGTGTTGTCTTAGAATTGGCCTGTAAGATAAGGAAGGGCGCAAAGAGTTGGAATGGTTGAACATTTTGAAGTTTTGGTTAATAATTGAAGAAGAACGGATACTTGGAGCCTGAGAAACAGGTTATCTTGACCTGGAGACATGGGTTGGGACTGAAAGATAGTAAAAGGGGTGTAAAGTCTTTGATTTGTATTGCAAACTTCCAAGGCTATGTGTACATGAGCAGAGATATATAAATGGTTGCCATTTACTTGAAAATCATTGTGTTTGGACAGCTTGCAAGCGTTAAGAATTGATCAATAATAATTACCCACTTATTTTCAATACAGAGCCCTCTGTATTGTTTTTTAATTTCCACACACATTACCGTACCAACTACATTATTGTACAGTAGGTTCTCAGAAAATACAGTACTTTACAGTAGCCTCTTACTAACTACATTACTGTACATTAGCCTCTCACTAACTACATTATTGTACAGTAGCCTCTCATCTAACTACATATTATCATTAGCCTCTTCAACTACATTATTGTACAGTAGCCTCTAACTAACTATTATTGTACAGTAGCCTCTACCAACTACAGTACTTTATAGTAGCCCCTCACTACCTACATTATGTAAAGTAGCCTTCTACTAACTACATTACTGTCATTGCCTCAACTAACTACATTATTGTACAGTACCTCTTACCAACTACGTACTTTACAGTAGCCCCTCACTAACTACATTATGTATAGTAGCCCTCCTACTAACCCATTATTGTACAGTACCTCTTACCAACTACAGTACTTTACAGTACCTCTTACTAACTACATTATTGTACGTACCTCTACTCTGGGCGTTCCTATAACACCTCTTAGCCACTATCCAATCACGCCCTTAACACCTGGCTGTTATATGCTAATGGGATTTTCCAGGGTACATAATTGCCACAGATTCTTGTACAGTCATCTGATTGAGAGTTCCAGTCGGATGACTAGCGAAACGTCTTCAAGAACTAAACTTCAAGTCCATTTGATCTAATTGAATACAACGATATACATGACCTGGATGAATGAGAACCTTCACAAGCATATTTCAAATCATTTTAGGGAGAAAACCCTCAAACTTGAACGGCAATATGAAAAGACAGCAAGGAAATTGGCAGACTAACAGAAACCACCTGCGATTTAACCTCCGATGCAGACACAAAGGCTAGTCCCATGCAGCATACGTCTGGATTCCACAGTTAAAGGCATCAGAGCCAACAGATACTGCAAATGGTCAAACACAGCTCCTAAATGAACGAGTACGACAGAGCATTTTACAGTTGATGCTTTAATGCCAACATTAGTCAACTAGAAACAAACCTGGACTGACAGCTACCTGTGGCCATCTGGGAAAGAGTGATGGAGTTCACCAAACAGCACAGCTTTCTCAGCACTGTAAGGGCAAACAAAGGCAACAGAACAAGTTCTCTATTCTGTCATCCCAGACACCACCAAAGGAGAACCACTACCTTGGATACAAAGGGAAGTGTCACTTCATCAAACAAGAGGAATGGGTGAGAAACTTGTCTAACAGAACCCTGTCCCAGTCAAATGGAAGTCCTTGCTAAGGCTTAATTTTGCATCACCTAGCCATCCTGGGGTGGATATATAGCAGCCACGAAGCCTCAATCCACAATAATAGGTACCACAGAGTGAGGCAGAACAACTTCGCCTTAAGGCATCTGCACCTTAGCCAGTGCTAAAACTCCTTCATCTTACCTGACCACATAGGAAAGAAGAACCTTAACATCCCTCAAGAAAGATTCCAGTATCACCATTCTACCAGGCAGACAAGGGAAGATGCACAGTGGTACTGAACACCTCAGACTACCATGCTAAGGTGACCATGCTCCTGGCCGATAACAACACATATGAGGCCTTAACAAGGGATCCCACCAGCCGTTACAAGAAAAGGGTCATAGACTACTACAACAGCTTCAAAAGGATAAAGCCATTGATAGAGCAATGTATCATCGCCTCTACCCTGGTGAGACACATCCATGCATATATGGTCTCCCAAAGATCATAGGAAGGGGCACCACTAAGACCTATAGTCAGCAGCATCAACTCTGTAACATACAAGGGGGCAAAATACCTAGCCAACATCTTAGGACCATTGGTGTGGAAGTTCTAAGCATCACATCCAAACTCTCAGGATTCATCACCAACAAGATTGAAGATATGACTGGGTGTAGAAGAAACTATGGTTGTCCTATGATGTGACATCTCTCCTACCTGTATACCCACCAAGGATGTTGTTGACATGGTGAGAAAACAGCTAGGCCAAGACAGCACTCTTACCAGCAGAACTGATCTCAACCCAGAACAGGTGTGTTCCTTACTGGACTTGTGCCTGAATACCACCTATTTCAATACAGGGAAAGTTCTATAAGCAAAAACACGGATGTGATATGGTCTCCAGTTTCACCCATTTTGGCCAACCTTTACATGAGGAGGTAGAAAACAGCGCTTAATACCTTTAAGGTAATAGCACCCACCACTGGTTCAGATATGTGGATGACACCTGAGTTAAAATCCACCAGAAGGAAGTACTAGCTTTCACAGACACACATTAATGCGGTAGACCAAAACATCAAATTTACAAGGGAAGAGGTACTAAACAAACAACTGGCTTTCTTGGACCTTGGTAGAAGTTAAGGAAAGTGGTAAAATGGAAGTAGAGTTTACAGATAACCAACCCTCACAGATCAGTATTTATGTTTGACTCCCACCACCCTTAGATCCCAAGCTAGGTGTCATCAGAACCCTGCAACACAGAGCTGAGAACATCCCCACTAGCACAGAGACGAAGGCTAAGAAATTAACATCTCAAAGGAGCCCTTAAAACTTGTGGATATCCAGACTGGCCTTTGTCAAAAGAAGTAGAAGGAAAGAAAAAACACGAATCCAACAGTGAAGGGGAAAATCAAGACAGAAGAAAGAACATGGTCATCCCATATGTAGCAGGGGTCTCCGAGAAATTAAGAAGAATTTTCAAAAAAACACCGTATCCCTGTCTGCTTTAAAAACCGAACACACCTGAGGCAGCAATTGGTACATCCGAAAGACCCAATCCTAAACACAAGAAAAGCACATCATATATGCAGTGCAGTGCAGTGAAGAATGCTCTGATTTGTATGTGGGGGGACAAACAGCAACTGCATCAACGTATGGCCCAGCACAGAAGAGCCAATTCCGCGGTCAGACTCAGCCGTTTACCTGCATCTTAAGGATAAAGACATACCTTTGAAGATTGTAATTTTAACATTTAGCAAAGGAACGACTGGTTCAAGAGGGTGTTAAGGGGCCTTTATTGTGAAAATAAAGAAACCAAGCCTAATAAAGGTGGGGGGGGGGGGTTCGACACCAACTGTCTGCCATGTACAATGCTGTTTTTAGACCTTACTTGGGCATTCCTATACACCCTCTTAGCCCCTATCCATCACTTCCTTACACACCTGGCTGTGATATGCTAATTGGGATTTTCCAGGGTACATAATTGCCACAGATTCTGGTAACAGTCATTCTGAATTTATAAAGCCAGTCGGATGACTAGCGAAACGTCTTCAAGAACTAAACTTCAGAGCCAGTTGATCTAATGAGAAACTTCACAAGCATGTCTTCCGGCAGATGTGATAATGGCAAGTTAATTGAATAGCTTTAAAATGGCCTGGATAAGTTTCTAAAACTAAAAAATATTGAAAATTACTGGTATTAATACATATACTGAAGATCTGGTTGATCCAGGGATACTTTCCGATTGCCGTTTGGAGTCAGGATGGAATTTTTTCCCTTTTTTTAGCTGGTTTTTATTTTTTTTTGCTTTCCTCGGATCAACAGTTAGAAAGGATTAAAAAATTGAATAGGTTGGACTTGATGGACGTATGTCTTTATTCAAACTCAATTACTATGTTACTATGTATTATTTTACAGCTGCCTCTTACCAACTACATTACGGTACCATAGCCTCTCACTACCTACATTACTGTACATAGCCCTCCACCAATACATTACTGTACATAGCCTCTCACTAACTACATACTGTACAGTAGCCTCTTACCAACTACATTACTGTACAGTAGCCTCTCACTAACTACATTACTGTAAGAACCTCTCACCAACTACATACTATACAGTAGCCCTCACAACTACATTATTGACAGTAGCCTCTCACCAACTACTTACTGTACAGTAGCCTCTCACTAACTACATTACTGTACAGTAGCTTCTTACCAACTACATTACTGTACAGTAGCCTCTTACTACTACATTACTGTACAGAAGCCTCTCCCCAACTACATTACTGTACAGTAGCCTCTTACTAACTACAGTATTGTACAGTAGCCTCTCACCAACTACATTATTGTACAGTAGCCTCTCACTAACTACGTTATTTTACATAGCCTCTCACCAACTAATTAGTACAGTACCCTCTCACTAACTACATTCTGTACCATAGCCTCTCACTAACTAACTTACTGTACAGTAGCCTCTCACCAACTACATTACTGTACATTAGCCTCTTACTAACTACAGTATTGTACAGTAGCTTCTCACCAACTACATTATTGTACAGTAGCCTCTCACTAACTACATTATGTACCATAGCCTCACTCACTAACTACATTACTGTCAGTAGCCTCTCACCAACTACATTATTATACAGTAGCCTCTCACTAACTACATTACTTTACAGTAGCCTCTCATAACTACATTACTTTACAGTAGCCTCTCAACTAACTACATTACGTCACGTAGCCTCTCACTAACTACATTCTGTACAGTAGCCTCTCACTAACTACATTACTGTAAAGTGCCTCTCACTAACTAGATTACTGTCATAGCCTCTCACCAACTACAATTACTGTACAGTAGCCTCTCACTAACTACATTATTGTACAGTAGCCTCTCACCACTACATTCTGTACAGTGCCTCTTACTAACTACTTATTGTACAGTAGCTACATTACTTATACAGTAGCCTCTCACTAACTACATTACTGTACAGTAGCCTCTCACTAACTACATTACTGTACAGTAGCCTCTCACTCACACACTACATTACTGTACAGTAGCCTCTACCAACTACATACATAATGTACAGTACCTCTCACTAATACATTTTGTACGTAGCCTCTCACTAATACATTATTGTACAGTAGCCTCTCACTAACTACATTACTGTACAGTAGCCTCTTACCACTACATTATGTACAGTAGCCTCTCACTAACACATTACTGTACAGTAGCCTCCTACAACTACATTACTGTACAGTAGCCTCTACTAACTACATAACTGTACGTAGCTCTCACTAACTACATTACTGTACAGTAGCCCTCTCACTAACTACATTACTGTACAGTAGCCTTTACCAACTACATTACTGTGCAGTAGCCTCTCACTAACTACATTACTGTACAGTAAGCCTCTCATTAACTACATTACTGTACAGTAGCCTCTCACTAAATACATTTAGTTACAGTACCTCTCACTACTACATTACTGTACATAGCCTCTTACCAATACATTACTGTACAGTAGCTTTCACTAACTACATTATGTACTTAGCCTCTCACTAACTACATTACTGTACAGTAGCCTCTCACTAACTACATTATTGTACATAGCCTCTCACTACACAATTATTATGCAGTAGCCTCCCCTACCACAACGCTCTTTTTAAGAGATGGGGGTAGAGGATAGCAATAAACACATCTGTTCCAGAGGGTAGGGGGTCTAATACCAGTCACTGACCTTACCTGGTGTGATGACAGGAAGGCTGTGTAAAATCTGATCCTTGTGAGCGATAAATATCCCCAGAAAAGTCACAAAACAAAGACAACAGACATTTCCATTGGGTTTTAAAGCGCATAGTCTTCTCACTGGGAAAATCTAGATGCAAACCTGGGACTGCCCTTATCATTATATATTGTACTTATCTCTATAGTGATGCTTCTCTCTGGGACTTTGGCTGCTATCACCAGAATCCAACAGGAGATGTGTTAGTGTGTTTGTGTTGTAAGAACATGCATGTTTAGTTTATTTGTGTCATTGTGTGTCTCAGTAAATGTAGTACTTATGTGTGTTAGCATGCTTTTTTTCACTGTGCATGTGTATGTCTCAGTGCTTGCGTACGTCAGTTTGTGTTAGTTTGTGTCTGTGTGTATAGGCAGCGATCCTGGTAACCTCTCTGTCGTGTGTGTGCTTGTCTGAAGCCCTTTAGCAAGGTAAATTCCTTATCTGCCTGTACAATGGGTAAACAAGTGCAGCCTGGTCTACATGTCTAGAGTTGGATTCCTTGTGTATAGCTGAGGTCCAGGCTGATGTCTGTTTACATGGGCGGGTTCCTTATCTGTGTGTGTGTGAAGGGGCAGTGTCAGTGCAAGATATAACCACAGGCAGTTCATACTTTCCACAGTTTATTTTGGAAATGACCCACAGGAAAAGCTCTTAGGGGGTTTAACCTTTCACATGTAATTGCCATTTTACAGCTTCTCCTCTGACAGCAAGACAAAATCAATATATTGCAATTGGCATAAACTCCCTTTATTTAAAAAAAAAACCTTTGTATAAAAATGTACTGGACTAGTTTGGTGTTAAATAGATCCCTACAGAATATAAAGTGACTTTACATATATTCTATATATTCCTATCACCATGAGTAGCAGTCAGTCTCTCAGTGAGAGACAGGCAGTCCTTGGGAAAGAGCGGCTGCCCCATAGAGGTAAAGCTAGGTTTGGGATAAAATATAGTTGGTGGCAATGAAAATCGCCCAGCCAATCGTGTGGTGCACAGGAGCCCATACGATCTCCTGAAATGTATTGACATGTTGATCAATTATGGATGGGGGTAAAAGCACCAACGGTATTTCGTTCCAGTTCACTGAAATATCGATTGGTCAGGTGAAATCCAGCAAAGTGGGTTATGGGCCCAGGCACACTCCTTGTGCCTATTAGTCGGTTACTCGCAAGGTGTTCCCCCCCCCAGTCCTCTACCAAGGACTCACTGCTATAGCACAAGCATAAAATGATGTGAGGGGCACACTTGAATTCCATCAAAGGTTGTTTATTTCAATCACATATGTATGTGTGCCCCTCACATCATTTATGGTCAGTGAAATGCAGTATCAGCCAATTTGTACCTATTCCACCCCCCCCTTTCTCCATGGACTCTTTGAAAGCATTGTTCATAGTTGTACATTGCTTTAAGAAAAGTTCAGTGGAAAATATCATTATTTTTAAGTTCTTAGTTTATATTATACATACCTAGTTTTTCCACACATAACTCCCATTTTGAAAATCTGTTGCATTTATACCCCTTACATTCCCTGCTGTTGACATTAGTGAACTCAGGTTCTATAATGGTCCAATTCCCAGGATGCACCACTTTCTCAGAATGTTCCTTACAGTAATTTCTACTGATTGGCTGTTGATGGGTCAAACATTTCAGATCTCTACTGAGCAACTGAATCAACCCAGGCCTGGGTCAAGGGCAAGACCATAATTGTCTCTACTAGGGGTCCTGCAACAGAAGTCAGTATTTCAGTTGTATTTATTTATACACAGACACAATGCTGAATTGGCAGATTAAGGTCATTGGAATGGAAAATACTGCTCTTTTTTCTTTAAAGTTTATGGGGGAGATGCAACAAATTTCGCATTCGCACTTTCCGCATGTATTAACCCCTTTGCCACGTTATACATTGTGAAAACACTAGCGGTTAATTGCAATATTTTGCGTGGCTTTAAAGACACAATTGAAAAGAGGTTTTTGCAACAAAAACTAGCGCATATACCGGTGCAAAATGTATTGCATCCCTGGCGCTGCGCAAAGTAAAGAAAAAGAATTTGACATGGCGCAGGCAGAGCAAAACCTTCGCTAGCACGTTAGTCCATAGGTTAGTGGGAATTTAACAGTTATTTTTCCGTTAGAACGGGATATTACATCTCCCTGCATGTGTTTGCACTGAACTTCCCATTAAACTAAAATGGCTACCACAACACCACAGAAAAGGTTTACCGTATATACTCGAGTATAGCCGAGGTTTTAGGTTTAAAAATCAACCTAAAAACCTTGACTCGGCTTATACTCGAGTCATAGAAAACTTACCTTGATTCCAGTTGCAGCCGAGATTCACGAGAAAAGCCGGCAGTTCCCAGTAGTTTCTTCGCGGGTGCGCGATGATGCCATTGCGCACGCCGGCGGGATGACGTCATCGCGCAGCCGCGAAGAACTACTGGGAACTGCACAGACGAGCGACAGCCGGAGAAGACTGAAGACTGAAGACCGGCGGAGAGCTGAAGACTGAAGACTGACAATGAAACTGGAGAGATGAAGACTGAAGACTGAAGAGATGAAGACTGAAGACTGGAGAGATGAAGACTGAAGACTGGCCAGGTACGGTAAGTGAACTGGGGGGGCTCATGGGTGGCCATACGTAGCACACTGGGGGTGGCCATACAGTAGCACACTGGGGGGCTCTAGGGTGGCCATACAGTAGCACCCAATACCTTTCTACTATAGGTGTTTGGAAACTACAACTCCCAGCAACGAAAGCATGCTGGAGTTGTAGTTTCCAACATCTACAGTGGAATGGTATTAGGCAACTATCTACCCTCGGCTTATACTCGAGTCAATCATGGGTTACCCATTTTGGAGGCAAAAATGGGTACCTCGTCTTATACTCGAGTCGGCTTATACTCGAGTATATACGATATATGGGATGTTATCATGGTAGATAAATTATTGAGGCTGATAACACAAGAAGTGAAACACTATATTGGTGTCAAAGACCTGTACATACGAATGGCGTTCACATATGTCGGGGTCACGCTAGCGTTGTTCGTTAATACAAGGATCACATACGACTGTTGGCTGACCACAATGATATATTTCCATGTTTTTTTTAAGTGTCCTGTTCAGCTTCTTTTAACTTTTGAGGCTTAGATCCAACAGGAAATTAGAGCGTTTCCTTCCTTTGGAAAGTTCATTTTGCACATACTGTACACTGTATGTATACTGAATGATATGACCTTCCCCCAGCCCCAACCGCTATAAAATAATTTCAAAAAGTGCCCCGATCTTTACTTCCCTTCCCTCTCTCCTCTGCCACACTGCCCGGCCTTCTGCTTGAAAGACACTGCAAGCAGGGGCAGGACCGGCAGCCCATCCGTGATTGGCTGACAGGCAGCCAATCACGGACGCGGCTGCTCAGAACGCCGGGGAGAGAGAGAAGGTAAGTGGAGTTTGGGGACTTTCTTAAAAATCTTTTACAGTGGTTGAGGCTGGGGAAGGAATACTAATATATTGCCAGGGGTTTTTATGGTAGGGGGAGGGATCGCGAAACGGGAGGGAGAGGGAGGCTGCAGTGCGCATGCCAAACTTCTCCCAGGGGTGACAGGAGGAAGAGTCCTATATGGACTCTGCAGTACTCCTGGTAAGCAGTTTTTGGGACTTTGGGGGGGGGGGGACTACAGGAGAACCATATGGAGCTGGGATGTGAGAGGATTTTATTACACTACAGAGTGGGGCCAGTAGTGGGGGGGATTATAGTTTTGGGGGTGGACATGTCCTTTAATGTGTGTCTGTGTGTGCTGTGTGGTTTAAACGTACATTTTCTATGGTGATAAAAGGTGTGTAAACAAAATAAAAAATACATGTTTTTATTATTGTGCTTTTAATTTTAGTATTTTTAGCTTGAACTTGTGTGCATGGGTCACGTATACGTTAGTGTATGTGTGACAGTATACAATATTGCATGTGTCACATATACATTATTGCATGTGTCACAGTATATGTTAGTGTATGTGTCAGTAACGTTAGGTATTGGGACAGTATACATTATTGCATGTGTCACAGTATACGTTAGTGTATGTCCACAGTATACGTTAGTGGCATGTGTCACAGTTTAGTTATGCATTTGTCACAGTATATGTTAGTGCATGTGTCACAGTATATGTTAGTGCATGTGTCACAGTATATGTTATATGTTAGTGCATGTGTCAGTATATGTTAGTGTATGTTCACAGTAATGTTAGTGCTGTGTCACAGTATTGTATATGTTGTGCATGTGTCACAGTATATGTTATGTCATGTGTCACAGTATATGTTAGTGCATGTGTCACAGATATGATTAGTGCATGTTTCCAGTATAGTTATATGTTAGTGCATTGTCCAGTATACGTTAGTGTATGTGTCACAGTATACGTTAGTGAGTGGTCCATTTAGGTTAGTGCATGTGTCACAGTATGTTAGTGCATGTGTCCAGTATATTTAGTGCATGTGTACAGTATATATGTTATATGTTAGTGCTGTCACAGTTATGTTGTGTAGTGTCACAGTATATGTTATGCTGTGTCACAGTATAGTTTATATGTTAGTGCATGTGTCACAGTATATGTTAGTGTATGTGTCACGTATGTTATGCATGTGTCACAGTTATGTTAGTGCATGTGTCACAGTATATGTTAGTGCATGTGTCACAGTATTGTATATGTTAGTGCATGTGTCACAGTATATGTTAGTGAATGTGTCACAGTATATGTTAGTGCATGTGTCACAGTATATGTTTAGTGCATGTGTCACAAGTTATACGTTAGTGTTTGGGGACAGTATACACTATTGCATGTGTCACAGTATACGTTGTGTAGGTCACAGTATACGTTAGTGTATGGGGACAGTATACATTATTGCATGTGTACAGTATACGTTAGTGTATGTGTCACAGTATACGTTAGTGTATGTGTCACAGTATATGTTAGTGCATGTGTCACAGTATATGTGTGCATGTGTCACAGTTTACGGTAGTGCATGTGTCACAGTATATGTTAGTGCATGTGTCACAGTATATGTTTAGTTAGTGCATGTGTCACAGTATGTTAGTGCATGTGTCACAGTATGTTATATGTTAGTGCATGTGTCACAGTATATGTATATTTGTGCATGTGTCACAGTTTACGTTAGTGCATGTGACAGTATATCTTAGTGCATGTGTCACAGAATTGTTAGTCATTGTCACAGTATATCTTAGTGCATGTGTCACAGTATAGTTAGTGCATGTGTCACAGTAAATGTTAGTGATGTGTCACAGTATATTCAGAGATATTCTCCTCCTACATTTCCACTGGGGGACACATCCTTCTCCTCCTTAGGCAGTGCCACATCGCCAATGTGATTGGGCCACTAAAATTTAAATTATATTAAAGGATACAGTGGGGATTATAGATTATTTAGGGCTGTTTTCTCCTTTAACAGCACTTGACAATGGAGTTCGATGTAGTGAAGAGATAATAAAGCAAGGATAACAGATAATCTACATGCAAAGGAATATAAGACAGAAAAGACAATAACTGCCACCCATGGGTCGTAACTGTGTGTTCTCAAGGTATTTTATTTACTTACTTCTAATGTACTTTAGAAGATTGTTTTACTTTGCTACTCCTTGTGTTTTCCCACAGTTGAGCAATACTGTAACAACTAGATATACTGTACGTACAATCTCGTGGTGACATAGTACATAGTAACTGAGGTTTTTTGAAGACAAACATCCATCCATCTAGTCCAACCTTTATACCCTACTCTTTAACCGTCAGGGTTATTCAATAAAAGTTCTTATAGTTTAAATGTGTGCTAATTTTGCCCCAACCAATCAGATCTTATTTAACATTTGATGGTAAAATCTGATTGGTTGGAGGGCAAAAATTAGCCACCATTTAAACCATAAAACCATCTTTATTGAATCTCCTCTCGAATGTATTAATACCGGAAATTCTCAATAGTATATAGTATACCCGCTACCACCACAACTACAGTTTGATGATTAAATACAGTAATTCTCAAGTATTATATAGTATCCCGTTCTGCCAACCAGAACTACAGATATGGTATTAATACTGAGTAAATTTCTCATAATTATATAGGTATCCTTGGATCAACCAGACTGACAGTTATGTATAATCCACCCGTAATCTCCAATATTATTTAGTATCCTTACCACCAGAACTACCAGTATATGTTTAATACCCAGTAATTCTCAATATATTAGTATCCCTGTACAACCACCACTTACAGTTTATGTATTAATGCCAGTAAATTCTCAATTTATTTAGTATTCTGTGTACCAACCAGACTACACTATAGTGATGTAATATGGTATTCTTAAGATTATATAGTATCTCACTGTGCACAACAGAACGACAGTATATGTATAATACTGGTCATTCTCAATATTGTATAGTTCCCTGATCAAACCAGAACTACAGTTTATGTATTTACTACCAGTAATTCTCAATATTATATAGTATTCCTGTACCAACCAGAACTACACATATGTATTATTACCGGTAATTCTCAATATTATATAGTACTCCTGGATCAACCAGAACTACAGTATATGTAGTAATACCAGTAAATTCTAATATTTATTGTATCCGTACCAACCAGAAATACAGTATATGTATTATACAGTAATCCGCAAGTATTATATAGTATCTTTGTATAACAACAGAATATAGATATATGTATTAATACAGTAATCTCAATATTAATCGTAGCCTGTGTACCGCCAGAAATACAGTATATGTAGTATACCAGTCATTCTCAATATTAGATAGTATATTTGGCCCCCTCTCCCGCTAAGTTTTTCTAGCTGCTTTTCCTACTGTACGCCCAAGTCCTCCCATAGAGCATGAATCTGTAATCTTGCACCTGACGAGATCTAACAAGATCGAAAAACAGTGTTGTGCAGGCAGTTGATTGGCTCTATAATATTAGGGCTAATGCATGTTATTAGTCAGCGGTTCTGGACACATGGCAGTAACGTAAGGAACATTAAAGGAGTGTTTGCATATATCTGACCCTTAACTCTGGGAAAACATGGAGTAGTAGGAAATTATTACGTGTTCTTCGGTTTTGTGGGCGTGACTATGATTATAGCATGAGACTGCAAGATGCCTTCTGTTTTATACAGAAGGTGTTTCCTCTACAGTTTTCACCGTTCTCACTGTAAGAACTTGTCTAACCTGAAGATGAAAACTTCTTTTCTTCCCAACTAAGGCTGTCCACGGTCCTGTGAATGGAAGATTAGTAAAATGCACCAAAGGTTTATTGTATGGCCCATTAATATATTTGTAAGTGTCATATCCCTGGGCAATCTGCACTTCTCCAAGGTAACAGCCCTAACTTGTCTAATCTGCCTGCTAGTCAATCACTTTCCCTTCTCTGAACCCTTTCCATTCCAAGATGTCCCTATTGTAATGGGATTCAAAAAACTGCAACCGCATATTCCAAT
Source organism: Hymenochirus boettgeri (assembly GCA_019447015.1). Taxonomy (NCBI): domain Eukaryota; kingdom Metazoa; phylum Chordata; class Amphibia; order Anura; family Pipidae; genus Hymenochirus; species Hymenochirus boettgeri. The sequence continues at coordinate 38,937,242 of CM033476.1, forward strand.
GAGACCTTGCCAATGCTTTGTAAAGGGGGGAATATATTTTTCATATAATAAATGTCTTTTTTTTATCCTGCTAGCCTGTTGTTGATCCTCTGTTTACTACAAGCTAAGTCTATTTTCTACTTAAACTATATATTTTTTTCATATAGATTCACTTAGCACAGAGTTATTTATGGCGAGGTGGCACAAGATGTTAAACCCCCCTAATCCTTCAGCCCCTTTTTAATGATCGGTCCGCTAAATGCATCTGTTACAGCTTGGGACAGTTTTGGCATGTGGCTTAGGGCACATAGGCCTGGCTGATTCCGATAGTTAAAGGTGGGTTGGAAGCTTGGGACGGAAGGTTGAGGGGGGATGTAGTTTTTGTTTGGCCGGTACTCAGGGGAAGTGTTAGCGGATGGAAGGGTGGGTTGCTTTTCCCTTCACACTTGCCACCACAACCCACAGATCAGACCCCCCGGTCTCCACCCAATCAGTGTAAGTCAGAGCCCTGCATCCACCAGTCAGTGTTAGTGCACCCAACACCCACTCCACAGGCCCACCATGTCCCTTGTTCCCTGATGACAGCCATTGCCAGCTTCACATGGCTGCGCTCTGTTTGCCAATACGGTCGGCATTAAAGGTTGTTTTCAAGTGTCACAAAACCTAGGACACATACACTCTGGACCAAAATGATTGAAGTGGAGTGGAGGACAACTCGGAATTAGTTTGTATGAGCTGGCTAATCCCTTTGACTGACCAGGGGACTCGCAATCTCACTTCAAAAAAATTACAGGAGATGGGACTCTAGCGATCAATGGATTTTTTACCGGCCTAGCGCACTTTTCCGGTGCGTTAGTCGACTAGGGTGCTTAGGCAACTCACCACGTATAAGGAACGCTAGTAGCTTGGCTAACGCCAACGATACCTATACACTGCACCGAACCGCAGCATGTCTTTTGCCTCGTCATTTTGCCTGCCTCCGGTGCAGGAGTTTATGTATGTGTGGGATCCGTGTATAAAGACTTATTGGGTTGGCTGTCCGGCAGGTTTCCCTTTCTCGTCCTTTTTCCTTTGGTGATTACCCCCGGACTTGGTTTTATCTGGTTTACCAGCTGGTGCCAATCGCAAAAAGATTAGAGCGAGCCCCCTTTGTGCTTAAGGCACCCGCCCCCCGTTTTTTCAGGAGATTTTTTTTCCGCGTCCTTTTTCCCTTTATCGCTGAACGGATTCCCCCTTTTATTGTGATTTAAGCCCCTTTTCAGGTTTTTGTTTTCCCCCTTTCTTTTTTCCCCCTTTTGCAGCTGTGCCAGAGGATTTTTCTTTTCAGGAAAGATTTAGCAGGTCCCTTAAACATGATTTGCCGAGAGATGATCCGGCCGCTTTTACCAAGTTAAAAGCCCCAAGAAATTCGTCATCAGGCGTAGTGTTTTAACGGATACCACTCTAATGCGTTCAACCATCCTGTGCTAACTAGTCCGACAAAGTGATTGCTTGCCACACCCCGCACCTGCAAGACAATTGTAGTTGTTGCTGTTTTTTCGGTGCTATCCGCAAAATCCACCTAAGCCAATGGTCCTTTAGATCCAGAAGTATATCTTAATCTCAGAGCAGCCACACCAGCTTAAAACACCTCAACTGTCGTTTATTACTAAGTGCCACCCAATTCCACACCGCTCGCCCATGTGCGCAACCTTCCTCACCTCTCATGATGATACCCGCATCGTGCTTTGTCATCTCACGCTGCCGTTGGTCGACAGTCCCTCCACATGATATAAAATTAAAACGCCGTTTCACTGCGCAAATTAGCAAAAAAAAGTTTTTTCTCCCCCTGCCTTCATGCAGTGTGGCCAGCCTCTTCAGGGATAGTATAATAACTTTGGTAAAACCAGAGTTAGTAAGAACAGGAAGCATTGTAACACATCTAGCCTAAATTAATAATGACGTAGGATAGCTGCCCAACAAACCCAGCATCACTAAGCCAAAACTTTTTTTTAAATTATCTTAATAGTAAGAAGTGAGGATGATAGAATTTTTTCTTTTTATTGGCACCATTACTTATATGGGGATAGTCTAGTCCACGGATGGATGGCGCATATAAAGCAATTTATTGTGTTATCCAGCTACAGCTACTCAAAGAGTTGATCAGGTAGCATACCTCCGTAGCATCTCTCAATGGGTTAATTTCTGAGGATTTATGTCCCATGAAGATACTAAATAAGGGTATATTAATAACAACGAACTGTACACACTTTGGACCGCGATGAAAATATACCCTTTGTTGATGGTCTTGTCTCATGCTTGCTGCCCTAGGCAGGATCTTGCCCAGGTGCACTTATGGTTAGTGAAGCCATCCACTGTTTTGTGACATTTGGGCACATCCAGGCCTACATACAACTGTGCGCCTATCAGGCCTTGTCTTTCTAAATGTTGGACTAACCCCATGTCTAAACGTCTGGGTCATTGGAATGGGACCCTTCCCCATGACACACCTTCCCAATGGACGGCCCTTTGTCACATCCTCCTCACACTACCCAGTGTTCATTCAGGTCTCGATCTGTGATCACGTGTTAACCGCCCCCCTCCTCTTGTCCCGACTGAATCCAAGACCCTTATCAAGTATTCGTCGTCATCCGTGGTTCAGTCCCAAGACAAGCGTCGTAACTATAGCATCCGCCTCGCTCAGCACATCACAGTTAGTGCATTGCATTCCTATCTAGCCATAAAGCGCCTGATGTCTGACTGTCAGCTGCTTAAACAGAGTCCCTGTTTATTGCTTTTTTCGGGAGTAGCCATCCGCGACGGTCTTTATAGGTACCGACGTGTTGGTGGATCATTCCTGACACATATCTCCCCCCTACCCCCCCCTATGGATATTCGACTCCCGCGTGTTTGATAGATGTCTTGATGCTGTTACACCGTCACCGGGGGCCCAACACCCCCCCAACGCCAGAATGGTCCCGATTCGTGTCCTCCGCCAGCCATTGAGTTGTACCCGTTGTGTTCTGAGTATGTTTCAAGGACTGACATTATAAGTAGTAACCAGCATGGATTTAGGAGGAATAGATACTTTGGCAACTAACTTGCTGGCTTTATGGGAAAGTAAGTAGAAATTTAGACTCTGGTATAGCAGTAGATGTAGTTTTTACTGGATTTTGCAAAGGCTTTGATACAGTCCCCATAGGTGACTAATGTATAGCAAGGTCTGTTGGTCTGGGGTCACATTTGTACATGGATAGAACATTGGTTAATGAAGAGAATGCAGAGAGTAGTTGTTAATGGAGCTTCATCATTATGGACTAAAGTGCTAAGTGGGGTCCACAGGGTTCTGTGTTGGGGCCGCTTCTATTTAATCTATTATTAATGATTTGGAAGTGGGTATTGTAAGCAAGGTTCTTATATTTGCTGACAACAAAACTTTGTCGACCATAAAAACTACAGAGGATGGCAATCTTGCAGGGGGATCTAGATAGATTGTCACATTGGGCTGCTAAGTAAATTGTTGCCAGGAAAGCTCCCACAATAGGGAACAGTCTGGCCCCTAGTATGTATACAAGCAAATTCATCGACAAACGGATGTTGATTGAAACAATGGAAATTTTAAATGTGGTGGACCAAGATGCACTGTATGTCACATTATCAATATAGCAATACTTTTAACAGTACAGTTACAAAAGATCTATATGAACAAAGATATATTAATTGTAACACTGTTTTGTAGTTTATCTTATTTATGTCAGCATGTCTCACCCATACATTGGATGCACCATGCACCCATTTAGACAAAGACATCGAGTTAGGGGCACGTAAACTCTATCTTAAAATTTGATTGGTCTGTCCGGTGGCCAGACATTTTATTGAATGCAATGGAGCAGATATTACTAAATTCTGTATCCAAGGCATCCAACGTATTGTGCCAAATCAGAGGAGGCGATCGTGTAGCTTCCCTCTTTAAACAAGAAGCCAAATGGATTTTCCTATTAGATACCCGTAATCCCAAAGGGCTTATTAAAATTTTGACATTACTGGGTTTACAAATTTATAATGTGTCCTCCCTTTTTCTCCCTTCCTTTTATATTTTTATACTTTTATATTAGGGCCTTTCTATCATTTGCCATCATCTCCCTATCCTCAGGAGTTACTCTGTCCAATATTATACCCATATGTCATTGTGAACAGAATTAGCTTTTTTCTGTGATTATAATCATATTATTACTAAGTATTTAATCCCTAATATATGTATTTATTAATCAGTATTTGCTATCTCTACAGCACATGTATAAATATACATGACAGGATTTCTTATGTGTTTTTATTGGGTGTGTGTATTTTCAGGTATTTGGGCTTTCACCTGTGGGTTATCTGTTTTTATTTATGTGTATTTTCTATGCTGATATGACAGCTTTTCCTGAATTGTGGCGATTCCCCTTTAAGGGGGTGGGATTACCTAACCAGGTGACCCACTCACACTTACCTAATTAAGCTGCGTCCAAGCTTATTCATGTGTCTCTGCGACAGTGCCAGATCACGGCACGAAACGCATTAGACATGTACCTGTCTGATTGATAAGTGTAAATAAAGAAGACTCTTAACCCACTACTCCCGTGTGAGATCCGTGCATATAGGACTGCTGCAGCCCGCTCTTTAATTCTATGCCGCTTTTGATTCGGACCTTGCCAGGGGTCCAGGGCTAGGCACACACGGACCACCCTTGTGACTGGTGAGCTTTCTCTTCTTGCTAAATAGTCTTGAAATGTGCTTTTGCTAATTCGTTTTTTGAAAGCGGCTACACATTGGGGCGCCTGGGTCGGAGGTGTGTCCACCTGGCCATCCATACAGTGTGTAAGTTATCCGTCCTGAATGTTAAGATTTGCCATAAAGTTCTTGATTTTATAATGTTCAGCTTGCTATGTTTGAAAACCTAACAGCCAGAATATTTTGAACATTGGAATTGAACATTTTGTTTCTTATGCTAATCACCAATCCTTTCCCAGCCATAGACCATCCGGCACGCTCAATTTATTATTTTCTTTTTTTGCCTTCCTCTGGATCAACAGTTATGCAGGAATTAGGATTGCTAGATAGTTTGGATTGGAGGTTATTCAACCTCAAATACTATACTATACCCTTTTATTATTACAGTCCCTACTATAGGATCAGGATAAAGAAGGGGAAAAAAACAGTTTAGCACCTTAGCCTTTTCGGCATCCTGTATAACCATCTAGCCCATTATTTAATGGTCCTCATCCCCAGTCCTAATCTTTTTGCTATTGATATGCTTATAAAAACATTTTTGGGGTTGACTTGCTTTGTTCCGCTACCGTATTATCCGTATTTCATTTTCTATTTTAGCTAGTTAATGCTTCTTGCACTTCTTATTGCAGCTATTGCATAGCTACAGACCTATGGGCCCTGATGCAAAATTTGGGCGTGCCCCCAACCCCACCGCAAACACAAATCAGCACTACAAACCAAATAATCATTCCCATAAAAAACATCCAACTCATCAGTAAAAAATTTTTTTGAAGCAATCATTTTAAAACACACAAACATACTTTAACATACACCTAGCAATCTATTCAGTCAAGTTCTAACAGTATTTTTTAAACTTAGATTGTCAACCTTACATATGATATAAAGACAAACCAACACTGGTACAATGTTGGACCAAAGGTGCTGGTAAAATACTTGGCACACAGACAAGGTAAAATTCTTGGCACTCAGATACCATTAAAATGTTTGGCACACAGACACTGTTAAAATTCTTGCCACACCAACTCTGGTAAAATGTTTGCCAAGTTGCGACACAGACATTGGTTAAATGGTTGGCAAATTGGCAGTTGTAAATTGCTGGCGTTGTTTGTGCACTATGAGCCATTTAAAAATGCACAATTGCCAACATTTATCAAGTCTGTATGCCAAGCTGGCATACATACATGTACATGGATGGCAAATGACAGTGGTAAATGGCTAATTGTTGGCAGCTGGACTGGCACAAAGACCACTAGTGTGTGTGTGAATTGTAAAGCAGATCCAGCAGCAGTTACTTACAACGCACAGACTGAAAAGGAGCTTAGGGCCTATGTCATTGGAGAGCAGATTGAGAGGACTTTCATGTTTGTAGCAGTCCACAGTGGTGTGCGCCCACTCCTTCCCCCATGCATACCTCACCTGCTGACCTTACTTCTACAAATCTACTACTTAGATTTACAGATCTAATTTCTGTCTATTGTGTGGTGCACACTGGCCCTGCGTGTGCATGTGCCACCCGTAATTTCTAAAATCAAGCGCAGGCGGAGGCAGGAGGAGGGAGGGGATCAAGGCTGCACTGACAATCTTTTATGACTGGCTGTTGGGGTCCCCACAGGTACACTGGCGGTCATGATTGCTACCTTTGCAACCGTGACTGCGTGGCCTGTAAGCCCTGTTCTGTGATGTGTGATCGGTTTTCAAAATGTAAATGCCTATCTTCCTTTTTCTATTTATCTTTTTTACCTGAGCATTAAGCCAGACAGGTTTCCGTGGACACTCAAGTTTTTTACACTGTTTCTCGAATGGATAAATTTAGGATGTTATAGGTTCATACCCTGTGAGGACCTTTAAAAAAGTGTGCTACTTACCTGACCTCGTGCCTGCATTCACCAGTACCGGTGCACAAAGTCTACACTGCACCGCGGGAAAACATAACATTCAAGTCATCCTCTCCCTGTGTTATTAATTACATGAGTGTTTTAACATTTAACTTCTTGTTGTGACCTGTTAATGTAGTTCTAGACTGAGGATAATTTGATAGATTTAGTCTTTTTTCTCAAAGAGATGAAACAAACACCTATCCTATGTGTCATTTAGTAATTGGAGATGGAGAAAAGATTTGAAAAATTTAACTGATGGGAAAGGGATGATAGTTTATAATTTTATCAATCTGCCAACAAAAACCAAGCGAGACACTTACATTGTAAGGGTGGCACTCACCAGCATATTTACGTTTCCAGCCGACGTTCAAGCTTTGGCCACCATAAAACGGTTTGACTACGCATCGTAGGTCAGTCACGGTGAAGCATTGTCAGCCCCTACGGTCTTACGTCGCCCCAGCATACAGATTGTGCAGTCTATGTAGGTCGGGCCCCAAAAAGCTGCTTTGTGTCGACCTAAAGTGGGTACCACCATCCATAGATATGGCTGACATTTCAGACGCCTGCATCAGGTTGATCGGGATGAAAACAATTGGAAAGGCACGCATCCACCAAACCGGGACCCGTTCTTTTGTATTTTTTTTTTTTTTCCTCCCTTGCGTAGAGACGACGCTTGTTCCTCTATGGACCCCCATTATCTTTCCAGTCCACCAGCATAACGTCGTGTCTGATGATCTCCACATATTCGCTACTGTATTGTTGTCCCAGAGATAAAGTTACTTTCTGTTCTTTCCTATATGCTGTATTCTTCTTAACTTTAGACCCATATGAATTTATGTCATCCAGCCTGCCCCATCATTTTTGCTCCATTAAAGAACCAAGCTCTCCCGTTTCATGAAATTAGTCAAATCTTTGAATTTTTGTTGCGCCAATGTGTAAAAACTATTCTGTGGGCATTCCATTTAATGTAACTATCAAAATAGAAGCGAACACCATGAGTTTAAATTCCTTTTGGTATAGGACAATATATTATTTCACGCAACAAAGTAATTATATGACAATTCCCCCCAAGGCATAATTGCTCCGCACCTGATTTCCTCAACAAAGCTTCTTCCCACATCCTGCACATCTACCTTCACGAAGGTCCTCTGGAGGGAGTTATTAGATTATTCTAACCCACACTGTTGACCATGAGTTTTTTTTAATTTCCTCCTGATGTTTATCTTCATTGCTTTTACCCCATAAGCACAAGTATTAATTACATAGGAAAAACAAGCTTTTATTTATTCCACTGTCTCAATAACCAGAATACCCCAAGCGTTTCTGTCGTGGTACCATTTAGAGACCATGAATGTTTTTGTTTTATTTTTGCAATGGCGAAAAGCCTGGCAGATTAGGTAAACCTTTATTAACCCCCATACAGGCCGTTATGGCTTGGCAGCACTCTACAGTTAGACCTTTCCCAAGTGGTTCATTAGTACCACAAAGTCTTCATTATGGGACAAATCCTAGTGGGAAAACTAGCTGGACAATAATTCTGGCAGGCATAGTATTGTTCTCATTAAGAGGCCATTTATATGTTAACAACGGACTTCAGTCGATGCAGTATAAAGCGGATTGATACGTACCTAGGCACGTTGCTTTAACTAAAAACACGAAACCTGTGGAATGGTCTGATTGATTATAATTTGTGCTTTATATATAAGGCGTTATTATATACGGCCTATCAACAGCTATGCCCCACGACACCATGAGACCCACATAACTGTTTCATATAAAGATAAACAAGACATAAAAGGCTGCATCTTCCATGTAACACATATACATAGAAAATAATCGACTATCGTACCCAATAAAGCAAAACGGACAAATCGTGTAGCTCATACAGAGCCTATACCTAACTTTCGAGCCCCTTTACTTGCGACTCGTGTTTAGCTACCTTACGACCTACTTGTAGCCGACCAAGAATGGTTGTTGTTCTTTGTTGACTTAGCCTATCCTGGGCTTTGGGACCCACAGAATGGTGTGTGTTAGTATTCTTAGCCATACATCGTCGGGACCCAAGAGGTAGCCGATGCGCTTTACGGACTTAGCCCTACTGTGGGTACCAACTTGACGAGCCGAGTTTGCGTTTTAGTACGCCCTAGCCACTTAATTGTGGATCCAAAGCATTATGGTTGGGTTTTTTTCAGGACTTTAGCCCTACTGTGGACACAACCCCCCCACGCAGATTCGCGATTGACGTCTCACGCCCTACCCTTAGTCCCATGTACTGTTGGGACTTCATATTTTTTGACGAGCCTGATTCCGTCTCATGTACTGCGCAACCCTACTGGTCCCTGCGGGAACAACTGAAGGGTTTCCTTTTATTGGTTAGTCACTTGTTTACGCCCTACTGTGGACCAATTCCCCCTGACCGACCCATTCCTTGAGCATGGCTTCCTTAGGTACTAGCACCTACTGTCTCGGACCAAGCCCGAGGATCGAGACCCCTGCTTTTCAGGTACCTTTCCAGCCAACTTGTACCGGGGCCAGAGACCCGTCGATGGCCCCCAGTACTCTAGACCCTCACCCCTCCTTTCCCGCTGGGACAGAGAGTGATTGGTTTAGTACTTAGCCCCTTACCTGCTTCGGGGTAAATCGACGAGCGATTAGTTGTATTAGCACCCCTACTGTTTCTCGGGGCCAAGGAGGGGATATCAGTGTTTAGTCCAACTGTTCCCCTTTTTGTCTTCGGGACACCGAGTGAGGCTTCGCTAGTGCTTTTAGCATCCCTCACCTTTGCCAAGACTTATCACCGCACGAGTCAGTCTGGCTTTAGTCCATTCGAGGAATTTCCCACCCAGTTGCTAACCCCATCCATGATCAACCCATCTCTCAAGCTTGTTTGGTCCCCCCCAGTCTATGTTGATACGATATGTACTAGCAATTTTGTCCTAGATAATGTCATTTTGAAGTGCTCCTACACTTTAATACCCCTTAAAAGCAATACCTGTGGATGCCGAATGGGCGATATCTCAGGTATAATAACAGGTCAACAGGCTTAACTTAGTCATACCGAACATGTAGAACATAAATGTTAAAAGAAATCCCACCCAACGACACCAAAAAGATATTCCATTGTCTAACCACCACAAACATCGACACCAAACAACGCTGACTATAGAAATAAAGAAAAAGGAACATTTAATCCGTGTATAAAGCGTTCTATCCTTTTACCATGGGACCCCCGCAAGATGGGTTAGTACTAGCCACACACCCGTAACACCCTCAACCTCCACCAACTCCCGCACACACCCCAATTCAAATACTACAAACGGCTCACAGCAGACCCCCCCCCCCGCAAGACTTACACTTTTCCGATCTCACCCCTATATCCAGATAATAGTTGCAATAAAGAACCAATATGTTGCCAGCCAAGGTCCAAGCATTTAGGGGGACCACCCCCCCCCTCTTACCATTTCCCATATCCCCCCTCCAAACACGTTTGATGCCATTAGGAAGGCCTAGCCAATAAAAAAATCGTTTGTGGGGGGTTTTCCCGCGGTTGGTGAGGATTACTCCCTGATATTTATTCACAATGGCACAATCGTGTTACCAACCCGTATGATTCTCCGGATCACTACCCCAGAAACCACAGTATATTGCTCTGAATACATGTTTTCCAATTCTAGATATACCATGCACATCCGGAACCAAACCCAGTTCCACTTTGGACAAGCTATGAAGTAATATCTATTTAAGTAATTCTCAATATTATATAGTATCCCTTTCTCCCTGTATTTTTCCAACCGAACCTGTACAGTATATGTATTTTTAATACCCCAGTAATATCAATTTTATTAATCAGCCTTTATTCACATGGATCAACCAAGAACCTTACCACGTCCACCATGTATAACTATACTTTGTTTAATACTTCATTTATTTTCCCATAGTATATCTGCTACACAGGACAACACCTGTGTATATGTATGAATGACTACAGTAGTCTAAATATATTTATTACGTTCTTCCTCCGCGACCCAACACAGAACTACAGTATTTCACTGCTACTTCCCTCTAATATCCTCATTTAATTCTCAATGTATTATATAGTACTCTTTTGTACCAACCAGAAATACCTAGTATATTTGTTATTCCACTACTAGGACATTCTCATTATTTTTTCCATTATATTAGTTAGTCCCCCCGCTACCCCAACCAGAATTTCATTTTCAGTACTCATGTATCCTAATATACCGTATTTATCCTTTCATTTATTCAGATTTTATTGTATCATATTTTGTTTTTTCTTTTTCGTACACCCCCAGAACTTAAATTTACCCCCTTACCCCCCGCGCCATGTTTTCACTTTTCTTTTCCCCCAATACCTTTTTAGCTACCATTTCCTCAACTATTTTTAGATAGTATCCCTGTACCAACAGAACTACAGTATATGTATATTAACAGTCAGATATTTATTTCTTTCCCAATATACCATCATTTAGGAATTTTATCACCCTGTCACAACCTATTGAATACTGATACTGTATTTTACTTATGTACCCGAATTCTCAATTATTTTGTATTTACCAGTATCCATCTTGTTTTTTTCTGTTGAACCAACCAGCCCATCCCTAACAGTTACTCCCCCATGTACATGTATACATACCTTAGTATTTATGTCTCATGTATTTTATATCGCGCCCACTCATTTTTCTGGTACCTTTCCTACCTCAGATTTCAGGATACTTTCACCAGTATAGTGTATAATCCAGGCCAATCCTCATTATTATCGTATCTGATTTTTTGTCACCCATATCTCCAGCCATATTACAGTATCTGTATTCATTCATTTCTCACCTAGTAATTCTCAACCCACTTCTTTATTAGTATTCGCTGTTATCAACCACGAACCTGACAGTATATGCTACTTAATAAACAGTTTAATTCTCAATATTATTAAGTTTTAGAAACTTTCACTTACCCACTCACCCATTTTTGTTTGATAAAGCTCATATTTCAATGAAACTTGCACCTACTACCCAATCTCCCGCCTGCGAAGCGCCGTTCATATTATAAGTATAACACCCTGTTTTAGGCTTCCTTTGCATAACACTAATAATCAGTGTAAACACTAAGTCACCAGATTCGTTCAGGATCTTTTTTATCCCCCCCCCTTGCTTCTTTTAATCTGTATTCAAACATTTCAGCCACACCTCCACCCCATTCAAAGTGCGATATGGCCCCGACTTTTCCTATACACTTTTTTCACATATCTGGCCCACAAATAATCATTGTTTTTCTTCCCCCCCGTCTGTCACACATCCAGTCGCCCTCATTTGTTTTATTATATCTACCAAATTCTGGTCCACTTCTCTTTTACCCAGTTCCACAGGTTCTAGCCACGTCCTGCTCCGACCCCCCCCATAGCGGCTTTTTTTCGGTCAACTTTGTTACAAAAGCGTCGCCCTCCGCTCCCTTCTTGCACCCCTTATCTGGCCCCGTGTGTCCCGAAGCTCCTTTCTTCAGTCTTTGTTCTTGACCTTGTCCATTATGCCCTCACCCTTTTATCCCAAGACCAAATTTGCCAATTATTGTCACCTAATGGTAAGAGGCTAAGCCTCACTGACACTTTTGTCTACCTAGCCCGTGTCAATCCGCTCTTTGTCGGACGCAGACAGTGATGGTTTGAATCCTATGTTTATAACTATAGTTCTACCGGAATATACTCCCCTGGACCCAACTAACCAACTCCCTCCGTCCCAAGTACCTTGTTTTGGGACCTCATGTTCGGCTCTAGGAAACACTTCAGTAACTATCTTTTTTTCAAAAGCATTTTTAAACAAGATGACCCAGACAGAATTTCTTAAAGCGGCCCATGGTCATCATCAACCCCCAACCCCCAACAATATTATTTAATTAAACATTGACATCCTTGCCGCCCACGTGTAGTGTTTAAACCAGTAGAGAAACACCTTCTTATAACAGAAGGCATCTTGCAGTCTCATGCTATATGAATAGCACTGCCCACAAAACCTAAGAAACACGAAGTAATTTCTTACTCCCATGTTTCCCAGAGTAAGGGGCAGATATATGCAAAACACTCCTTTATGTTCCTTAGCTTATGCATGTGTCCAGAACCGCTGGCTAATAACATGCAATATAGCCTAATATATAGAGCCAATCAACTGACCTGCAGACACGACGTGTTTCGATCTTGTTAGATCTCGTCAGTGCAAGATACAGATTCATGGCTCTATGGGGTAGGACTTGGGCGTACAGTAGAAAAGGCAGCTAGAAAACTTAGGGAGAGAGGGGCCAAATATACTATATAATATTGAGAATTACTGGTATTAATACATATACTGTAGTTCTGGTCGGTACAGGCATACTATATAATATTGAGAATTACTGGTATTAATACATATACTATAGTTCTGTTTGATACAAAGATACTATATAATATTGCGGATTACTGGTATTAATACATATACTGTATTTCTGGTTGGTACAGGGATACAATATAATATTGAGAATTACTGGTATTAATACATATACTGTAGTTCTGGTTGATCCAGGGATACTATATAATATTGAGAATTACCGGTATAATACATATAGTGTAGTTCTGGTTGGTACAGGAATACTATATAATATTGAGAATTACTGGTATTAATACATAAACTGTAGTTCTGGTTGATCCAGGGATACTATATAATATTGAGAATGACCAGTATTAATACATATACTGTAGTTCTGGTTGGCACAGGGATACTATATAATATTGAGAATTACCAGTATTAATACATATAGTGTAGTTCTGGTTGGTACAGGAATACTATATAATATTGAGAATTACTGGCATTAATACATAAACTGTAGTTGTGGTTGGTACAGGGATACTATATAATATTGAGAATTACTGGTATTAATACATATACTGTAGTTCTGGGTGGTACAGGGATACTATATAATATTGAGAATTACTGGTATTAATACATAAACTGTAGTTCTGGTTGATCCAAGGATACTATATAATATTGAGAATTACCAGTATTAATACATATACTGTAGTTCTGGTTGGCACAGGGATACTATATAATATTGAGAATTACTGGTATTAATACATAAACTGTAGTTGTGGTTGGTACGGGGATACTATATAATATTGAGAATTACCGGTATTAATACATTTAGAGGGAGATTCAATAAAAGTTCTTATAGTTTAAAATGGTGCTAATTTTGCCCCAACCAATCAGATTTTAGCCATCAAATGTTAAATAAGATCTGATTGGTTGGGGCAAAATTAGCACCATTTTAAACTATAAGAACTTTTATTGAATAACCCTGACGGTTAAAGAGTAGGGTATAAAGGTTGGACTAGATGGATGGATGTATGTCTTCAAAAAACCTCAGTTACTATGTTACTATGTCACCACGAGATTGTACGTACAGTATATCTAGTTGTTACAGTATTGCTCAACTGTGGGAAAACACAAGGAGTAGCAAAGTAAAAACAATCTTTCTAAAGTACATTAAGAAGTTAAGTAAATAAAATACCTTGAGAACACACAGTTACGACCCATGGGTGGCAGTTATTGTCTTTTCTGTCTTATATTCCTTTGCATGTAGATTATCTGTTATCCTTGCTTTATTATCTCTTCACTACATCGAACTCCATTGTCAAGTGCTGTTAAAGGAGAAAACAGCCCTAAATAATCCTATAATCCCCACTGTATCCTTTAATATAATTTAAATGTTTAGTGGCCCAATCACATTGGCGATGTGGCACTGCCTAAGGGAGGAGACGGATGTGTCCCCCAGTGGAAATGTAGGAGGAGAATATCTCTGAATATACTGTGACACATGCACTAACATTTACTGTGACACATGCACTAACATATACTGTGACACATGCACTAAGATATACTGTGACACATGCACTAACATATTCTGTGACACATGCACTAAGATATACTGTGACACATGCACTAACGTAAACTGTGACACATGCACTAACATATAACATATACTGTGACACATGCACTAACATATACTGTGACACATGCACTACCGTAAACTGTGACACATGCACTAACATATACTGTGACACATGCACTAACATATACTGTGACACATACACTAACGTATACTGTGACACATGCAATAATGTATACTGTCCCCAATACACTAACGTATACTGTGACACATACACTAACGTATACTGTGACACATGCAATAGTGTATACTGTCCCCAATACACTAACGTATACTGTGACACATGCACTAACATATACTGTGACACATGCACTAACATATACTGTGACACATACACTAACATATACTGTGACACATGCACTAACATATAACATATACTGTGACACATGCACTAACATATACTGTGACACATACACTAACATATACTGTGACACATGCACTAACATATAACATATACTGTGACACATGCACTAACATATACTGTGACACATGCACTAACATATACTGTGACACATGCACTAACCTAAACTGTGACACATGCACTAACATATACTGTGACACATACACTAACGTATACTGTGACACATGCAATAATGTATACTGTCCCCAATACACTAACGTATACTGTGACACATACACTAACGTATACTGTGACACATGCAATAATGTATACTGTCCCAAATACACTAACGTATACTGTGACACATGCACTAACATATACTGTGACACATGCACTAACATATACTGTGACACATGCACTAACATATAACATATACTGTGACACATGCACTAACATATACTGTGACACATGCACTAACATATACTGTGACACATGCACTAACATATACTGTGACACATACACTAACATATACTGTGACACATGCACTAACATATAACATATACTGTGACACTGCACTACCATATTACTGTGGACACATAACTAACATATACTGTGACACATGCACTAACATATACTGTGACACATGCACTAACATATACTGTGACACATGCACTAACCTAAACTGTGACACATGCACTAACGTATACTGTGACACATACACTAACGTATACTGTGACACATGCAATAATGTATACTGTCCCCAATACACTAACGTATACTGTGACACATACACTAACATATACTGTGACACATGCAATAATGTATAATGTGACACATGCAATATTGTATACTGTCACACATACACTAACGTATACTGTGACCCATGCACACAAGTTCAAGCTAAAAATACTAAAATTAAAAGCACAATAATAAAAACATGTATTTATTTTGTTTTACACACCTTTCATCACCATAGAAAATGTACGTTTTAAACCACACAGCACACACAGACACACACATTAAAGGACATGTCCACCCCCAAAACTATAATCCCCCCCACTACTGGCCCCACTCTGTAGTGTAATAAAATCCCTCCCTCACCCCCGTCCCTCAGGTTTCCCCGTGTGCCCCCCCCCCCCCCCAAAGTCCCAAAAACTGCTTACCAGGAGTACTGCAGAGTCCATATAGGACTCTTCCTCCTGTCACCCCCTGGGAGAAGTTTGGCATGCGCACTGCAGCCCTCCCTCTCCCTCCCGTTTCGCGATCCCTCCCCCTACCATAAAAACCCCTGGCAATATATTAGTATTCCTTCCCCCAGCCTCAACCACTGTAAAAGATTTTTAAGAAAGTCCCCAAACTCCACTTACCTTCTCTCTCTCCCCCGGCGTTCTGAGCAGCCGCGTCCGTGATTGGCTGCCTGTCAGCCAATCACGGATGCGGCTGCCGGTCCTGCCCCCTGCTTGCAGTGTCTTTCAAGCAGAAGGCCGGGCAGTGTGGCAGAGGAGAGAGGGAAGGTAAGTAAAGATCGGGGCACTTTTTTGAAATTATTTTATAGCGGTTGGGGCTGGGGGAAGGTCATATCATTCAGTATACATACAGTGTACAGTATGTGCAAAATGAACTTTCCAAATGGAAGGAAACGCTCTAATTTCCTGTTGGATCTAAGCCTCAAAAGTTAAAAGAAGCTGAACAGGACACTTAAAAAAAACATGGAAATATATCATTTGTGTCAGCCAACAGTCGTATGTGATCCTTGTATTAACGAACAACGCTAGCGTGACCCCGACATATGTGAACGCCATTCGTATGTACAGATCTTTGTACACCATATATAGTGTTTCACTTCTTGTGTTATCAGCCTCAATAATTTATCTACCATGATAACATCCCATATATACCGTATATACTCGAGTATAAGCCGACTCCAGTATAAGCCGAGGTACCCATTTTTGCCTCCAAAATGGGTAACCCATGATTGACTCGAGTATAAGCCGAGGGTAGATAGTTGCCTAATACCATTCCACTGTAGATGTTTGGAAACTACAACTCCCAGCATGCTTTCGTTGCTGGGAGTTGTAGTTTCCAAACACCTATAGTAGAAAGGTATTGGGTGCTACTGTATGGCCACCCTAGAGCCCCCCCAGTGTGCTACTGTATGGCCACCCCCCAGTGTGCTACTGTATGGCCACCCTAGAGCCCCCCCAGTTCACTTACCGTACCTGGCCAGTCTTCAGTCTTCATCTCTCCAGTCTTCAGTCTTCATCTCTTCAGTCTTCATCTCTCCAGTCTTCATCTGTCCAGTCTTCAGTCTTCAGCTCTCCGCCGGTCTTCAGTCTTCAGCTCTTCTCCGGCTGTCGCTCGCTCTGTGCAGTTCCCAGTAGTTCTTCGCGGCTGCGCGATGACGTCATCCCGCCGGCGTGCGCAATGGCATCATCGCGCACCCACGAAGAACTACTGGGAACTGCCGGCTTTCCTTCGTGAATCTCGGCTGCAACTGGAATCAAGGTAAGTTTTCTATTGACTCGAGTATAAGCCGAGTCAAGGTTTTTAGGTTGATTTTTAAACCTAAAAACCTCGGCTTATACTCGAGTATATACGGTAAACCTTTTCTGTGGTGTTGTGGTAGCCATTTTAGATTTAATGGGGAAGTTCAGTGCAAACACATGCAGGGAGATGTAATATCCCGTTCTAACGGGAAAATAACTGTTAAATTCCCACTAACCTATGGACTAACGTGCTAGCGAAGGTTTTGCTCTGCCTGCGCCATGTCAAATTCTTTTTCTTTACTTTGCGCAGCGCCAGGGATGCAATACATTTTGCACCGGTATATGCGCTAGTTTTTTGTGCAAAAACCTCTTTTCAATTGTGTCTTTAAAGCCACGCAAAATATTGCAATTAACCGCTAGTGTTTTCACAATGTATTAACGGTGGCAAAGGGGTTAATACATTGCGGAAAGTGCGAATGCGAAATTTGTTGCATCTCCCCCATAAACTTTAAAGAAAAAAGAGCAGTATTTTTCCATTCCAATGACCTTAATCTGCCAATTCAGCATTGTGTCTGTGTATAAATAAATACAACTGAAATACTGACTTCCTGTTTGCAGGACCCCTAGTAGAGACCATTATGGTCTTGCCCTTGACCCAGTGCCTGGGTTGATTCAGTTGCTCAGTAGAGATCTGAACATGTTTGACCCATCCAACAGCCAATCAGTAGAAATTACTGTAAGGAACATTCTGAGAAAGTGGTGCATCCTGGGAATTAGGACCATTATAGAACCTGAGTTCACTAATGTCAACAGCAGGGAATAGTAAGGGGTATAAATGCAACAGATTTTTCAAAATGGGAGTTAATGTGTGGAATAACTAGGTATGTATAATATAAACTAAGAACTTTAAAAATAATGATATTTTCCACTGAACTTTTCCTTTAAAGCAATGTACAACTATGAACAATGCTTTCAAAGAGTCAATGGAGAAAGGGGGGGGGGAATAGGTACAAATTGGCTGATACTGCATTTCACCTGACCATAAAATGATGTGAGGGGCACACATACATATGTGATTGAAATAAACAACCTTTGATTGGAATTCAAGTGTGCCCCTCACATCATTTTATGCTTGTGCTATAGCAGTGAGTCCTTGGTAGAGGACTTGGTGGGGGAACACCTTGCGAGTAACCGACTAATAGGCACAAGGAGTGTGCCTGGGCCCATAACCCACTTTGCTGGATTTCACCTGACCAATCGATATTTCAGTGAACTGGAACGAAATACCGTTGGTGCTTTTACCCCCATCCATAATTGATCCAACATGTCAATACATTTCAGGAGATCGTATGGTCTCCTGTGCACCACACGATTGGCTGTGGCGATTTTCATTGCCACCAACTATATTTTATCCCACACCTAGCTTTACCTCTATGGGGCAGCCGCTTCTTTCCCAAGGACTGCCTGTCTCTCACTGAGAGACTGACTGCTACTCATGGTGATAGGAATATATAGAATATATGTAAAGTCACTTTATATTCTGTAGGGATCTATTTAACACAAACTAGTCCAGTACATTTTTTTATACAAAGGTTTTTTTTTAAAATAAAGGGTAAGTTTATGCCAATTGCAATATATTGATTTTGTCTTGCTGTCAGAGGAGAAGCTGTAAAATGGCAATTACATGTGAAAGGGTTAAACCCCCTAAGAGCTTTTCCTGTGGGTCATTTCCCAAAATAAACTGTGGAAAGTATCTGAACTGCCTGTGGTTATATCTTGCACTGACACTGCCCCTTCACACACACACAGATAAGGAACCCGCCCATGTAACAGACATCAGCCTGGACCTCAGCTATACACAAGGAATCCAACTCTAGACATGTAGACCAGGCTGCACTTTGTTTACACTCATGTACAGGCAGATAAGGAATTTACCTTGCTAAAGGGCTTCAGACAAGCACAACACAGACAGAGAGGGATATACACAGGATCGCTGCCCTATACACACAGACACAAACTAACACAAACTGACGTACGCAAGCACTGAGACATACACATGCACAGTGAAAAAAAGCATGCTAACACACATAAGTACTACATTTACTGAGACACACAATGACACAAATAAACTAACACATGCATGTTCTTACAACACAAACACACTAACACATCTCCTGTTGGATTCTTGGTGATAGCAGCCAAAGTCCCAGAGAGAAGCATCACTATAGAGATAAGTACAATATATAATGATAAGGGCAGTCCCAGGTTTGCATCTAGATTTTCCCCAGTGAGAAGACTATGCGCTTTAAAACCCAATGGAAATGTCTGTTGTTTCTTTGTTTTGTGACTTTTCTGGGGATATTTATCGCTCACAAGGATCAGATTTTACACAGCCTTCCTGTCATCTACACCAGGTAAGGTCAGTGACTGGTATTAGACCCCCTACCCTCTGGAACAGATGTGTTTTATTGCTATCCCTCTACCCCCATCTCTTAAAAAGAGCTGTGTGGTAGGGGAGGCTACTGCATAATAATGTAGTTAGTGAGAGGCTACTGTACAATAATGTAGTTAGTGAGAGGCTACTGTACAGTAATGTATTTAGTGAGAGGCTAATGTACAATAATGTAGTTAGTGAAAGGCTACTGTACAGAGAGGCTACTGTACAGTAATGTAGTTAGTGAGAGGCTATGGTACAGTAATGTAGTTAGTGAGAGGCTACTGTACAATAATGTAGTTGGTGAGAAGCTACTGTACAATACTGTAGTTAGTAAGAGGCTAATGTACAGTAATGTAGTTGGTGAGAGGCTACTGTACAGTAATGTAGTTAGTGAGAGGCTATGGTACAGTAATGTAGTTAGTGAGAGGCTACTGTACGACTTTTACAGTAGCCTCTCACTAACTACATTACTGTACAGTAGCCTCTTACCAACTACATTACTGTACAGTAGCCTCTCACTAACTACATTACTGTAAAGAAGCCCTCTCACCAACTACATTCTATACAGTAGCCTCTCACTAACTACATTATTGTACATTAGCCTCTCACCACTACATTACTGTCAGTAGCCTCTCACTAACTACATTACTGTACAGTAGCTTCTTACCAACTACATTACTGTACAGTAGCCTCTTACTAACTACTTACTGTACAGAAGCCTCTCACCAAACTACATTACTGTACAGTACCCTCTTACTAACTACAGTATTGTACAGTAGCCTCTCACCAACTACATTATTGTACGTAGCCTCTCACTAACTACGTTATTTTACAGTAGCCTCCACCAACTACATTAGTACAGTAGCCTCTCACTAACTACATTACTGTACCATAGCCTCTCACTAACTACATTACTGTACAGTAGCCTCTCACCAACTACATTACTGACATTAGCCTCTTACTAACTACAGTATTGTACAGTAGCTTCTCACCAACTACATTATTGTACAGTAGCCTCTCACTAACTACATTACTGTACCATAGCCTCTCACTAACTACATTACTGTACAGTAGCCTCTCACCAACTACATTACTGTACATTAGCCTCTTACTAACTACAGTATTGTACAGTAGCCTCTCACCAACTACATTATTGTACAGTAGCCTCTCACTATGTTATTTTACAGCAGCCTCTCACCAACTACATTATTGTACAGTAGCCTCTCACTAACTACATTACTGTACCATAGCCTCTCACTAACTACATTACTGTACAGTAGCCTCTTACCAACTACATTACTGTACAGTAGCCTCTCACTAACTACATTACTGTACAGAGCCTCACCACTACATTACTGTACAGTAGCCTCTCACCTTCTACATTTGTACAGTAGCCTCTCACCAACTACATTATTGTACAGTACCTCTCACTAACTACTATATGTACATAGCCTCTCACTAACTACATTACTGTACAGTAGCCTCTCACCAACTACATTATTTTACAGTAGCCTCTCACTAACTACATTACTTTACAGTAGCCTCTCACACTAACTACATTACTGTACAGTAGCCTCTCACTCTACATTCTGTAAAGTAGCCTCTCACTAACTAGATTACTGTACAGTAGCCTCTCACCAACTACATTACTGTACAGTAGCCTCTCACTAACTACATTATTGTACAGTAGCCTCTCACCAACTACATTACTGTACAGTAGCCTCTTACTAACTACATTATTGTACAGTAGCTACATTACTTTACAGTAGCCTCTCACTAACTACATTACTGTACAGTAGCCTCTCACTAACTACATTACTGTACAGTAGCCTCTCACTAACTACATTAATGTAGTAGCCTCTTACCACTACATTAAGTACAGTAGCCTCTCACTAATACTTATTGTACAGTAGCCTCTCACTAATACATTATTGTACAGTAGCCTCTCACTAACTACATTACTGTACAGTAGCCTCTTACCAACTACATTACTGTACATTGCCTCTCACTAACTACATTACTGTACAGTAGCCTCTTACCAACTACATTACTGTCAGTAGCCTCTCACTAACTACAT
Organism: Hymenochirus boettgeri; assembly: GCA_019447015.1. NCBI lineage: Eukaryota > Metazoa > Chordata > Amphibia > Anura > Pipidae > Hymenochirus > Hymenochirus boettgeri. The sequence goes on from CM033476.1 coordinate 38,959,173, forward strand.
ACTGTACAGTAGCCTCTCACTAACTACATTACTGTACAGTAGCCTCTCACTAACACATTCTGTAACGTAGCCTCTTACCAACTACATTACTGTGCAGTAGCCTCTCACTAACTACATTACTGTACAGTAGCCTCTCTTAACTACATTACGTACAGTAGCCTCTCACTAAATACATTTTGTACAGTAGCCTCTCACTAACTACATACTGTACAGTAGCCTCTTACCAACTACATTCACGTACAGTACCTTTCACTAACTACATTATTGTACATTAGCCTCTCACTAAATACATTACTGTACAGTAGCCTCTCACACTACATATTGTACGTAGCCTCTCACTAACTACATTATGCAGTAGCCTCCCCTACCACACAGCTCTTTTTAAGAGATGGGGGTAGAGGGATAGCAATAACACATCTGTTCCAGAGGGTAGGGGGTCTAATACCAGTCACTGACCTTACCTGGTGTAGATGACAGGAAGGCTTGTGTAAAATCTGATCCTTGTGAGCGATAAATACCCCAGAAAAGTCACAAAACAAAGAAACAACAGACATTTCCATTGGTTTTAAAGCGCATAGTCTCTCCACTGGGGAAAATCTAATGCAAACCTGGGACTGCCCTTATCATTATATTTGTACTTATCTCTATAGTGATGCTTCTCTCTTGGGCTTTGCTGCTATCACCAAGAATCCAACAGGAGATGTGTTAGTGTGTTTGTGTTGTAAGAACATGCATGTGTTAGTTTATTTGTGTCATTGTGTGTCTCAGTAAATGTAGTACTATGGTTGTTAGCATGCTTTTTTTCACTGTGCAGTGTGTTTCTCAGTGCTTGCGTACGTCAGTTTGTGTTAGTTTGTGTCTGTGTGTATAGGGCAGCGATCGTGTATATCCTCCTCTGTCTGTGTTGTGCTTGTCTGAAGCCCTTTAGCAAGGTAAATTCCTTATCTGCCTGTACATAGTGTAAACAAAGTGCAGCCTGGTCACATGTCAGAGTTGGATTCCTTGTGTATAGCTGAGGTCCAGGCTGTGTCTGTTACATGGGCGGGTTCCTTATCTGTGTGTGTGTGAAGGGGCATGTGTCATGCAAGATATAACCACAGCATTTCAGATACTTTCCACAGTTTATTTGGAAATGACCCACAGAAAGCTCTTAGGGGGTTTAACCCTTTCAATGTAATTGCCATTTTACAGCTTCTCCTTGACAGCAAGACAAAATCAATATGCAATTGGATAAACTTCCCTTTATTTAAAAAAACCTTGTATAAAAAAATGTACTGGACTAGTTTGTGTTAAATAGATCCCTACAGAATATAAAGTGACTTTACATATATTCTATATATTCCTCTCCATGAGTAGCAGTCAGTCTCCAGGTGAGAACAGCAGTCCTTGGGAAAGAAGCGGCTGCCCCATAGAGGTAAAGCTGGTGTGGGATAAAATACTAGTTGAGTAATGTAGTTGGTGAGAGGCTACTGTACAGTAATGTAGTTAGTGAGAGGCTATGGTACAGTAATGTAGTTGGTAAGAGGCAGCTGTAAAATAATACATAGTAACATAGTAATTGAGTTTGAATAAAGACATACGTCCATCAAGTCCAACCTATTCAATTTTTTTAATCCTTTCTAACTGTTGATCCAGAGGAAGGCAAAAAAAAATAAAAACCAGCTAAAAAAAGGGAAAAAATTCCATCCTGACTCCAAACGGCAATCGGAAAGTATCCCTGGATCAACCAGATCTTCAGTATATGTATTAATACCAGTAATTTTCAATATTTTTTAGTTTTAGAAACTTATCCAGGCCATTTTTAAAGCTATTCAATTAACTTGCCATTATCACATCTGCCGGAAGACATGCTTGTGAAGTTTCTCATTAGATCAACTGGACTTGAAGTTTAGTTCTTGAAGACGTTTCGCTAGTCATCCGACTGGCTTTATAAATTCAGAATGACTTGTACAAGAATCTGTGGCAATTATGTACCCTGGAAAATCCCAATTAGCATATCACAGCCAGGTGTTAAGGACGTGATTGGATAGGGGCTAAGAGGTGTTATAGGAATGCCCAGAGTAAGGTCTTAAAACAGCATTGTACATGGCAGACAGTTGGTGTCGAACCCCCCCCCCCCACCTTTATTTAGGCTTGGTTTCTTTATTTTCACATAAATGGCCTCCTTAACACCCCTCTTGAACCAGTCACGTTCCTTTGCTAATATGTTAACATTACAATCTTCAAAGGTATGTCCTTTATCCTTAAGATGCAGGTACACGGCTGAGTCCTGACCCGAGGAATTGGCTCTTCTGTGCTGGGCCATACGTTGATGCAGTTGCTGTTTGGTCTCCCCCACATACAAATCAGAGCATTCTTCACTGCACTGCACTGCATATATGATGTCGCTTTTCTTGTGTTTAGGTATTGGGTCTTTCGGATGTACCAATTGCTGCCTCAGTGTGTTGTTCGGTTTAAAGCAGACAGGGATACGGTGTTTTTTTGAAAATTCTTCTTAATTTCTCGGAGACCCCTGCTACATATGGGATGACCATGTTCTTTCTTCTGTCTTGATTTTCCCCTTCACTGTTGGTATTCGTGTTCTTTTCTTTCCTTCTACTTCTTTTGACAAAGGCCCAGTCTGGATATCCACAAGTTTTAAGGGCTCCTTTGAGATGTTTAATTTCTTTAGCCTTCGTCTCTGTGCTAGTGGGGATGTTCTCAGCTCTGTGTTGCAGGGTTCTGATGACACCTAGCTTGGGATCTAAAGGGTGGTGGGAGTCAAACATCAAATACTGATCTGTGAGGGTTGGTTATCTGTAAACCTCTACTTCCATTTTACCACTTTCCTTAACTTCTACCAAGCAGTCCAAGAAAGCCAGTTTGTTGTTTAGTACCTCTTCCCTTGTAAATTTGATGTTTTGGTCTACCGCATTAATGTGTTCTGTGAAAGCTAGTACTTCCTTCTGGTGGATTTTAACTCAGGTGTCATCCACATATCTGAACCAGTGGCTGGGTGCTATACCCTTAAAGGTATTAAGCGCCTGTTTTTCTACCTCCTCCATGTAAAGGTTGGCCAAAATGGGTGAAACTGGAGATCCCATATCACATCCGTGTTTTTGCTTATAGAACTTATCCCTGTATTTGAAATAGGTGGTATTCAGGCACAAGTCCAGTAAGGAACACACCTGTTCTGGGTTGAGATCAGTTCTGCTGGTAAGAGTGCTGTCTTGGCCTAGCTGTTTTCTCACCATGTCAACAACATCCTTGGTGGGTATACAGGTGAAGAGAGATGTCACATCATAGGACACCATAGTTTCTTCTACACCCAGTACTATATCTTCAATCTTGTTGGTGAAATCCTGAGAGTTCTGGATGTGATGCTTAGAACTTCCCACCAATGGTCCTAAGATGTTGGCTAGGTATTTTGCCACCTTGTATGTTACAGAGTTGATGCTGCTGACTATAGGTCTTAGTGGTGCCCCTTCCTTATGTATCTTTGGGAGACCATATATGCATGGATGTGTCTCACCAGGGTAGAGGCGATGATACATTGCTCTATCAATGGCTTTATCCTTTTGAAGCTGTTGTAGTAAGTCTATGACCCTTTTCTTGTAACGGCTGGTGGGATCCCTTGTTAAGGCCTCATATGTGTTGTTATCGGCCAGGAGCATGGTCACCTTAGCATGGTAGTCTGAGGTGTTCAGTACCACTGTGCATCTTCCCTTGTCTGCCTGGTAGAATGGTGATACTGGAATCTTTCTTGAGGGATGTTAAGGTTCTTCTTTCCTATGTGGTCAGGTAAGATGAAGGAGTTTTAGCACTGGCTAAGGCTGCAGATGCCTTAAGGCGAAGTTGTTCTGCCTCACTCTGTGGTACCTTATTATTGTGGATTGAGGCTTCTGTGGCTGCTATAATATCCACCCCAGGGATGGCTTTAGGAGTGATAGCAAAATTCAAGCCCTTAGCAAGGACTTCCATTTCTGACTGGGACAGGGTTCTGTTAGACAAGTTTCTCACCCATTCCTCTTTGTTTGATGAAGTGACACTTCCCTCCTTTTGTATCCAAGGTAGTGGTTCTCCTTTGGTGGTGTTCTGGGATGACAGAATAGAGAACTTGTTCTGTTGCCTTTGTTTGCCCTTACAGTGCTGAGAAAGCTGTGCTTGTTTGGTGAACTCCATCACTCTTTCCCAGATGGCCACAGGTAGCTGTGAGTCCAGGTTCTGTTCTAGTTGACTAATGTTGTGCATTAAAGCATCAACTGTAAAATGCGTCTGTCGTACTCGTTCATTTAGGAGCTGTGTTTGAGCCATTTGCAGTATCTGTCTGGCTCTGATGCTTTTAACTGTGGAATCCAGACGTATGCTGCATGGTACTAGCCTTTGTTGTCTGCATCGGAGGTTAAATCGCAGGTGGTTTCTGTAGTCTGCCAATTTCCTTGCTGTCTTTTCATATTGCCGTTCAAGTTTGAGGGTTTTCTCCCTAAAATGATTTGAAATATGCTTGTGAAGGTTCTCATTCATCCAGGTCATGGTATATCTGTTGTATTCAATTAGATCAACTGGACTTGAAGTTTAGTTCTTGAAGACGTTTCGCTAGTCATCCGACTGGAACTCTCAATTCAGAATGACTTGTACAAGAATCTGTGGCAATTATGTACCCTGGAAAATCCCAATTAGCATATAACAGCCAGGTGTTAAGGGCGTGATTGGATAGTGGCTAAGAGGTGTTATAGGAACGCCCAGAGTAAGAGGCTACTGTACAATAATGTAGTTAGTAAGAGGCTACTGTAAAGTACTGTAGTTGGTAAGAGGCTACTGTACAATAATGTAGTTAGTAGGAGGCTACTATACAATAATGTAGTTAGTGAGGGGCTACTGTAAAGTACTGTAGTTGGTAAGAGGCTACTGTACAATAATGTAGTTAGTTAGAGGCTAATGTACAGTAATGTAGTTAGTAGAAGGCTACTTTACAATAATGTAGTTAGTGAGGGGCTACTATAAAGTACTGTAGTTGGTAAGAGGCTACTGTACAATAATATAGTTAGTTAGAGGCTACTGTACAATAATGTAGTTAGTAAGAGGCTAATGTACAATAATGTAGTTAGTGAGAGGCTACTGTACAATAATGTAGTTAGTGAGAGGCTAATGTACAGTAATGTAGTTAGTAAGAGGCTACTGTAAAGTACTGTATTTTCTGAGAACCTACTGTACAATAATGTAGTTGGTACGGTAAGTGTTGTGGAAATTAAAAACAATACAGAGGGCTCTGTATTGAAAATAAGTGGGTATTTATTATTGATCAATTCTTAACGCTTGCAAGCTGTCCAAACACAATGATTTTTCAAGTAAATGGCAACCATTCTTATATATCTCTGCTCATGTACACATTAGCCTTGGAAGTTGTGCAATACAAATCAAAGACTTTACACCCCCTTCTTACTATCTTTCAGTTCCCAACCCATGTCTCCAGGTCAAGATAACCTTGTTTCTCAGGCTCCAAGTATCCGTTCTTCTCTCATTTAATTTAACCAAAACATTCAAAATGTTCAACCATTCCAAACTCTTTGCGCCCTTCCTTATCTTACAAGGCCAATTCTAAGACAACACAGAGTTACAAACCTGATGAAGGGAGTCGAGACCTCCTGAAATGTTTTTTATGTCGTTTGCACAATTAATTATCGTTTGGTAGGCAGTGTGCTCTTCTTATCATTTCATACTGCGGAAGTATTGCATTGTTACAGTTCTGCTAATGATTTTATATTCATCCTCTATTATTCATCATTATAGTGCTGCATGTGTAATTATATGAAACATTATATATAGATAAACTTGTGATACATTGGTTAGATATTATATTAGATAAGAAATAAAGACATAGATATATAGGAAATAAAGACAGCCATACAGGCTCATTTACCCAGGCTCGCTAACTGATTCGCTAATGGTTAGCGCGACTTTAACTCCATATCAGTGTCGGAATGCGTGGGTTATGCAAAAATCACCCACGCATCTGATGCTAGCGATTCAATATCGCGTTTGCGCTAGTTTTAGAGCTATTTGCTGGTGTTAAAATCCCGCAGTGGGTAAATCCCTTACCGGGATTTAAGGGATTTAACCAGATTCGCAAACGCGATATTAAATCGCGGAAGGAGCATTTACCCAGAGTGATAGCAGCTCTGGGTAAATGAGCCTGATAGTCTGTTACTTCATATGATTATATATTGACAAAATGAATTCTCCTCCTCGCTAATTATCCAGTCTAAGTGCCAGATATTTGCTGCTTCTCTTACTTTCTTGGCCTTTGCCTCAAGGACTCAGCGTTCTAGCTCTTCGTTGCTTTTACTTACCAGTACTCAATCGACACAGAGGTACTTACCATGAGCAGGGCATGACTGGCAGCATTAAAAAACTGCTGCATTCCTGTGTGCACTGTTAAATGACGCCTTTCTAGGGTACCACTAACATTTTAGTTTGTTTCATGGTAGGCATGCCCCAGCTCATACAGGCACCCACACACCCTCTTACAAACACTCACGCACTCAGACAGGTACTAACACACTCTATTTCATCAAACATTCTCTTAGACAGGTACTCACACTCTCTGTCGGACATGCACTCCACCAGGTACTCACACTCACAGAGACGGACAATCAGACGGGTACTCACATACAGAGACAGGCACTTCTCCCACACATACCGACAGGCACTCGCATGAACAGACAGGCAGGCACTCGCATTGACAGACAAGCAATGACAGAGAGACAGGCACTTGCACGGACAGACCGGCTCCCACACACCCTCACAGACAGGTACTCACACACACTCAGACAGGCATTCACACATGCATACACTCACACAGACAGTCCAGTACCAGTTGGTGGGATATGATGACTTTATACATATGTTTGTGAAGGTTCTCATTCATCCAGGTCATGGTATATCTGTTGTATTCAATTAGATCAGCTGGACCTGAAGTTTAGTTCTTGAAGACGTTTCGCTAGTCATCCGACTGGCTTTCTCAATTCAGAATGACTTGCACAAGAATCTGTGGCAATTATGTACCCTGGAAAATCCCAATTAGCATATCACAGCCAGGTGTTAAGGGTGTGATTAGATAGTGGCTAAGAGGTGTTATAGGAACGCCCAGAGTAAGGTGTTAAAACAGCATTGTACATGGCAGACAGTTGGTGTCGAACCCCCCACCAAGACAGCACTCTTACCAGCAGAACTGATCTCAACCCAGAACAGGTGTGTTCCTTACTGGACTTGTGCCTGAATACCACCTATTTCAAATACAGGGATAAGTTCTATAAGCAGAAACATGGATGTTTCACCCAGTTTCACACATTGTGGCCAACCTTTACATGGAGGAGGTAGAAGAACTGGCACTTAATACCTTTAAGGGCATAGCACCCAGCCACTGGTTCAGATATGTGGATGGCACCTGGGTTGAAATCCACCAGAAGAGGGTAAAAGCTTTCACTGAACATATTAATGCGGTGGACCAAAACATCAAATTTACAAGGGAAGAGGTACAAAACAACAAACTAACTTTCTTGGACTGCTTAGTAGAAGTCAAGGAAAATGGTAAAATGGAAGTAGAGGTTTACAGAAAACCAACACACCAGCAGAGAACATCCCCACTAGCACAGAGGTGAAGGCTAAAGAAATGAAACATCTCAGAGGAGCCCTTAAAACTTGTGGATATCCAGACTGGGCCTTTGTCAAAAGAAGTAGAAGGAAAGAAAAGATCACTTATACCAACAGTGAAGGGGGAAAGCAAGACAGGAGAAAGAACATGGTCATCCCATATGTAGTAGGGGTCTCCGAGAAATTAAAAAGAATTTTCAAAAAACACTGTATCCCTGTCTGCTTTAAACCGAACAACACACTGAGGCAGCAATTGGTACATCCGAAAGACCCAATACCAAAACACAAGAAAAGCGACATCATATATGCAGTGCAGTGCAGTGAAGAAAGCTCTGATTTGTATGTGGGGGAGACCAAACAGCAACTGCATCAACATATGGCCCAGCACAGAAGAGCCAATTCCTCAGGTCAGGACTCAGCCGTGTACCTGCATCTTAAGGATAAAGGACATACCTTTGAAGATTGTAATGTTAAAATATTGGCAAAGAAATGTGACTGGTTCAAGAGAGGTGTCAAGGAGGCCATTTATGTGAAAACAAAGAAACCAAGCCTAAATAGAGGTGGGGGGGGGGTTTCGACACCAACGGTCTGCCATGTACAATGCTGTTTTGACACCTTACTCTGGGCGTTCCTATAACACCTCTTAGCCACTATCCAATCACGCCCTTAACACTTGGCTGTAATATGCTAATTGGGATTTCCCAGGGTACATAATTGCCACAGATTCTTGTACAAGTCATTCTGAATTGAGAAAGCCAGTCAGATGACTAGCGAAATGTCTTCAAGAACTAAACTTCAAGTCCAGTTGATCTACTTGAATACTACAGATATATTTTATACATATATTTATGGACCATACATACACTCGCTGGTGCATTGTTCACTAAAAGGTCAAATCAGAGGACTCGTGGACATCCTTTAAGAGTAGAAGAAAAGAGGTTTCATCTTCAGGTTAGGAAAGGTTTCATTTTAGTGAGAACGGTGAAACGGGGGAACTGTCTTCCAGCAGATGTGGTAATGGCAAGTTCATTGAATAGCTTTAAAAGTAGCTGGATAAGTCTCTAAAACTAACAAATATTGAGTATTCTGGTATTAATACATATACTGTAGTTATGGTCGGTACAGGGATACTATATAATATTGAGAATTACTGGTATTAATACATATACTGTAGTTCTGGTTGGTACAGGGATACTATATAATATTGAGAATTACTAGTATTAATACATTACTGTAGTTCTGGTTGGTTCGGGGATACTATATAATATTGAGAATTACTGGTATTAATACATATACTGTATTTCTGGGTGGTACAGGGATACTATATAATATTGAGAATTACTGGTATTAATACATATACTGTACTTCTGGTTGGTACAGGGATACTATATAATATTGAGAATTACTGGTATTAATACATGTATTGTAGTTCTGGGTGGTACAATGATACTATATAATATTGAGAATTACTGGTATTAATACATATACTGTAGTTCTGGGTGGTACAGGGCTACTATATAATATTGAGAATTACTGGTATTAATACATATACTGTAGTTCTGGTTGGTACAGGAATGCTATATAATATTGAGAATTACTGGTATTAATATATATACTGTAGTTATGGTTGGTACAGGGATACTATATAATATTGAGAATTACTGGTATTAATACATGTATTGTAGTTCTGGGTGGTACAGAGATACTATTAATATTGGAATTACTGGTATTAATACATATACTGTAGTTCTGGGTGGTACAGGCTACTATATAATATTGAGAATTACTGGTATTAATATATATACTGTAGTTCTGGGTGGTACAGGGCTACTATATAATATTGAGAATTACTGGTATTAATACATATACTGTAGTTCTGGTTGGTACAGGAATGCTATATAATATTGAGAATTACTGGTATTAATATATATACTGTAATTATGGTTGGTACAGGAATGCTATATAATATTGAGAATTACTGGTATTAATATATATACTGTAGTTCTGGTTGGTACAGGAATGCTATATAATACTGAGAATTACTGGTATTAATATATATACTGTAGTTCTGGTTGGTACAGGAATGCTATATAATATTGAGAATAACTGGCATTAATACATATACTGTAGTTCTGGTTGGTACGGAAATACTATATAATATTGAGAATTACTGGTATTAATACATATACTGCAGTTCTGGTTGGTACAGGGTTACTATATAATATTGAGAATTACTGGTATTAATATATATATTGTAGTTCTGGTTGGTACGGGGATGGAGTCAGGAAGGAATTACCTTATGTCTTTTTTCAACTTCCATTATTGTCACTATGTTACTGTCATCATTTTTATTTAGGAGGTAGATTTATTGGACTTGGATAGGCTCCATTTTGTTATGTAATATAGTGATATATATGTGATACACTGTTTTATTTGTCTAAATTTGGGAAAGATACACAGAAAATCGCTTTTAGCCTGTCAGTATAAACAATGGTAATTACTTGATTGATTATAAAATTTTGTGCATCTTTGGAGGATTTTTTTTCCCATTTTCCATTGTTTCTGTGCACTGAGACGAGAAAGTTTAAATCATTCTCAATCCTCCTATTGCTTCCATAATAAGTTGTATTTACCTAATACCATAAAGCTGTGTACACACAGGTGATCCTGCAAGTTACCGCCGATGAATAGAATACCAGACCTTAATCATGTTTTTGGCAGCTCAATCGGGCTTTGTTGGTTGGTCCAACTCAGCCAATCAATAACATATATACATAGAAATAATACATAGTAATTAAGGTTGAATAAATACATATGTCACTCAAGTCCAACCTTTATACTCTCCTCTTTAATACTCATCTTCAAAAAATGCCTGACCGTACTATTATCATCAGTAGAGCTGCTTGCTGGGGTCTGCGTGTTTCAATGATGTGTTTGTAAGCCCCTGAAAATCTTTTTCTTTCCTCTCACTAAACTGTTATCTTGAGGTCCCAGCAAGGGCTGAGTCAGGTGGTTTACCTATATTGTATTTGATTGGTGGAGCAGGGATACCTTCCAAAGCCTCCTCATGGATGGAGCCCAACGCCTGAGTGTTTTTTGGCCGATAGTCCCACATGTATATACATTGTTGAGCCTTGTCCATCTAATCAGATGTGAAGAAATTAAACGTGAGATTAGAGATTAAACTGCAAAAGGAACTAATTGGGGGGAATATTCACTTTTTTTGGGGGGGGGGGGAATCGGGGGGAGGTTTCTTGGATAGGGGGGGGGGTGTTGTTGGGGGGGGAAGGCCGGGGGTTTGGGTTTGGGGCCGGGGAAGGCTTTGGGGGAGCGGCCCCACGGAAGGTTTGCCTTTCTCAGGATCAACTGTTAGGTAGGGTTAAAAGTAGGGTGTAAAGGTTGGACTAGATGTCTTTATTCAACCTCAATTACTATGTTACTATGTCACTTCTGAAGGGGACAAAGGAAAAGTTTTAGTCTTGTCTCTTGACTATCCTAATGGTGGCCATACATGTGTTCGATTTTACTTACCCGACCGAGCGCTCCCGCGACATTCGATCGATCCTGCTGGAACCGCCTCTCCCGTTCTACTAGCGATGACAACGAGATCACAAAATCCCATTCATTTTACGATCACATGTCGGTCGCATAGATGAACGGGAGAGGCGGTTCCAGCAGGAGACGATCGAATGTCGCGGGAGCGCTCGGTCGGGTAAGTAAAATCGAAGGTATGGCCACCTAGTGGGTGTGGAGGACAATCAGATGATACCTTTTCACTGTTAGTATAGTAAGAAAAAAAATGGGTGCTACAGATTACTCTTTCTCCCAGATAAGTATGATAGACGGTCATTGTACAAACTTATATCTATTGTATATGTAGTTGGTAAGAGGCTACTGTACAGTAATGTAGTTAGTGAGAGGCTACTGTACAATAATGTATTTAGTGAGAGGCTACTGTACAGTAATGTAGTTAATGAGAGGCTACTGTACAGTAATGTAGTTAGTGAGAGGTACTGCACAGTAATGTAGTTGGTAAGAGGCTACTGTACAGTAATGTAGTTAGTGAGAGGCTACTGTACAGTAATGTAGTTAGTGGAGGACTAGTACATAATGTAGTTAGTGAGAGGCTACTGTACAGTAATGTAGTTGGTAAGAGGCTACTGTACAGTAATGTAGTTAGTGAGAGGCTACTGTACAGTAATGTAGTTGGTAAGAGGCTACTGTACAGTAATGTAGTTAGTGAGAGGCTACTGTACAATAATGTAGTTAGTGAGAGGCTACTGTACAATAATGTAGTTAGTGAGAGGCTACTGTACATTAATGTAGTTGGTGAAGAGGCTACTGTACAGTAATGTAGTTAGTGAGAGGCTACTGTACAGTAATGTAGTTAGTGAGAGGCTACTGTACAGTAATGTAGTTAGTGAGAGGCTACTGTAAAGTAATGTAGCTACTGTACAATAATGTAGTTAGTAAGAGGCTACTGTACAGTAATGTATTGGGAGAGGCTACTGACAATAATGATTAGTGAGAGGCTACTGTACAGATGTAGTTGGTGGAGGCTACTGTACAGTAATCTAGTTAGTGAGAGCTACTTTACAGTAATGTAGTTAGTGAGAGGCTACTGTACAGTAATGTAGTTAGTGAGAGGCTACTGTACAGTAATGTAGTTAGTGAGAGGCTACTGTAAGTAATGTAGGTAGTAGAGGCTACTGTAAAGTAATGTAGTTAGTGAGAGGCTACTGATAATAATGTGTTGGTGAGAGGCTACTGTACAGTAATGTAGTTGTGAGAGGCTATGGTACAGTATGTAGTTAGTGAGAGGCTACTGTACAATAATGTAGTTGGTGAGAAGCTACTGTACAATAATGTAGTTAGTAAGAGGCTAATGTACAGTAATGTGTTGGTGAGAGGCTACTGTACAGTAATGTAGTTAGTGAGAGGCTATGGTACAGTAATGTGTTAGTGAGAGGCTACTGTACTAATGTAGTGGTGAGAGGCTACTGTAAAATAACGTAGTTAGTGAGAGGCTACTGTACATAATGTAGTTGGTGAGAGGCTACTGTACAATATATGTAGTTAGTAAGAGGCTACTGTACAGTAATGTAGTTGGTGAGAGGCTTCTGTACAGTAATGTAGTTAGTAAGAGGCTACTGTACAGTAATGTAGTTGGTAGAAGCTACTGTACAGTAATGTAGTTAGTGAGAGGCTACTGTACAGTAATGTAGTTGGTGAGGGCTACTGTACAATAATGTAGTTAGTGAGAGTACTGTATAGTAATGTGTTGGTGAGAGGTTCTTTACCGTAATGTAGTTAGTGAGAGGCTACTGTACAGTAAGTGAGTTGGTAAGAGGCTACTGTACAGTAATGTAGTTAGTGAGAGGCTACTGTACAGTAATGTAGTTGGTGAGAGGCTACTGTACAGTAATGTAGTTAGTGAGAGGCTATGGTACAGTAATGTAGTTGGTAAGAGCAGCTGTAAAAAAATACATAGTAACATAGTATTGAGTTTGAATAAAGACATACGTCCATCAAGTCCAACCTATTCAATTTTTTTAATCCTTCTAACTGTTGATCCAGAGGAAGGCAAAAAAAAATAAAAACCAGCTAAAAAAAGGGAAAAAATTCCATCCTGACTCCAAACGGCAATCGGAAAGATCTGGATCAACCAGATCTTCAGTATATGTATTAATACCAGTAATTCAATATTTTTTAGTTTTAGAAACTTATCCAGGCCATTTTTAAAGCTATTCAATTAACTTGCCATATCACATCTGCCGGAAGACATGCTTGTGAAGTTTCATCGATCAACTGGACTTGAAGTTTAGTTCTTGAAGACGTTTCGCTAGTCATCCGACGGCTTTATAAATTCAGAATGACTTGTACCAGAATCTGTGGCAATTATGTACCCTGGAAAATCCCAATTAGCATATCACACGCCAGGTGTTAAGGACGTGATTGGATAGGGGCTAAGAGGTGTATAGGAATGCCCAGGTAAGGTCTTAAAACAGCATTGTACATGGCAGACAGTTGGTGTCGAACCCCCCCCCCACATATTAGGCTTGGTTTCTTTATTTTCACATAAATGGCCTCTCACACCCCTTTGAACCAGTCACGTTCCTTTGCTAATATGTTAACATTAAATCTTCAAAGGTAGTCCTTTATCCTTAAGATGCAGGTACACGGTGAGTCCTGACCCGAGGAATTGGCTCTTCTGTGCTGGGCCATACGTTGATGCAGTTGCTGTTGGTCTCCCCCACATACAAATCAGAGCATTCTTCACTGCACTGCACTGCATATATGATGTCGCTTTTCTTGTGTTTAGGTATTGGGTCTTCGGATGTACCAATTGCTGCCTCAGTGTTGTTGGTTTAAAGCAGACAGGATACGGTGTTTTTTTGAAAATTCTTCTTAATTTCTCGGAGACCCCTGCTACATATGGGATGACCATGTTCTTTCTTCGTCTGATTTTCCCCTTCACTGTTGGTATTCGTGTTCTTTCTTTCCTTCTACTTCTTTTGACAAAGGCCCAGTCTGGATATCCACAGTTTTAAGGGCTCCTTTGAGATGTTAATTTCTTTAGCCTTCGTCTCTGTGCTAGTGGGATGTTCTCAGCTCTGTGTTGCAGGGTTCTGATGACACCTAGTTGGGATCTAAAGGGTGGTGGGAGTCAAACATCAAATACTGATCTGTGAGGGTTGGTTATCTGTAAACCTCTACTTCCATTTTACCACTTTCCTTAACTTCTACCAAGCAGTCCAAGAAAGCCAGTTTGTTGTTAGTACCTCTTCCTTGTAAATTTGATGTTTTGGTCTACCGCATTAATGTGTTCTGTGAAAGCTAGTACTTCCTTCTGGTGGATTTTAACTCAGGTGTCCAACATATCTGAACCAGTGGCTGGGTGCTATACCCTTAAAGGTATTAAGCGCCTGTTTTCTACCTCCTCCATGTAAAGGTTGGCCAAAAGGGTGAAAATGGAGATCCCATATCACATCGTGTTTTTGCTTATAGAACTTATCCCTGTATTTGAAATAGGTGGTATTCAGGCACAAGTCCAGTAAGGAACACACCGTTCTGGGTTGAGATCAGTCTGCTGGTAAGAGTGCTGTCTTGGTAGCTGTTTTCTCACCTGTCAACAACCATCCTTGGTGGGTATACAGGTGAAAGAAGATGTACATCAAAGGACAACCATAGTTTCTTCTACACCCAGTACTATATCTTCAATCTTGTTGGTGAAATCCTGAGAGTTCTGGATGTGATGCTAGAACTTCCCACCAATGGTCCTAAGATGTTGGCTAGGTATTTTGCACCCTTGTATGTTACAGAGTTGATGCTGCTGACTATAGGTCTTAGTGGTGCCCCTTCTTATGTATCTTTGGGAGACCATATATGCATGGATGTGTCTCACCAGGGTAGAGGCGATGATACATTGCTCTATCAATGGCTTTATCCTTTTGAAGCTGTTGTAGTAGTCTATGACCTTTCTTGTAACGGCTGGTGGGATCCCTTGTTAAGGCCTCATATGTGTTGTTATCGGCCAGGAGCATGGTCACCTTAGCAGGTAGTCTGAGGTGTTCAGTACCACTGTGCATCTTCCCTTGTCTGCCTGGTAGAATGGTGATACTGGAATCTTTCTTGAGGGATGTTAAGGTTCTTCTTTCCTTTGGTCAGGTAAGATGAAGGAGTTTAGCATGGCTAAGGCTGCAGATGCCTTAAGGCGAAGTTGTTCGCCTCACTCTGTGGTACCTTATTATTGTGGATTGAGGCTTCTGTGGCTGCTATAATATCCACCCCAGGGATGGCTAGGAGTGTAGCATTAGCTTAGCAAGGACTTCCATTTCTGACTGGGACAGGGTTCTGTTAGACAAAGTTTCTCAACCATTCCTCTTTGTTGATGAAGTGACACTTCCCTCCTTTGTATCCAAGGTAGTGGTTCTCTTGGTGGTGTTCTGGGATGACAGAATAGAGAACTTGTTCTGTTGCCTTTGTTTTCCCTTACAGTGCTGAGAAAGCTGTGCTTGTTTGGTGAACTCCATCACTCTTTCCCAGATGGCCACAGGTAGCTGTTGAGTCCAGGTTCTGTTTAGTTGACTAATGTTGTGCATTAAAGCATCAACTGTAAAATGCTCTGTCGTACTCGTTCATTTAGGAGATGTGTTTTGAGCCATTTGCAGTATCTGTTGGCTCTGATGCTTTTAACTGTGGAATCCAGAGACTGCTGCATTGTAAGCCTTTGTTGTCTGCATCGGAGGTTAAATCGCAGGTGGTTTCTGTAGTCTGCCAATTTCCTTGCTGTCTTTTCATATTGCCGTTCAAGTTTGAGGGTTTTCTCCCTAAAATGATTTGAAATATGCTTGTGAAGGTTCTCATTCATCCAGGTCATGGTATATCTGTGTATTCAATTAGATCAACTGGACTTGAAGTTTAGTTCTGAAGACGTTTCGCTAGTCATCCGACTGGAACTCTCAATTCAGAATGACTTGTACAAGAATCTGTGGCAATTATGTACCCTGGAAAATCCCAATTAGCATATAAACAGCCAGGTGTTAAGGGCGTGATTGGATAGTGGCTAAGAGGTGTTATAGGAACGCCCGAGTAAGAGGTACTGTACAATAATGTAGTTAGTAAGAGGCTACTGTAAAGTACTGTAGTTGGTAAGAGGCTACTGTACAATAATGTAGTTAGTAGGAGGCTACTATACAATAATGTAGTTAGTGAGGGGCTACGTAAAGTACTGTAGTTGGTAAGAGGCTACTGTACAATAATGTAGTTAGTTAGAGGCTAATGTACAGTAATGTAGTTAGTAGAAGGCACTTTACAATATGTAGTTAGTGAGGGGCTACTATAAAGTACTGTAGTTGGTAAGAGGCTACTGTACAAAAATAGTTAGTTAGAGGCTACTGTACAATAATGTAGTTAGTAAGAGGCTAATGTACAATAATGTAGTTAGTGAGAGGCTACTGTCAAGGTTGTAGGCTATGTCAGTAATGTAGTTAGTAAGAGGCTACTGTAAAGACTGTATTTTTGAGAACCTACTGTACAATAATGTAGTTGGTACGGTAAGTGTTGTGGAATTAAAAAAACAATACAGAGGGCTCTGTATTGAAAATAAGTGGGTATTTATTATTGATCAATTCTTAACGCTTGCAAGTGTCCAAACACAATGATTTTCAAGTAAATGGCAACCATTCTTATATATCTCTGCTCATGTACACATTAGTTGGAAGTTGTGCAATACAAATCAAAGACTTTAACACCCCCTTTTACTACTGTACAGTAATGTAGTTAGTGAGAGGCTACTGTAAAGTAATGTAGCTACTGTACAATAATGTAGTTAGTAAGAGGCTACTGTACAGTAATGTAGTTGGTGAGAGGCTACTGTACAATAATGTAGTTAGTGAGAGGCTACTGTACAGTAATGTAGTTGGTTGTAGTGCTGATTTGTGTTTGCGGTCGTGGGGTGGGGGGGGCACGCCCAAATTTTGCATCAGGGCCCATAGGTCTGTAGCTATGCAATAGCTTGCAATAAGAAGTGCCGAAAGCAATTAAACTAGCCAAAATAGAAAATGAAATACGGATAATACGGATAGAGGACAACAAGCAGTCAACCCCAAAAATGTTTTTTAGATATCAATAGCAAAAAGATAGGACTGAGAATGAGGGACATAAATAATGGGGTAAGATGGTTATACAGGATGCCGAAAAGGCTAATGTGCTAAACTGTTTTTTTTTCCCCTTCTTTATCCTAGTCCTTATAGTAGGGACTGTACATAATATAAGGGTATAGTATAGTATTTGAGTTGAATAACCTCCAATCCAAACTATCTAGCCAATATCCTAATTTCCGCATAACTGTTGATCCAGAGAGGAAGGCAAAAAAAAGAAAATAATAAATGGGCGTGCCGGATGGTCTATGTGCTGGGGAAAAGGATTGGGTAGCATAAGAACAAAATGTTTCAATTCCAATGTTCAAAAATATTCTGGCTGTTAGGTGTTTCAAACATAGCGAAGCTGAAACATTATAAAATCAAAGACTTTATGGCAAATCTTAACATTCAGGACGGAAATAACTTACACACTGTAATGGAGTGGGCCAGGTGGACACACCTCCAGACCCAGGCGCCTCAATGTGTAGCCGCTTTCAAAAAACGAATTAGCAAAAGCACATTCAAGACTATTTAGCAAGAGAGAGAAGCTCACCAGTCACAAAGGGTGGTCCGTGTGCTGCCTAGCCTGGACCCCTGGCAAGGTACGAATCAAAAGCGGCAATAGAATTAAAGAGGGGCTGCAGCAGTCTATATGCACGATCCACACGGGGTTAGTGGGTTAAGAGTCTTTTTATTTACACATATATCAATACAGACAGGTCATGTCTAATGCGTTCGTGCTGATCTGGCACTTCGTAGAGAAACATGAAACAATAGCTGGACGCAGCTTAATTAGGTAAGTGTGAGTGGGTCACCTGGTTAGGTGAATCCCACCCCTTAAAGGGGAATCGCCACAATCAGGAAAAGCTGTCTATCAAGAATAGAAAATACACATATAATAAAAACAGATAAACCCCCAGGTGAAAGCCCAAATACCTGAAAATACACACACCCAATAAAAACACATAAGAAATCCTGTCAATGTATATTTATACATGTGCTGTAGAGATAGCAAATACTGATTATAAATACATATATGGGATTAATAATTGTAATAAAATGATTATAATCACAGAAAAAGCTAATTCATGTTCACAATGACATAATGGGGATAATAATTATAGACAGAGTAACTCCTGAGGATGAGGGAGATGATGGCAAATGATAGAAAGGCCCTAATATAAAAAGTATAAAAATATAAAGAAGGGAGAAAAAGGAGAGGACACATTTACATTTGTAAACCCAGTAATGTCAAAATTTAATTTAAGCCCTTTGGGATTACGGGTATCTAATAGGAAAATCATTGGCTTCTTGTTTAAAGAGGGAAGCTACCACGATCGCCTCCTCTGATTTGGGCAAACAATACGTGGATGCCTTGGATACAGAATTCGTAATATCTGCTCATGCATTCAATAAAATGTCTGGCCACCGGACTAGACCAATCAAATTTTAAGAAGAGTTTACGTGCTCCCTAACTCGAGTCTTTGTCTAAATGGGTGCATGGTGCATCCAAGTGATGGATGAGAATGCTGAACATGAAATAAGATAAAACTACAAAACTAGTGTTACAATTAATAATTCTTTGTTCATATAGATCTTTGTAACTGTACTGTTAAAAGTATTGCTAATATTGATAATGTGACATACAGTGCTTGGTCCACCACATTTAAATTTCCATTGGTTTCAATCCAGTCCGTTTGGATATTGCTTGTATACATACTAGGGCCAGACTGTACCTATTGTGGAGAGTTTCCTGGACAACAAATTTACTTAGCAGCCCAATGTGACAATCTATCTAGATCCCCCTGCAATGATTGCACCTCCTCTGTAGTTTTAATGGTCGACAAAGTTTTGTGTCGTCAGCAAACATTAGAAACCTTGCTTACAATACCCACTTCCAAATCATTAATAAATAGATAAATAGAAGCGGCCCCAACACAGAACCCTGTGGACCCCACTTAGCACCTTTAGTCCATAATGATGAAGCTCATAACAACTACTCTCTGCATTCTTTCATAACCAATGTTCTATCCATGTACAATGTGACTCCCCAGACCAACAGACCTTAGCTTATACATTAGTCACCTATGGGGGACTGTATCAAAAGCCTTTGCAAAATCCAAAACTACATCTACTGCGATACCAGAGTCTAAATTTCTACTTACTTCCTCATAAAGCCAAGCAAGTTAGTTTGACAAGATCTATTCCTCCTAAATCCATGCTGGTTACTACTTATAATGTCAGTCCTTGAAACATACTCTAGAACACACGTGTCAAACTCAAGGCTTGGGGGGACAAATCGGCCACTTCTGGCTGTTGTTTGGCCCCCGGTGACTGTACAGCATCCAAGATCTATCACGCTGTATCCATTTGTGCAGTCCCAAGCAGCGTCGTAACTATAGACCTGCCTGCTAGATACCGCAATCAGCTCTTTTTAAACAGCTGACAAGATAACCTTTACTAAGATAGGTGCAATCAGCTGTGATGTCTAGCAGGCAGATCTATAGTTACGACGCTGCTTGGGACTGCACAAATGAATAGCAGCATTGTAAGGTCTTGGATGCAGTCACGGTGTAACACTGATCACATATCTAGCGCTGGCACTGGGTAGTGGAGGGAGGTGTGACAAAGGGCCTTCCATTGGAGTTGGCCATTCCATTACCATGCCAGAAAGTGTAAGGTGGTGTATTCCACATTAGCACATGATAGCGCCATAGACAGAGGTCCCTGTCAAAACAGTGTTTCATACCATTCCTGCCAAGATCCTAGCACTAGGCACAAGCATGACAAACATAAGTACCAGAGGATGTATTATCCGGTCCAGGAAGATTTATAATATAACCTTATTTAGTTCTTTCTGTACCATATCCTCAGTTAACCCAATTGACTACAAGTTATTGCTACTAACTCTTTGATATCTGTACTTGGATAGACATTTGCTTTATCGCCATCCTCCGTAACTAAACTTACCCCTTAATTAATGGTGCCATTATTCTCAGTCCTCATCTCTCTACTATTAATATATTTAAAAAAAAATTTAGGCTAGTGATGCTTTGTTCAGCTATCCTTATTCATGATTAAGTTAGCTATGTTTGAATGCTTTCTTACACTCCTTGTTTACCATTTTTATAATCCCTAAGGGCTAGGCCACACTGCTGCACTTTTTGGTTTTTTTGGCATGCGTTTTTTTTATATCATTGAAAACGCGACAACGCACTGAAAACGCGCGTTTCATCAGAAGGTGAGGAGGTGCCACATGGGCACCGAAATGTCAGTGTTAATAAACACGTTGTGGTTTTAAGACTGGTGTGCGCTACTGAATTAATACTTTCTGGATCTAAATGACCATTTGGCTATGTTTTCGAGTAGCACCCAGCAACAACTACATTGTCTTGCAGATGTGCGGGGGAAACAATCAGCTTTTGGACTAGTGTTAGCACAGGTTGCAGAGTAGTATTTCTGAAAACATACCCTGGAGGTTCTTGCTTTAACTTGGCCCCTAGCTCTCGGAAATCATCTTTAAGGACCTCTCCTCCCTCTAACTTTGTCATTGGCACCAATGTAAACCAAGACCGCCGGGTCACACCCGGCCCCACCCAATAATCTGTATACACGATCCACCACATACAGAATCCTAGCACCAGGCGGCAATACACGGTTCGGATGTAGGGTCTTGGCGTACCTACTACTTCCTTATAATGGAGTCCCCTACCACAACCCTGCCTAGCGTTCCTGATCCTAAGTCCATCCTCCCTTGTATTAGAGATTGCAGTCCCTGGGCGTTCAAGGGATTAGCCAGCTCATACAAAACTAATCCGAGCTGTCCTCCTCCATTCATATCTATGGCCAGGGGTGTTCCTAGGGTTTTTTGACACTTGAAAAAAACCTTTAAATGCACCTATTGGCAAACAGGCAGCAGCATGTGAAGCTGGCAATGGCTTCATCAGGGAACATAGGCGTGGCCTGTGGAGGTGGGTGTGGGGGCTGACTAACACTGACTGGTGGACTGCAGGGCTGACTTAAACACTGATTGGTGGACCGGGGGGTCTGACTGTGGGGTGGGCAAGCTGGGAAGAGAAGCAACCCTACCCTTCCATCCCTCATTCCCTAGTAAACCCTAACAAAACTACCTCCCCCTCAACCTTCCCTGTCCCACTTCCACCACTTTATACTGGCCTCAGCCAGTGCCTGCTGTCCCCCCACATTTGCCAAACCTTGCAATGCTGTAAGGCGATGCATTTAGGGTTAACAATCCTGTGCCACCTACGCCATAATAACTCTGTGCTAAGTGAATCTGTAATGAAAAAATATTTAGTTTAAGTAGAAAATAGACTTAGCTGTAGTAAACAATGTCAGACAACAATGGCTAGCAAGATAAAAAAAAGAACATTTATTATATGAAAAAATATTCCCCTCTTTACAAAGCATTGGCAAGGTTCTTTGGAATATGCGGTGCAGTTTTTGAATCCATATACAATAGGACATCTTGGAAAATGAAAGGGTTCGAGAAGGGAAAGTGATGACTATGCAGGGCAGATTAGACAAGTTAGGGCGTTTACCTGGAGAAGTGCAGATTGCCAGGGATATGAACACTTTACAAATATATTAATGGCCATACAATAAACTCTCTGGTGCATTGTTTACTAATCTGTCATGTCAGAGGACACGTGGACATCCTTTAAGGTTGGAAGAAAAGAAGTTTCATCTTCAGGTTAGAAAAGGTTTCTTTACAGTGAGAACTGGTGAAAAACTGTAGAGAAACACCTTCTTATAACAGAAGGCATCTTGCAGTCTCATGCTATATGAATAGACACTGCCCACAAAACCTAAGAAACACGAAGTAATTTCTTACTCCCATGTTTCCCAGAGTAAGGGGCAGATATATGCAAAACACTCCTTTATGTTTTAGCTTATGCATGTGTCCAGAAACGCTGGTAATAACATGCAATATAGCCTAATATATAGAGCCAATCAAACTGACCTGCAGACCGACGTGTTCGATCTTGTTAGATCTCGTCAGTGCAAGATACAGATTCATGGCTCTATGGGGTAGGACTTGGGCGTACAGTAGAAAAGGCAGCTAGAAAACTTAGGGAGAGAGGGGCCAAATATACTATTAATATTGAGAATTTACTGGTATTAATACATATACTGTAGTTCTGGTCGGTACAGGCATACTAATAATATTGAGAATTATGGTATTAATACATATACTATAGTTCTGTTGATACAAAGATACTATATAATATTGCGGATTACTGGTATTAATACATATACTGTATTTCTGGTTGGTACAGGGATACAATATAATATTGAGAATACTGGTATTAATACATACTGTAGTTCTGGTGATCCAGGGATACTATTATATATTGAGAATTACCGGTATAATACATTAGTGTAGTTCTGGTTGGTACGGAATACTATATAATATGAGAATTACTGGTATAATACATAAACTGTAGTTATGGTTGATCCAGGATACTAATAATATTGAGATGACCAGTATTAATACATATACTGTAGTTCTGGTTGGCACAGGGATACTATATAATATGAGAATACCAGTATTAATACATATAAGTGTAGTTCTGGTTGGTACAGGAATACTATATAATATTGAGAATTACTGGCATTAATACTAAAACTGTAGTTGTGGTTGGTACAGGGATACTATATAATATTGAGAATTACTGGTATTAATACATATACTGTAGTTCTGGGTGTACAAGGGATACTATATAATATGAGAATTACTGGTATTAATACATAAACTGTAGTTCTGGTTGATCCAAGGATACTATATAATATTGAGAATACCAGTATTAATACATATACTGTAGTTCTGGTTGGCACAGGGATACTATATAATATTGAGAAATACTGGTATTAATACATAAAATGTAGTTGTGGTTGGTACGGGATACTATATAATATTGAGAATTACCGTATTATACATATTAGAGGGAGATTCAATAAAAGTTCTTATAGTTTAAATGGTGCTAATTGCCCAACCAATCAGATTTTGCCATCAAATGTTAAATAAGATCTGATTGGTTGGGGCAAAATTAGCACCATTTTAAACTATAAGAACTTTTGATTGAATACCCTGACGGTTAAAGAGTAGGGATAAAGGTTGGACTAGATGGATGGATGTATGTCTTCAAAAAACCTCAGTTACTATGTTACTATGTCACCACGAGATTGTACGTACAGTATATCTAGTGGTTACAGTATTGCTCCAAGTGGGAAAACAAGGAGTAGCAAAGTAAAAACAATCTTTCTAAAGTACATAAGAAGTTAAGTAAATAAAATACCTTGAGAACACACAGTTACGACCCATGGGTGGCAAGTTATTGTTTTCTGTCTTATATTCCTTGCATGTAGATTATCTGTTATCCTTGCTTTATTATCTCTCACTACATCGACATCCATTGTCAAGTGCTGTAAGGAGAAACACAGCCCTTAATAATCCTATAATCCCCACTGTATCCTTTAATATAATTTAAATGTTTAGTGGCCCAATCACATTGGCGATGTGGCACTGCTAAGGGAGGAGACGGATGTGTCCCCAGTGGAAATGTAGGAGGAGAATATCTCTGAATATACTGTGACACATGCACTAACATTACTGTGAACACATGCACAAATTACGTGACAACATGCACTAAGATATACTGTGACACATGCACTAACATATACTGTGACACATGCACTAAGATATACTGTGACACATGCATAACGTAAACTGTGACAATGCCACTAACATATAATAATACTGTGACACTGCATAACATATACATATACTGAACATGCACTAACCATACTGCACATGCACTAACATATAACATATACGTGACACATGCACTAACATATACTGTGACACATGCACTAACGTAAACTGGACACATGCACTAACATATACTGTGCACAGCACTAACTTACGGACCATACACTAACGTATACTGTACACATGCAATAATGTATACTGTCCCAATACATAAAGATATGTGACACATACACTAAACTACTGTGACACATGCAATAATGTATACTGTCCCAAATACACTAACGTATACTGGTGACACATGCACTAACATATACTGTGACACATGCACTAACTATAAACAATATACATATACTTGACACAGACTGAACATGCTACTGGACACATGCACTAACATATACTGTGACACATGCACTACACAAGATACTGTGACACAATGCACTAACATAATGCACATACACTAACATATACGTGAACACATGCACAACATATAAACAATACTGTGACAATGCAATAACTATACTGTTGAACACATACACTAACATATACTGTGACACATGCACCTAACAGATAACATATACTGTACACATGCCCAACTAACATATACTGTGACACATGCCCTAACAATATACTGTGACACATGCACTAACCTAAAAACTGTGACACATGCACTAACATAATTGTGACACATACACTAACGTATACTGTGGACACATGCAATAATGTATACTGTCCCCAATACACTAACGTATACTGTGACACATACACTAACATATAATGTGACACATGGCAATATGTATAATGTGGACACATGCAATATTGTATACTGTCACACATTACACTAACGTATACTGTGGACCCATGCACACAAGTTCAAGCTAAAAATACTAAAATTAAAAGCAAAATAATAAAAACATGTATTTATTTTGTTTACACACCTTTCATCACCATAGAAAATGTACGTTTTAAACCACACAGCACACACAGACACACACACATTAAAGGACATGTCCACCCCAAAACTATAATCCCCCCCATACTGGCCCCAACTTGTAGTGTAATAAAATCCTTACCTCACATCCCAGCTCCATATGGTTCTCCTGTAGTCCCCCCCCCCCCAAAGTCCCAAAAACTGCTTACAGGAGTACTGCGAGTCCATATAGGACTCTTCCTGTCACCCCCTGGGAGAAGTTGGCATGCGCACTGCAGCCCTCCCTCTCCCTCCCGTTTCGCGATCCCTCCCCCTACCTAAAAACCCTGGCAATATATTAGTATTCCTTCCCCCAGCCTCAACCACGTAAAAGATTTTTAAGAAAGTCCCCAAACTCCACTTACTTCTCTCTCTCCCCGGCGTTCTGAGCAGCCCGTCCGTGATTGGTGCGTCAGCCAATCACGGATCGGCTGCCGGTCCTGCCCCCTGCTTGCAGTGTCTTTCAAGCAGAAGGCGGCAGTGTGGCAGAGGAGGAGAGGGAAGGTAAGTAAGATCGGGGGCACTTTTTGAAAATATTTTTTATAGCGGTGGGGCTGGGGGAAGGTCATATCATCAGTATACATACAGTGTACAGTATGTGCAAAATGAACTTTCCAAATGGAAGGAAACGCTCTAATTTCCTGTTGGATCTAAGCCTCAAAAGTTAAAAGAAGCTGAACAGGACACCTTAAAAAAACATAAGAAATATATCATTGTGTCAGCCAACAGTCGTATGTGATCCTTGTATTAACGAACAACGCTAGCGGGACCCCGAACATATGTGAACGCCATTCGTATGTACAGATCTTTGTACACCATATATAGTGTTTCACTTCTTGTGTTATCAGCCTCAATAATTTATCTACCATGATAACATCCCATATATACCGTATATACTCGAGTATAAGCCGACTCAGTATAAGCCGAGGTACCATTTTGCCTCCAAAATGGGTAAACCATGATTGACTCGAGTATAAGCCGAGGGTAGATAGTTGCCTAATACCATTCCACTGGATGTTGGAAAACTACAACTCCCAGCATGCTTTCGTTGCTGGAGTTGGAGTTTCCAAACACCTATAGTAGAAAGGTATTGGGTGCTACTGTATGGCCACCCTAGAGCCCCCCAGTGTGCTAGTATGGCACCCCCCAGTGTGCTATGTATGGCACCCTAGAGCCCCCCCAGTTTCAATTACCGTACCTGGCCAGTCTTCAGTCTTCATCTCTCCAGTCTTCAGTCTTCATCTCTTCAGTCTTAATCTCTCAGTCTTCATCTGTCCAGTCTTCAGTCTCAGCTCATCCGCCGGTCTTCAGTCTTCAGCTCTTTCCGGGCTGCCGCTTGCTCTGTGCAGTTCCCAGTAGTTCTTCGCGGCTGCGCGATGACGTCATCCCGCCGGCGTGCGCAATGGCATCATCGCGACCCACAAAACTACTGGGAACTGCCGGCTTTCCTTCGTGAATCTCGGCTGCAACTGGAATCAAGGTAGTTTTCTATTGACTCGAGTATAAGCCGAGTCAAGGTTTTTAGGTTGATTTTTAAACCTAAAACCTCGGCTTATACCGAGTATATACGGTAAACCTTTCTGTGGTGTTGTGGTAGCCATTTTAGATTTAATGGGGAAGTTCAGTGCAAACCACATGCAGGGAGATGTATATCCCGTTCTAACGGGAAAATAACTGTTAAATTCCCACTAACCTATGGACTAACGTGCTAGCGAAGGTTTTGCTCTGCCTGCGCCATGTCAAATTCTTCTTTACTTTGCGCAGCGCCAGGGATGCAATACATTTTGCACGGTATATGCGCTAGTTTTTTGTGCAAAAACCTCTTTCAATTGTGTCTTTAAAGCCACGCAAAAATTGCAATAACCGCTAGTGGTTTCACAATGTATTAACAGTGGCAAAGGGGTTAATACATGCGGAAAGTGCGAAATGCGAAATTTGTTGCATCTCCCCCAAAACTTTAAGAAAAAAGAGCAGTATTTTTCCATTCCAATGACCTTAATCTGCCAATTCAGCATTGTGTCTGTGTATAAATAAATACAACGAAATACTGACTTCCTGTTGCAGGACCCTAGTAGAGACAATTATGGTCTTGCCCTTGACCCAGCACCTGGGTTGATTCAGTTGCTCAGTAGAGATCTGAACATGTTGACCCATCAACAGCCAATCAGTAGAAATTACTGTAAGGAACATTCTGAGAAAGTGGTGCATTCCTGGGAATTAGGACCATATAGAACCTGAGTTCACTAATGTCAACAGCAGGGAATAGTAAGGGGTATAAATGCAACAGCTTTTTCAAAATGGGAGTTAATGTGGGAATAACTAGGTATGTATAATATAAAAATAGACTTTAAAAATAATGATATTTCCCACTGAACTTTTCCTTTAAAGCAATGTACAACTATGAAACAATGCTTTCAAAGAGTCAATGGAGAAAGGGGGGGGAATAGGTACAAAATTGGCTGATACTGCATTTCACTGACCATAAAATGATGTGAGGGGCACACATACATATGTGATTGAAATAAAACAACTTTGATTGGAATTCAAGTGTGCCCTCACATCATTTTATGCTTGTGCTATGCAGTGAGTCCTTGGTAGGAGGATGGTGGGGGGGAACACCTTGCGAGTAACCGACTAATAGCCACAAGGAGTGTGCCTGGGCCCATAACCCACTTTGTGGATTTCACCTGACCAATCGATATTTCAGTGAACTGGAACGAAATACCGTTGGTGCTTTTACCCCCATCATAATTGATCCAACAATGTCAATACATTTCAGGAGATCGTATGGTCTCCTGTGCACCACACGATTGGCGTGTGGCGATTTTCATTGCACCAACTATATTTTATCCACACCTAGTTTACCTCTATGGGGCAGCCGCTTCTTTCCCAAGGACTGCCTGTCTCTCACTGAGGACTGACTGCTACCATGGGATGATAGGAATATATAGAATATATGTAAAGTCACTTATATTCTGTAGGGATCTATTTAACACAAACTAGTCCAGTACATTTTTTTATACAAAGGTTTTTTTTAAAATAAAGGGTAAGTTTATGCCAATTGCCAATATATTGATTTTGTCTTGCTGTCAGAGGAGAAGCTGTTAAAATGGCAATACAGTGAAAGGGTTAAACCCCCTAAGAGCTTTCCGTGGGTCATTTCCCAAAATAAACTGTGGAAAGTATCTGAAATGCCTGTGGTTATATCTTGCACTGACACTGCCCTTCACACACACACAGATAAGGAACCCGCCCATGTAACAGACATCAGCCTGGACTCAGCTATACACAAGGAATCCAAATCTAACATGTAGACCAGGCTGCACTTGTTTACACTCATGTACAGGCAGATAAGGAATTTACCTTGCTAAAGGGCTTCAGACAAGCACAACACAGACAGAGAGGGATATACACAGGATCGCTGCCCTATACACACAGACACAAACTAACACAAACTGACGTACGCAAGCACTGAGACATACACATGCACAGTGAAAAAAAGCATGCTAACACATAAGTACTACATTTACTGAGACACACAATGACACAAAAAAACTAACAATGCATGTTCTTACAACACAAACACACTAACACATCTCCTGTTGGATTCTTGGTGATAGCAGCAAAGTCCCAGCAGAGAGAAGATCACTATAGAGATAAGTACAAATATAATGATAAGGGACAGTCCCAGGTTTGCATCTAGATTTTCCCAGTGAGAGAACTATGCGCTTTAAAACCCAATGGAAAATGTCTGTTGTTTCTTTGTTTTGTGATTTCTGGGGATATTATCGCTCACAAGGATCAGATTTACACAGCCTTCCTGTCATCTACACCAGGTAAGGTCAGTGACTGGTATAGACCCCCTACCCTCTGGAAAAGATGTGTTTTATTGCTATCCCTTACCCCCATCTCTTAAAAAGAGCTGTGTGGTAGGGGAGGGGCTACTGCATAATAATGTAGTTAGTGAGAGGCTACTGTACAATAATGTAGTTGTGAGAGGCTACTGTACAGTAATGTATTTAGTGAGAGGCTAATGTACAATAATGTAGTTAGTGAAAGGCTACTGTACAGAAATGTAGTTGGTAAGAGGCTACTGTACAGTAATGTAGTTAGTGAGAGGCTACGTACAATAATTATTTAGTGAGAGGCTACTGTACAGTAATGTAGTTAATGAGAGGCTACTGTACAGTAATAGTTAGTGAGAGGCTAATGCCAGTAGTATGTAGTGGTAGAGGCTACTGTACAGTAATGTAGTTAGTGAGAGGCTACGTACAGTAATGTAGTTAGTGGAGAGGCTACTGTACAGTAATGTAGTTAGTGAGAGGCTACTGTACAGTAAGTAGTTGGTAAGAGGCTACTGTACAGTAATGTAGTTAGTGAGAGGCTACTGTACAGTAATTGAGTTGGTAAGAGGCTACTGTACAGTAATGTAGTTAGTGAGAGGCTATGTACAATAATGTATTTAGTGAGAGGCTATGTACAATAACGTATTAGTGAGAGGCTACTGTACATTAATGTAGTTGGTAAGAGGCTACTGTACATTAATGTAGTTAGTGAGAGGCTACTGTACAGTATGTAGTTAGTGAGAGGCTACTGTACAGTAATGTAGTTGTGAGAGGCTACTGTAAAAGTAATGTAGCTACTGTACAATAATGTAGTTAGTAAGAGGCTACTGTACAGTAATGTAGTTGGTGAGAGGCTACTGTACAATAATGTAGTTAGTGAGAGGCTACTGTACAGTAATGTAGTTAGTGAGAGGCTACTGTACAGTAATCTAGTTAGTGAGAGGCTACTTTACAGTAATGTAGTTAGTGAGAGGCTACGTACAGTAATGTAGTTAGTGAGAGGCTACTGTAAAGTAATGTAGTTAGTGAGAGGCTACTGATAATAATGTAGTTGGTGAGAGGTACTGTACAGTAATGTAGTTAGTGAGAGGCTATGTACAATAATGTAGTTAGTGAGAGGTTACTGTACAATAATGTAGTTGGTGAGAGGCTACTGTACAATAATGTAGAAGGTGAGAGGCTACTGTACAGTAATGTAGTTGGTGAGGCTTCTGTACAGTAATGTAGTTAGTGAGAGGCTACTGTACAGTAATGTAGTTGGTAAGAGGCTACTGTACAGTAATGTAGTTGTGAGAGGCTATGGTACAGTAATGTAGTTAGTGAGAGGTACTGTACAATAATGTAGTTGGTGAGAGGCTGCTGTAAAATAACATAGTGAGAGGCTACTGTACAATAATGTAGTTGGTGAGAGGCTACTGTACAATACTGTAGTTAGTAAGAGGCTAATGTACAGTAATGTGAGTTGGTGAGAGGCTACTGTACAGTAATGTAGTTAGTGAGGGCTATGGTACAGTAATGTAGTTAGTGAGAGGCTACTGTACAATAAGTAGTTGGTGGAGAAGCTACTGTACAATACTGTAGTTAGTAAGAGGCTAATGTACAGTAATGTAGTTGGTGAGAGGCTACTGTACAGTAATGTAGTTAGTGAGAGGCTATGGTACAGTAATGTAGTTAGTGAGAGGCTACTGTACTAATGTAGTTGGTGAGAGGCTACTGTAAAATAACGTAGTTAGTGAGAGGCTACTGTACAATAATGTAGTTGGTGAGAGGCTACTGTACAATACTGTAGTTAGTAAGAGGCTACTGTACAGTAATGTAGTTGGTGAGAGGCTTCTGTACAGTAATGTAGTTAGTAAGAGGCATGTACAGTAATGAGTTGGTAAGAAGCTCTGTACAGTAATGTAGTTAGTGAGAGGCTACTGTACAGTAATGTAGTTGGTGAGAGGCTACTGTACAATAATGTAGTTAGTGAGAGGCTACTGTATAGTAATGTAGTTGGTGAGAGGCTTCTTTACAGTAATGTAGTTAGTGAGAGGCTACTGTACAGTAATGTAGTTGGTAAGAGGCTACTGTACAGTAATGTAGTTAGTGAGAGGCTACTGTACAGTAATGTAGTTGGTGAGAGGCTACTGTACAGTAATGTAGTTAGTGAGAGGCTATGGTACAGTATGTAGTTGGTAAGAGGCAGCTGTAAAATAATACATAGTAACATAGTATTGAGTTTGAATAAAGACATACGTCCTCAAGTCCAACCTATTCAATTTTTTAATCCTTTCTAACTGTTGATCCAGAGGAAGGCAAAAAAAAATAAAAACCAGCTAAAAAAAGGGAAAAAATTCCATCCTGACTCCAACGGCAATCGGAAAAGTATCCCTGGATCAACCAGATCTTCAGTATATGTATTAATACCAGTAATTTTCAATATTTTTAGTTTTAGAAACTTATCCAGGCCATTTTTAAAGCTATTCAATTAACTTGCCATTACACATCTGCTGGAAGACATTTGTGAAGTTTCTCATTAGATCAACTGGACTTGAAGTTTAGTCTTGAAGACGTTTCGCTAGTCATCCGACTGGC
Organism: Hymenochirus boettgeri; assembly: GCA_019447015.1. Lineage (NCBI taxonomy): Eukaryota > Metazoa > Chordata > Amphibia > Anura > Pipidae > Hymenochirus > Hymenochirus boettgeri. The sequence continues at coordinate 38,990,628 of CM033476.1, forward strand.
TTTATAAATTCAGAATGACTTGTACAAGAATCTGTGGCAATTATGTACCCTGGAAAATCCCAATTAGCATATCACAGCCAGGTGTTAAGGACGTGATTGGATAGGGGCTAAGAGGTGTTATAGGAATGCCCAGAGTAAGGTCTTAAAACAGCATTGTACATGGCAGACAGTTGGTGTCGAAACCCCCCCCCCCAACTTTATTAGGTTGGTTTCTTTATTTTCACATAAATGGCCTCCTTAACACCCCTCTTGAACCAGTCACGTTCCTTTGCTAATATGTTTAACATTACAATCTTCAAAGGTATGTCCTTTATCCTTAAGATGCAGGTACAGGCTGAGTCCTGACCCGAGGAATTGGTCTTTGTGCTGGGCCATACGTTGATGCAGTTGCTGTTGGGCTCCCCCACATACAAATCAGAGCATTCTTCACTGCACTGCACTGCATATATGATGTCGCTTTTCTTGTGGTAGGTATTGGGTCTTTCGGATGTACCAATTGCTGCCTCAGTGTGTTGTTCGGTTTAAAGCAGACAGGGATACAGTGTTTTTTTGAAAATTCTTCTTATTTCTCGGAGACCCCTGCTACATATGGGATGACCATGTTCTTTATCCTGTCTTGATTTTCCCTTCACTGTTGGTATTCGTGTTCTTTTCTTTCCTTCTACTTCTTTTGACAAAGGCCCAGTCTGGATATCCACAAGTTTTAAGGGTCCTTTGAGATGTTTAATTTCTTTAGCCTTCGTCTCTGTGCTAGTGGGGATGTTCTCAGCTCTGTGTTGCAGGGTTCTGATGACACCTAGCTTGGGATCTAAAGGGTGGTGGAGTAAAACTCAATACTGATTGTGAGGGTTGGTTATCGTAAACCTCTACTTCCATTTTACCACTTTCCTTAACTTCTACCAGCAGTCCAAGAAAGCCAGTTTGTTGTTTAGTACCTCTCCTTGTAAATTTGATGTTTTGGTCTACCGCATTAATGTGTTCTGTGAAAGCTAGTACTCCTTTGGTGGATTTTAACTCAGGTGTCATCCACATATCTGAACCAGTGGTTGGGTGCTATAACCTTAAAGGTATTAAGCGCCTGTTTTCTACACTCCTCATGTAAAGGTGGCCAAAATGGGTGAAACTGGAGATCCCATATCACATCCGTGTTTTTGCTTATAAGAACTTATCCCTGTATTTGAAATAGGTGGTATTCAGGCACAAGTCCAGTAAGGAACACACCTGTTCTGGGTTGAGATCAGTTCTGCTGGTAAGAGTGCTGTCTTGGCCTAGCTGTTTTCTCACCATGTCAACACACCTCTGGTGGGTATACAGGTGAAGAGAGATGTCACATCATAGGACACCATAGTTTCTTCTACACCCAGTACTATATCTTCATCTTGTTGGTGAAATCCTGAGAGTTTGGATGTGATGCTCTTAGAACTTCCCACCAATGGTCCTAAGATGTTGGCTAGGTATTTTGCCACCTTGTATGTTACAGAGTTGATGCTGCTGACTATAGGTCTTAGTGGTGCCCCTTCCTTATGTATCTTTGGGAGACCATATATGCATGGATGTGTTCACCAGGGTAGAGGCATGATGATACATTGCTCTATCATGGCTTTTATCCTTTTGAAGCTGTTGTAGTAAGTCTATGACCCTTTTCTTGTAACGGCTGGTGGGATCCCTTGTTAAGGCCTCATATGTGTTGTTATCGGCCAGGAGCATGGTCATTAGCATGGTAGTCTGAGGTGTTCAGTACCACTGTGCATCTTCCCTTGTCTGCCTGGTAGAATGGTGATACTGGAATCTTTCTTGAGGGATGTTAAGGTTCTTTTTCCTATGTGGTCAGGTAAGATGAAGGAGTTTTAGCACTGGCTAAGGCTGCAGATGCCTTAAGGCGAAGTTGTTCTGCCTCACTCTGTGGTACCTTATTATTGTGATTGAGGCTTCTGTGGCTGCTATAATATCACCCCGGGATGGCTTTAGCAAGGACTTCCATTTCTGACTGGGTCAGGGTTCTGTTAGACAAGTTTCTACCCATTCCTCTTTGTTTGATGAAGTGACACTTCCCTCCTTTTGTATCCAAGGTAGTGGTTCTCCTTTGGTGGTGTTCTGGGATGACAGAATAGAGAACTTGTTCTGTTGCCTTTGTTTGCCCTTACAGTGCTGAGAAAGTGTGCTTGTTTGGTGAACTCCATCACTCTTTCCCAGATGGCCACAGGTAGCGTCAGTCCAGGTTCTGTTCTAGTTGACTAATGTTGTGCATTAAAGCATCAACTGTAAAATGCATTGTCGTACTCGTTCATTAGGAGCTGTGTTTGAGCCATTTGCAGTATCTGTTGGCTCTGATGCCTTTAACTGTGGAATCCAGACGTATGCTGCATGGTTACACTTTGTTGTCTGCATCGGAGGTTAAATCGCAGGTGGTTTCTGTAGTCTGCCAATTTCCTTGCTGTCTTTTCATATTGCCGTTCAAGTTTGAGGGTTTTCTCCCTAAAATGATTTGAAATATGCTTGTGAAGGTTCTCATTCATCCAGGTCATGGTATATCGTTGTATTCAATTAGATCAACTGGACTTGAAGTTTAGTTCTTGAAGACGTTTCGCTAGTCATCCGACTGGAACTCTCAATTCAGAATGGACTTGTACAAGAATCTGTGGCAATTATGTACCCTGGAAAATCCCAATTAGCATATAAACAGGCAGGTGTTAAGGGCGTGATTGGATAGTGGCTAAGAGGTGTTATGGAACGCCCAGAGTAAGAGGCACTGTACAATAATGTAGTTAGTAAGAGGCTACTGTAAAGTACTGTAGTGGTAAGAGGCTACTGTACAATAATGTAGTTAGTAGGAGGCTACTATACAATAATGTAGTTAGTGAGGGGCTACTGTAAAGTACTGTAGTTGGTAAGAGGCTACTGTACAATAATGTAGTTAGTAGAGGCTAATGTACAGTAATGTAGTTAGTAGAAGGCTACTTTACAATAATGTAGTTAGTGAGGGGCTACTATAAAGTACTGTAGTTGGTAAGAGGCTACTGTACAATAATATAGTTAGTTAGAGGCTACTGTACAATAATGTAGTTAGTAAGAGGCTAATGTACAATAATGTAGTTAGTGAGAGGCTAAGTACAGTAATGTAGTTAGTAAGAGGCTACTGTAAAGTACTGTATTTCTGAGAACCTACTGTACAATAATGTAGTTGGTACGGTAAGTGTTGTGGAAATTAAAAACAATACAGAGGGCTCTGTATTGAAAATAAGTGGGTATTTATTATTGATCAATTCTTAACGCTTGCAAGCTGTCCAAACACAATGATTTTTCAAGTAAATGGCAACCATTCTATATATCTCTGTCATGTACACATTAGCCTTGGAAGTTGTGCAATACAAATCAAAGACTTTACACCCCCTTCTTACTATCTTTCAGTTCCCAACCCATGTCTCCAGGTCAAGATAACCTGTTTCTCAGGCTCCAAGTATCCGTTCTTGTCTCATTTAATTTAACCAAAACATTCAAAATGTTCAACCATTCCAAACTCTTGCGCCCCTTCATCTTACAAGGCCAATTCTAAGACAACACAGAGTTACAAACCTGATGAAGGGAGTCGAGACCTCTGAAATGTTTTTTATGTCGTTTGCACAATTAATTATCGTTTGGTAGGCAGTGTGCTCTTCTTATCATTTCATACTGCGGAAGTATTGCATTGTTACAGTTCTGCTAATGATTTTATATTTATCCTCTATTATTCATCATTATAGTGCTGCATGTGTAATTATATGAAACATTATATATAGATAAACTTGTGATACATTGGTTAGATTATATTAGATAAGAAATAAAGACATAGATATATAGGAAATAAAGACAGCCCTACAGGCTCATTTACCCAGGCTCGCTAACTGATTCGCTAATGGTTAGCGCGACTTTAACTCCATATCAGTGTCGGAATGCGTGGGTTATGCAAAAATCACCCACGCATCTGATGCTAGCGATTCAATATCGCGTTTGCGCTAGTTCTAGAGCTATTTGCTGTGGTGTTAAAATCCCGCAGTGGTGTAAATCCCTTACCGGGATTTAAGGGATTTAACCAGATTCGCAAACGCGATATTAAATCGTGGAAGGAGCATTTACCCAGAGTGATAGCAGCTCTGGGTAAATGAGCCTGATAGTCTGTACTTCATATGATATATATTGACAAATGAATTCTCTCCTCGCTAATTATCAGTCTAAGTGCCAGATATTTGTGCTTCTCTTACTTTCTTGGCCTTTGCCTCAAGGACTCAGCGTTCTAGCTCTTCGTTGCTTTTACTTACCAGTACTCAATCGACACAGAGGTACTTACCATGAGCAGGGATGACTGGCAGCATTAAAAAAATGCTGCATTCCTGTGTGCACTGTTAAATGACGCCTTTCTAGGGGACCACTAACATTTTAGTTTGTTTCATGGTAGGCATGCCCCAGCTCATACAGGCACCCACAACACCTCTTACAAAACACTCACGCACTCAGACAGGTACTAACACACTCTATTTCATCAAACATTCTCTTAGACAGGTACTCACACTCTCTGTCGGACATCACTCACCAGGTACTCACACTCACAGAGACGGACAATCAGAAGGGTACTCACTACAGAGACAGGCACTTCTCACACATACCGACAGGCACTCGCATGAACAGACAGGCAGGCACTCGCATTGACAGACAAGCAATGACAGAGAGACAGGCACTTGCACGGACAGACCGGCTCCCACACACCCCTCACGACAGGTACTCACACACACTCAGACAGGCATCACACATGCATACACTCACACAGACAGTCCAGTACCAGTTGGTGGGATATGATGACTTTATACATAGTTTGTGAAGGTTCTCATTCATCCAGGTCATGGTATATCTGTTGTATTCAATTAGATCAGCTGGACCTGAAGTTTAGTTCTTGAAGACGTTTCGCTAGTCATCCGACTGGCTTTCTCAATTCAGAATGACTTGCACAAAAAATCTGTGGCAATTATGACCCTGGAAAATCCCAATTAGCATATCACAGCCAAGTGTTAAGGGTGTGATTGGATAGTGGCTAAGAGGTGTTATAGGAACGCCTGGAGTAAGGTGTAAACAGCATTGTACATGGCAGAAAGTTGGTGTCGAAACCCCCACCAAGACACTCTTACCAGCAGAACTGATCTAACCCAGAACAGGTGTGGTCTTACTGGACTTGTGCCTGAATACCACCTATCAAATACAGGGATAAGTTCTATAAGCAGAAACATGGATGTTTCACCCAGTTTCACACATTGTGGCCACCTTTACATGGAGGAGGTAGAAGAAACTGGCACTTAATACCTTTAAGGGCATAGCACCCAGCCACTGGTTCAGATATGTGGATGGCACCTGGGTTGAAACCCACAGAAGAGGGTAAAAGCTTTCACTGAACATATAATGCGGTAGACCAAAACATCAAATTTAAAGGGAGAGGGACAAAAAAAACAAACTAACTTTCTGGACTGCTTAGTAGAAGTCAAAGGAAAATGGTAAAATGGAGTAGAGGTTTACAGAAAACCAACACACCAGCAGGAACATCCCCACAGCACAGAGGTGAAGGCTAAAGAAATGAAACATCTAGAGGAGCTCTTAAAACTTGTGGATATGCAGACTGGGCCTTTGTTAAAAGAGGTGTAGAGGAAAGAAAAGAACAGAATACCAACAGTGAAGGGGAAAAGCAAGACATGAGAAAGAACATGGTCATCCCATATGTAGCAGGGGTTTCAGAGAAATTAAAAAGAATTTTCAAAAAACACTGTTACCATGTCTGCTTTAATGAACAACAACTGAGGCAGCAATTGGTACATCCGAAAGACCCAATACAAAACACAAGAAAAGCGACATCATATATGCACGTGCAGTGCAGGAAGAAAGCTCCGATTTATGTGGGGGAGACCAAACAGCAACTGCATCAACATATGGCCCAGCACAGAAGAGCCAATTCTCAGGTCAGGACTCAGCCGTGTACCTGCATTTAAGGATAAAGGACATACCTTTGTAATGTAAAATATTGGCAAGGAACGTGATGGTTCAAGAGAGGTGTTAAGGAGGCAATTTATGTGAAAACAAAGAAACCAAGCCTAAATAGAGGTGGGGGGGGGGGTTCGACACCAACGGTCTGCCATGTACAATGCTGTTTTGACACCTTACTCTGGGCGTTCCTATAACACCTCTTAGCCACTATCCAATCACGCCCTTAACACTTGGCTGTAATATGCTAATTGGGATTTCCCAGGGTACATAATTGCCACAGATTCTTCTACAAGTCATTCTGAATTGAGAAAGCCAGTCAGATGACTAGCGAAACGTCTTCAAGAACTAAACTTCAAGTCAGTTGATCTACTTGAATACTACAGATATACTTTATACATATATTTATGGACCATACATACACTCGCTGGTGCATTGTTCACTAAAAGGTCAAATCAGAGGACTCGTGGACATCCTTTAAGAGTAGAAGAAAGAGGTTCATCTTCAGGTAGGAAAGGTTTCATTTAGTGAGAACGTGGTGAAACGGGGGAACTGTCTTCCAGCAGATGTGGTAATGGCAAGTTATGAATAGCTTTAAAAGTAGCTGGATAAGTCTCTAAAACTAACAAATATTGAGTATTCTGGTTTAATACATATACTGTAGTTTGGTCGGTACAGGGATAATATATAATATTGAGAATTACTGGTATTATACATATACTGTAGTTCTGGTTGGTACAGGGATACTATATATATGAGAATTACTAGTATTATACATTACTGTAGTTTGGTTGGTTCGGGGGATACTTATAATATTGAGAATTACTGGATTAATACATATACTGTATTTTGGGTGGTACAGGGATACTATATAATATTGAGGAATTACTGGGATTAATACATATACTGTACTTCGGTTGGTACAGGGATACTATATAATATTGAGAATTACTGGTATTAATACATGTATTGTAGTTCTGGGTGGTACAATGATACTATATATATTGAGATTACTGGTATTAATACATATACTGTAGTCTCTGGTGGTACAGGGCTACTATATAATATTAGAATTACTGGTATTAATACAATATACTGTAGTTCTGGTTGGTACAGGATGCTATATAATATTGAGAATTACTGGTATTAATATATATAATGTAGTTATGGTTGGTACAGGGATACTATATAATATTGAGAATTACTGGTATTAATAATATGTATTGTAGTTCTGGGGGGTACGAGATACTATATAATATTGAGAATTACTGGTATTAATACATATACTGTAGTTCTGGGTGGACAGGGCTACTATATAATATTGAGAATTACTGGTATAACATATATACTGTAGTTCTGGGTGGTACAGGCTACTATAAATATTGAGAATACTTGTATAATACATATACTGTAGTCTGGTTGGTACAGGAATGCTATATAATATTGAGAATTACTGGTATTAATATATATACTGTAATTATGGTTGGTACAGGAATGCTATATAATATTGAGAATTACTGGTATTAATATATATACTGTAGTTCTGGTTGGTACAGGAATGCTATATAATATTGAGAATAACTGGCATTAATACATATAATGTGTTCTGGTTGGTACGGAAATACTATATAATATTGAGAATTACTGGTTTAATACATATACGCAGTTCTGGTTGGTACAGGGTTATATATATATGAGAATTACTGGTATAATATATATATGTAGTTCTGGTTGGTACGGGGATGGAGTCAGGAAGGAATTACCTTAGTCTTTTTTCAACTTCCATTTGTCACTATGTTACTGTCATCATTTATTTTAGGAGGTAGATTTATGGACTTGGATAGGCTCCATTTTGTTATGTAATATAGTGTATATATGTGATACACTGTTTTATTTGTCTAAATTTGGGAAAGATACACAGAAAACGCTTTTAGCCTGTCAGTATAAACAATGGTAATTACTTGATTGATTATAAAATTTGTGATCTTTGGAGGAATTTTTTCCCATTTTCCATTGTTTCTGTGCATGAGACGAGAAAGTTTAAATCATTCTCAATCCTCCTATGCTCCATAATAAGTTGTATTTACCTAATACCATAAAGCTGTGTACACACAGGTGATCCTGCAAGTTACCGCCGATGAATAGAATACCAGACTTAATCATGTTTTTGGCAGCTCAATCGGGCTTTGTTGGGTGTCCAACTCAGCCAATCAATAACATATATACATAGAAATAATACATAGTAATTAAGGTTGAAAAATACATATGTCACTCAAGTCCAACCTTTATACTCTCCTCTTAATACTCATCTTCAAAAAATGCCTGAACCGTATTATCATCAGTAGAGCTGCTTGCTGGGGTCTGCGTGTTTCAATGATGTGTTTGTAAGCCCCTGAAAATCTTTTTCTTTCCTCTCACTAAATGTTATCTTGAGGTCCCAGCAAGGGCTGAGTCAGGTGGTTTACCTATATTGTATTGATTGGTGGAGCCGGGATACCTTCCAAAGCCTCTCATGGATGGAGCCAACAAGCCTGAGTGTTTTTTGGCCGATAGTCCACACTGTATATACATTGTTGAGCCTTGTCCATCTAATCAGATGTGAAGAAATTAAATTTAGCTTAGGATATAAACTGCAAAGGAACAATTGGGGGGAATATTCACTTTTTTGGGGGGGGGGAAGGTTTGGAGGGGGGGGGGGTTTGGGGGGGGGAAGGTTTGGGGGGGGAAGGTTTGCCTTTCTCAGGATCAACTGTTAGGTAGGGTTAAAAGTAGGGTGTAAAGGTTGGACTAGATGTCTTTATTCAACCTCAATTACTGTTACTATGTCACTTCTGAAGGGACAAGGAAAAGTTTTAGTCTGTCTCTTGACTATCCTAATGGTGGCCATACATGTGTTCGATTTTACTTACCCCCGACCGAGCGAGCTCCCGCGACATTCGATCGATCCTGCTGGAACCGCCTCTCCCGTTCTACTATGCGACTGACACGAGATCACAAAATCCCATTCATTTTACGATCACATGTCGGTCGCATAGATGAACGGGAGAGGCGGTTCCAGCAGGATCGATCGAATGTCGCGGGAGCGCTCGGTCGGGTAAGTAAAATCGAAGGTATGGCCACCTTAAGTGTGTTGTTGGAGGACAATCAGATGATACCTTTTCACTGTCTAGTATAGTAAGAAAAAAAATGGGTGCTACAGATTACTCTTCTCCCCAGATAAGTATTGGATAGACGGTCATTGTACAAATACTCTATTTATCTATTGTCTTTTCCTCCATCATGTTGTTTGATGCATTATTTTAACAGTCTGGATGGACAATTGACTGGATGGACAAACAAGGGTTTCTGGCATTCCAACACCACGCAGGTTACATTAAATTCTACGTCCCCAGATCAGAACAAGACGGACGGAAAACCCACTAAATCCCCACGTTTGACCACAGTGCCGAACAATACGACCCCTACCTTCACTACCACTGCATCATACCTTGGGGACACTTATGGATGGGATGACACTTACCTGATCTCTGTAGGTATCTGAATTATTGGATTAAAATAAAAGTAAAATGATCATTTTTACTTCTAGAGAAGATAAGGCAGTAATCCAGAACCCCGAAAAACTAATGCTAAAATATAAATGATTCCATCATTCCAAACTATGAAACAGGTGTCACCTTTGTCATCAGCAGCATTGTGGAGAAATCATCTGCAAGTTTTTGTCGTTTGGTTATTTCTGCAAATCTCCTTAGTGAGTAACAATTTGATCACAGAGTTACTGGCAAGGGAAGTGGAGGACGTGGGGCTAGAGAATCAACTGAGCATGTGCATCTTTGTATTTGGGTCAGTGACTCACAAAAACTGTACAACTGTATACAAAAGGACCATGCAGATGATTCCTACACCATGATGTGGATTTCAGGTATTTGTAAGGCTGTGTGCACAGCATGCAATTTTTCGGCCCGACCGACCAATAATTCAGCGAATCGTTCAATCAGGCCAAAAGCATTGCATGGGTCTTCGGCTGGACACAATGGGCTATTTGATGCGTTTCAAAAACACGGCCGATCATGCAGTTCTCTATGGCTGGCTGACCGGTTGGAAGTGCTGAACGGTCAGTTGGGACAAAGAAATTGCAAAGTGTGTACCCAGCTTTAGTTAGAGCTGATATGGTTTATTCAGGACCATTTATATTTTAGATGTAGTTCTTCCTTTAAAGGTTATGTTCACCCCTTGTATAAAATGTCATACTTCCCCATTCCCATGCACCCTTGCAAACTTTACTGTCACATTCTAACCTTGACCTTGATGTGTTCATTTTCCCACTCAGTGTTCTTTAAGGTAGCAGTTATCAATCATGGCCATGACAAATGACGTTACGGACAGTGACTGACTGCTGCAGACTGTGCTGCCTCCTCTTAAAGCTGTACAAGCTTAATACGAGCTCACACATACTCAAAGGAGGTAGCAAGTTTCAGGAATCTAGTAAAGGTAAATTTGCAGTCTTAAGCTTTATGGTGGTGGGCAAGGTATGTATGAAGTTTTATACTGTGGGGCGAACAAGCCCTTTAAGATTATTACCCACACCTTTGTAGACTGCAGCTGCTTCTCCACAAAACTGCAGATTTGATGTCACCCAGGTCCATTCAGACTTCACTTCCTTCCTCAGTCATTGACCCAACAGTAGGGGGAGCTGGACTGAGTGGGCTGATGATATCAATATCCATAAAGAAGCTACGAAGGTAAATATCTGTAGAAATAAGAACTTTTCCATTGTTTAAGGGAATATTTTATGGAACAATGCTGCCTTATCTTCCCCAAAGTATAGTATAGTTAATATAGGTTAATAGTATGTGTTTAGTTCTCCTTTAATAATGTTACAAGTGCTCTGGAAATCAGCTTGTGAATAGTTTACCTTTGACAAGACATTGTTGTGGTTGTTTGTTACATCTATATGCTGATTTATATGTCCTGACTAACCTCCTGATTTGAATTACCTGCCCATCAGTTTAAAGTGCCTAAAATATCTCCTCAATCTGTCTGCAAGCAAATCAGACATTCAATTTGTCTCACAGATTTGTAGTCAGAATCCAAGTGTTCTGCAAGTCTGAGAAATTTACCACAATTACCAACAGAATTCATTGGTCAATGACACTGAGCAAGTGATATAACTACAACTCACCAGGACCCCATCTGGAAGGGCTGTATCTGTGTAGGGAAGAATGAGAAGTTGGGGCCTCCTTGCTCCCATGGTAGTTACACTTCTGCACAGAACAATACTTACCTCACAGAGCAAACGGTCAGCCAGTGCAGTGGAGATTTTCTACTATTTTCTGTATGTAACTGGCAATGTAGATCCTTTTACATACACCCACAGTAAAGTGCTTTGTACATTTATGGCCGCACCTCAATGGTAAATGTGCAATCGCGGTGGTAAAATTTCCAATCTTTAAAGGCCTTTAAAAATAGGGCCCTAAATGTTTTGTTTATAAAATGTGTATTTTCCCTTTCTACCGGTTATTGCACACATTCATAGTTGCCAGTGTTGTGAACATTTTTCTAGAGATTTCCCTTTAATATATAATCTAATACAAAATAAAGAAACAATACAGATTTTTTTTTTTGCTGTTGCCACAGATTTGTAGGAAAGGAAAAAAAAAAAATTGCCATGAAGTGATTCAGAAACGAACCCGCTGGGTGAGGTGATTTATAAGGAGCTGCAGGGATGTCATGTGCGCCTTATTTTAAAAGATTTTTTTATTACAGTCTGTATCTCAGTAACAAGATGAAGAAGTATAAACGCAGGTGATACACAGTTTTACCTAAACATGGGCAATTTAGAGAAAAAAACCTATAAATATAGAACCATTTTACTCACCAAATTTACACCTACATTGCTAATAAACAACCTCAGTCACATGCTGTTGATCTCTCCTCTTACCATAGAAGTGTCCAAATCATATAAGAGAAAAACTAAGAAGTGAAGAATTTAAAGGGGTCTTTGTAGAGACCATTCCTGTTTTGCAATGGAAAAAACATGCAACAAAGAGTGAATACCGGCGTTTGCAGCGGTACCAAGGGGCGCAAGGCTGGATGGGAGTCACATGGCCCAGTGAGTGATTAATGTGTTATAATAAGTTCTTTACAAGTTCTATCAAGGGAAATTATATACTGTAAATTGGCAGTAATTTTGCCTTGTCTCAAAATGGTTAATATCAATAAACTATGATATTGTGTGATGGGAGTAGTCAGGTTAATGTGAGAGATGAGAGATTAACTCAAACAATGTGCAGGAAACAACACATTGGCGTATCCCCATTCCCCAAGTAACAGTTTATTTGCAGTGTGCAGACCAGCTAGCTGGGTGCTAGATGTAAAACAAGACTTTTGGTATCCGCTGCTCTTTGTGTTGTTCAACCTGTGCGGCCACACCTAGTTCCATCTCTGGGAAAACACTGGTAGGTCCATATCAGACACCCCCAATCCCCATTGATGTCTGATGGGGAACATGGATAGGGTCCAGTGGAGGTATAGCTCACCAGGTAGGTCAATCTGACTCACACATTTTTAGTATCTTAGTCAATTTTGATATTTTCTTATCAGCTACAAGCAAACAGCCTTATTTTCCGTCTACCAGAATATACATGTGAAAGATACTATATAATGAAATCTCTGCTGATTGCGGACCTACGGAGGGCTAAAAGGTGATACTTACCACTATATACACCCTCTACTTACATTTTTGAGTCTTTCCTGGCAATCCTGTTCTTGGTCCTCAGATTGGGTCACTTTGCTAACATCATTCCCATTCAATGTTAGGAGGCACAGTCACTGGCCACAGACGAAGTGTTCCTGCTGCAGAGGAATATGGGTAGAAAAGGAGGAACACAGTGGATGGTTGGATTGCAATGTTTAAAAGAATAAAAAGAATCTTAAAGGAGAGGAGGAGACACTTACCCACGGACCCGCTCCAGCGCCGAATTCCCCAACGCCTCCGACGTATCTCCAGTCCTTTGCACTGTGTGCGCATGCTCACACGGAGCGAGGACGCTTCGGAGACTGTCAGTGAAGTCAGCGCTGGAGTGGGTCCGCGGGTAAGTGTCTCCTCTCCTGTAAGATTTACTGAAGAACGGGAAGGTAAGAGATAGTGTATTTACATCCTGTTCTTCAGTAAATCAGATAGAAACCAACTTTTTTGATGGACATACCCTTTAAGTGTTTATTTCTCTTTTTCCCCCAATTTGATTACAGCATTTAGTAGGGTTTTTCTCTTTCCCACTAGTTGTGAATGAGACTTTGAACTTGCTGAACGCTTCAGATGGGGGGTTCCTCTTCGACACCTGGAAGGGGCGCGGCCCTTGTGTGCGCTGCGCTGTTGTAGGAAACGGTGGCATCTTAAATGGATCCAGGATGGGAGCGGAGATTGATGGCCATGACTATGTGTTTAGGTAAAAGCAAAGAAGTTGCTAAAGGTCAATTTACATTTTAAAACATATTAACCACTAAGTGTTCCCACATTTAGACTGGGTACACACCCATGAACCACACGATTGGCTAAATTTTACCTTCCTGTCCAATGCTTGTGGAGGTTCTCATTCATCCAGGTCATGGTATATCTGTTGTATTCAATTAGATCAACTGGACTTGAAGTTTAGTTCTTGAAGACATTTCACTAGTCATCCAACTGGCTTTCTCAATTCAGAATGACTTGTACAAGTATCTGTGGCAATTATGTACCCTGAAAAACCCAATTGGCATATCACAGCAAAGTGTTAAGGGCGTGATTAGATAGTGGCTAAGAGGTGTTATAGGAACGCCCAGGGTAAGGTGTCAAAACAGCATTGTACATGGCAGACAGTTGGTGTCGAACCCCCCCACCTCTATTTAGGCTTGGTTTCTTTATTTTCACATAAATGGCCTCCTTGACACCTCTCTTGAACCAGTCACATTTCTTTGCCAATAATTTAACATTACAATCTTCAAAGGTATGTCCTTTATCCTTAAGATGCAGGTACACGGCTGAGTCCTGACCCGAGGAATTGGCTCTTCTGTGCTGGGCCATATGTTGATGCAGTTGCTGTTTGGTCTCCCCCACATACAAATCAGAGCATTCATCACTGCACTGCACTGCGTATATGATGTTGCTTTTCTTGTGTTTCGGTATTGGGTCTTTCGGATGTACCAATTGCTGCCTCAGTGTGTTGTTCGGTTTAAAGCAGACAGGGATATGGTGTTTTTTGAAAATTCTTATTAATTTCTTGGAGACCCCTGCTACATATGGGATGACCATGTTCTTCCTCCTGTCTTGCTTTTCAACTTTCACTTTTGGTATAAGTGATCTTTTCTTTCCTTCTACTTCTTTTGACAAAGGCCCAGTCTGGATATCCACAAGTTTTAAGGGCTTCTCTGAGATGTTTCATTTCTTTCGCCTTTGCTTGTGATCTATAGGGTGGTGGGAGTCAAACATCAAATACTGATCTGTGTGTGTTGGTTTTCTGTAAACCTCTACTTCCAGTTTACCATTCTCCCTGACTTCTACCAAGCAGTCCAAGAAAGCCTGTGTGTTGTTTTGTACCTCTTCCCTTGTAAATTTGATGTTTTGGTCTACAGCATTGATGTGTTCTGTGAAGGCTTGTACTTCCTCCTGGCGGATTTTAACCCAGGTGTCATCCATGTATCTGAACCAGTGGCTGGGTGCTATGCCCTTCCTGTCCAATCAAACTTTTGTCTTTTTTGGACAAAGGTTCGTCAGTGGTGATGAAAACATACCCAATCGACCAAAATATCACTTGGTTGGGTCGAATTATCGGCCCATGTGTACTCAACCTTAGAGCCTGAAAGGAAAGTTAAATATGATCTGACATATAGTGCAGAATAACTGTACAATCCCCAAACCTCACTATAGGTGACCCACAGCCCCTCTGAAACCCTAAACCCTTGACCGAAGGGCTTTTTATTGATAAATAATTCACCACTGCATGGTATAATTGCACGCAAGGCCATCTCTGCACTGATGATTGTAATAATTGCCTTGCATACTGTTCATTTAAATTATAGATGTGTCATCTCTCTGCAGGGTGAATGGAGCCATCACCAAGACATTTGAAAAGGATGTCGGAAACAGAACGTCATTTTTCTTCTTCTCCACAAACACTCTGATGAATTCATTGAACGCCTATAGACATCAGGGGTTCCAGCAGGTTCCCCGTACTGAGGTACAATGGGTTTTGCTGAAGAGAATCCTGGGACAGGAAGTGTTCAAGGGCAGTCAGGAAGCAGTGGCCTTGGGGGAACTTTAAGGATAACTACAACCCTGATTACTATAAATAGAGTTCATGTTCTGTAGAAAAAGTAACATGTTGCAGTTTTATTTCAGTAAACTTGGTAGCGAATATTGTACCTTTAACTTTTTATTTTATGTTATAGGAAACCCGCTACCTTCTCCTACCAGACCATGACAGGGACTACCTGTTAGTGCGAGCTGCACTTACTAACAGTGTCATAGATAGAGGCAGAGACCAGGACAAATGGTGAGACCTTCAGTGCTAATGACTAATTGCTCTTAATGTTGATTGAGCAGTCAACATTTACCTCTGTGTGAGGTCAGTTTGCATGGAGGCTGCAACTTTCTGGCACTTTCTTGATTATCCAACCAATCAGCCTGCAATCCTGCAATCTGTCCATCCATTCCAATGGTCATCTGATCAGCTTGGAACAAATGAGCAATTCTAGCGTTCCGAGCTCACCGCCAGTTTAATGTAGCATCTCAACTAAACATTGCCCCAAGGTCTGCCCTCTATCGCTAGTTCCTTAAAGGCGAAGTTCAGTGCAAATAAGAAAATGAGAAACAGTATTTTCCCACCCCATTTACCTTAATCTGCCCATTTAGCATTTTGTCTGGGCATAAATAAATACCTCCGAAATAATCATATTTTCCAGTGAACTTTCCCTTTAGACAAGGCCATCCTCCCCGATTCAATTGTTTGGCCTGCTTTTTTTTTAATGATCCAATCCCAAAGCAAAATAATATAGTTTTTAATTTAAAGACACATTGTCACTTGGCCATATATTAAGGAGTCAATGGAAGGTCTAGAACAGTGAATATGGTAAATATTCCATCCAAGCTTTACACGGGTGACTGGGACATCTGTTTTGTGTTGTATTAAAATCTAATGTAACACCAAGTCTCATTTTTACAGGCCATCTTCATATTTTGGTGCAAACCTTACCACAGCACATTTCAAAATCCTGCACCCAGACTTCATGCGATATCTAAGAAACAGGTGAGATGCCTTTAAATATCTTAATTAGTATATTAAACCTTTCTCATTAACATACCTTTTTTTTTTTAAAAATGCATATATGATTTCAAAAGATACTCCATTTACTGGGATAAATTAGGAGACCTGAGTATTTTGCAATCCTGTCAGTTCTGCAATAGAGATGATGTTGCAGAATTGGTCAGTGATATAGAGGGGTGGATGAAAGGTCACACTGACAACTATGAAAAGTTATCAATGGGCATGCCTAGTGGGCTGGAGTGTCAGGGGAACTGATTAGAGGCAGTGACAACAACAGGGAGGGGCTGGTAATGTGTACTGACAGGAAAATCACATTAATAAGAAATGCAGGCACAGACACAGATGTGAGTAGCAGCATGGGATTGTATAAAAACCATGGCTTTTATTGTTTGACCCAGTAAGGTTACCACATTGAATTATCTTACTTGCCACTTTATTGTGGACATGAAGCATTTGCCATTGAAATGTTTATATTGCTACTATAATGCTGATAATATAGGGCAAATGACCATCTGGACTTTCTTTATTCAAACATAGAAAAGATATTTAATGCACATTCCTAGGCCCTATACAATATCATATTATCTGTGCACTATTGTATGACTTTAGTGATTACTTCAAAAAATATAATATTAGCCTGCATCAACCTTACATTGCACTGGGTGCTGAAAATGACAGGGATCACAGCGCAGCGGGCACCAATGCCCACCAATGCACAATTTTTCGTGCAACACACTCGTTTAGTGTGGCCTCAGCCTAAATAGTAATGTTTACTACAATTCTGAGCAATTGCAGTTATAGCAGTGGGTTAGATATTGGTAGATTTACCCCTCGTCATAACTTATAGGTTTATATATTTGTATTTATTAATATGAATTGGGGGCTGCCATACTGTTTTCTGTAGAAAATTGAAAGTACCAACAGCCCTAATAATCCTCATTGCCCTAAACTGCTCATTTCAATACACAATTGTCCCTTATATTTTAATTCCTCCTGTTCAGTAAAATTCTGGGGTCCCATAGACAGGCTGACTGTAACCCAGAACACAGATGGGTCCAGCTGTTAATATGAGAATCTGCCGAATCAAATGGATGGTCACGGAGGTCAGAAGTGAGGGATTAAACCCAACCGTATGAATATCCCACAGGGCCTGATAGCCAATCATTAGAATCCATGTAATGCAGTCTTGTGTTTCTCTGATTACATAATGACATAATGTCCTGTGGGAATCACATGCTCAGTGTATTTTATATATACACAGTCAACATCTGCTGAAGAGGACCCCCTATGGTTAGTAAAACTGGTGGATTTCTGTGGATGGGGGTTTGGGCAAAGTCTCTGCTCACAATGCTCTACCATTGAATTACTATGACATATTATGGAACTCAATGGAACAATGAAACAGAGATGGAACATTAAAAAATGAACATGCTGCTGATTAGGAAACTGCAAACCCGCAGTTTGACAAAATCCCAACCCCATACTAACCTCACCAAATGACTCACAAAAAACACACCTTAATGCATTCTCACCACATCCAATAGGAAGGAGAAAGGGTTAAAGGGCAACTAAAGCCACAGAACAAAACTGAACCAGAAGTCAGGACACCTTGATATAAAACCAGTAATCTGTGTCTTACCTCTCATTTTGATACAGGCGCTGGTAAATTTACCTAAATAACCTATGGTTTGTGCTTTACTTCTCAGCATTCTAGTATCACACAGTTTGGTCAATGACCATTATGTTCTGCACATGCTCAGTCCTTAGCTATGGCAGAAACTTGTTACAGTTGGTCACACCCATTAATAATATTTAGCCAATCCTTTTGCAGGACAGATAAAGCAAGGAAGCATGTGACTGAGGTCAGGAGGTGTGGTCTGACACTGCACATACACACAGATACTTCATCCAGTTCTTAACAGGCTTTAATTTACTTTAACAGAGTTTACTAAAGTGGCATTTTATAGTTTATTGGTGTTTTATGGGGGGTTGTTTTCAGATTCTGGAGTATAAAAAATTGGGTTTAGTTCTCCTTTAATTTAAGACCAATCACTGAATTATCCTATATCTATTGCAAATTATTATTATGTTACACTGTTCCCAATATGCCTTGATCACAGCCTAATTTTCTGCAGATACATTGGTTCTACTTGGTCAGTACCTAGCTGATCTCCCCTATACAGTGCTTACTATTACCCCATTACTGTTTATTGTTACAGCATTACTTCCATAGTATCTGGCAACAAGTATGCTTGTCCTGAGAGGCTTGAATCAGTGATTTATGTTGATGTGTTTGTTTCCTTGTATTGTTCCCACTGGTCACTAAAAATTCACATTTCAATGTTCATTTACACAACCGACAAGACAATGATAACAAAAATGGGCAGTATTTATAAATATGTTGCCATACCGTGGGGTACCAAAAAAAAAAGAGACAAAGGACTTACATTTATGGGCACGGATGTACATTTACAAATGCGCCCATTTAAAATACCGCACAATAGTACAATACCACACAGTAGTACAATACCACACAGTGGTACAATACCACGCAGTTGTACAATACCGCACAGTAGTACAATACCGCACAGTAGTACAATACCACGCAGTGGTACAATACCACACAGTGGTACAATACCACGCAGTGGTACAATACCGCGCAGTGGTACAATACCGCACAGTGGTACAATACCGCGCAGTGGTACAATACCACGCAGTGGTACAATACCACGCAGTGTTACAATACCACGCAGTGGTACAATACCACGCAGTGGTACAATACCGCACAGTAGTACAATACCACACAGTGGTACAATACCACACAGTGGTACAATACCACACAGTGGTACAATACTGGTACAATACCGCACAGTAGTACAATACCACACAGTAGTACAATACCACACGTGTACAATACCACACAGTATACAATACCACGCAGTAGTACAATACCGCACAATAGTACAAACCACGCAGTGGTACAATACCATGCAGTAGTACAATACCGCACAGTAGTACAATACGCACAGTAGTACACTACACACAGTGGTACAAAACCACGCAGTAGTACAAAACCACGCAGTAGTATAATACCGCTAGTAATACAATACCACACAGTAGTACAATACCACACAGTAGTACAATACCGCGCAGTAGTACAATACCACACAGTAGTACAATACCGCGCAGTAGTACAATCCACGCAGTAGTACAATACCACCTAGTAGTACAATACCACACAGTAGTACAATACCGCGCAGTAATACAATACACACAGTAGTACAATACAACGTAGTAGTAAAATACCACACAGTAGTACAATATCGCACAGTAGTACAATATCGCACAGTAATACAATATCGCACAGTAATACAATACCACACAATAGTACAATACCGTGCATTAGTACAATACCACACAGTAGTTCAATACCATACAGTAATACAATACCACACAATAGTACAATACCGTGCATTAGTACAATACCACACAGTAGTTCAATACCATACAGTAATACAATACCACACAATAGTACAATACCGTGCATTAGTACAATACCACACAGTAGTTCAATACCACACAGTAGTACAATACCACGCAGTAGTACAATACCACGCAGTAGTTCAATACCACGCAGTAGTACAATACCACGCAGTAGTACAATACCACGCAGTAGTTCAGTACCACGCAGTAGTTCAATACCACGCAGTAGTACAATATCACGCAGTAGTTCAATACTACGCAGTAGTACAATACCACGCAGTAGTTCAATAACCCACACAGTAGTTACAATAAATACACAAAAAAACCCCACACGAAGTAGTACAATACCACACAGTAGTTCAATACCATACAGTAATACAATACCACACAATAGTACAATACCGCCCAATATGTACATACCACGCAGTGGTAAATACCATGCAGTA
Organism: Hymenochirus boettgeri; assembly: GCA_019447015.1. Lineage (NCBI taxonomy): Eukaryota > Metazoa > Chordata > Amphibia > Anura > Pipidae > Hymenochirus > Hymenochirus boettgeri. The sequence continues at coordinate 39,010,852 of CM033476.1, forward strand.
GTACAATACCGCACAGTAGTACAATACCGCACAGTAGTACAATACCACACAGTGGTACAAAACCACGCAGTAACAAACCACGCAGTACAAACCACGCAGTAGTATAATACCGCTAGTAATACAATACCACACATAGTACAATACCACACAGTAGTACATACCGCCAGTAGTACAATACCACACAGTAGTACAATACCGCGCAGTAGTACAATACCACGCATGTGTACATACCCCTAGTAGTACAATACCAACAGTAGTACAATACCGCGCAGTAATACAATACCACAGTAGTACAATACAACGTAGTAGTAAATACCACACAGTAGTACAATACCACACAGTAGTACAATATCGCACAGTATACAATCGCACATAATACAATATCGCACAGTATACATACCACACAATAGTACATACCGTGCATTAGTACAATACCACACAGTAGTTCAATACCATACAGTAATACAATACCAACAATAGTACAATACCGTGCATTAGTACAATACACACCAGTAGTTCAATACCATACAGTAATACAATACCACACAATAGTACAATACCGTGCATTAGTACAATACCACAGTAGTTCAACAACACGTAGTACAATACCACACAGTAGTACAATACCATCACACAGAGTACAATACCACACAGTAGTTCAATACCACGCAGTAGTACAATACCACGCAGTAGTACAATACCACGCAGTAGTTCAGTACCACGCAGTAGTTCAATACCACGCAGTAGTACAATATCACGCAGTAGTTCAATACCACGCAGTAGTACAATACCACGCAGTAGTTCAATACCACACAGTAGTACAATACCACGCAGTAGTACAATACCACACAGTAGTTCAATACCACACAGTAGTACAATACCACACAGTAGTACAATACCACACAGTAGTACAATACCACACAGTAGTTCAATACCACACAGTAGTTCAATACCACACAGTAGTACAATACCACACAGTAGTTCAATACCACACAGTAGTACAATACCACACAGTAGTTTCATACACACAGTAGTTCAATACCACACAGTAGTTCAATACCACACAGTAGTACAATACCACACAGTAGTACAATACCACACAGTAGTATAAAACCATTGTCTATAACGTGTCATGTCTTACAAACTAAAGATCCAACCTGTATCTAATTTCAGGATGGTGGGATTAATTGTTCTTTATCCTTATATTTCAGGTTTCTTTGGTCCCCTATTTTAAACACCTTAAGTCGAGATATCTACCGTCCCACTACAGGGGGCGCTATGCTTCTAACTGCTATTCACACCTGTGACCAGGTATTTTGTATTTCCTTATGTACTGTTAAACATATTAGCTTATCTATTCACACCCGGCACTGCCCCAAAAAGCTTACAGTCTAAGACCCCTATCATACACCTATACCATCAATGTGTTTTTATCATTGTGGGGTAACTGCAGGGAGACCATATAAACTCCTAGCTGCCTATTCAATAAATCCTACTGTTCATACTCCCAAAAACCCATTATAAATGGAACATTGTACAGAAACACTGCGCTGAATTCTCCCACCATTGTGCGATTTGGCATGGTTTAAAGGGCAAGTCCACCCCCATATTTCAATTTTGTAAATATCATCTGTACCTAAACCCTGTAATACTAACCCTTTTCATTAATGCTGTTTCTTACATATCCCCTTTAATAAAGCTGACACCTCCTTTGCTGGCTTTGCAAGCTCATTGTAAGAGAAGGTGGCTCTGGTTGCATCTGCATGTCATTGGCCATGACGGTGATTGACAGCTGGGAGAAGTAATGCAGTTCCGGGGTTTGGGGAGCTCCAAATGTTATTTATAAAATGTACATATGGGGTGAACATGGCCTTAAAGGAAATTCTAAAATATACTGATATTCATTTGGTAACCAATTTTATATTTCTTACAGCGCTGATCGCAGTTTATGTACAGTCTCTACCACGTTAAGGGCCTTATTTACCCATTGCTCCAGGTCCCTTCTGGTATTTAGGGTATTTAACTCCAGCATAACTTTAATGCTACTATGCAAGCCAATAGCCGGTGTTAAAAAGAAGCATTAAAACGAGCACAAACCCCGGTATTAAATACCTTGTGGGGGCTGCGACAAGACGCCATCTTTTGCAATATCCACACAGCTGGAGCAATGAAGAGGTTAAAGCTGCACTAACCGATATTGAATCGGTTAGAGTGACTTTAACCCAGGAAATGACTGCTGTGGCTCTGGGTAAATGAGGGCCTATGTCTTTATGAATGTGGTGACTCCTAGTGGTGATTTGGCAAAGTCTAAAAGTGTCTAATTTTCATAGGAAGTTAAATAATATAGTGGATAATGCACCCCCAACTGTAAATTATAAGGATATTAGAAGTCACAGAGGGTTCCGTGACCATATAAAGCATGAAGCCGCAGGCCAGGTACCTTTTATACAGGGCACGGAACTCCAAGGTGTTTTCTGACACTTTGTATTTACACAGGTAAACAGCAGGGATATCCTTTATTCTGCTTAAAGCTATGTTCACACTGCAGAAGGCACAGCACAGGGGAAACATGTAGTGTGATGTAGTGTGATGAATGCCAGTGCCATTGCTGGCCTTTGGATAAACATGCAAGATTTGTTATTGGAAAATGCACCGGAACGTAGGTAAATGTGAATGAAGCCTTATACAGCGCACTTTTCTCTCAATTAATTCTCTTGTTAATACAATGTGATTAAAAAAGTCACAACAAACATGGCCGAATACAGGATAATTGACATCTCTTCCATGGAAGTTTGAGTTAAGAAAGGGGAACCAGGGGAGACTTGTTTAGGGCAGCAGAATGGCCAGAACCAGCCCAGTGTCTAAACGTTTAATATGTTAGTGTTTGTTACCCTTGGGTAAACTGTACTTTGTGTGCCATGGCCCTTGAATGTGGACATCCCATTGCCTAGTGGCACAGACAGAAGCATAAGTGGCTGATGTACATGTGACTGCAGCTGTTTTATAAATGAGTCCACCTGGTGGTTGGTCTCCAGCATTACTCTTTCTTCCTTTCCTATCACCAGGTCAGTGCCTACGGATTCATCACCCCGAACTACACCAAGTTTTCAGATCACTACTTTGACACATCCTTCCTCAAAATTGCTTTCTACAGTAACCACAATTTCCTAAAAGAATTGGAACTGTGGCAAAAGCTTCATAAAGCCGGAGTAATTAAACTCTACATGAGAGACTGATCCTGGGAAGACTTGGTCTTAATGCCTATATCTGTCTACTACAGAGTAGACGTGACATCTAGGACAATGTGTCCTCTGATTTAGTTCCAGAGTGATTATCTTCTCCCTCCTCATTCAGTAGAACTACTCACTACTACATGGAGAATAACATGTTACAATGGACAACAAAACAGTGCACTCTACACTGTAATCTAACACTGGATTTCTATCTGTTTTAATGGATGGAAAACCAACCAATCAATGCACAGTGATTGTATTTAAGGAATAATGGGTTAGGATCAGATTTTTTATAAAGATAAACATAATTTTTTTTTTTAATGGAAGAATATTGAGACAATTGACAGTATCCTATATAATAAAACCCTAAGGGCTAGGCCACACTGCTGCGTTTTTTTTGCGTTTGCGCTTGCGATTGCGCTTGCGATTTTCCAAAATTATTGAAAACGCGGCAACGCAAAAAAACGCGCGTTTTTCGGTGCGATTGCGATTGCGTTTTGCGTTCTGCATTTTTAATCGCAATCGCATGCGTTTTCCTATACTTATTGAAGAAATCGCAATCGCAAACGCAACGAAAATCGCACATGAAATCGCATGCTATTGCGTTTGCGTTTGCGTTTCAGTGTGGCCTAGCCCTAAGTGTGCGTCCTTGTGTCCGTGTGTGTGTGTCACTGCAGTTCCTATGGACTCACCACTAGAGGGAGAGTCTCTGCAGTTCCTATTGGCTCACCACTAGAGGGAGAGTCTCTGCATTTCCTATTGACTCACCACTAGAGGGAGAGTGTCTGCAGTTCCTATTGACTCACCACTAGAGGGAGAAACACAGGAAACACACGGAGGGAGGACAGCAATTAAACAGACTGCAGGTAAGGGGACAGGGGCCCCTGGATTTGGGACAGAAGGGGGGGCTGGATTCGGGACAGACGGGGCCCTTGGATTTGGGACAGAGGGGGCCCCCAGGATTTGGGACAGAGGGGAGGGGCTGGATTTGGGACAGAGGGGGAGCCCTGGATTTGGGACAGAGGGGGAGCCCTGGATTTGGGACAGAGGGCGGGGCTGGATTTGGGACAGAGGAGGCCCCTGGCCTTGGACAGAGGGGGGACTCTGGCCTTGGGACACTAAGAGGGTACTCTGGCCTTGGGACATGGAGGACTATGGCCTTGGGACACTAAGGGGGCACTCTGTGCTTCTAGCGCCCGTTATTGTAGCGGGCTTAATGTCTAGTGGGATGATATTTTGGTCAGGTGGGAACATTAGCAAAAAACTAGATGAATTGGGCATGTCAGTAGATGTGTATTTTTCTTTACTCCCCTTTAATGCTGGCCATACATTAATTAGACATTTGGAAAATTGATTTTTTTTTTACCGTCAAGTGTTTTTCCCACAACGTCCCCTTTCCTGGCCCATTCGTGATCAAATCAATTGCAAAAATGATCAGGCGGTTGTCCTGATGTTAAGGGAACATTGCAGGAACCTTGTAAAGTTTGTAGATTATGGCCAGCATAACTTGAGTGCTGGTCTCTCTGCAGTTACCGCTGCCTGCCCCCCAATCTCCTGCTTTTGAGAAATAGCCAATAACAGAGCAGGTAGCCAGCTCAAGCTTGAGCAGGGAATCATTCTGTCAGTGACACTGTGACACAACAGGAAGGCCTAGAGTGCAGCGGAACATTGCAAACAGCACATGCCATTATTTTCAATGGCAACGCTGTTAACGCACCAAAATGCTGCATGAAGTGCATTACACGCTACATTGCATTTTGTGCATTACACGCTACATTGCAGTGCCGTTCATTTCTATGTGCACTGTGTTTTGGTGCGATGTAAAACACGCCAAAACGCACTCTAGTGTGAACAAGCCCTTACCCTTCTAAACTGTGTTATGTAATCCCTCATATTACTTTTTTTTAGTAAAGTTGTCCTTTAAAATAACCTTGCCTAAAAACATGTGAGAGACCTCAGGTATTCTGTATATGTTTATAAGACATATGATTCGTGCCAAGGATGTAAAGCACTACTGCCCATACAATGGTTTGCACTGTATGTATATTGTTTTATTGTCATTCAAACCAATGAAGGGGATTCTCAAATGCTCCTTCTCCAGATGTTTGAAAACTACATCTCACAGCATTCCTCAACTACAATGGGAAGACAGGGAATGCTGGGAGTTGTAGTTTTCAAATATCAAGAGGCACACCGTTTGAGAATCCCTGATTTACACTACACCTGTGTTTCTTAACTAGGGAACTGGGGCCCCTATGGTTACCTGGGGTTACTGAGACAGGAACTGTACAGTCACCCTTGTGAAGAATTTAACTAGGGAACTGGGGCCCCTATGGTTACCTGGGGTTACTGAGACAGGAACTGTACAGTCACCCTTGTGAAGAATTTAACTAGGGAACTGGGGCCCCTATGGTTACCTGGGGTTACTGAGACAGGAACTGTACAGTCACCCTTGTGAAGAATTTAACTAGGGAACTGGGGCCCCTATGGTTACTTGGGGTTACTGAAACAGGAACTGTACAGTCACCCTTGTGAAGAATTTAACTAGGGAACCAGGGCCCCTATGGTTACCTGGGGTTACTGAAACAGGAACTGTACAGTCACCCTTGTGAAGAATTTAACTAGGGAACCGGGGCCCCTATGGTTACCTGGGGTTACTGAAACAGGAACTGTACAGTCACCCTTGTGAAGAATTTAACTAGGGAACGGGGCCCCTATGGTTACCTGGGGTTACTGAACAGGAATGTACAGTCACCCTTGTGAAGAAATTAACTAGGGAACCGGGGCCCCTATGGTTACCGGGGTTACTGAGACAGGAACTGTACAGTCACCCTTGTGAAGAATTTAACTAGGGAACTGGGGCCCCTATGGTTACCTGGGGTTACTGAGACAGGAACTGTACAGTCACCCTTGTGAAGAATTTAACTAGGGAACCGGGGCCCCTATGGTTACCTGGGGTTACTGAGACAGGAACTGTACAGTCACCCTTGTGAAGAATTTAACTAGGGAACTGGGGCCCCTATGGTTACTTGGGGTTACTGAAACAGGAACTGTACAGTCACCCTTGTGAAGAATTTAACTAGGGAACGGGGCCCCTATGGTTACCTGGGGTTACTGAAACGGAACTGTACAGTCAACCTTGTGAAGAATTTAACTGGGAACCGGGGCCCCTATGGTTACCTGGGGTTACTGAACAGGAACTGTACAGTCACCCTTGTGAAGAATTTAACTAGGGAACCGGGGCCCCTATGGTTACCTGGGGTTACTGAGACAGGAACTGTACAGTCACCCTTGTGAAGAATTTAACTAGGGAACCAGGGCCCCTATGGTTACCTGGGGTTACTGAAACAGGAACTGTACAGTCACCCTTGTGAAATTTAACTATGGAACCGGGGCCCCTTGGTTACCTGGGGTTACTGAACAGGAACTGTACAGTCACCCTTGTGAAGAATTTAACTAGGGAACTGGGGCCCCTATGGTTACTTGGGGTTACTGAAACAGGAACTGTACAGTCACCCTTGTGAAGAATTTAACTAGGGAACCAGGCCCCTATGTTACCTGGGGTTACTGAAACAGGAACTGTACAGTCACCCTTGTGAAGAATTTAACTAGGGAACCGGGGCCCCTATGGTTACCTGGGGTTACTGAAACAGGAACTGTACAGTCACCCTTGTAAGAATTTAACTAGGGAACCGGGGCCCCTATGGTTACCTGGGGTTACTGAGACAGGAACTGTACAGTCACCCTTGTGAAGAATTTAACTAGGGAACGGGGCCCCTATGGTTACCTGGGTTACTGAGACAGGAACTGTACAGTCACCCTTGTGAAGAATTTAACTAGGGAACTGGGGCCCCTATGGTTACCTGGGGTTACTGAGACGAACTGTACAGTCACCCTTGTGAAGAATTTAACTAGGGAACCGGGGCCCCTATGGTTACCTGGGTTACTGAGACAGGAACTGTACAGTCACCCTTGTGAAGAATTTAACTAGGGAACTGGGGCCCCTATGGTTACTTGGGTTACTGAAACAGGAACTGTACAGTCACCCTTGTGAAGAATTTAACTAGGGAACCGGGCCCCTATGGTTACCTGGGGTTACTGAACAGGAACTGTACAGTCACCCTTGTGAAGAATTTAACTAGGGAACCGGGGCCCCTATGGTTACCTGGGGTTACTGAAACAGGAACTGTACAGTCACCCTTGTGAAGAATTTAACTAGGGAACCGGGGCCCCTATGGTTACCTGGGTTACTGAGACAAACTGTACAGTCACCCTTGTGAGAATTTAACTAGGGAACCGGGGCCCCTATGGTTACCGGGGGTTACTGAGACAGGAACGTACAGTCACCCTTGTGAAGAATTAACTAGAACGGGGGGGCCCTATGGTTACCTGGGGTTACTGAGACAGGAACTGTACAGTCACCCCTTGTGAAGAATTTAACTAGGGAACCGGGCCCTATGGTTACCTGGGGTTACTGAGACGGAACTGTACAGTCACCCTTGTGAAGAATTTAACTAGGGAACTGGGGCCCCTATGGTTACCTGGGGTTACTGAGACAGGAACTGTACAGTCACCCTTGTGAAGAATTTAACTAGGGAACCGGGGCCCCTATGGTTACCGGGGGTTACTGAGACAGGAACTGTACAGTTGAGATATATTTATTGATCAATCTGTTATATTTTTATGACTAATGTATTTTGTTCACCTGTAACAGCAAGTAAGAGTTAAATAAATATATATATTTGGAATTGTACACACTTTTTATTCTTTTTTTTCTAGGTGCAAGGATAGTAATATCTACATCAGGGAAATAGATGTGTCGCCATGTATGTTTTACTACCCCATTGCCTATGTAAAATGAAATCGGCACAATAATCAGATTCATCTAATTATGTTTCTGTGCCCAGTAACTATAGTTAATTTGCAGTGGCTACTATCCACACATCTTACAATATGATTGTACAATCTTACCATTGTGTTATATGATGGCATAACTGGCTAAATATCATTTAAAGAGTTTTTGCCTAGGCAGGCTCCTATACTACATAATTCTGGTACGGTTGTGTGAATATTGTACAATTAAACTGTACTGCACTGTAAAAGGTGTGTGGCCATTTTTATCAACATCCAAAAGGTTGCATTTCCGCCTTTTGTTCATTAAAGCTGCGGCCATGATGTGCCAGTCAGCAAGCACGTGAAAAGCGTTTCAAGCATGTTACTGTCCGCTTGTGCTGCGATCTGTGATATGTTGCGCAATCGGAGAGCACGTGATCCGCAAAAAAAATGGTGATTGCATGCACCCAAAAAATGGATCCGCAGCACAAGTAATGCGAGAGAATGGCGCATTGTATCCTAGCCCTGAAAACACATAAAGGAAAACTGCCCCCTGCCTGTAAAACCAGGTCATTAGTTGTACATCACTGGATTAAAGGGGAATTAAACTTGTGTAGTGACTGGCTGGTTTCAAATTCCTCCCCCCTCCTTCATTAGCATATGCTCTCCAATATCAAATATGGGAGAATCATCAGTGACAATAAAGGTGGCCATACATACATTGGTATCTGTCGGCACATTGTGAAGGGAACCTGCACACATGGAACTGACCGATCCATATACGCAGTATGGGGATCGGTCGGTCGTGTGGCCATACATGTTACGATCGCATGACCAACAGAAATTTTCCGTATTTCCCGACTGACCATAGTGGGGACTACGGTCATTCGTCGGCCCTCAGTCGGTCGGGAAAAGCCCATAAACTTGAACGATGATGGATAGATCCCGTCGTGGAAGGACATATGTTCATATGTATGGCCACCTTAACTGTGGAAGGAGCCAGAAAGAAGTCTGTATAATTATCCTTTATAATACGTTATCAGGCTACTGTTAATCACAAATTTGTTGTCTATTAAAGGGCATGTCCACCTGCTTCTAAAACTTTTGATATGTTATAGGTATTGCTCCCCCAGCCCCAAACGCAATAATCTTATGTGCAGAAACTCCCCCGATAGTTACTTACCTTACCTCTCTCCTTCGCTGCACTGCCCCGGCCCTCTGCTTGCACGGAACTGCAAGCAGGGGGCCAGATCGGCAGCCGCGTATGTGATTGGCTGAGAGGCAGCCAATTACGGACGCGGCTGCCGGCAGTTCAGAACGGCAAAGGAGAGAGGTAAGGTAAGTAACTATCGGGAGAGTTTCTGCACATAAGATTATTGCGTTTGGGGCTGGGGGAGCAATACCTATAACATATCAAAAGTTTTAGGAGCTGGTAGACATGCCCTTTAATAGACAACAAATTTGGTCATTTGTGATTAACAGTAGCCTGATAATGTATTTTAAAGGATAATTATACCCAGCCTTAGTTTGACATCTTGAATGTTTCACATGTGTAGGATTATCCTAATCGCCCTGCACAATGAGTTCAGGTCAGCCAGTAATCCAGACAATTAGTGATATTATTTATCTATTTGCTATAGTGTTTATGTAAATACCTACTAGACTGGTAACAGTGAGACATTGTCCCTGATCTGCTCATTACAGGGAAATGTATTTTATATTGGTGAAGGACTTTAGTTCCTTGCTCTCTAGAAGGTAAGGACAATATGTTGACAGAACAGGTGCATAAGGAATTGGATAGAATTAGATTCCCCAGCAGACCAGGATTATTCACAATTGTTTAAAATTGCACTTAATACAAGACTGTGGAATCGCATTAAAAAGTGGACAGGAGAAAACACAAAAAAATATGACATGCATTTTGTTTTGACATGCACAAATGCATGTAAAAGTGGATGCAAAAGCACACAGAAACAAATAGCTTTCTTTGGGTGTAGCGTGGCCTCAGCCTAAAGACCTTTATTTGCAGATACTTGTACAAACAGGATGCTCGGTGCTGGATGAGCAACCTGATCAGGAGAGTGGAGTGATCAGGAGAACTTTTGCACCTCCCACAATGTTTTTGACAGATAGACTACCTATCAATAAACTGATCAGTAGTCTGCCGGTTGCAAGAAAAAGAAAAAAACAATTTGGCACAACCAATCATGCGCCATTGAAGACCGCATGATCAGCTGAAATATACCATCATGTCCAATTGAATTTCATCCAAATCAGGCAAAAGTTCATTTGGACATGTTGAATTTCATTCTGTTGTTTAAGGGCAAAACTACCGCAGATATTTACCGAACAACCGAGATATGGTGGCGGATGGTCGATTGGGGCAAAATATTAGGAATCTAAGCTTAGTTCAAATGGAACAGTTTCCTGTGACGGATCATGCATTCCATAGGAGACCGCATGATCTATGAGTTTGTTGCCATATCTTATTTTGCAAAATCTGAGTGAAAGCCAGGAAATTCTACATGTGAGGATGGCCCCTTTTTTCTGAACTGTGCCTCTTGTATGGATAATGTGAGAGGTTTGTAACCAGGTGTCTGTTTAAATCAGTTAAAGGTGGAAAGTTAATAGGCGCTAATGGCTGTGAATATAAGGTGCAAAGTATCCGATTCCTCCTTGGGTTTAGACATTTAGAAGATGTGTGAGATAAATGAACGTACGTGTTGTATATCGCGGTAGGAGACATAACGCAGGCGTTCAGCGAGTAGTAATAAATGTATCGTTATTGTATTATTAACCTTTCCATTTTGGTAAATGTTAAAATTAAAAGACAAGTTGTATGATTACCGCAGCAAGCAATGAAATGCAGTACAGTTACACAGTGTGGCGGCTACACCAAAATCAGAACTTTCACTCTAAGAGAGAAGCGAGGACGCTGTGTTAGGGTTGGTCCCCACTGCACCGCACAATGCAATGAGTTACCACGTCATCACAAATAATAGGGGTGGTCCCTACTACACCGCACAATGCAATGAGTTACCACGTCATCACAAATAATAGGGGTGGTCCCTACTACACCGCACAATGCAATGAGTTACCACACATCACAAATAATAGGGTTGGTCCCTCACACCGCACAATGCAATGAGTTACCACACTATCACAAATAATAGGGGTGGTCCCTACTACACAGCACAATGCAATGAGTTACCACACTATCACAAATAATAGGGGTGGTCCCTACTACACCGCACAATGCAATGAGTTACCACGTCATCACAAATAATAGGGGTGGTCCCTACTACACCGCACAATGCAATGAGTTACCACACTATCACAAATAATAGGGGTGGTCCCTACTACACCGCACAATGCAATGAGTTACCACACTATCACAAATAATAGGGGTGGTCCCTACTACACAGCACAATGCAATGATTTACCACATCATCACAATAATAGGGTGGTCCCTACTACACAGAACAATGCAATGAGTTACCACACTATCACAATAATAGGGGTGGTCCCTACTACACCACACAATGCAATGAGTTACCACGCCATCACAAATAATAGGGGTGGTCCCTACTACACCGCACAATGCAATGAGTTACCACGCCATCACAAATAATAGGGTTGGTCCCCACTGCACCGCACAATGCAATGAGTTACCACGTCATCACAAATATAGGGGTGGTCCCTACTACACTGCAGAATGCAATGATTTACCACGCCATCACAAATAAAGGGTTGGTCCCTACTACACCGCCACATGCAATGAGTTACCACTCATCAAAATAATAGGGTGGTCCCCACTGCACCGCACAATGCAATGAGTTACCATACCATCACAAATAATAGGGGTGGTCTCCAACACACACAATGCAATGTTTACCATACCATCACAAATAATAGGGTTGGTCCCCACTGCACCACATGCAATGATTACCACGCATCACAAATAATAGGGTTGGTCCCCACTACACCACACAATGCAATGAGTTACCACCCATCACAAATAATAGGGTTGGTCCCTACTACACCGCACAATGCAATAAGTTACCACGCCATACAAAAATAGGGTTGGTCCCTACTACACCACACAATGCAATGAGTTACCACGCCATCACAATAATAGGGTTGGTCCCCACTACACCACACAATGCATAGTTCCACACCATCACAAATAATAGGTTGGTCACTACACCGCACATTGCAATGAGTTACCACACCTTTACAAATAATAGGGTTGGTCCCTACACACCGCACATGCAATGAGTTACCACACCATCACAAATAATAGGGTTGGTCCCCACTACACCACACAATGCATGAGTTACCACACCATCACAAATAAGGGTTGGTCCCTACTACACACCGCCACAATGCAATGAGTTACCACGCCTTTACAAATAATAGGGTTGGTCCCTACTACACCGCACAATGCAATGAGTTACCACCCATCACAAATAATAGGGTTGGTCCCTACACACGCACAATGCAATGGTTACCACCCATCACAATAAATAGGGTTGGTCCCTACTACACGCACAATGCAATGATTACCACGCCATCACAAATAATAGGGTTGGTCCCTACTACACCGCACAATGCAATGAGTTACCACACCATCACAAATAATAGGGTTGGTCCCTACTACACCGCACAATGCAATGAGTTCCACACATCACAAATAATAGGGTTGGTCCCTACTACACCGCCACAATGCAATGAGTTACCACGCCATCACAAATAATAGGGTTGGTCCCCACTACACCACACAATGCAATGAGTTACCACACATCACAAATAATATGGGTTGGTCCCCACTGCAAAAATCACAAATAATAGGGGTGGTCCCTACTACACCGCACAATGCAATGAGTTACCACACTATCACAAATAATAGGGGTGGTCCCTACTACACCGCAAACAAATGCAATGAGGTACCACGTCATCACAAATAATAGGGGTGGTCCCTACTACACCGCACAATGCAATGAGTTACCACACTATCACAATAATAGGGGTGGTCCCTACTACACGCACAATGCAATGAGTTACCACACTACACAAATAATAGGGGTGGTCCCTACTACACCGCACAATGCAATGAGTTACCACACATCACAAATAATAGGGTGGTCCCTACTACACAGCACAATGCAATGAGTTACCACACTATCACAATAATAGGGTGGTCCTACTACACCAGCACAATGCAATGAGTTACCACCATCACAAATAATAGGGGTGGTCCCTACTACACCGCACAATGCAATGAGTTACCACCCATCACAAATAATAGGGTGGGTCCCTACTCACCGCACAATGCAATGAGTTACCACCATCACAAATAATAGGGGTGGTCCCTACTACACGCACAATGCAATGAGTTACCACCATCACAAATAATAGGGTTGGTCCCTACTACACCGCACACGCAATGAGTTACCACGTCATACAAATAATAGGGTGGTCCCCACTCACGCACAATGCAATGAGTTACCAACCCATCACAAATAATAGGGGGTGCTCCATACACACACAATGCAATGAGTTACTACCATCCTCACAATAATAGGTTGGTCCCCACTGCACCGCACAATGCAATAGTTACCACGCCATCACAAATAATGGGTGGTCCCCACTACACCACACAATGCAATGAGTTACCACACTATCACAAATAATAGGGGTGGTCCCTACTACACAGCACAATGCAATGAGTTACCACACTATCACAAATAATAGGGGTGGTCCCTACTACACCACACAATGCAATGAGTTACCACGCCATCACAAATAATAGGGGTGGTCCCTACTACACCGAACATGGCCAATGAGTTACCCACACTATCAAATAATAGGGGGGTCCTACTACACCGCACAATGCAATGAGTTACACATCACAAATAATAGGGGTGGTCCCTACTACACAGCACAATGCAATGAGTTACCACACATCACAAATAATAGGGGGGTCCCTACTACACACACAATGCAATGAGTACCACGCCATCACAAATAATAGGGGTGGTCCCTACTACACCGCACAATGCAATGAGTTACACGCATCACAAATAATAGGTTGGTCCCCTACTCACCGCACAATGCAATGAGTTACCACCATCACAAATATAGGGTGGTCCCTACTACACCACAATGCAATGAGTTACCACCCATCACAAATAATAGGGTTGGTCCCTACTACAACGCACAATGCAGAGTTACCACCCATCACAATAAATAGGTTGGTCCCCACTGCACCGCACAATGCAATGAGTTACCAACCATCACAAATAATGGGGTGTGTCCACTACACCACACAATGCAATGAGTTACCACCATCACAAATAATAGGGTGGTCCCACTACACCGCACAATGCAATGATGTTACCACGCCATCACAATAATAGGGTTGGTCCCCACAACCCGCAATGCAATGAGTTACACACCATCACAAATAATAGGGTGGTCCCTACTACACCGCAAATGCAATGAGTTACCACGCCAACAAATAATAGGGTTGGTCCTACTACACCACCACAATGCAATGAGTTACCACGCATCACAAATAATAGGGTTGGTCCCCACTACACACACAATGCAAGAGTACCACACCATCACAAATAATAGGTTGGTCCCTACTACACCGCACAATGCAATGAGTTACACACCTTACAAATAATAGGGTTGGTCCCTACTACACCGCACAATGCAATGAGTTACCACACCATCACAAATAATAGGGTTGGTCCCACTACACCACACAAGCAATGAGTTACCACGCCATCACAAATAATAGGGGTGGTCCCTACTACACCGCACAATGCAATGAGTTACCACGCCATCACAAATAATAGGGTTGGTCCCCACTGCACCGCACAATGCAATGAGTTACCACGTCATCACAAATTATAGGGGTGGTCCCTACTACACTGCAGAATGCAATGAGTTACCACGCCATCACAAATAATAGGGTTGGTCCCTACTACACCGCACAATGCAATGAGTTACCACGTCATCACAAATAATAGGGGTGGTCCCCACTGCACCGCACAATGCAATGAGTTACCATACCATCACAAATAATAGGGGTGGTCTCCACTACACCACACAATGCAATGAGTTACCATACCATCACAAATAATAGGGTTGGTCCCCACTGCACCGCACAATGCAATAAGTAACCACGCCATCACAAATAATAGGGTTGGTCCCCACTACACCACACAATGCAATGAGTTACCACACCATCACAAATAATAGGGTTGGTCCCTACTACACCGCACAATGCAATGAGTTACCACACCTTTACAAATAATAGGGTTGGTCCCTACTACACCGCACAATGCAATGAGTTACCACACCATCACAATAATAGGGTTGGTCCCCACTACACCCACACATCAATGAGTTACCACACCATCACAATAATAGGGTTGGTCCCTACTACACCGCACAATGCAATGAGTTACCACACCTACCAAAATAATAGGGTTGGTCCCTACTACACCGCACAATGCAATGAGTTACCACACCATCACAAATAATAGGTTGGTCCCACTACACCACACAATGCAATGAGTTACCACACCATCACAAATAATAGGTTTGGTCCCTACTACACCGCACAATGCAATGAGTTACCACTACCTTTACAAATAATAGGGTTGGTCCCTACTACACCGCACAATGCAATGAGTTACCACGCCATCACAAATAATAGGGTTGGTCCCTACTACACCGCACAATGCAATGAGTTACCACACCATCACAAATAATAGGGTTGGTCCCTACTACACCGCACAATGCAATGAGTTACCACGCCATCACAAATATATGTTTGGTCCCTACTACACACGCACAATGCAATGAGTTACCACACCATCACAAATAATAGGGTTGGTCCCTACTACACCACAGCCAATGCAATGAGTTACCACACCATCACAAATAATAGGGTTGGTCCCTACTACAACCGCACAATGCAATGAGTTACCACCCATCACAAATATAGGGTTGGTCCCCACTACACCACACAATGCAATGAGTTACCACACCATCACAAATAATAGGGTTGGTCCCCCACTGCACCCACAATGCAATGAGTTCCACACGATCACAAATAATAGGTTGGTCCCCCACTGCACCGCACAATGCAATGAGTTACCACGCCATCACAAATAATAGGGTTGGTCCCCACTGCACCGCACAATGCAATGAGTTACCACGCCATCACAAATAATAGGGTTGGTCCCTACTACACCGCACAATGCAATGAGTTACCATGCCATCACAAATAATAGGGTTGGTCCCCACTACACCACACAATGCAATGAGTTACCACACCATCACAAATAATAGGGTTGGTCCCTACTACACCGCACAATGCAATAAGTTACCACGCCATCACAAATAATAGGGTTGGTCCCTACTACACCGCACAATGCAATGAGTTACCACGCCATCACAAATAATGGTACATGGACACTGTGATTACCAAGTTATCCTGGTTACATCACACATATTTTAGTCTCCCACTATACCTATAATATGTGGGATGGCTCACATAGAAAATTTTATAACCCTATCACTGGCTAAAGCTGGGTACACACCATACAATAATTTGGCCCGACAGACATTTCAGTGTTTTGGTTGGTCGGGCCGAATTATTGTATGATTCCTTGAGGGGGACACAACCGGCTGCCAACCGTTTGTTTGAATCAGGACGAATGCACGATCGCACAGGTCGGGAAAACCACAACCGATTGTGCGGTCACATAGAGGTCTCGGTCGTGGTTTCTGTCCACAGTTACAGTGGTTACAGTCCTTCCTCCTGGCTGACCGGTCGAAAGTCTTGAATGGTCGGTCAGGAGGAAGAATTGGCACGTATGTACCAGCCTTAAGAGAATGAATAAGGAACATCCAGAAAATAGAGGTATGATCACATGTAACAAGTAAATAAATACAGTTCTTAAAATCCATGGGCTTAGTCTATACACCATGCATGGTCTCCCCTGGGGGTGTATGGTAAATGGTGCAGGTTTGTTCTCTGAATGGGGGGGGGGGGGGTGTTTATGGGGCTGTAAAAGAATAAAACTGAATATCCTGTTCCTTTCTTATTACTACTGTCTCTGAGTCACACACAAAACACTAATGACTAATTCTGCTACGTGGGACGCCCATTTCAATAGAGCTGTTGGGATCTCTATGTCATTGCTATTGCTGCTTTCCTTTTTGGTTACCACCTGATGAGTTCAAAGCAATAACACTGATCCCTGTATGGGAACCCGCAAGGAAAGATGGGAGAGAGAATTAAGGTGGCCAAAAACATGGCTGATTTTTTTTCAAATCCCATTGGATCTGACATACGTGCAATAATATCTGAATCTATAGGTGGAAACTGGGGGACTTCAGCTCTCCAGACTTGTCAAACTTTACATGAGGAGAAATGCCTTCTAAGAGGCTTTAACAGCATTCCGTGAGCTAAATAGCGATACCGCACCTTTAACAATTGCAAGTTTACGACTGCGATCGTACATTTATGATTGTACTTTAGTACTGCGTGGTATTGTACGGCCACTCTTAAGGTTCTTCTTCCACAGCAGCCCGATGTATCGGAAGTTACCGATAATCCGGGTTATTAAATATGCAACAAAGATACAATGTAGACTCGCACTCCAATGTGAAATGGTGGTATATTACAAACCAATCATCAACAACAACGTTTCGAGGGTAGAAGCCCATTCATCAGGCTTGTACCCTGACGTTGTTGATGATTGGTTTGTAATAAATCCACCATTTCACGTTGGAGTGCGAGTCTACATTGTATCTTTGTTGAGTATCCATGTTCCCTTGGAAGTAGGGAAACTAGGCGCCTGCACCCACAGGGATAGTGTGCATTTGGGTTATTAAATATGGCCCACAGTTACAAACCGGATTTAGCTTTATTGAGCCATTCTCAGTGTAACTTAGTCATCTGGTTTTGCAATGTGAAGCAGCTATGGACAGATGTGATGTGTGTAAAATCTACCGTCCTTTCGTTATCACATACTCCATACTATACAAATTAAACGTGTGCTAACCCTTCCTGAAACGTGCAGTGTGAATGAGCCTGTCTCCTTTACACCAGTATTAGTAACATTACTAGTGCTTTATCCCTACAAATTCAAAACTGTATTTTACCAATACTTATTCTTATATAATCTCCAGTGAAATGGGGAGTGGGGGGTCTAATGCAGCTTTGTGAACAGTTTGCCTGAGCTGTTAATTTGCAGTAACCAATCAGATGTTATTTTTTTAAAAGGTCTACTACAGTTTATATAGTATATAACACCTGATTGGCTGCTGCAGATTAAAAGTTCAGGCAAAATGTTGCACTTAGTAAATAAGCCCCAGTGTATTTTAATAATACACTTCATGTTAAAATGTTAGAGACTTTACTGCTAGGCTGTTCTAGTATGTTTCAGGAGGGGGGAAGTGTATCCTGCAATACCACATGCTACCAGCAGATGGAAAATAAAAAAGGAAAGAGGTGTGTGCATGTGTGTGTGCAGAGCAGACAACCAAGCAGTGAGGGGATAATAAACCATCAGGCTCTGGTTCTGCTCCCAGATCCCCTTATTCTGCATTGCCTGCTCTGTTCAGTTATATACAGATCTAGGATACAGGCTCCAGTTCTGTGTTTACTGCCTGCTTGGGGAATCACCTGCAAGACAATGATGGGGAAGGACCAGCATATATTCCCACTGCACCCTTTGTTTGACATTTCACTCTCCTGCTGACCCCCCTTTATTTTTGGTAAAATCAGGTCCCTTTTATTTTGCACTGTCCCTCCCCCCCCCCCCCCACTCCATGCCTGGCAATGGGAAGACTTCATGCATTGATCACCATGTCCTCCTTATTCAACCTGAGCTTTGCCTTTAGCTCCCACTTGGACCCAGGTGAGTTGGAACCTTTTCTCATTCCTTTAGATTTGGTGGAATTTGATTTCCCTTTCCTGATCCATCCCCTGAGATCCTGTAGACTTTATTCCCAGACTCCCCTCCCCCCCTCCTTTCTGCATATCCCTCCCCTCTGCAGATTCATTGGGAGGTAGAGGAGCAGAGGTCTGGACTCCAAGCCTTGGTACCTGGCTGCTGCTGTTTTGCTGGGTTTTTTAACATCTACTGACCCTCCCTTTGATTGCAGCCAAATGCTGCATCCCAGTCAGAGGAGGGAGTCCTGTGGGGGTTGGATTTAAAATTCTGCTGCACCGGTGCAATGTGTTAAGGGATTAAGCCTTGAGTGCTCCAGGCTGCTGCAGGATCAGACTGATGATGTGTGTCACAGTGGATTGTGGGATGGATTGAGGCTTCATAGGAAATCCAGGTAAGGTTCTCCCAGTGATACACAATGACTTCCAGGAGGACCCCCATCTGTTCCCATCACCCACCCCTGACACAGTGATGAGAGCAGAGGCATTGTCCACAGGTTTATTGCTATTGATTATGATTACTGGCTATGTTGTTCATTTATATTGAACGTGATCATCTGTAGTCTGTGTCGGAAACTTTTGTCACTTTTTAAGAACTACATTTCCCAGCATCCCCATTTGTTAAATGCAACGGTCTGAATCTGTCTATACCTAATAGTCTAAATTCTGTTGTTAAATAACAGTATATAATAGTATATATAGGATAGTGTGAGCATAATGCACTCTGTCCATTTTATTAGCAAGAGACACTGGGGTCATTGAGGACAGACAGATTCAGATGACTTGGGACACTTGGAAATATCAAGTGCTGATGCAAAGAGACTGAAGCAAATGGAATGTTTACTACTGTCAGGCAGATGACATCACGTGCCAAGTGATTTCATCACAATCCAGGAGATGTCAAACTTGTGGCCCTCCAGATGTTTGAAAACTACAAACATGCAGCCTGGGAATGCTGGAAGTTGTTGTTTTCAAAACAACTGGAGGGCTGCAAGTTGGACATCCCTGATATAGACAGATTTTCATGGACCAATGCTAATATTCACTTGACATACACACATCTATTGGTGTGACTGTGCACATTGGGAATTGTGTTTGTGGCCAATGTCAGCTGACCAATGGATACTACAAAGGACATAGTGTTGTTTATATGCTGTAGGTTCATTTGTCTGTCCAGTGCATCAGGTGTCAAATTGTGATTGTTAAAGTATCTATCCAACTAACAGTTTTGTTCACATGCCAACACACACGCTTCTCTACACCGTTCATTATATTGTTATTGTTTTGTAGATTACAAAATTGTTTTGTCCAAAATTCTTCCAATGCTCAGACTTTCTTTGTCAATGTTATTTGTGGAGATGATGTGACAGAGGGTCAGGTTGTTATATTGTACAATGCTATATCCACCCAGCAATTTCCTACCGTCCAATCGTGTCTGTCCCACACGATTGGGGCCTGTGCCCCTGCAGTTCCGTCCGTGTGTAATGCATTATAAAAACGCACTGCGTGCAGCAGTTTGGTGAGTTAACACACAGCATTGCCATTTAATTTAATGTCCGCCATTGTGCGTTAACACAGCCGAACATCGCACTAAATCGCATTGTGTGAACAAAGCCTTAGGAACATCCACATGATTGGTAAATCTGAACTACAACAGCTGATCAGTTGGATCAGACAACATGGGTCCAAACTCCCCACCTACATTAACGAACCTGTCCATGGCTGTCCATGTCTCCTGTTCCCCGCTCTTCCTTTCCTGCACTTATTATTTTATGGTTGTTCCTGCGACTGCAGACTGGGACATAGGAGCTTTTCGGTGCATTTCAGAAACATGCAGTTTGAGAGCTGCTCTGACCCAGTTATCTCGACATCACAAATTGACTCTTGTCACAATCACATTGAGCATCTTCGTGCACCGCTTGCACCGCAATCCCTATCATTTTCAGGGAACACAGAGCGCATGCAAATTGCATAAAAAATGGTTATCGCATGTGCTCCGATCATTGGATAGCCGTGCAGTGGCCCCAGTGCACCTAGTTTGGCCACTACAGTTGGCCAACACTAGCATGCGGGTTTTAACACATGATCGGATCGCTTGTTGAAATGCCACAGTGTGGCCTAGCCCTTAAACGTGCCCATTTTTTTTTTCTGCTCCCAACACATCAATTTCAAGGACAAAATGTTCACTTGCTGTCTGATCTATTTCCCACTGCCAGGTGATACTGTAGATCATTAGTTTTATTCACCTGTCAGAGGTCGTAATGTTAAGGCAGATTGGAGTAAATCATCGTTGGTTAATTTGTTTTTGGAATGAATAAAATGAAGGTTTTAGTCTAGATTTCTTCTGTCTTCAAGTTGCTGTTATTTGTTTTTAAAAATGAACTTCCCCTTTAATGTGCATGCTATCTGTTTACTGTTAATACAAACTACTGTAGCTTTACAGGATACACAATAATTTTTTTTGTTAAAGGACAATTAAAGACATTTTTTAATCCTTCCTCCCATTTAAAGTGCCCATGGTGTGGACCTAAAATGCTAGGTATTGAGTTTACAATACCTGCGTCTGTCAGTTCCCCCTTCTGGCTTGTGTCATTGACCTGGCCAATGGGGACACAGTTCTAGCAGAGCACACCTTCCAATTGGCCAAGCCGCGCTCCGAAGCTGATCAGCGGGACTGGTATGAGTAACAAGGTAAACCCAAAGGTGAGAACCTAGCGTTTTAGGTCCTCATCCTGGGTTTATTTAAAGGGAGAGGAATGGGCTATAATTGTCTTTTAAAATGAATGTCTAAATTGACTTTTGTTCATTTTTGAATGTAGAATAAGTTAACCCCCCCCACGCGCATCTAGAAACCGCTAAACATTATTCTACTTTGTAGCTGTGTTTTTAGTCTCCGCTTTCTTCGTTTGTTTCTTACACAATCTAGAATGTACAGATTAGAAAAAAAAGACATGAACAGAAATTCCACATTTCCCCTTTAACAAAAAGACTAGTATTTACATTCTAAAGAACTGTGTTTATTTTCCTAAACTTTTAGATTAAAGGAGAACTAATGCTAAAAATGAATTTTCTATTTGCTAACTAACAGCGAAAGGCTGAGCAGTGTGGAATCAAACCGATTGTTACTCCCTGGGAAGTTGTAAACTGCAGAATTTTAGAATTATCCTAATTAGGAAAAGAATCCATAGCCCAGTTCCCTTTTAGCTTTAGTTCTCCTTTAATCTAAAGGATTGCAGCACATATTGTGCGTATCTCTGTATACTTGTGCAGCCTTGACAGCCATGTTAGATTGATGCGAAAACCTTCACGTTTCCTAATCACTGGAGTTTTTGGCAGATGTTAAATGTACCTTAACTGACTGTTTCAGTGCGTTTACTGTCTGGAGTAGGAAAGGTTACATGGTCCTTGGCACTTCGTTCCTCCATTTGCTAGATATGAGGCCTGTACAGTTATAAAATTGTCTGCTCACACTACCTGTTATGCGCAGGGTGTACGGACGTTATGCGCAGGGTGTACGGACGTTATGCGCAGGGTGTACGGACGTTATGCGCAGGGTACGGACGTTATGCGCAGAGTATGGTTGTCTTGCGCAGGGTACGGTCTTTACGGTCGTTATGCGCAGGGTACGGTCTTTACGCGCAGGGTACGGCCGTTACGCGCAGGGTACAGTCCTTACGCGCAGGGTACGGTTGTTATGTGCATGTATAGCCTGCACAAACGGAGGGACCACAGACTGGGTAGAATGTTTGTAACAATCTGTCTGTACTCACGGAGTGGGATTCTGTAGGAATCCGTACAGTCGAAAATGTGTTTTCACGCTGCTGTAAGGGCTGGTTTAAAATGAGCCAACCCTGCTCCATATACCTACTCGACAGACTAATAATCAATTAACTGAATTTTACTGACGGAAAATCCAAATAGTACCACCTGTATTTTTGTGCTACCAAAGTCCATGCGATTGAACAAAAACAGTCGATGTGTACAATTAATTTTTCCTCCAAAAATTTTTTTGCAAATCAACCAAAATTTTGCAATGGACGGTTTATTGGGTCAAAATGTTTACTTGTTTGTACCCAGCCTAAGGTCATGACACATCAAAATGTAGGAGGCACTGCTTTCATTCCAATCTGATGGAATGGCAGTCTGTCTGAAGGAGATAATGGGTCCTGGTTGACCTGGCGCTCCTCAACAAAGATATTGGGGAGGCAGGAATAATGAATCCTACCTCTTGTACTTTTCGTTTTTGGAAAGTTAATTTTTACAGTGAAGCTCTTTAATGGTAACTTTTTCAGATGGATATCCTTAGTGGCATACCTGTGCTTTACAAAACGGGACTCTAGCGGAATTACCGTAAACTTTCTGATGTATATTGATAAAGATTTTTAATATATGAACTTCTCACAAATTCTATATTTAAATTATATTTATAATTTATGTTAAAACATGTCAAAAATAAAGGCTTTCAAAAATCCATTGATTGGCTACATTGAAGGCCCACGTCTGACTGACTCAAGGCACCAGTATACCCAGACACACAGGCGGAGGAACCCTGGTGTGGGTTACCTTGTTTAAAAACATTGTTATGATAAAACCATTTTCCATTTGGAGACAGGGACTGTGTCCCACATATTTCATATTTATTCCCGACTTTAAAAACATCAAGAGTCCTACAGACAGATCTGGAGAGCTGAGAGATCCGAAGGTGTATGTGGGTGCGAGATGCCCAGGGACTTCATGTACCAGGTAGAAAACTGAATGAGGAACAGCTGAATGGCAGCACCTCTAGAGCCTTCACCTTGTCTGCTGCTTGTCTCTCAGGGAGTCACTGTGACAACTTCAGATCCATCCAGTAATAGAACTTTAACATGTTCTGCAGCTGAGACATTCATCATCACCACACAATTGCCCATGTGATGGAGGCCTGAGGCCTCAGTGTTCCGTTCTATGTAGTTTTCTCCTTTATAATATCCTGATATTTTTACACAGTCTCAGTGTTTTGGGTTTAAAATGTTTTTCCTGTACAAACGGTTCTTTAAGACCCTCTCCAGCGCAGGGACCTCCGGGCACTAATGTTTAGAGGGCCACGTTACTGCCAGACTTCATTAGATAAACATCCGCACTGGAAGCGTCTGCCTGTACTTTCCTATTTATAGGATCCTGTGACAGAGGAAACGGGTGGGTCAGGGGGCATTTCCTCACTTTGGACAAACTAGGCAAGTTGGAGATGAAAGTTAGAGTTCCCCCAGCTGCATGGAAAGATATGGAAGTGCCAGTAAATTCACATACAATTAAGGAAGAATGAGCCAAATTGTGTGTGGGGCTGTGCCCTTGACGTGAACAGAAAACAATGTTTGGGGGTAGAAATTTGTTACCAATAGATTAAAGTTTCCTTTGGCTGTACCATTATTGCTATGGGGCACTTTATAACATGGTACAGAACACGGGGCTAAGGAGGGGTCAGGGAAGTTGACATTATCTAGCCTCATCCTTTTTCAAGACCCTCATCCTATGAATAAGGACCGACTCATGGGGCCTTCATTGCTCTGGAGAAATATACATCTAAAGGCCGTGAACACATCTGATTTTACAGGCAAGGGCCAACGCACAATGTGTTTCGAACGTGCGTTTCAGACAACAATCATTTTGTGTATGGTCGTTTGCTTGGGCGAATTGTCTATTCGGTCAGGCCTCGTTGATGGTCTGACCAACCGATCGAGTTTCAATGGCCCACATGATTGGTCATGCTGAAATAATACCAGTAACGCTTTAACACGTTTCAGACTGACAGACTACCAATTGGAATATCGTCTGGAGTGTTCAAAGCTTTATGCTGTCCATACACTGTACAACTGACTTTCCAACATTCATGCAATGTCAGAAGAACAGCATGGCCTGACCTTTTTTGTGAATAACTACTGATTAGCCAGGATGGGGAACATTGGAAGGTAAAAATGACCCCATTAAAGTCAGTTTAAAATCATTTGATAGAACAGGTGGTCTACCAAATGTCTATTTAGTGAATGGCCAACATAAAGGCATGGAGGGATAAACTACCCCATCTACCGGTATGTTGTGGTCGGTCAGGGCCAATAGAAAATTTTCAGAGTTTGAATCTGCCATATGATTGGCCTGTGTCTCCATACAGTGTATGGGAGGTTGGTGAATGCAGTTACAATGGAATCTGTTTGTGTTTCTATAGCCGTAAATGAAATAATAATTTGGGACAAATACTGAATATTTGTGGAACAAGCTAATTACAGTATGTTTATATAATGTAATCTCATTGAAATTCTGTCTCCTGGTATCTCTGAAGGACATGAACAATTCGAAGAATATGAGAATATTCAGACAGGTCGTCCTTAATGATAATACTTATCACAATGACTGGGAGTAGCAATCACAAATGGATCAGTCTATCAGTCTATGTATCAGTCTATCAAAAAACTTTGCACAAACTCAGTGTTTTTTCTTTGTTTTTGTCACAATGTGTTACTGATTGTGTCTCTACTAGAATCTACTGTCTGCAGCAGGATCAGGATTGTGGCAAAATCCAACAGATCTAAAATTACACCAAAAAAACTTCAGCAGAATTGGTGTCACCATTGAGACCGTATCCTATCATTTAAAGGGTCTTTCCAGAGAAGTGTTTGGCTGGGTGGACCGGCATAGTTTTGGTGGATCAGATTTTATAATTATTACATGAGAATGCACTTTCACACTTATTTTATCATTAAGGTTTAACCCTCCCTCGGGTGCTCTGAGTCTATGTTTCTGTATATGGTGGGACAGTTCATCTTCCTCCTGCTGAGGGCACTTTATATCATGTTCTAAATAAAACCTCTAAATTAGACTGTAAATCAATTTGCGTGCGTGAACCTTCCTAGGCATATTAGTGGTGTCATTTTAAGCATATTAATTGTTAATATCAGAACAGTTCGGTAAAAGCATGATAACTGCATGCAAATAGCATCGGGGGAAAATATTTGAGTTTAATAGAATAATTCTGCGTCTGTCTGTCTGTCTGTCTGTCTGTCTGTCTGTCTGTCTGTCTCTCTCATCGGTAGAAATTACTAAATTCCAAGGTAGTGTGCATTCTGGGAAGATTTTAGATTTTTCAAAATGGAAGAGAATATGTAGAATGACTAGGTATGCATAATATAAACTAATTATATTTTCCATTGAACCTTCCCTTTAAGCTAGGGTACATTATCAACTACATAAGAGTTCCATGACCATATAAAAGCCCGCAGGCCTAGGGAAAGCTGTTTTTAATTTATTCTAAGACTTACTGTGATCTAGTATAGTTAAGAAATGCGTAGGCATTTTTGTCAATTTTGCTAAAAATACCCTGGATCCCAATAGCAACGTCTGTATATTGTGCAGAAATATCTTTCTATCTGTGAGATGCAAGATGTTCTTTCATTGAAAGAGGAACACAGTCCTCTGCAATAGGCCAGAATCTCTTTAATATACAGAGGAGGTTGGGAAACCCTTCCGTAACCCTAGAGATTTATAAATCTGTCATGCAATAAGGTTATTTTTACTTCGTCAAAGAACTCCCATTCAGAGTAGTTCTTTCTTCTAATAGGCTCATGACTAATAGTAGATAAATCCTCACAGAGCTAATGGTTCGTAGTTATTTAGTTTTAATTCATTCATTTATACTGTAGTTTTAAACAGAACAGGATTACCCAGAAGGCAACTTAGGCACCTGCTTAGGGCCCAGGAAGTGTCAAGGGGCCCACCTATAGAAGCAGCACAAAATTATAGTCCATACAATGTATATATGGTATAGAAGGGGGCCCTAGATGGCAGCCCTACCTAGGGCCCCGTGTGTAAACAATCCTTCTGTAGGGTGTCTGAATACTGCAATTGTTTTTTGAAACACTGTCCAATAAATTGTCTTTTCTCTGTTCTGTAAGAATTCCCCTGGTAAAGAGTAATAGCGCATGTCAAGCCTGATTGAGATTAGCAATGCTGTTTAATACCTTTATATGCATTATGTTTAATGGTGTGCACAGTACCAGCCGGTGATAACGTTGGCTCATTCTAATTAGAAAAGTAACAAAGGGCGATCATGGTATTTTTTAATCTTGTTTTTCTATTACTAGAGTAAAAGAATTGTTGAGAGCCGATAGGTCTGAACAAAAACACACAAGACTTGTATAGTTGGAAATTTCTTTGTCCACCCACACAGTATCTGTAAAAATAAATCCATACTTGGCTGCCAGCACACAGAAAGGGCTTTTACATTTCTCTCTTGGATGCAGCAAATTGCAGTTTCCAAACTGGGAGCTTGTGTAGATGGAGAAATTGAACAGAGGCTGTAATTTCCTATGGAGTTCTTGTATTCGGAACAAAGGGCAGGTGGACACCCCCCCCCCCCCCCCCCAACGCACCGCATTGCTTTTATTCCAGATTTGTGTGTGTGTAGATTGTGATACTTGCCCTTTTCCCCACGGTACCTGAATGGCTGTATTGTATTCGTCGGATGCCCCGCACACTATTTACATCCACTTTTGAGTCTTGATGCTGGGTGCTACTGATCCACCAAACCCACGGGTGTATATATCCAGATATGTCCAAAATATCCGTGCACGGTGCACACCAGACTTAATCATAAGCAATGTTTTATTAACATGTGACGTTTCAGTGTCAAAATGGCAGAAGAAGTTGCCGGTTTGACACTGAAACGTCACATGTTAATAAAACATTGCTTATGATTAAGTCTGGTGTGCACGGATATTTTGGACATATCTGGCTGTATCCTCTTCCTGTTGTACACTGGTCCACTCTGTGTGCCGGTTCTCCTTCTTGGTTGGAGCCAATGGCTAATGGCTGCTTACCGGCATGCCCTTGGGGATAAAGGTACAGTAAGTACCACAATCACAAAGGTTTGGTGGGGGTTCCTTAACTTAATAATGAATGGGGGGTAAAGGCCCTGTTTAATAAATAGTATTTTATTTTATATTCCTTCTAGGTGCAGCAGTCTGTAGCTGAACTCCAATTCTCTTTGAGCCATTTAAGTTTTAGGGTTTAAAGCATTGAAAAGAGAATATGCATTCTTGATCATTTCCAGTTTCCACCAAAATCCTGTACAAATCCTAATATAACTGCATGGCATAGGAATAATGGATAATGCATCCATATAATAGAACTTTCTTAATTATCTTCATAATTCTCCTACAGCCATTTTAATGTTGCAACAAAATAAAAAAAGACTGCATAGCTGTATATTACTGGCTGTATGGACTCTCAAAACACGTAAATTTTTTTTAAAAAGAATTGATTTTTTTTTTGTTAAATGAAAATGGTGCTTTGTCTGTGGACTAAAATTCTGTGCCGCAGGGTTCTGTGTTGGGGCCACTTTTATTTAATTTGTTTATGAGTGATTTGCAGACAACACAAAACTTTGTTGACCATTAAAAGCTACCGATGATGTGTAATCGTTGCAGGCGGATCTAGATTGTCACATTGGCCTGCTAAGTGGCAGATGAGATTCAATGTTGATAAATGTAAGGTGATGCATTTTGGACTTAAAAACCCTGCTGCTTATACTATAAATGGCTCTGTGTTAAGTGAATCTTTTGTAAAAGGAGTTTTGGTGGATAACAAACTTAAAGGTAGCAAGCAGTGCCAGGCAGCAACAGCCAGAGCCAACAAGATATTGTCTTGTATAAATAGAGGTATGGATTCAAGGGAGAAAAATAATATTCTCCCTCTTTATAAAGCATTGGTAAGGCCTCATTTGGAATATGCAGTGCAGTTTTGGAATCCTGTGTACAAACAGGACATCTTGGAAACGGAAGGGCAACTAAATAAGGCGAATTAGGGAGCTTAAAGAGTATGCCCACCCCTTTCGAAAAAAAATTATGTTATGCAGGACCCCAAACCTCAGTTAAGTTTTGCTTAAACTTGTCAAATATTCTCCCAGAATGCGAAATTATACTTACAAGTCCACGATCCACTGCCACTCCCTTTGTCTCCACTGTTTCTGCTACGGTGCCTTTCCGTTCACAAGCAGCAGTGAAGGCTTGTCTGGTAATGGCCATCAGCCATTGGACGTGATGTCACCGTCACGGCTGTGACTGAAAGCCTTACCAGGAACTAAAAGGGAGCCGCAGCGGTGGATTGTGGACTTGTCAAATATTCTCCCAGAATGAGAAATTATACTTACAAGTTTAAAGGGACTGTCCACCCCTCTTTTGAAAAATGAATATGTAGTAGATTAGCCCCCAAAACCTAGACATCGTTTAATTCTCAACCTTTAATTCGGCTTCCACACAGAGATATTATACTTACATCCTCCTCCTCGCTCCACCGCCGCGGCTCTGCACTTCCGGGTAAGGCAGTTAGTGTCGGCCGTGACTGTGACGTCACGGCCAATCACTGACTGCCATTCCCGGACCAGTCTCCACTGCGGCTGCTCGGGAACAGAAAAAGAACAGAGCAGCCACAGTGGAGACTGGGAGAAGAACCCGGAAGCGGCGGTGGAGCGAGGAGGATGTAAGTATAATATCTCAGTGTGGGAGCCGAATTAAAGGTTGAGAATTAAACGATGTCTAGGTTTTGGGGGCTTATCTACCACATATTCATTTTTCAAAAGAGGGGTGGACAGTCCCTTTAAGCAAAACATAACTGAGTTTTTGGGGGGGTCCTACTTAATATAAACATTTTTTCCCCAATAAGTTAGTTATGTAACTAACAAGTAACAAGTTGATCACATGTATAAATACATTAATGGGCCATACCATAAACTCTGATTATGAACTGACAGAGAAAGTAAGGAAGGGATATATTTATATGGGGGGAGGAGGGGGGGGTCTTGTTACCAATTTGTCCCCAAAACAGCCCAGGCACCAAGTCCAATCGGGTGACACCTAAAGGAATTTAAAAGGTGCACCAATTTAGAAGTTTAATTTTACCTCTGCCTAAATACTTCATAAAAAAGTTTTAAGGGGGGGAACAAGTGCCCAGAATCCCCATTTTCACTTTAACGTTTTCTGTATCATTGGTACTTGAGGACATCAGTACATGTAAGGGGTGTCAGTCTGAAAGGGGATTAAAGCAATGGAAGCCAAGTTAGTTTTCTGGGGACAGGTGTGAAACTGATTATATAGACAGAGACACAGTGGCACATATGGAAACTTTTTGAGGTTTCACATGATTTAAACCTCGACAGCTGAATAGTACCTACGGTGAGAACCTAAACTGCTAGATCATCATCCCTGGGTTCTTCTTAGAACTGCAGGGTTACTTACGTAAACCTTCCTTTGTTGCTTCAGTCCTTTTTACCTTTTTCTCTCCATTGGCGAGGAGGCCAATGAGAACACAGGAGCAGGTCTTCTATTTGCCCTGTCACAAAGGTGGAAGAGGGACCAGAGCAGAGAAGGAAAGTTTAAGTAAGTAACGCTGCCATTCTTAGAAGAACCCATAGGTAAGGACCTAGCAGTAATTCACCCTGGTTACTATACATAACCAGCAAAAGAGGAGCAAGGGGAGGTGAATGTAAATCTTTTTTTAAGTAGAAAGCTACCCAGGTAAGTGAAAACAAATACAGCAAGACACAAGGGACATAAGTCCAAAAGTTTTTTTTTTAACAGAACTGCTGCAATGTCCTAAACTCAGAGTTTTCAGTGGATTTGTTTCTTGTAAATCTTTGTATCTGGTATTAGATTCCATTTCACTGTTTGTCTTAGCAGAAGCTTCAGGGCCATCAGTGAACCTTTATTTCCAATTACTTAGAGTTCCATGATTGACCTTCTATAGATTCCATCCTCACCTCTCCAATGTTGTCCAGGTTACAAAGCAATAAGGGTCCTTGAGTTTAGCATGAAACATTAATATGCTTTCAGACACTCTGGAGAAAGTAGATAATGGAAGGCCATTCCCCTTTTCTTTAAAGGCAAACTAATCGCTAAAATTGAACACGACTCATACATTTTTTAATACATTAGTATTTTCGACCATATCTTAAAATGTCTCTGTCTCAAATAATGATTTTTTTTTTTTGAGTGGGAAAAAAAAAATCATTATTTTTAAAATGAATTACTTGTATTACTCATGCCTAGGTACAGTATGTTACAATATATTGTGATGCCCTGCTCTATTCAGTAGTAAGCTGCCATTTCAGGCTCTGCAACCTTCTTCTTCCCAGTCATTGTTACCTCATTTACTATTGGATATGTCAAACATGATTTGTCCTTCACTGAGTAACACAGCTGCTCCACTACTATAAGGTAGTATTTATATGTTCACTGAGAATCGCTGGATGGGCAGATTGAGGTTGTACAGTTTGTTTACTGTTTGATGTTATTAGGAAAGAAGGTGGGATCCAAAATACAGACTGTGCTGTCCATAGGTGATAGTCATAACAATCTGTTCTTCCCATGTCCATTTAAAAAACAAAAGATAGTGTGTGTTAACAGCTATATTTGTTCACACCCCCCTTTAGCAATTTAGGGAGTTGGCTATGAGCTTGAGCATGCTCAGAGGAGGAAGCCAAGGGAATAGCATTCAGTCATTGACTGTGATGTCATCTGTCATATCCATCATAAATAAAGGTTCACAGGTGGTAAGAGCCTATCCTCGGCAATATAATCATAAAAATGGAGAGAGCGAGAGAGAAAATGGGCTATTAAAAAACACTTTTTAAACATCTTAAAATGAGTATCAAAAATAGTAAATATGTGAGGAAACATACGAAAACAACGTAAGTAGGCCCCTGCCCCAGATGATCAAACCACTACAATGTACAATGGCACAGTATCCCACAGCCCTGTTATACAGTCAGTCAGTAAATCATGTCTGTGCACAGATACAGAATATTGCAGAGTATCAAGGCTGAAGTTCTATGGCCCATTTCTTCTCTGCTTTCTCCATTGTTATAACTGCCATAACTATGACTGGCAGTTGCTAACTGGAAGAACCAGAAAGTAAAAGCTGGGGCAATAGGTCATTGTGCAGAATTTTTGGCCAGTCTTACATCTTTCAGATTTGTAACTATTGCAGTTTTGGGGTAACTATGTCTCATTTTAAACGTAATAAGTCTAATTTAATTCTGTCCATTTCCTTATATGGTGCTGATCTGTATAGTAACTAAAGGTTCATACCAGAAACATCTTGATTCCATTCAGTGAAAACACCAGTCCCCCTGTGATATCTCACCCAGTGCCCTTATTCTTTTATGACTCCATCTGTAAGGATTACTGTTTTATTTTACTTTAAACTAACTGCCTTAGTTTTCACTTGTACCAATGGAGAAGAAGGATTCTGCTGTATGGGGAAATGGAAGAATCATTCAGTTCCGTGACCCCAATCATACACTGGATACAGACAATCGGTGATCAACGTTTATAACCCTGTTTGCCCTTGTGATAGTCACTTTTGAGGTTATCACATGAATCTTGGTGCTGAAGGGTTTATGTGAAGCCCAAACAATAGACCCTGCAGTGCATACGCAGTAAATAGTGTAGGAAGGTCCTTTAACGGGTTTGTATCCAATCCTGTGTAAGAAGGAGCAGTAAATACACCGTTGTCTCTTCTTTCTGGAAGGTGATTCAGGACTTCATAATAGAATGGCCTGTCACTTGCCAATAATGGGGTAACTACTAGCTGAAGCAGAGATAGGGGCCCCATCATGGTTTTGCTGGGGGGCCAGTGATTCCTAGTTACGCCAATAATGGCGTTAATGACTCCAGAAAATTGGTTTTACAGCCTCAAACATATTGTTCATTACCCCTGCAGTAGGGATTGTTGCAGCCAAGCTCTGTGTGTGCTGGAGATGCAGGAATCTAATGTTTCTCTCCTCCGACACAGGCAATTTATCTCCTAATTCATTCCATGTTATGATAGCGGCTCATTGGGTTAAGAGCTTTACACTATTTTTTGTTGTTGCACATAATAGAACCTTAATCACAAAATGGATCTTTTTGATGTGTTTATATTGGTATTTTAATCTGCGTGATGATGAATCCACACAGAGAATATTAAACAAATCAGCATTAGGATTAAAATAGTCCGAAAATGAATATTGGTTCCTAACGACCATCACCGAGCACAGTAGACTGGGAACTTTATGTGGAATTCTAGGCACTAATGGTAATCTTCCATTATAAAGCTTTGTGTGCACGCCGCCTAGTCATGTGTGCACAGGCCAGCAGAGTTTTATGCGCACGGGTGCACAGCCTAAAGGGTACACATTACATGCGCGCCCATACTCGGGATGATCGTATTGGCCAATACCGACTGACATGTATTTTCCGTTTGTCCCAACCACCCGTGATGCTGACAGCTGTGGTTTGTTGCATTGAGTCAGTTGTATTTTGATGGGATTGTCTAATATATGTGTATGGCTGTTTTTACCCATAGTTACATAGGAACGGTGGTTGAATAAAGACAAACGTCCATCTAGTTTAACCTTTATACCCTACTCATTAACCCTACCTAACAGCTGATCCAGAGGAAGGGGAAAAAAAACCATTGAAAATTCCTTCCCGGCTCCAAATGGCAATCTGAAAAAATCCCAGGATCAACCAGAACTACCATATATACTCGAGTATAACCAAGGTTTTCAGGCTTTGAAAAAGCCTGAAAACTGAACTTCATATTATTCTCGAGTCACTCACATCAGATGAAAATCTGGCTGCCGATCACTCCGCATCTCCACCTGACGTCACTTCCCGAGTAGTGACGTTAGGTGGGAGATGCGGAGCGTGCTGCAGACGTATTTTCCTTTGAGGTGAACGACCGGACATCTCAGTGAGATCCTTAAGTACCTGAAGAGTGATCCTGAAGACTGCCCAGGTAAGGTAAAACTGTACTTGGGGGGGAGGGGGGCGGTAACCCCCAATTCCTTGCTACCGTAAATGTTTGAAAAATACAACTCCCAGCAACTAAAGCATGCTGGGAGTGTTCATTTCCAAACATCTGGAGTGCCAAGGAATTGGGGGTTACTGTATGGGATTACTGTCTATTTAAAGGGCAACTAATGCCTCAAAACTATACAAAATCAGGAGGAAGGTATCTATTGTTAAAATATTGCCTTCTGTATTGTTCTGAGGTTTTAGTTGCCCTTTAAATGAAAAGCAGAATTCCCATACAGTAGTCCCATACAGTAATAGCCAAACGGGATTTGGTTATTACTGTATAGGACTACTGTATGGGAATTCTGCTGTCCATTTAAAGGGCAACTAAAGCCTCAGAACAATACAGAATCAGAAGGCAGTAGTGGTCATTGTGACAGAACTACAGCTCTCAACCTCAGACCAAACAGAGCTTTCCCAGCTCACAGGGTCAAAACCAGGTTGAGGGCTGCCGTCACTTACCATATACCACTTACCAGGTATATAAAACACTGCCACCACCCACTCTCTAACAGCTATGGGAACCGATACCAGTGACGATACCAAAACTCTCAACCTCAGACCAAACAGAGCTTTCCCAGCTCACCGGGTCAGATATATAGTACCAGATAATACAAGAAATACAGAATGCAATTACTATATGTAGCATCTCCGAGAACAGGATTCTTACTTAGTTCTGTTAGAGCACTAGGAGAATCAGCTTAACGATTTTATAGAATATCGTTTAATAAAAGAAAAACAAAAACGGTGCATTAGTGATTACAAAATAAAAGGATAAAAGGGAAAAATACTTATATGCTGGGTAAAGTTCAAGTCCTTAAAGGACAATGATACTCACCTTTTCCTCGATCCACTGCAGCATAGTACCCAGTGTGAGGACCCAAAATCGCTAAGTTCTCCCCCTGGGTACTTTCCCTAACTCCTGCACTACTTACTGCAAATCTGCTTCGGCGATCCGCACTGTTCCACCTCTCTTCTACTGTCAGTGACCGTTGCGGGGCAGCCAATTGGAAGACACGCCTCCTTGCAGAGCGTATCTTCCTATTGGCTGCAATCGCGATTTGTCACTGAAGCAGGAAGAGCGGAGGAATGGAGTGATCGCTGAAGCAGATTTGCAGTAAGTAGTGCAGGAGTTAGGGAAAGTACCTAGGGTGGAGACTTACCGATTTTAGGTCCTCCTCCTGGGTACTATGCTGCCATGGAGGAAGAGGAGCGAGGGTGAGTACAATTGTCCTTTAAAAGAATAAGTCTGTTTGATGAAAAAGAGTTCCTTGGCTCCAAAAAGGTAACTCGCTGTGATCCACTTAGATGTTTCATAAGATGTAAAATCAGGAGCTCCCCTCCAGTAGCTTGTGTGGCTCCTTATTGTTATGTCTCCCTTGTTATATTGTTCAAGAGCAAGAAAACACGTTCTACCCCCAGGAAAAAGGGGGGCAAATAATTTACCCCCAACCAATCACAAACAGGTGTAGGCTGGACTGAGGGTGTGTCAGATATGTGATTACCTATGGAAGACACACCCGCGGTGACATTATGTATTAGAGAATTCATATCTCTGTGGTCCAAGGTGCTACTAACTGGAAATCACCAAATTAGTTATTGTCATGAATTTACATGATAGACACCAAACATGACAGATATGGAAAATATAGTTAACCAGAACGACATAAGGTAGGTTTCCATCCTTTACTAAGACCTACATACATGATGTTTGGATTGTACCGACTGGTTTCACCTACCTGGAACCATATTTCATATCGGCCTGCCATGTTCTGTTACATAGGCAGAGTTATGTATAGGTTATGGAAAAGGGGATTGTGCCTTTATCATAGGTAAACCAAAGGTCACATTCCCAGGTCTGTTTGACCTCCTGCTGAGATTAGGAGACTCAAGTCTACTGTATCCTTTGGAAGTAAGGTCCAAGGAATGGCAATTTTTGGCTCCCTACTGGTTTATGGCACCTGAGCCAAATGGTAGAGAAGTACAGAAGAAAGGAAACAAATGTACAGTAAATTAAAACTAATGGAATCTGCTATACAAACAGTGTATGATTAAAAAATAAAATACACTAGAGCTTTTAGCAGCAAGATCCATATCATGACAGTCATAATTTCAACCCTCGTCTTCTTCTTGAGTCAATCAACTTTTCCTGATTTATGAAGCAAAAATAGGTACCTCGGCTTATGCTCGAGTTATATGGGTATATTTATTTATACCAGTAAATATCAATGTTTTTTAGTTTTAGAGACTTATCCATCCCACTTTTATAGCTATTCAATGAACTTGTCATTACCACATCTGTTGGAAGACTGTTAAAGGACAATTATACTCACCTTCCCTCCGCTCCTCTTCTTTGTTCATTACCTTTTACCCAGGGTGAGGACCTGAACCGCTAGGTCCTCACCCCTGGGTTCACGTAACTTAAAGCAGAGTCTTAGTGCAACGCTGCTCTGGTAGGCTCCTCCCCCTCCTCTCCTTGCGCGATGAGGCCAATAGTAAGGCACGCTTGTTGCAGAGCGTGCCTTCCTATTGGCCTCATCGCCGACGGGGAGGAGGGTGGCGGAGCCTACCAGAGCAGCGTTGCACTAAAACTGCTTTAAGTTACGCGAACCCAGGGGTGAGGACCTAGCGGTTCAGGTCCTCACCCTGGGTAAAAGGTAATGAACAAAGAAGAGGAGCGGAGGGAAGGTGAGTATAATTGTCCTTTAAGAAACCTTTCCTAACCTGAAGATGAAACTTCTTTTCTTCTACTATCCAATGACCGATTAGTGAACAATGTACCAGAGAGTTTTACATGGCCCATTAATATATTTGTATAAGGTTATCATATCCCCACACAATTGACACCACCTTTCCCCTTATTATATTAGTTAGTTGCCCTTCTCTGAACTCCTTCCATTTCCAAGATGTCCCTTTTGTTTATGGGATTCCAAAACTGCACCGCATATTCCAAAACCCGCCTACCGTACTTGCATTGCCCGTTCATTTTCCTATGTGCACATGTGTTTTGGTGCGATGTAAAACACGCCAAAACGCACTCTAGTGTGACAACGCCCTTACCGTTTCAACTGTGTTATGTAATCCCTCATATTATCTTTTTTAGTAAAGTTGTCCTTAAAAACTAACCTTGCCTAAAACATGTGAGAACCTCAGGTATTCGGATATGTTATAGACATATGATTCGTGCCAAGGATGTAAGCACTACTGCCCATACAATGGTTGCACTGTTGTATATTGTTTTATTGTCTTCAACCAATGAAGGGGATTCATCAAAGCTCCTTCTCCAGATGTTTGAAAACTACATCCTACACGCATTCCTCAATACAGGGAAGACACGGAATGCTTTGGAGTTTTTTTTCAAATATCAAGAGGCACACCGTTTGAGAATCCTGATTTACCCACACGTGTTTTCTTAAACTAGGGAACGGGCCCCTATGGTTTCCTGGGGTTACGAGACAGGAACTGTACAGTCACCCTTGTGAAGAATTTAACTATGGAACTGGGGCCCCTATGGTTACTGGGTTTACTGAACAGGAAACTGTACAGTCACCCTTGTGAAGAATTTAACTGGGAACGGGGCCCTATGGTTACCTGGGGTTACTGAGACAGGAACTGTAACAGTCACCCTTGTGAAGAATTTAACTAGGGACTGGGGCCCCTATGGTGTTACTTTGGGTTACTGAAACAGGAACTTGTACAGTCACCCTTGTGAAGAATTTAACTAGGAACCAGGCCCCTATGGTTACCTGGGGTTACTGAACAGGACTGTACTTCACCCTTGTGAAGAATTAACTAGAGGACCGGGGCCCCTATGGTTACTGGGTTTCTGAAACAGGAACTGTAAGTCACCCTTGTGAAGAATTTAACTAGGGAACCGGGGCCCCTATGGTTACCTGGGTTCTGAGACCGGAACTGTCAGTCACCCTTGTGAAGAATTTAACTAGGGAACCGGGGCCCCTATTTTACCTGGGTTCTGAGACGAGAACTGTACAGTCACCCTTGTGAAGTTTAACTAGGGAACTGGGGCCCTATGGTCCTGGGGTTACTGAGACAGGAACTGTACAGTCACCCTTGTGAGAATTTAACTAGGGAACCGGGGCCCCTATGGTTACTGGGTTACTGAGACAAACTGTACAGTCACCCTTGTGAAGAATTTAACTAGGGAACTGGGGCCCCTATGGTTACTTGGGGTTACTGAAACAGGAACTGTACAGTCACCCTTTGGAAGAATTTAACTAGGGACCGGGCCCCTATGGTACCTGGGGTTACTGAAACAGGAACTGTACAGTCACCCTTGTGAAGAATTTACCTGGAACCGGGCCCCTATGGTTACCTGGGGTTACTGAAACAGGACCTGTACAGTCACCTTGTGAAGAATTTAACTAGGGAACCGGGGCCCCTATGGTTACCTGGGGTTACTGAGACAGGAACTGTACATCCCCCTTGGAAGATTTAACTAGGGAACCGGGGCCCCTATGGTTACCTGGGGTTACTGAGACAGACTGTACAGTCACCCTTGTGAAGAATTTAACTATAGAACTGGGGCCCCCTATGGTTTACCCTGGTGTTAACTGGACCGGACTGTACAGTCACCCTTGTGAAGAATTTAACTAGGGAACGTGGCCCCATGTTTCCTGGGTTACTGAGACGGAACTGTACAGTCACCCTTGTGAAGAATTTAACTAGGAACCGGGCCCCTATGGTTCCCGGGGGTAACTGAGACAGAACTGTCAGTTGAGATATATTTATTGATCAATCTGTTATATTTTTATGACTAATGTATTTTTTTCACCTGTAACAGCAAGTAAGAGTTAATAAATATATATTTTGGAATTGTACACACTTTTTATTTTCTTTTTTTCTAGGTGCAAGGATAGTAATATCTACATCAGGAAATAGATGTGTCGCCATGTATGTTTTTACTACCCATTGCCTATGAAATGAAATCGGCACAATAATCAGATTCATCTATTAGTTTTTCTGTGCCCAGTACTATAGTTATTTGCAGTGGCTACTATCCACACATCTTAACATATGATTGTACAATCTTACCATTGTGTTAATGATGGCATAACTGCTAAATATCATTTAAAGAGTTTTTGCCTAGGCAGGCTCCTATACTACATAATTCTGTGTACGGTTGTTTGAATTGTACAATTAAACTGTACTGCACTGTAAAGGTGTGTGGGCCATTTTTTCAACATCCAAAAGGTTGCATTTCGCTCCTGCTTTTGTTCATTAAAGCTGCGGCCATGATGTGCCAGTCACAAGCACGTGAAAAGCGTTTCAAGCATGTTACTGTCCGCTTGTGCGCGATCTGTGATATGTTGCGCAATCGGAGAGCACGTGATCCGCAAAAAAAAATGGTGATTGCATGCACACCAAAAATGGATCCCAGCACAGTAACCGAGAGAATGGCGCTTGTATCCTAGCCCTGAAAACACATAAAGGAAAACTGCCCCCTGCCTGTAAAACCAGGTCATTAGTTGTACATCATGGATTAAAGGGGAATTAAACTTGTGTAGTGACTGGCCTGGTTCAAATCCTCCCCCTCCTTCATAGCATGCTCTCCAATATCAATATGGGGAGATCATCAGTGACAATAAAGTTGGCCATACATACATTGGTATCTGTCGGCACATGTGAAGGGAACCTGCACACATGGAACTGCCGATCCATATACGCGGTATGGGGATCGGTCGGTCGTGTGGCCATACATGTTACGATCGTATGACCAACAGAAATTTTCCGTATTTCCCGACTGACCATGATGGGGACTACGGTCATTCGTCGCCCTCAGTCGGTCGGAAAGCCCATATACTTGAACGATGATGGATAGTCCTCCCGCGTGGAAGGACATATGTCATATGTATGGCCACCTTACTGTGGAAGGAGCCAGAAAGAAGTCTGTATAATTATCCTTTATAATACGTTATCAGGCTACTGTTAATCACAAATTGTTGTTGCTATAAGGGCATGTCACCTCTTCTAAAACTTTTGATATGTTATAGGTATTGCTCCCCCAGCCCCAAACGCAATAATCTTATGTGCAGAAACTCCCCGATAGTTACTTACCTTACCTCTCTCCTTCGCTGCACTGCCCCGGCCCTCTGCTGCACGGAACTGCAAGCAGGGGGCCAGATCGGCAGCGCGTATGTGATTGGCTGAGAGGCAGCCAATTACGGACGCGGCTGCCGGCATTTCAGAACCAAAGGAGAGAGGTAAGGTAAGTAACTATCGGGAGGTTTCTGCACATAAATTATTGCGTTTGGGGCTGGGGAGGCATACCTAAACATATCAAAAGTTTTAGGAGCTGGTAGACATGCCTTTATAGACAACAAATTTGGTCATTTGTGATTACAGTAGCCTGATAATGTATTTTAAAGGATAATTATACCAGCCTTAGTTTTGACATCTTGAATGTTTCACATGTGTAGGTTATCCTAATCGCCCTGCACAAGGAGTTCAGGTCACCAGTAATCCAGACAATTAGTGATTATTTATCTATTTGCTATAGTGTTTATGTAAATACCTACTAGACTGGTAACAGTGAGACATTGTCCTGATCGGCTCATTACAGGGAAATGTATTTTATATTGGTGAAGACTTTATTCCTTGCTCTCTAGAAGGTAAGGACAATATGTTGACAGACAGGTGCATAAGGATGGATAGAATTAGATTCCCCAGCAGACCAGGATTATTTCACATTGTTAAAAATGGCACTTAATACAAGACTGTGGACTGCATTAAAAGTGGACAGGAGAAAACACAAAAAATATGACATGCATTTGTTTTGACAATGCACAATGCATGTAAAAGTGGATGCAAAGCACCACGAAACAAATAGCTTTCTTTGGGTGTAGCGTGGCCTCAGCCTAAAACCTTTATTTGCAGATACTTGTACAAACAGGATGCTCGGTGTTGGATGACACCTGATCAGGAGAGGGAGTGATCAGGAGAACTTTTGCACCCCCACAATGTTTTTGACAGATAGACTACCTATCAATAAACTGATCAGAGTCTGCCGTTGCAAGAAAAAGAAAAAAACAATTTGGCACAACCAATCATGCGCCATTGAAGACCGCATCGATCATGACGCTGAAATATACCATCATGTCCAATTGATTTCATCCAAATCAGGCAAAAGTTCATTTGGACATGTTGAATTTCATTCTGTTGTTTAGGGCAAACACTCACGCAGATATTACCGAACAACCGAGATATGGTGGCGATGGCGATTGGGGCAAAATATTAGGAATCTAAGCTTAGTTCAAATGGAACAGTTTCCTGTGACGGATCATGCATTCCATAGGACCGCATGACCTATGAGTTTGTTGCCATATCTTATTTGCAAAATCTGAGTGAAAGCCAGGAAATCTCTACATGTGAGGATGGCCCCTTTTTTCTGAACTGTGCCTCTTGTATGGATAATGTGAGAGGTTTTGTAACCAGGTGTCTGTTTAAAATCAGTTAAAGGTGGAAAGTTAATAGCGCTAATGCTGTGATATAAGGTGCAAGTATCCGATTCCTCCTTGGGTTTAGACATTTAGAAGATGTTGGATAAATAACGTACGTGTTTATATCGCGGGTAGGAGACATAACGCAGGCGTTCAGCGAGTAGTATAAATGTATCGTTATGTATTATTAACCTTTCCATTTTGGTAAATGTTTAAAATTAAAAGACAAGTTGTATGATTACCGCAGCAAGCAATGAAATGCAGTACAGTTCACAGTGTGGGCTACACCAAAATCAACTTTCACTCTAAGAGAAAGCGAGGACGCTGTGTTAGGGTTGGTCCCCACTGCAGCCGCACATGCATGAGTTACACCACGTCATCACAAATAATAGGGGTGGTCCCTACCCCGCACTGCAATGAGTTACCACGTCATCACAAATAATAGGGGTGTCCCGTCCTCTACACCGCCCATTGCCATGGTGTTCACCACACTATCACAATAATAGGGGTGGTCACTCTACCCGCACAATGCAATGAGTTACCACACTCACGCAAATAATAGGGGTGGTCCCTACTACCCCGCACAATGCAATGGTTCCACATCACAATAATAGGTGGTCCCCACGCCATGCAATGAGTTACCACACTATCACAAATAATAGGGGTGTCCCTTACACATCAGCACAATGCAATGAGTTACACACTATCACAATAATAGGGGTGGTCCCTACTACACCGCACCACAATGCAATGAGTTACCACATCATCACAATAATAGGGGTGGTCCCTACTACCACAGCACAATGCAATGAGTTACCCAACTATCACAAATATAGGGGTGGTCCCTACTACACACACTGCAATGATTTGTACCACGCCATCCACAAATATGGGTGTCCCTACTAACACCGACAATGCAATAGTTACCACGCATCACAAATAATAGGTGGTCCCCACGACACACCCACAATGCAATGAGTTACCACCGTCATCACATAATATGGGTGGCCCTACTACCACTGCAGATGCATGAGTTACCATCCACCGACTCATCCCACAAATAATAGGGTTGGTCCCCTACTACACCGCACAATGCAATGAGTTACCACGTCATCACAATAATAGGGGTGGTCCCACTGCACGCACAATGCAATGAGTTCCCAACCATCACACAAATATATGGGTGGTCTCCACTACACCACACAATGCAATGATTACCATCGCATCACACAAATATAGGTTGGTCCCACTCGCCCCACATGCAATAGTACACCACGCATCACAAATAATAGGGTTGGTCCCCACTGACCCCACACATGCTACTTGAGTTCCACACCATACAATAATAGGGTTGGTCCCTACTACACCACGAACCACATGCAAAGTTACCACGCCATCAAATAATAGGGTTGGTCCTCTACAACACACAATGCCACATGAGCTATTGTCCCACCGCAACAGTCCATCACAATAATAGGGTTGGTCCCTACTACACCACACATGCAATGAGTTACCCTACCATCCACCATCACATACTAATAGGGTTGGTCTACTACAAACATGATATTCACGCTCTATCTAATACCCATCACTATTGCATGATTTACACCACACCTCCTAAGTTGGTTTCCCTACTAACCCGCACAATGCATGATTCCACTCACAATAATAGGGTTGGTCTCCTACCACCGCACAAGCATGAGTTACCACACCATGCACAAATAATAGGGTTGGTCCCACTACACCACACCAATGCAATGAGTTACCACCCATCACAATAATAGGTTGGTCCCTACTACACCCGCACCAATGCAATGAGTTACCAACGCCTACAAATAATAGGGTGGTCCCTACTAACACCGCACAATGCAATGAGTTACCACGCCATCACAAAATAATAGGGTTGGTCCCTACAACTACACCGCACATGCACAGAGTTACCACCCATCACAAATAATGGTTGGTCCCTACTACACCCCAGCCATGCACATAGAGTTACCACGCAATCCACAATAATAGTTTGGTTCCCTACCCACC
Organism: Hymenochirus boettgeri; assembly: GCA_019447015.1. Taxonomy (NCBI): domain Eukaryota; kingdom Metazoa; phylum Chordata; class Amphibia; order Anura; family Pipidae; genus Hymenochirus; species Hymenochirus boettgeri. Next base: position 39,054,257 of record CM033476.1, read on the forward strand.
ACACCCGCACAAGCAATGATGTTCCACACCATCACAAATAATAGGGTTGGTCCCCACTGCACCGCACAATGCAATGAGTTACCACACACCACAAATAATAGGGTTGGGTCCCACACAACCCGCACAATGCAATGAGTTACCACGCCATCACAATAATAGGGTTGGTCCCACTACACCAAACAATGCATGAGTTACCACACCATCACAATAATAGGTTGGTCCCCACTGCACCGCACAATGCAATGAGTTACCACACCATCCCAAATATAGGGTTGGTCCCCACTGCACCGCACAATGCAATGAGTTACCACGCCATCACAAATAATAGGGTTGGTCCCCACGACAAACCGCACATCAATGATTACCACGCCATCACAAATAATAGGTGTTGCCCCACTGCACCGCCATGCATGATTACATCCATCCAATAATGGGTTGGTCCACTACCCACACAATGCATGAGTTACCACCATCCAAATAATAGGTTGTCCCTACTAACACACATAAGAAAGCATAGTCCACAAAATATGGTTGGTCCCTACTACTAACGACAATGCAAAGTTACCACGCATCACATAAGTACATGGACACTGTGATTACCAGTTATCTGGTTACATCACAATTTAGTCTCCACATCTAAAATTGTGGGATGGCTCACATAGAAATTTTATAACCCTACACTGGCTAAAGCTGGGTACACCATACAATAATTGGCCCGACAGACATTTCAGTGTTTTGGTTGGTCGGGCCGAATTATTGTATGATCCTTGAGGGGGACACAACCGGCTGCCAACGTTTGTTTGAATCAGGACGAATGCACGATCGCACAGGTCGGAAAACCAACCGATTGTGCGGTCACATAGAGGTCTCGGTCGTGTTTCTGTCCACAGTTACAGTGGTTACGTCCTTCCTCCTGGCCGACCGGTCAAGTCTGAATGGTCGGTCAGGAGGAAGAATTGGCACGTATATCCAGCCTTAAGAAATGAATAGACCATCCAGAAAATGAGGTATGATCACATGTACAGTAATAAATAACGTTCTTAAAATCCATGGGCTTAGTCTATACACCAGCATGGTCCCCCTGGGGGTGTATGGTAAATGGTGCAGGTTTTTTCTCTGTGGGGGGGGGGTGTTTTGGGGCTGTAAAAGAATAAAACTGAATATCCTGTCCTTTCTATTACTACTGTCTCTGAGTCACAACACAAACACTAATGACTAATTCTGCTACGTGGGACGCCCATTTCAATAGAGCTGTTGAATCTCTATGTCATTGCTATTGCTGCTTTCCTTTTTGGTTACCACCTGATAGTTCAAAGCAATAACCCTGATCCCTGTATGGGAACCCGCAAGGAAAGATGGAAGAGAAGATAAGGTGGCCAAAACATGGCTGATTTTTTTTCAAATCCCTTGGATCTGACATACGTGCAATAATACTGAATCTATAGGTGGAAACTGGGGGACTTCATCTCCAGACTTGTCAACTTTACATGAGGAGAAATGCCTTCTAAGAGGCTTTAACAGCATTCCGTGAGCTAAATAGCGATACCGCACCTTTAACAATTGCAAGTTTTACGACTGCGATCGTACATTTATGATTGTACTTTAGTACTGCGTGGTATTGTACGGCCACTCTTAAGGTTCTTCTTCCACAGCAGCCCGATGTATCGGAAGTTACCGATAATCCGGGTTATTAAATATGCAACAAAGATCAAGGTAGACTCGCACTCCAACGTGAAATGGTGGTTTATATTACAAACCAATCATCAACAACAACGTTTCGAGGGTAGAAGCCCATTCATCAGGCTTGTACCCTGACGTTGTTGATGATTGGTTTGTAATAAATCCACCATTTCACGTTGGAGTGCGAGTCTACATTGTATCTTGGTTGAGTATCCATTGTTCCCTTGGAAGTAGGGAACTACTAACTGAGCCGCTGCACCCACAGGGATAGTGTGCATTGGGTTATTAAATATTGGCCCACGTTACAACCGGATTTAGCTTTATTGAGCCATTCTCAGTGTAACTTAGTCATCTGGTTTTGCATGTGAAGCAGCTATGGACAGATTGTGTGTGTGTAAATCTACTTCCTTTCGTTATCACATACTCCATACTATACAAGTTAAACGTGTGCTAACCCTTCCTGAAACGTGCAGTGTGAATGAGCCTGTCTCCTTTACACCAGTATTAGTAACATACTAGTGCTTTATCCCTACAAATTCAAAACTGTATTTTACCAATACTTATTCTTATATAATCTCCAGTGAAATGGGGAGTGGGGGGTCTAATGCAGCTTTGTGAACAGTTTGCCTGAGCTGTTATTTGCAGTAACCAATCAGATGTTTTTTTTTTTAAAAGGTCTACTACAGTTTATATAGTATATAACACCTGATTGGCTGCTGCAGATATAGTTCAGGCAAAATGTTGCACTTAGTAATAAGCCCAGTGTATTTTAATAATACACTTCATGTTAAAATGTTAGAGACTTTACTGCTAGGCTGTTCTAGTATGTTTCAGGAGGGGAAGTGTATCCTGCAATACCACATGCTACCAGCAGATGGAAAATAAAAGGAAGAGGTTGTGCATTGTGTGTGTGCAGAGCAGGCAACCAAGCATTGAGGGGATAATAACACCATCAGGCTCTGGTTCTGCTCCCAGATCCCCTTATTCTGCATTGCCTGCTCTGTTCAGTTATATACAGATCTAGGATACAGGCTCCAGCTCTGTGTTTACTGCCTGCTTGGGAATCACCTGCAAGACAATGTGGGGAAGGACCAGCATATATTCCCACTGCACCCTTTGTTTGACATTTCACTCTCCTGCTGACCCCCTTTATTTTTGGTAAAATCAGGTCCCTTTTTTTTGCACTGTCCCTCCACCCCCCCCCCCCCCACTCCATGCCTGGCAATGGGAAGACTTCATGCTGATCACCATGTCCTCCTTATTCACCTGAGCTTTGCCTTTAGCTCCCACTTGGACCCAGGTGAGTTGGAACCTTTTCTCATTCCTTTAGATTTGGTGGAATTTGATTTCCCTTTCCTGATCCATCCCCTGAGATCCTGTAGACTTTATTCCCAGATCCCCCCTCCCCCCCTCCTTTCTGCATATCCCTCCCCTCTGCAGATTCATTGGGAGTAGAGGAGCAGAGGTCTGGACTCCAAGCCTTGGTACCTGGCTGCTGCTGTTTTGCTGGGTTTTTTAACATCTAACTGACCCTCCCTTTGATTGCAGCCAAATGCTGCATCCCAGTCAGAGGAGGGAGTCCTGTGGGGGTTGGATTTAAAATTCTGCTGCACCGTTGCATGTGTTAAGGGATTAAGCCTTGAGTGCTCCAGGCTGCTGCGATCAGACTGATGATGTGTGTCACAGTGGATTGTGGGATGGATTGAGGCTTCATAGGAAATCCAGGTAGGTTCTCCCAGTGCTACACAATGACTTCCAGGAGGACCCCCATCTGTTCCCATCACCCACCCCTGACACAGTGATGAGAGCAGAGGCATTGTCCCAGGTTTATTGCTATTTGATTATGGCTACTGGCTATGTTGTTCATTTATATTGAACGTGATCATCTGTAGTCTGTGTCGGAAACTTTGTCACTTTAGTGTTTTAGAACTACATTTCCCAGCATCCCCATTTTTTAAATGCAACGGTCTGAATCTGTCTATACCAATAGTCTAATTCGGTTGTTAAATACAGTATATAATAGTATATATAGGATAGTGTGAGCATAATGCCCTCTGTCCATTTTATTAGCAAGAGACACTGGGTCATTGAGGACAGACAGATTCAGATGACTTGGGCACTTGGAATATCAAGTGCTGATGCAAAGAGACTGAAGCAAATGGAATGTTTACTACTGTCAGGCAGATGACATCACGTGCCAAGTGATTTCTCACATCCGGAGATGTCAAACTTGTGGCCCTCCAGATGTTTGAAAACTACAACATGCAGCCTGGGAAGGCTGGAAGTTGTTGTTTTCAAAAACAACTGAGGGCTGCAAGTTGGACATCCCTGATATAGACAGATTTTCATGGACCAATGCTAATATTCACTTGACATACACACATCTATTGGTGTGACTGTGCACCATTGGATTGTGTTTGTGGCCATGTCAGCTGACCAATGGATACTACAAAGGACATAGTGTTGTTTATATGCTGTAGGTTCATTTGTCTGTCCAGTGCATCAGGTGTCAAATTGTGATTGTTAAAGTATCTATCCAACTAACAGTTTTGTTCACATGCCAACACACACGCTTCTCTACACCGTTCATTTATTGTTTATTGTTTTGTAGATTACAAAATTGTTTTGTCAAAATTCTTCCAATGCTCAGACTTTCTTTGTCAATGTTATTTTGGAGATGATGTGACAGAGGGTCAGGTTGTTATATTGTACAATGCTATATCCACCCAGCAATTTCCTACCGTCAATGTGTCTGTCCCACACGATTGGGGCCTGTGCCCCTGCAGTTCCGTCCGTGTGTAATGCATTTTAAAAACGCACTGCGTGCAGCAGTTTGGTGAGTTAACACAGCATTGCCATTTAATTTAATGTCCGCCATTGTGCGTTAACACAGCCGAACATCGCACTAAATCGCATTGTGTGAACAAAGCCTTAGGAACATCCACATTTGGTAAATCTGAACTACAACAGCTGATCAGTTGGATCAACACATGGGTCCAAACTCCCCCCTACATTAACGAACCTGTCCTGGCTGTCCATGTCTCCTGTTCCCTCCTCGCTCTTCCTTTCCTGCACTTATTTTTTATGGTTGTTTCCTGCACTGCAGACTGGGACATAGGAGCTTTTCGGTGCATTTCAGAAACATGCAGTTTGAGAGCGCTCTGACCCTTATCTCGACATCACAAATTGACTCTTGTCACAATCACATTGAGCATCTTCGTGCACCGCTTGCACCGCAATCCCTATCATTTTCAGGGAACACAGAGCACAGCAAATGCATAAAAAATGTTTATCGCATGTGCTCCGGTCATTGGATAGCCGTGCATGTGCCCCAGTGCACCTAGTTTGGCCACTCCAGTTGGCCAACACTAGAATGCGGGTTTTAACACATGATCGATCGCTGTTGAAATGCCACAGTGTGGCCTAGCCCTTAAAACGTGCCCATTTTTTTTTTTTCTGCTCCCAACACATCAATTTCAAGGACAAAATGTTCACTTGCTGTCTGATCTATTTCCCACTGCCAGGTGATACTGTAGATCATTAGTTTTATTCACCTGTCAGAGGTCGTAATGTTAAGGCAGATTGGAGAAAATCATCGTTGGTTAATTTGTTTTTTGGATGAATAAATGAAGGTTTTAGTCTAGATTTCTTCTGTCTTCAAGTTGCTTATTTGTTTTTAAAAATGAACTTCCCCTTTAATGTGCATGCTATCTGTTTACTGTTAATACAAATACTGTAGCTTTACAGGATACACAATTTTTTTTTGTTTAAAGGACAATTAAAGACATTTTTTAATCCTTCCTCCCATTTAAGTGCCCATGGTGTGGACCTAAAATGCTAGGTATTGAGTTTACAATACCTGCGTCTGTCAGTTCCCCCTTCTGGCTTGTGTCATTGACCTGGCCATGGGACCGTTCTAGCAGAGCACACCTTCCAATTGGCCAAGCCGCGCTCCAGCTGATCAGGCGGACTGGTATGAGTAACAAGGTAAACCCAAGAGGTAGAACCTAGCGTTTTGGGTCCTCATCCTGGGTTTATTTAAAGGGAGAGGAATGGGCTATAATTGTCTTTTAAAATAATGTCTAAATTGACTTTGTTCATTTTTGAATGTAGAATAAGTTAACCCCCCCCACGCGCCATCTAGAAACCGCTAAACATTATCTACTTTGTAGCTGTGTTTTTAGTCTCCGCTTTCTTCGTTTGTTTCTTACACAATCTAGAATGTACAGATTAGAAAAAAAGACATGAACAGAAATTCCACATTTCCCCTTTAACAAAAAGACTAGTATTTACATTCTAAAGAACTGTGTTTATTTTCCTAAACTTTTAGATTAAAGGAGAACTAATGCTAAAAATGAATTTTCTATTTGCTACTACAACAGCGAAAGGCTGAGCAGTGTGGAATCAAACCGATTGTTACTCCCTGGAGTTGTAAACTGCAGAATTTTAGAATTATCCTAAGGAAAAGAATCCATAGCCCAGTTCCCTTTTAAGCTTTAGTTCTCTTTAATCTAAAGGATTGCAGCACATATTGTGCGTACTCTGTTAACTTGTGCAGCCTTGACAGCCATGTAGATTGATGCGAAAACCTTCACGTTTCCTAATCACTGGAGTTTTTGGCAGATGTTAAATTGTCCTTAACTGACTGTTTCAGTGCGTTTACTGTCTGGAGTGGAAAGGTTACATGGTCCTTGGCACTTCGTTCCTCCATTTGCTAGATATGAGGCCTGTACAGTTATAAATTGTCTGCTCACACTACCTGTTATGCGGCAGGTGTACGGACGTTAGCGCAGGGTTCGACTATGCGCAGGGTGTACGGACGTTATGGCAGGTACGGACGTTATGCGCAGGGTACGGACGTTATGCGCAGAGTATGGTTGTCTTGCGCGGGTGTACGGACGTTTGCGCAGGGTAGGACGTTATGCGCATGAGTTATGGTTGTCTTGCGCAGGTACGGTCTTTACGGCTTATGCGCAGGGTACGGTCTTTACGCGCGGGTACGGCCGTTACGCCAGGTACAGTCCTTACGCGCAGGGTACGGTTGTTATGTGCATGTATAGCCTGCACAAACGAGGGACCACAGACTGGGTAGAATGTTTGTAACAATCTGTCTGTCACTCACGGAGTGGGATTCTGTAGGAATCCGTACAGTCGAAAATGTTTTTTCACGCTGCTGTAAGGGCTGGTTTAAATGAGCCAACCCTGCTCCATATACCTACTCGCCAGACTATAATCAATTAACTGATTTTACTGACGGAAAATCCAATAGTAACCCTGTATTTTTGTGCTACCAAAGTCCATGCGATTGAAAAAACAGTCGATGTGTACAATTAATTTTTTCCTCAAAAATTTTTTTGCAAATCAACCAATTTTGCAATGGACGTTTATTGGGTCAAAATGTTTACTTGTTTGTACCCAGCCTAAGGTCATGACACATCAAAATGTAGGAGGCACTGCTTCATTCCAATCTGATGGAATGGCAGTCTGTCTGAAGGAGATATGGGTCCTGGTTGACCTGGCGCTCCTCAAAAAGATATTGGGGAGGCAGGAATATGAATCCTACCTCTCGTACTTTTCGTTTTTGGAAAGTTAATTTTTACAGTGAAGCTCTTTAATGGTAACTTTTCAGATGGATATCCTTAGTGGCATACCTGGGCTTTACAAAACGGGACTCTAGCGGAATTACCGTAAACTTTCTGATGTATATTGATAAAGATTTTTAATATATGAACTTCTCACAAATTCTATATTTAAATTATATTTATAATTTTGTTAAAACATGTCAAAAATAAAGCTTTCAAAAATCCATTGATTGGCTACATTGAAGGCCCACGTCTGACTGACTCAAGGCCCAGTTAACCCAACACACAGGCGGAGGAACCCTGGTGTGGGTTACCTTGTTTAAAACCATTGTTATGATAAAACCATTTTCCATTTGGAGACAGGGACTGTCCACACTATTTCATATTTATTCCCGACTTTAAAAACATCAAGTCCTACAGACAGATCTGGAGGCTGAGAGATCCGAAGGTGTATGTGGGTGCGAGATGCCCAGGGACTTCATGTACCAGTTAGTCCTCAAGGTAGAAAACTGATGAGGAACAGCTGAATGGCAGCACCTCTAGAGCCTTCACCTTGTCTGCTGCTTGTCTCTCAGGAGTCACTGTGAAACTTCAGATCCATCCAGTAATAGAACTTTAACATGTTCTGCAGCTGAGACATTCATCATCACCACACAATTGCCCATGTGATGGAGGCCTGAGGCCTCAGTGTTTCCGTTCTATGTAGTTTTCTCCTTTATAATATCCTGATATTTTTACACAGTCTCAGTGTTTTGGGTTTAAAATGTTTTTCCTGTACAAACGGTTCTTTAAGACCCTCTCCAGCGCAGGGACCTCCGGGCACTAATGTTTAGAGGGCCACTTTACTGCCAGACTTCATTAGATAAACATCCGCACTGGAAGCGTCTGCCTGTACTTTCCTATTTATAGAATCCTGTGACAGAGGAAACGGGTGGGTCAGGGGCATTTTCCTCACTTTGGACAAACTAGGCAAGTTGGAGATGAAATTTAGAGTTCCCCAGCTGCATGGAAAGATATGGAAGTGCCAGTAAATTCAATACAAATTAAGGAAGAATGAGCCAAATTGTGTGTGGGGCTGTGCCCTTGACGTGAACAGAAAACAATGTTTGGGGGTAGAAATTTGTTACCAATAGATTAAAGTTTCCTTTGGCTGTACCATTATTGCTATGGGGCACTTTATAACATGGTACAGAACACGGGGCTAAGGAGGGGTCAGGATGTTGACATTATCTAGCCTCATCCTTTTTCAAGACCCTCATCCTATGAATAAGGACCGACTCATGGGGCCTTCATTGCTCTGGAGAAATATACATCTAAAGGCCTGAACACATCTGATTTTACAGGCAAGGCCAACGCACAATGTGTTTCGAACGTGCGTTTCAGACAACAATCATTTTGTGTATGGTCGTTTGTCTGGGCGAATTGTCTATTCGGTCAGGCCTCGTTGATGGTCTGACCAACCGATCGAGTTTCAATGGCCCACATGACTGGTCTAGCTGAAATATACCATAACGCTTTAACACGTTTCAGACTGACAGACTACCAATTGGAATATCGTCTGGAGTGTTCAAAGCTTTATGCTGTCCATACACTGTACAACTGACTTTCCAACATTCATGCAATGTCAGAAGAACAGCATGGCCTGCCTTTTTTGTGAATAACTACTGATTAGCCAGGATGGGAACATTGGAAGGTAAAAATGACCCCATTAAAGTCAGTTTAAAATCATTTGATAGAACAGGTGGTCTACCAAATGTCTATTTAGTGAATGGCCAACATAAAGGCATGGAGGGATAAACTACCCCATCTACCGGTATGTTGTGGTCGCAGGGCCAATAGAAAATTTTCAGAGTTTGAATCTCCATATGATTGGCCTGTTGTCTCCATACAGTGTATGGGAGGTTGGTGAATGCAGTTACAATGGAATCTGTTTGTGTTTCTATACCGAAATGAAATAATAATTTGGGACAAACTAAATATTTGTGGAACAAGCTAATTACAGTATGTTTATATAATGTAATCTCATTGAAATTCTGTCTCCTGGTATCTCTGAAGGACATGACACATTCGAAAATATGAGAATATTCAGACAGGTCGTCCTTAATGATAATACTTATCACAATGACTGGGAGTAGCAATCACAAATGGATCAGTCTATCAGTCTTGTATCAGTCTATCAAAAAACTTTGCACAAACTCATGGTTTTTTCTTTGTTTTTGTCACAATGTGTTACTGATTGTGTCTCTACTAGAATCTACTGTCTGCAGCAGATCAGGATTGTGGCAAAATCCAACAGATCTAAAATTACACCAAAAAAACTTCAGCAGAATTGGTGTCACCATTGAGACCGATCCTATCATTAAAGGGTCTTTCCAGAGAAGTGTTTGGCTGGGTGGACCGGCATAGTTTTGGTGGATCAGATTTTATAATTATTACATGAGAATGCACTTTCACACTTATTTTTATCATTAGGGTTAACCCTCCCTCGGGTCTCTGGTCTATTTTTTGTATATGGTGGGACAGTTCATCTTCCTCCTGCTGAGGGCACTTTTATCATGTTCAAATAAAACCTCTAAATTAGACTGTAAATCAATTTGCGGGCGTGAACCTTCCTAGGCATATTAGTGGTGTCATTTTAAGCATATTATTGTTAATATCAGAACAGTTCGGTAAAAGCATGATAACTGCATGCAAATAGCATCGGGGGAAAATATTTGAGTTTAATAGAATAATTTGTCTGCTGTCTGTCTGTCTGTCTGTCTGTCTCTCTCATCGGTAGAAATTACTAAATTCCAAGGTAGTGTGCATTCTGGGAAGATTTTTGTTTTTTCAAAATGGAAGAGAATATGTAGAATTACTAGGTATGCATAATATAAACTAATTTATTTCCATTGAACCTTCCCTTTAAGCTAGGGTACATTACAACTAAAAAAAGAGTTCCATGACCATATAAGCCCGCAGGCCTAGGGAAAGCTGTTTTTAATTTATTCTAGACTTCTGTGATCTAGTATAGTTAAGAAATGCGTAGGCATTTTTGTCAATTTTGCTAAAAATACCCTGGATCCCAATAGCAACGTCTGTATATTGTGCAAAATATCTTTCTATCTGTGAGATGCAAGATGTTCTTTCATTGAAAGAGGAACACAGTCCTCTGCAATAGGCCAGAATCTCTTTAATATACAGAGGAGGTTGGGAAACCCTTCCGTAACCCTAGAGATTTATAACTGTCATGCAATAAGTTATTTTTACTTCGTCAAAGAACTCCCATTCAGAGTAGTTCTTTCTTCTATAGCTCATGACTAATAGTAAGATAAATCCTCACAGAGCTAATGGTTCGTAGTTATTTAGTTTTAATTCATTCATTTATACTGTAGTTTTAAACAGAACAGGATTACCCAGAAGGCAACTTAGGCACCTGCTTAGGGCCCAGGAAGTGTCAAGGGGCCCACCTATAGAAGCACACAAAATTAGTCCATACAATGTATATATGGTATAGAAGGGGGCCCTAGATGGCAGCCCTACCTATGGCCCCGTGTGTAAACAATCCTTCTGTAGGGTGTCTGAATACTGCAATGTTTTTTTGAAACACTGTCCAATAAATTGTCTTTTCTCTGTTCTGTAAGAATTCCCCTGGTAAAGAGTAATAGCGCATGTCAGCCTGATTGAGATTAGCAATGCTGTTTAATACCTTTATATGCATTATGTTTAATGGTGTGCACAGTACCAGCCGGTGATAACGTTGGCTCATTCTAATTAGAAAAGTAACAAAGGGCGATCATGGTATTTTTTAATCTTGTTTTTCTATACTAGAGTAAAAGAATTGTTGAGAGCCGATAGGTCTGAACAAAAACACACAAGACTTGTATAGTTGGAATTTCTTTGTCCACCCACACAGTATCTGTAAAATAAATCCATACTTGGCTGCCAGCACACAGAAAGGGCTTTTACATTTCTCTCTTGGATGCAGCAAATTGCAGTTTCCAAACTGGGAGCTTGTGTAGATGGAGAAATTGAACGAGGCTGTAATTTCCTATGGAGTTCTTGTATTCGGAACAAAGGGCAGGTGGACACCCCCCCCCCCCCCAAACGCACCGCATTGCTTTTATTCCAGATTTGTGTGTGTGTAGATTGTGATACTTGCCCTTTTCCCCACGGTACCTGAATGGCTGTATTGTATTCGTCGGATGCCCCGCACACTATCCACATCCACTTTTGAGTCTTGATGCTGGGTGCTACTGATCCACCAAACCCCGGGTGTATATATCCAGATATGTCCAAAATATCCGTGCACGGTGCACACCAGACTTAATCATAAGCATTGTTTTTATACATGTGACGTTTCAGTGTCAAATGGCAGAAGAAGTTGCCGGTTTGACACTGAAACGTCACATGTTAATAAAACATTGCTTATGATTAAGTCTGGTGTGCACGGATTTTTGGACATCTATCTGCTGTATCCTCTTCCTGTTGTACACTGGTCCACTCTGTGTGCCGGTTCTCCTTCTTGGTTGGAGCCAAGGCTAATGGCTGCTTACCGGCATGCCCTTGGGATAAAGGTACAGTAAGTACCACATCACAAAGGTTTGGTGGGGGTTCCTTAACTTAATAATGAATGGGGGGTAAAGGCCCTGTTTAATAATATAGTTTATTTTATATTCCTTCTAGGTGCAGCAGTCTGTAGCTGAACTCCAATTCTCTTTGAGCCATTTAAGTTTTAGGGTTTAAAGCATTGAAAGAGAATATGCATTCTTGATCATTTCCAGTTTCCACCAAAATCCTGTACAAATCCTAATTACTCACTGCATGGCATAGGAATAATGGATAATGCATCCATATAATAGAACTAAAATTCTGTGCCGCAGGGTTCTGTGTTGGGGACACTTTTATTTAATTTGTTTGAGTGATTTGCAGACACACAAAACTTTGTTGACCATTAAAAGCTACCGATGATGTGTAATCGTGCAGGCGGATCTAGATTGTCACATTGGGCTGCTAAGTGGCGATGAGATTCAATGTTGATAAATGTAAGGTGATGCATTTGGGACTTAAAATCCTGCTGCTTATCTATAAATGGCTCTTTGTTAAGTGAATCTTTTGTAAAAGGAGTTTTGGTGGATAACAAACTTAAAGGTGAGCAAGCAGTGCCAGGCGGCAACAGCCAGAGCCAGTAATATATTGTCTTGTATAAAGAGAGTATGGATTCAAGGGAGAAAAATAATATTCTCCCTCTTTATAAAGCATTGGTAAGGCCTCATTTGGAATATGCAGTGCAGTTTTGGAATCCTGTGTACAAACAGGACATCTTGGAAACGGAAGGGCAACTAAATTAATAAGGCGAATTAGGGAGCTTAAAGAGTATGCCCACCCCTTTCGAAAAAAATTTGTTATGCAGGACCCCAAACCTCAGTTAAGTTTTGCTTAAACTTGTCAAATATTCTCCCAGAATGCGAAATTATACTTACAAGTCCACGATCCACTGCCACTCCCTTCGTCTCCACTGTTTCTGCTACGGTGCCTTTCCGTTCACAAGCAGCAGCAGCGGTGCCGCAGCGGTGGATTGTGGACTTGTCAAATATTCTCCCAGAATGAGAAATTATACTTACAAGTTTAAAGGGACTGTCCACCCCTCTTTTGAAAATGAATATGTGGTAGATTAGCCCCCAAAACCTAGACATCGTTTAATTCTCAACCTTAATTCGGCTTCCACACAGAGATATTATACTTACATCCTCCTCGCTCCACCGCCGCGGCTCTGCACTTCCGGTAGGCAGTTAGTGTCGGCTGTGACGTCACAGTCACGGCCGACACTAACTGCCTTACCCGGAAGTGCAGAGCCGCGGCGGTGGAGCGAGGAGGATGTAAGTATATTCTCTGTGTGGGGCCGAATTAAAGGTTGAGAATTAACGATGTCTAGGTTTTGGGGGCTTATCTACCACATATTAATTTTTCAAAAGAGGGGTGGACAGTCCCTTTGCAAAACATAACTGAGTTTTTGGGGGGGTCCTACTTAATTAAACATTTTTTCCCCAATAAGTTAGTTATGTAACTAACAAGTAACAAGTTGATCACATGTATAAATCCATATGGGCCATACCATAAACTCTGATTATGAACTGACAGAGAAAGTAAGGAAGGGATATATTTATATGGGGGGAGGAGGGGGGGTCTTGTTACCAATTTGTCCCCCAAACAGCCCAGGCACCAAGTCCAATCGGGTGACACCTAAAGGAATTAAAAAGGTGCACCAATTTAGAAGTTTAATTTTACCTCTGCCTAAATACTTCATAAAAAAGTTTTAAGGGGGAACAAGTGCCCAGAATCCCCATTTTCACTTTAACGTTTTCTGTCAATTGGTACTTGAGGACATCAGTACATGTAGGGGTGTCAGTCTGAAAGGGGATTAAAGCAATGGAAGCCAAGTTAGTTTTCTGGGGACAGGTGTGAAACTGATTATATAACAGAGCACAGTGGCACATGGAAACTTTTTGAGGTTTCACATGATTTAACTCGCCAGCTGAATAGTACCTACGGTGAAACCTAAACTGCTAATCATCATCCCTGGGTTCTTCTTAAACTGCAGGGTTACTTACGTAAACCTTCCTTTGTTGCTTCAGTCCTTTTTACCTTTTTCTCTCCATTGGCGAGGAGCCAATGAGAACACCGGAGCAGGTCTTCTATTTGCCCTGTCACAAAGGTGGAAGAGGGACCAGAGCAGAGAAGGAAAGTTTAAGTAAGTAACTCTGCCATTCTTAGAAGAACCCATAGGTAAGGACCTAGCAGTAATTCACCCGGTTACTATACATAACAAGCAAAAGAGGAGCAAGGGAGGTGAATGTAATCTTTTTTAAGTAGAAAGCTACCCAGGTAAGTGAAAACAAATACAAGCGACAAGGGACATAAGTCCAAAAGTTTTTTTTTAACAGAACTGCTGCAATGTCCTAAACTCAGGTTTTCAGTGGATTTGTTTCTTGTAAATCTTTGTATCTGGTATTAGATTCCATTTCACTGTTTTGTCTTAGCAGAAGCTCAGGGCCATCAGTGAACCTTATTTTCCAATTACTTAGAGTTCCATGATTGACCTTCTATAGATTCCATCCTCCCCTCTCCAATGTTGTCCAGGTTACAAAGCAATAAGGGTCCTTGATTTTAGCATAAAACATTAATATGCTTTCAGACACTCTGGAGAAGGTAGTAATGGAAGGCCATTCCCCTTTTCTTTAAAGGCAAACTAATCGCTAAAATTGAACACGACTCATACATTTTTAATACTTTAGTATTTTCGACCATATCTTAAAATGTCTCGTCTCGAAGCCTTGGAGTGTTTTTTTTTGAGTGGGAAAAAAAAATCATTATTTTTAAAATGAATTTTTGTATTACTCATGCCTAGTACAGTATGTTACAATATATTGTGATGCCCTGCTCTATTCAGTAGTAAGCTGCCATTTCAGGCTCTGCAACCTTCTTCTTCCCAGTCATTGTTACCCTCATTTACTATTGGATATGTCAAACATGATTTGTCCTTCACTGAGTACACACGCTGCTCCACTACTATAAGGTTATTTATATGTTCACTGAGAATCGCTGGATGGGCAGATTGAGGTTGTACAGTTTGTTTACTGTTTGATGTTATTAGGAAAGAAGGTGGGATCCAAAATACAGACTGTGCTTGTCCATAGTGATAGTCATAACAATCTGTTCTTCCCATTCCATTTAAAAAACAAAGATAGTGTGTGTTAACAGCTATATTTGTTCACACCCCCTTTAGCAATTTAGGAGTTGGCTATGAGCTTGAGCAGCGCTCGAGGAGGAAGCCAAGGAATAGCATTCAGTCATTGACTGTGATGTCATCTGCCATATCCATCATAAATAAAGGTTCACAGGTGGTAAGAGCCTATCTCGCAATATAATCATAAAAATGGAGAAGCGAGAGAGAAAATGGGCTATTAAAAAACACTTTTTAAACATCTTAAAATGAGTATCAAAATAGTAAATATGTCGGAAACATACGAAAACAACGTAAGTAGGCCCCTGCCCCAGATGATCAAACCACTACAATGTACAATGGCACAGTATCCCACAGCCCTGTTACAGTCAGTCAGTAAATCATGTCTGTGCACAGTACAGAATATTGCAGAGTATCAAGGCTGAAGTTCTATGGCCCATTTCTTCTCTGCTTTCTCCCATTGTTTATACACTGCCATAACTATGACTGGCAGTTGCTAACTGGAAAACCAGAAAGTAAAAGCTGGGGCAATAGGTCATTGTGCAGATTTTTGGCCAGTCTTACATCTTTCAGATTTGTAACTATTGCAGTTTTGGGGTAACTATGTCTCATTTTAAACGTAATAAGTCTAATTAATTCTGTCCATTTCCTTATATGGTGCTGATCTGTATAGTAACTAAAGGTTCATACCAGAAACATCTTGATTCCATTCAGTGAAAACACCAGTCCCCCTGTGATATCTCCCCCAGTGCCCTTATTCTTTTATGACTCCATCTGTAAGGATTACTGTTTTATTTTACTTTAAACTAACTGCCTTGTTTTCACTTGTACCAGGAGAAGAAGGATTCTGCTGTATGGGAAATGGAAGAATCATTCAGTCCGTGACCCCAAATACACTGGATACAGACATCGGTGATCAACGTTTTAACCCTGTTTGCCCTTGTGATAGTCACTTTTGAGGTTATCACATGAATCTTGGTGCTGAAGGGTTTATGTGAAGCCCAAACAATAGACCCTGCAGTGCATACGCAGTAAATAGTGTGGAAGGTCCTTTAACGGGTTTGTATCCAATCCTGTGTAAGAAGGAGCAGTAAATACACCGTTGTCTCTTCTTTCTGGAAGGTGATTCAGGACTTCATAATAGAATGGCCTGTCACTTGCCAATAATGGGGTAACTACTAGCTGAAGCAGAGATAGGGGCCCCATCATGGTTTTGCTGGGGGCCAGTGATTCCTAGTTACGCCATAATGGCGTTAATGACTCCAGAAAATTGGTTTTACAGCCTCAAACATATTGTTCATTACCCCTGCAGTAGGGATTGTTGCAGCCAAGCTCTGTGTGTGCTGGAGATCAGGAATCTAATGTTTCTCTCCTCCGACACAGGCAATTTATCTCCTAATTCATTCCATTTATGATAGCGGCTCATTGGGTTAAGAGCTTTACACTATTTTTTGTTGTTGCACATAATAGAACCTTAATCACAAAATGGATCTTTTTTGATGTGTTTATATTGGTATTTTAATCTGCGTGATGATGAATCCACACGAGAATATTAACAAATCAGCATTAGGATTAAATAGTCCGAAAATGAATATTGGTTCCTAACGACCATCACCGCCACAGTAGACTGGGAACTTTATGTGAATTCTAGGCACTAATGGTAATCTTCCATTATAAGCTTTGTGTGCGCACGCCGCCTAGTCATGTGTGCACAGCGCAGCAGAGTTTTATGCGCACGGGTGCACAGCCTAGAGGTACACATTACATGCCGCCCATACTCGGGATGATCGTATTGGCCAATACCGACTGACATGTATTTTCCGTTTGTCCCAACCACCCGTGATGCTGACAGCTTGTGTTTGTTGCATTGAGTCTTTGTATTTTGATGGGATTGTCTAATATATGTGTAGTGGCTGTTTTTTTACCCATTTTACATAGGAACGGTGGTTGATAAAGACAAACGTCCATCTAGTTTAACCTTATACCCTACTCAACCCTACCTAACAGCTGATCCAGAGGAAGGGGAAAAAAAACCATTGAAAATTCCTTCCCGGCTCCAAATGGCAATCTGAAAAAATCCCAGGATCAACCAAACTACCATATATACTCGAGTATAACCAAGGTTTTCAGGCTTTGAAAAAGCCTGAAAACTGAACTTCATATTATTCTCGAGTCACTCACATCAGATGAAATCTGGCTGCCGATCACTCCGCATCTCCACCTGACGTCACTTCCCGAGTTTGACGTTAGTTGGGAGATGCGGAGCGTGCTGCAGACGTATTTTCCTTTGAGGTGAACGACCGGACATCTCAGTGAGATCCTTAAGTACCTGAGAGTGATCCTGACCTGAAGACTGCCCAGGTAAGTAAAACTGTACTTGGGGGGGGGGGGCACTAGGGGGGAGGGGGGCGGTAACCCCCAATTCCTTGCTACCGTAAATGTTTGAAAAATACCACTCCCAGCACTAAAGCATGCTGGGAGTGTTAATTTCCAAACATCTGGAGTGCCAAGGAATTGGGGGTTACTGTATGGGATACTGTCTATTTAAAGGGCAACTAATGCCTCAAAACTATACAAAATCAGGAGGAAGGTATCTATTGTTAATATTGCCTTCTGTATTGTTCTGAGGTTTTAGTTGCCCTTTAAATATAAGCAGAATTCCCATACAGTAGTCCCATACAGTATAGCCAAACGGGATTTGGTTATTATTACTGTATGGGACTACTGTATGGGAATTCTGCTGTCCATTTAAGGGCAACTAAAGCCTCAGAACAATACAGAATCGAAGGCAGTAGTGGTCATTGTGACAGAACTACAGCTCTCAACCTCAGACCAAACAGAGCTTTCCCAGCTCACAGGGTCAAAACCAGTTGAGGGCTGCCGTCACTTACCATTACCACTTACCAGGTATATAACACTGCCACCACCACTCTCTAACAGCTATGGGAACCGATACCAGTGACGATACCAAAACTCTCAACCTCAGACCAAACAGAGCTTTCCCAGCTCACCGGGTCAGAATATAAGTACCAGATATACAAGAAATACAGAATGCAATTACTATATGTACACTCCGAGAACAGGATTCTTACTTAGTTCTGTTAGAGCACTAGGAGAATCAGCTTAACGATTTTATAGAATATCGTTTATAAAAAAAAAAAAACGGTGCATTAGTGATTACAAATAAAAGGATAAGGGAAAAATACTTATATGCTGGGTAAGTTCAAGTCCTTAAAGGACAATGATACTCACCTTTTCCTCGACCACTGCAGCATAGTACCCAGGGTGAGGACCCAAAATCGCTAAGTTCTCCCCCTGGGTACTTTCCCTAACTCCTGCAATCGCGATCTGTCACTGAAGCAGGAAGAGCGGAGGAATGGAGTGATCGCTGAAGCAGATTTGCAGTAAGTAGTGCAGGAGTTAGGGAAAGTACCTAGGGTGGAGACTTACCGATTTTAGGTCCTCCTCCTGGGTACTATGCTGCCATGGAGGAAGAGGAGCGAGGTGAGTACAATTGTCCTTTAAAAGAATAAGTCTGTTTGATGAAAAAGAGTTCCTTGCTCCAAAAAGGTAACTCGCTGTGATCCACTTAGATGTTTCATAAGATGTAAAATCAGGAGCTCCCCTCCAGTAGCTTGTGTGGCTCCTTATTGTTATGTCTCCCTTGTTATATTGTTCAAGAGCAAGAAACACGTTCTACACCACCGGAAAAAGGGGGGCAAATAATTTACCCCCAACCAATCACAAACAGGTGTAGGCTGGACTGAGGGTGTGTCAGATATGTGATTACCTATGGAAGACACACCCGCAGTGACATTATGTATTAGAGAATTCATATCTCTGTGGTCCAAGGTGCTACTAACTGGAAATCACCAAATTAGTTATTGTCATGAATTTACCTGATAGACACCTGATAGAATTTACATGATAGACACCTGATAGAATTTACATGATAGACACCAAACATGACAGATATGGAAAATATAGTTAACCAGAACGACATAAGGTAGGTTTCCATCCTTTACTAAGACCTACATACATGATGTTTGGATTGTACTGACTGGTTTCACCTACCTGGAACCATATTTCATATCGCCTGCCTTGTTCTGTTATATAGGCGAGTTATGTATAGGTTATGGAAAAGGGGATTGTGCCTTTATCATAGGTAAACCAAAGGTCACATTCCCAGTCTGTTTGACCTCCTGCTAGATTAGGAGACTCAAGTCTACTGTATCCTTTGGAAGTAAGGTCCAAGGAATGGCAATTTTGGCTCCCTACTGGTTATAGCACCTGACCAATGGTAGAGAAGTACAGAAGAAGGAAACAATGTACAGTAAATTAAAACTAATGGAATCTGCTATACAACAGTGTATGATTAAAAATAAAATACACTGAGCTTTTAGCAGCAAGATCCATATCATGACAGTCTAAATTTCAACCCTCATCTTCTTCTTGAGTCAATCAACTTTTCCTGATTTATGAGGCAAAAATAGGTACCTCGGCTTATGCTCGAGTTATATAGGGTATATTTATTTATACCAGTAAATATCAATGTTTTTTAGTTTTAGAGACTTATCCATCCCACTTTTATAGCTATTCAATGAACTTGTCATTACCACATCTGTTGGAAGACTGTTAAACGACATTATACTCACCTTCCCTCGCTCCTCTTCTTTGTTCATTACCTTTTACCCAGGGTGAGGACCTGAACCGCTAGGTCCTCACCCCTGGGTTCACGTAACTTAAAGCAGAGTCTTAGTGCAACGCTGCTCTGGTAGGCTCCTCCCCCTCCTCTCCTTGCGCGATGAGGCCAATAGTAAGGCACGCTTGTTGCAGAGCGTGCCTTCCTATTGGCCTCATCGCCGACGGGGAGGAGGGTGGCGGAGCCTACCAGAGCAGCGTTGCACTAAAACTGCTTTAGTTACCGAACCCAGGGGTGAGGACCTAGCGGTTCAGGTCCTCACCCTGGTTAAAAGGTAATGAACAAAGAAGAGGAGTGGAGGGAAGGTGAGTATAATTGTCCTTTAAGAAACCTTTCCTAACCTGAAGATGAAACTTCTTTTCTTCTACTATCTTTTGTATAAAGAGAGGTATGGATTCAAGGGAGAAAAATGTTATTCTCCCTCTTTACAAAGCATTAAGTTACAATTTTGTACATTAGAGAAAAGGCACTTGCGTGGAGGATAGATTACTGTGTATAAATACATCAATGGGCCATATAATAAACGGTCTGGGGCATTGTCACCAAAAGAACATGTCAGAGGGACACGCGGACATCCCTTCAGACTTGTACTTGCATGATGGATTGTATCCTTATCCAACCTTAAATACTGTACTGATTTTGGGATTTTTTTGCCTTCTCGGATTAACATTGGCAGGAAAGTGGGTTGTTGCTGAGTAAGTTGGACCATATGGACGTCTTATTCAACCTCAAATACTGTAGGGGCAGGTTACATTGGAAAAGCAGTAGTGACATCTGGGATATGATCACTTATATCAAAATATTAAAGGGCATGTCCACCCCTTTTTTAACTTTATATATGTTATACATATTGATCCCCAGCCCCTACGCCTTAAATAAATTTTTAGAAAGTGCCCCGATATGTACTTACCTTCCCTCTATCCTCCGCGGCACTCTCCAGTCCTCTGCTTGCACGGAAATGCAAGCAGGGGGCGGGACCGGCAGTCGCGTCCCTGATTGGCTGAGAGGCAGCCAATCAGGGACCCGGCTGCTCAGAACGCTGGAGGATGGAGGGAAGGTAAGTAACTATCGGGGCACTTTCTTTTAAATCTGTTACAGCGGTTGGGGCTGGGGGGGATCATATATATAATATATCATGGGGAAGAGGGAAGGGGGGAGGGACTCTCTGCGCATGCCTCAGACCTTGTCGAGGTGAGGCAGAGAAGACAAGCGCAGGATGAGTATTGGGAGCTTCTACATAACGATTTTTTCCGGCTTGGAGGGCACAGCATGGCAACCATAAGGAGCTGGGATGTAAGGTAAGGATTTTTTGTACACTACAGAGTGGGGCCAGTATTGGGTTTAATTTGAGTGTTGGGGGGGGACATGCCCTTAATGGTCGTACAATTAACTCTCTGGTGCATTGTTCAGAGGACTTGTGGAAAACAAGATTAAAGAAGTTTCATCTTAGGTTAGGAAGGGTTACTGGCAAGTTGTGTGTCAAGAGTGGGCTAGATAAGTTTCTTACAGTCAATAGTATAGAAAATTCCCAGTATTAAAGGGGAACTGTGGTCTCCAAACAAGTTAAGTTTAAGGCCAGTTTCCTACCTTTAAAATGAGTCACTCACTCTGCCTGAAAAGGCTGATTCCACAGAGTTTTCTGTAGGGGGGGGTCTGATTAACCCACCGGCACCTGTGAGTGGGCTGGCTAGGCACCGTGAGTGGACGGGGGGGGTTTAGGCACCAGTGGGTGGGCGGAGCTTAGGCACCTGTGGGCGGGCTTAGGCATCCACAAGTGGGTGGGGCCATGACACCCACGGGTGGGCACGGCTTAGTCACCTGGGGTGAGCGGGGACAGGGGCCACAGGGGCTGTAAGATAATGGGCCATGGGGGGCCTGCAACTGGAGGGACCATAGGGTCCATGAGTGGGAGGGACCAGGGGGGCTGCAAAGGGGAGGAGGAGACACAGGACAGATTGACTGACCGTTTCAGAGCAGGAAGCAGGAAGTGCAGGGGACCTGTGGTGATGCGCCATATCACACACAAAAATATAAATCTTCAAAACTATGCAAAATAAACAATGGAAATGAATTGCAAAAAATTCCTATCAATTTACCTCTATTTACCAAAAGTAATTTATGGACCACAGTTCCCCTTTAAGCTGTACTTGCTCTGGGCAAATTTCCCGTAGCAGATTTGCCAGAGGTTGCTCGGCTCTGGGTGAATCTCACCCACACGTGCGTGCACAGAGCCATGCAGCTTAGTAAATAGGCTTACAATGGCTGCGTGAGTGTCTCTTCTGATTCTTGCATAACTAAGGGTTAAAGTTGGTGCAAACTGATAGTAAACCGGTTAGCGTGACTTCAACCCCTTACAAGAATGCTGCGTTTATCAGAAAATCTCCGATAGTTCTTGTTGTTCCAGGGATCCTGGGTTTGGTAGGGTTAATGGGAAGGCTACAAAGGTTGGATTGGATGGATGTACAGTACAGTATGTCTTTATTAACCTTCTATAATTTGCTACTATGTTTAAATAGCTAAGCAATGATTATAACGGATTACAACTAAATTCTGGTTATAACTAATGTTTACAAAAGATATTATTGTAGAATAGTTATTGCTCTTGTTCATTGTAAAAATAAAAGGGGTTTTACCCATATAAAAGCACGAGGCCACAAGCTGATTTCTGCAATAGTGTCTTCTAACTTTGGGATGATTTGCAACAAGATACATTTTGACAATACACAGGTTTTATAGAGTCATGTTACATGGTACTTAATGACACAGCTACGAACTGATTATAACCGATGACAGTAAATGCGGATTATAGGAATATAATTTGCAGAGGATTTGTCTTGTATATTTACGTATCAAAGTGTTTTTTTACGTATATCTGGCTAATAGACCCCTCTATTTTTACAGAATGTTCAATATATTGACATTAAAGTAACATTTTTTGAACATGAGAGATCTGGGAAGTAGAAAAAATACAAGTTAAAATCAAAGCACAGTCCATCCTAACAGCAATTTAACCTCAATCCTATTAAACATTACAGTAACCACGTCAGCCAAGGAGAGCTAATACTGGAAAGAATCCCAGTACAGCACTTCAAGCAGATTTGTTCAAGAAGTTACGTATTAATGGTCATCCAAGAAAACAACCCCAGTCTATAATTATAAGCTTTTCCCACCAAAGACAGTGATGAAAACCTGTTATTACTGATGCTAGGAAAACAGCCTATGAATTCAGCACCAAGGACAGAGCCTGCATGTGACAACTACCGGAATTCAGAGGGTTAATGCAGTGATCTCCAAAGCATCACTGAATGATGATAGAAACACATGAATTGTTAGGCCAAGGCCACACAATTTGTGTGATGATTCTTGTGCGTTTTGCGTTTGCGCGTGCATTTTGCGCACACGATTTTCACGTTTTCTGTTATGAAAATGCATGCGTTAACGCACCAAAAAACGTAAACGCATGCATTACTGAAATCGTGGGAATTTTAGGGTTCCCGCAATTTCCATTTTAGCGAAAAATCCCGGGTGCAAAATGTGTGCGCCATCGCGATAAAAACGCGCTAGTGTGGCCTAGCCCTTACAGTGTTTTTAAATGTATGAAATGGTTTTAACCAAACAAGATTCGATATCTGGTGATAGGAGCATGCTCCAATGGAGTCACATGACACTTATGACATACCTAAACCCCAAAGACATAATCTACAGGATATTTAGGTCTCATGTGTACAGTTTTGTGGTCCTGTTTTTGGAATACAACAATATACAAAACCCAAATTTAATGGAAAACAAGGAGTCACCGGAAACAGCTGCTGGTAGTTTATTAGTGCAGTACACACAACATGTTTTCAGGACTAGTTATTTAAGGGGGAAAAGGTAGTTAGTGCTTTCAGGTTTACAAGCTCATTTCTGCACCGTAAACATTTAATACTAGGTTAGTAAAACTGATTAGAATTAGGAAAGAAGGTTCCATGGTTTCTCTGGGTCTCTGGGACCTGAACATGCACTTACATAATTGTAACCGGTATTCAACTATGAAAACCACATATTGATTTCAGCCTATGTCTGGAATGGCTGATATTGTTATTTAAAAGATACTTGCAGTTAGCCTTAAGGCTGCCATACATGGGTTGTGGTCAATTCAATCAATACTTTAATCAAATTCTCTCTCTGTTCGATAGTTCCCGGAAACAGATTGGATCAGACCAAATGGAAATTTTTCTAACAATCAAAATACATTGGCTGTCAGATCTGGGCAAATTTTTAGGCAATTCAACACAATCAAGAAATATAGCAACATTAAAGGGCATGTCCACCCCAAACTAAACTTTAACCCACTACTGACCCCACTGTGTAGTCTTGATAAATCCTTACCTTACATCCCTGGCTCCAAATGGCTGCCCGCAATGTCTCTGTAAAGTCCAAAAAAAAGTTAAGAGCAGGCGCCTGGCTGTGCCCCATACTGTGTCTGCATCTTACCTCTCCTCCGGGAGAAGTTTGTCATGCGCAGTGAAGCCCACCCCCCTCCCTCCCTTCCCCTAACTCAAAACCCCTTTTCTGTAGTGTAGTGGTCCCTATCCCTCCCCCAACATTATGTTTAATTTGTAAAAAAAACCGACCCAATCATTACTTACTTTCATTCGTTGCCCGGCATTCTGTAATTCTTGCAGCAGCATCCGTGATTGGCTGCCTCTCAACCCATAAGGGTGCAGCTGGGGGAATGAAGGAAGGTTTGCTTTGTAAAAAAAAAAAAAAATACCGTTCGTCTCATCGGCTCTCTTTTGCCATAAGTTGCAAATGGGGACCGGACCAGCAGCTGTGGGTGGACATGGCCTTTAAACTTGATTTTCCAGCCACACCCATGTGTTTGCCAATAAGAACATAATTCCAACAAAACTGCATCATCTAGGTCTTTTCAACTAGGTAACCCTGCCTTTCAGAGACTGGAGAGGGTAAAAATTATTGCCTGACCTCAAATGACATTGGTCATTATCTCTCCACTGCTAATCCATGTATTTGTCCTTTCCTTTCAGTGTACTAGGGCCAGTAGTGATGGGTCAGTATATCAGCCCTGGCGACTGATCACTGTTGATTAAAGATTAAAACCCTCTGATTTCCAATGTAGCCAATCAAAACTAACAGTTTTATTGCAAAAAAATGGTCAGTCTGAACAATTGGACACGTTGGAAAATCACTGAAGATTGTGAAGACATCAATAGGCCGCACAAATGGTTGGGATAGAATATTTCGACAGATTCCAGCTAGAATCTGTCAATTGGAATAACAGCCCATAATCAACTTGAATGTACCAGTGCCCACACATCATCTGACACCATCATCCAGCAAGTGGACAGAACTAAAGGATTGGAAGTGAAATCTTAAGCCCGTTCATCTCATACAATAAACTTACATAATCAAGTACATTATTGGTTTGAGGCATCGGTTGTGATTTCATCTGAAATTTTGATTAATAAAATAAGAACTGCAAAAATATGGTTCTTAAAGGGACTGTCCACCCCTCTTTCCAAAAACTGATATAATGTAGATAACCCCCCAAACCTTAACTTCGTTTTAGTCACAATTTACAAATCAGCTCCCACACAGACAAATATTATACTTACAAGCTCCTCCTAGCTCCACCGCCGCTTCTGGGTTCTTCTCCCAGTCTCCACTGTGGCTGCTCTGTTCTTTTTGTGTTCTTGAGCAGCCGCAGTGGAGACTGCTACGGGAATGGCAGTCAGTGATTGGCCGTGATGTCACAGTCATGGCGGACACTGACTGCCTTACCCGGAAGTGCAGAGCCACGGCGGTGGAGCATGTAAGTATAATATCTCTGTGTGGGAGCGGATTTCTAAATTTTTACTAAAACGAAGTTAAAGTTTGGGGGGTTATCTACATTATATCAGTTTTTGGAAAGAGGGTGGACAGTCGGGTTCAGGTCAATGAGTTTATGAGCTTTATACAAGCCATCTTTGTTCATCACTGAATGGTCATGTTTAAAAAAACTATCTTGGTCATTATAGCAACTCCAGTTACAGAAGAAGGAATATAATCCCCACAGAGAGGCACAGGGAGGTCTGTATGGTGGAATGGTTGAATACTGTATGAGCCAGAAAAAAGTTGATGTAGGATAGCATGCATGATAAGCATTGGAGCAGAAGTCTCTTAATGATGAAACTAAACTATGTAGATATTTAAAAACTAATGATGTGCAATTGCTGTAAGCAGACCTAGATAGATTATCAAAATGGGCAGCAGAATGGCAGGTGAGATGTTGATAAATGTAAGGTGATGCATTTGGGATTAAGGTAATAATCCCTGGTTCCACCTACACCATAAATAACTCTGTTAAGTGAATCTGTAATGGAAAAAGATGTAGGATTTCTAGTAGATAACAGATCTTAGGCTGGGTACACACGGGCAGATTTTTTGGGCTAATCGACCAATAATACCTGTATTGGCATTTGGGCCAAAAAATCTGCCGCGGCGATGTCTGTCGTCTGTTCATGCTGGTAAATCATGGCTGATCGTGCAGTTCCTAGGGACCACACGATCGGTCGTTGCAAACGGTTTGCTGTGGCAAACTATTGCCACGACCAATAGTCATTTGTCCCGGCCGAGCGCTTGCTAGTAGAGAACGCTTGGTTGGGACAAAAAAAAACCTTTGCGTGTACCCAACCTTAGCGTAGTAGAAAGCAGTTTGAAGCAGCAATGGCTAGAGCGAGAAACATGTTGTCTTGTATAAAGAGGGGAATAGATTCAAGGGAGAAAAATATTATTCTCCCTCTTTACAAGGCACTGGTAAAGCCCATTTGGAATATGCGGTGCAGTTTTGGAATCCATAACACAAAGGGACATCTTGGAAATGGAAGGAGTTCAGAGAAGGGCAACTAACTAATATAATAAGGGGAAAGGTGGTGTCAATGTGGTGGGGATATGATAACCTTTACAAATATATTAATGGGCCAGTAAACTCATCTGGACTTGTCACTAATCGGTCATTGGGCTTTACCAGTGCCTGTAAAGAGGAGAATAATATTTTCTCCCTTGAATCTATTCCCCTCTTTATACAAGACAACATGTTTCTCGCTCTAGCCATTGCTGCTTCAAACTGCTTTCTACAGCTAAGGTTGGGTACACGCAAAGGTTTTTTTTTGTCCCAACCAAGCTTTCTACTAGCAAGCCTCGGCCGGGACAAATGACTATTGGTCGTGGCATAGTTGCCACAGCAAACCGTTTGCAACGACCGATCGTGTGGTCCCATAGGGAACTGCACGATCAGCCATGATTTACCAAGCATGACAGACGACAGACATCGCTCGATGACCGATTAGTGAACAATGTACCAGAGAGTTTTACATGGCCCATTAATATATTTGTATAAGGTTATCATATCCCCACACAATTGACACCACCTTTCCCCTTATTATATTAGTTAGTTGCCCTTCTCTGAACTCCTTCCATTTCCAAGATGTCCCTTTTGTTTATGGGATTCCAAAACTGCACCGCATATTCCAAATGAGGCTTTACCAGTGCCTTGTAAAGAGGGAGAATAATATTTTTCTCCCTTGAATCTATTCCCCTCTTTATACAAGACAACATGTTTCTCGCTCTAGCCATTGCTGCTTCAAACTGCTTTCTACAGCTAAGGTTGGGTACACGCAAAGGTTTTTTTTTGTCCCAACCAAGCGTTCTCTACTAGCAAGCGCTCGGCCGGGACAAATGACTATTGGTCGTGGCAATAGTTGCCACAGCAAACCGTTTGCACGACCGATCGTGTGGTCCCATAGGGAACTGCACGATCAGCCATGATTTACCAGCATGAACAGACGACAGACATCGGCCGCGGCAGATTTTTTGGCCCAAATGCCCAATACAAGGTATTATTGGTCGATTAGCCCAAAAAATCTGCCCGTGTGTACCCAGCCTAAGTCTGTTATCTACTAGAAATCCTACATCTTTTTCCATTACAGATTCACTTAACAGAGTTATTTATGGTGTAGGTGGAACCAGGGATTATTACCGTAAATCCCAAATGCATCACCTTACATTTATCAACATCTCACCTGCCATTCTGCTGCCCATTTTGATAATCTATCTAGGTCTGCTTACAGCAATTGCACATCATTAGTTTTTAAATATCTACATAGTTTAGTTTCATCATTAAAGAGACTTTGCTCCCAATGCTTATCATGCATGCTATCCTACATCAACTTTTTCTGGCTCATACAGTATTCAACCATTCCACCATACAGACCTCCCTGTGCCTCTCTGTGGGGATTATATTCCTTCTTCATGTAACTGGAGTTGCTATAATGACCAAGAGTAGTTTTTTAAACATGACCATTCAGGTGATGAACAAAGATGGCTTGTATAAAGCTCATAAACTCATTGACCTGAACCCGACTGTCCACCCCTCTTTCCAAAAACTGATATAATGTAGATAACCCCCCAAAACTTTAACTTCGTTTTAGTAAAAATTTAGAAATCCGCTCCCACACAGAGATATTATACTTACATGCTCCACCGCCATGGCTCTGCACTTCCGGGTAAGGCAGTCAGTGTCCGCCATGACTGTGACATCACGGCCAATCACTGACTGCCATTCCCGGAGCAGTCTCCACTGCGGCTGCTCAAGAACACAAAAAGAACAGAGCAGCCACAGTGGAGACTGGGAGAAGAACCCAGAAGCGGCGGTGGAGCTAGGAGGAGCTTGTAAGTATAATATTGTCTGTGTGGGAGCTGATTTGTAAATTGTGACTAAAACGAAGTTAAGGTTTTGGGGGGTTATCTACATTATATCAGTTTTTGGAAAGAGGGGTGGACAGTCCCTTTAAGAACCATATTTTTGCAGTTCTTATTTTATTAATCAAAATTTCAGATGAAATCACAACCGATGCCTCAAACCAATAATGTAACTTGATTATGTAAGTTTATTGTATGAGATGAACGGGCTTAAGATTTCACTTCCAATCCTTTAGTTCTGTCCACTTGCTGGATGATGGTGTCAGATGATGTGTGGGCACTGGTACATACAAGTTGATTATGGGCTGTTAATTCCAATTGACAGATTTGCTAGCTGGAAATCTGTCAGAAATATTCTATCCCAACCAATTGTGCGGCCTATTGATGTCTTCACAATCTTCAGTGATTTTCCAACGTGTCCAATTGTTCAGACTGACCATTTTTTGCAATAAAACTGTTAGTTTTGATTGGCTACATTGGAAATCAGAGGGTTTTAATCTTTAATCAACAGTGATCAGTCGCCAGGGCTGATATACTGACCCATCACTACTGGCCCTAGTACACTGAAAGGAAAGGACAAATACATGGATTAGCAGTGGAGAGATAAGACCAATGTCATTTGAAGGTCAGGCAATAACTTTTACCCTCTCCAGTCTCTGAAAGGCAGGGTTACCTAGTTGAAAAGACCTAGATGATGCAGTTTGTTGGAATTATGTTCTTATTGGCAAACACATGGGTGTGGCTGGAAAATCAAGTTTAAAGGCCATGTCCACCCACAGCTGCTGGTCCGGTCCCCATTTGCAACTTATGGCAAGAAGAGAGCCGATGAGACGAACGGTATTTGTTTTTTTTTTTTACAAAGCAAACCTTCCTTCATTCCCCCAGCTGCATCCCTTATGGGTTGAGAGGCAGCCAATCACGGATGCTGCTGCAAGAATTACAGAATGCCGGGCAACGAATGAAAGTAAGTAATGATTGGGTCGGTTTTTTTTACAAATTAACATAATTGTTGGGGGAGGGATAGGGACCACTACACTACAGAAAAGGGGTTTTGAGTTAGGGGAAGGGAGGGAGGGGGGTGGGCTTCACTGCGCATGACAAACTTCTCCCGGAGGAGAGGTAAGATGCAGACACAGTATGGGGCACAGCCAGGCGCCTGCTCTTAACTTTTTTGGACTTTACAGAGACATTGCGGGGCAGCCATTTGGAGCAGGGATGTAAGGTAAGGATTTATCAAGACTACACAGTGGGGTCAGTAGTGGGTTAAAGTTTAGTTTGGGGGTGGACATGCCCTTTAATGTTGCTATATTTCTTGATTGTTTGAATTGCCTAAAAATTTGCCCAAGATCTGACAGCCAATGTATTTGATTGTTAGAAAAATTTCCATTTGGTCTGATCACAATCTGTTCCGGGAAGCTATCGAACAGAAGAGAGAATTGGATTAAAGTATTGATTGAATTGACCAAACCCATGTATGGCAGCCTTAAGGCTAACTGCAAAGTATCTTTTAAATAACAATATCAGCCATTCCAGACATAGGCTGAAATCAATATGTGGTTTTCATAGTTGAATACCGGTTACAATTATGTAAGTGCATGTTCAGTCCCAGAGACCCAGAGAAACCATGGAACCTTCTTTCCTAATTCTAATCAGTTTACTAACCTAGTATTAAATGTTTACGGTGCAGAAAATGAGCTTGTAAACCTGAAAGCACTAACTACCTTTTCCCCCTTAAATAACTAGTCCTGAAAACATGTTGTGTGTACTGCACTAATAAACTACCAGCAGCTGTTTCCGGTGACTCCTTGTTTTCCATTAAATTTGGGTTTGTATATTGTTGTATTCCAAAAACAGGACCACAAAACTGTACACATGAGACCTAAATATCCTGTAGATTATGTCTTTGGGGTTTAGGTATGTCATAAGTGTCATGTGACTCCATTGGAGCATGCTCCTATCACCAGATATCGAATCTTGTTTGGTTAAAACCATTTCATACATTTAAAAACACTGTAAGGGCTAGGCCACACTAGCGCGTTTTTATCGCGATGGCGCACACATTTTGCACCCGTGATTTTCGCTAAAATGGAAATTGCGGGAACCCTAAAATTCCCACGATTTCGGTAATGCATGCGTTTACGTTTTTTGGTACGTTAACGCATGCATTTTCATAACAGAAAACGTGAAAATCGTGTGCGCAATGTTCACGCGCAACAACGCAAAACGCACAAGAATCATGCACAAAATTGTGTGGCCTTGGCTAACAATTCATTGTTTCTATCATCATTCAGTGATGCTTTGGAGATCACTGCATTAACCCTCTGAATCCGGTAGTTGTCACATGCAGGCTCTGTCCTGGTGCTGAATCATAGGCTGTTTCCTAGCATCAGTAAAACAGGTTTTCATCACGTGTCTTTGGTGGGAAAGCTTATAATTAAGACTGGGGTTGTTTCTTGGATGACCATTAATACGTAACTTCTTGAACAAATCTGCTTGAAGTGCTGTACTGGGATTCTTTCCAGATAGCTCTCCTTGGCTGACGTGGTTACTGTAATGTTAAATAGGATTGAGGTTAAATTGCTGTTAGGATGGACTGTGCTTTGATTTTAACTTGTATTTTTTCTACTTCCCAGATCTCTCATGTTCAAATGAAATGTTACTTTAATGTCAATATATTGAACATTCTGTAAAAATAGAGGGTTCTATTAGCCAGATACGTAAAAAAACACTTTGATACGTAAATATACAAGACAAATCCTGCAAATTATATTCCTATAATCCGCATTTAACTGTCATCGGTTATAATCAGTTCGTAGCTGTGTCATTAAGTACCATGTAACATGACTCTATAAAACCTGTGTATTGTCAAAAATGTATCTTGTTGCAAAATCATCCCAAAGTTAGAAGACACTATTCAGAAATCACTTGTGGCCTCGTGCTTTTATATGGGTAAAACCCCTTTTATTTTTACAATGAACAAGAGCAATAACTATTCTACAAATAATATCTTTGTAAACATTAGTTATAACCAGAATTTAGTTGTAATCCGTTATATACATTGCTTAGCTATTTAACATAGTAGCAAATTATAGAAGGTTATAAAGACATACTGTACTGTACATCCATCCAATCCAACCTTTGTAGCCTTCCATTAACCCTACCAAACCCAGGATCCCTGGAACAACAAGAACTATCGGAGATTTTCTGATAAACGCAGCTTCTTGTAAGGGGTTGAAGTCACGCTAACCGGTTTACTATCAGTTTGCACAACTTTAACCCTTAGTTATGCAAGAATCAGAAGAGACACTCACGCAGCCATTGTAAGCCTATTTACTGAAGCTGCATGGCTCTGTGACAGCACGTGTGGGTGAGATTCACCAGACCAGCAACCTCTGGCAAATCTGCTACGGGAAATTTGCCCAGAGCAAGTACAGCTTAAAGGGGAACTGTGGTCCATAAATTACTTTTGGTAAATAGAGGTAAATTGATAGGAATTTTTTGCAATTCATTTCCATTGTTTATTTTGCATAGTTTTGAAGATTTATATTTTTGTGTTGATATGGCAGCATCACCAGTCCCCTGCACTTCCTGCTTCCTGCTCTGAAACGGTCAGTCAATCTGTCCTGTTCTCCTCCTCCCCTTTGCAGCCCCCCTGGTCCCTCCCACTCATGGCCCCTATGGTCCCTCCAGTTGCAGGCCCCCCATGGCCCATTATCTTACAGCCCCTGTGCCCTGTGCCCCGCTCACCCCAGGTGACTAAGCCGGCCCACCCGTGGGTGTCATGGCCCCACCCACTTGTGGATGCCACAGCCCGCCCACAGGTGCCTAAGCTCCGCCCACCCACTGGTGCCTAAACCCCGTCCACTCCGGTGCCTAAGCCCAGCCCACTCACAGGTGCCGTGGGTTATCAGACCCCCCCCTACAGAAAACTCTGTGGAATCAGCCTTTTCAGGCAAGTGAGTGACCATTTTAAAGGTAGGAAACTGGCCTTAAACTTAACTTGTTTGGAGACCACAGTTCCCCTTTAATACTGGGAATTTTCTATACTATTGAACTGTAGAAACTTATCTGGCCCACTCTTGACACACACTTGCCAGTAACCCTTCCTAACCTAAAGATGAACTTCTTTATCTTGTTTTCCACAAGTCCTCGAACAATGCACCAGAGAGTTATTGTACAGACCATTAAAGGGCATGTCCCCCCCCAACCTCAAATTAACCATACTGGCCCTTGTGCATCCTTCCTACTCCAGCTCCTTATGGTTGCCATGCTGTGCCCCTCCAAGCCGGAAAAAATGTATTGTAGAAGCTCCCAGTGACTCATCCTGCGCTTGTCTCTGCCTCAACCTCGACAAGGTTGAGGCATGCGCAGAAGTCCCTCCCCCCTTCCCTCTTCCCCTGGATTATATTATATATATGATCCCCCAGCCCCAACCGCTGTAACAGATTTAAAAGAAAGTGCCCCGATAGTTACTTACCTTCCCTCCATCCTCCGGTTCTGAGCAGCCGGGTCCCTGTTGGCTGCCTCTCAGCCAATCGGGACGCGACTGCGGTCCCGCCCCCTGCTTGCATTTCCGTGCAAGCAGAGGACGGGAGAGTGCCCGAGGATAGAGGGAAGGTAAGTACTATCGGGCACTTTCTAAAAATTTATTAAGGCGTGGGGCTGGGGGATCAATATGTATAACATATAAAAGTTAAAAAAGGGGTGGAATGCCCTTTAATATTTTGATATAAAGTGATCATATCCCAGATAGTCACTGCTTTTCCAATGTAACCTGCCCCTACAGTATTTGAGGTTGAATAAAGACGTCCATATGGTCCAACTTACTCAGCAACCCACCACACTTCCTGCCAATGTTAATCCGAGAGAGGCAAAAAATCCCAAAATCAGTACAGTATTTAAGGTTGGATAAGGCATCACTCCATCATGCAAGTCAGTCTGAAGGGATGTCCGCGTGTCCTCTGACATGTTCTTTTGGTGAACAATGCCCCAGACCGTTTATTATATGGCCCATTGATGTATTATACACAGTAATCATACCTCCACGCAAGTGCCTTTTCTCTAATGTACAAAATTGTAACTTATAATGCTTTGTAAAGAGGGAGAATAACATTTTTCTCCCTTGAATCCATACCTCTCTTTATACAACGTTAACGCATGCATTTTCATAACAGAAAACGTGAAAATCGTGTGCGCAAAATGCACGCGCAAACGCAAAACGCACAAGAATCATGCACAAAATTGTGTGGCCTTGGCCTAACAATTCATGTGTTTCTATCATCATTCAGTGATGCTTTGGAGATCACTGCATTAACCCTCTGAATTCCGGTAGTTGTCACATGCAGGCTCTGTCCTTGGTGCTGAATTCATAGGCTGTTTCCTAGCATCAGTATAACAGGTTTTCATCACTGTCTTTGGTGGGAAAAGCTTATAATTATAGACTGGGGTTGTTTCTTGGATGACCATTAATACGTAACTTCTTGAACAAATCTGCTTGAAGTGCTGTACTGGGATTCTTTCCAGTATTAGCTCTCCTTGGCTGACGTGGTTACTGTAATGTTTTAATAGGATTGAGGTTAAATTGCTGTTAGGATGGACTGTGCTTTGATTTTAACTTGTATTTTTCTACTTCCCAGATCTCTCATGTTCAAATGAAATGTTACTTTAATGTCAATATATTGAACATTCTGTAAAAATAGAGGGGTCTATTAGCCAGGATACGTAAAAAAACACTTTGATACGTAAAATATACAAGACAAATATCCTGCAAATTATATTCCTATAATCCGCATTTAACTGTCATCGGTTATAATCAGTTCGTAGCTGTGTCATTAAGTACCATGTAACATGACTCTATAAAACCTGTGTATTGTCAAAAATGTATCTTGTTGCAAAATCATCCCAAAGTTAGAAGACACTATTGCAGAAATCAGCTTGTGGCCTCGTGCTTTTTATATGGGTAAAACCCCTTTTATTTTTACAATGAACAAGAGCAATAACTATTCTACAAATAATATCTTTGTAAACATTAGTTATAACCAGAATTTAGTTGTAATCCGTTATAATCATTGCTTAGCTATTTAACATAGTAGCAAATTATAGAAGGTTTAATAAAGACATACTGTACTGTACATCCATCCAATCCAACCTTTGTAGCCTTCCCATTAACCCTACCAAACCCAGGATCCCTGGAACAACAAGAACTATCGGAGATTTTCTGATAAACGCAGCATTCTTGTAAGGGGTTGAAGTCACGCTAACCGGTTTACTATCAGTTTGCACAACTTTAACCCTTAGTTATGCAAGAATCAGAAGAGACACTCACGCAGCCATTGTAAGCCTATTTACTAGAAGCTGCATGGCTCTGTGCACAGCACGTGTGGGTGAGATTCACCCAGAGCCGAGCAACCTCTGGCAAATCTGCTACGGGAAATTTGCCCAGAGCAAGTACAGCTTAAAGGGGAACTGTGGTCCATAAATTACTTTTGGTAAATAGAGGTAAATTGATAGGAATTTTTTGCACCAATTCATTTCCATTGTTTATTTTGCATAGTTTTGAAGATTTACATTTTTGTGTGTGATATGGCAGCATCACCAGGTCCCCTGCACTTCCTGCTTCTGCTCTGAAACGGTCAGTCAATCTGTCCGTGTCTCTCCTCCCCTTTGCGCCCCCCTGGTCCCTCCCACTCATGGACCCTATGGTCCCTCCAGTTGCAGGCCCCCCATGGCCCATTATCTTACAGCCCCATGTGGCCCCGCTCACCCGCAGGTGACTAAGCCGCGCCCACCCGTGGGTGTCATGGCCCCACCCACTTGTGGATGCCTAAGGCCCGCCCACAGGTGCCTAAGCTCCGCCCACCCACTGGTGCCTAAACCCCGTCCACTCACGGGTGCCTAAGCCCAGCCCACTCACAGGTGCCGTGGGTTAATCAGACCCCCCCCCCTACAGAAAACTCTGTGGAATCAGCCTTTTCAGGCAGAGTGAGTGACTCATTTTAAAGGTAGGAAACTGGCCTTAAACTTAACTTGTTTGGAGACCACAGTTCCCCTTTAATACTGGGAATTTTCTATACTATTGAACTGTAGAAACTTATCTAGCCCACTCTTGAACAACAAACTTGCCAGTAACCCTTCCTAACCTAAAGATGAAACTTCTTTAATCTTGTTTTCCACAAGTCCTCTGAACAATGCACCAGAGAGTTTATTGTACAGACCATTAAAGGGCATGTCCACCCCCAAAACTCAAATTTAACCCAATACTGGCCCCACTCTGTAGTGTACAAAAATCCTTACCTTACATCCCAGCTCCTTATGGTTGCCATGCTGTGCCCCTCCAAAGCCAGGAAAATCGTATTGTAGAAGCTCCCAATGACTCATCCTGCGCTTGTCTCTGCCTCAACCTCGACAAGGTCTGAGGCATGCGCAGGAGAGTCCTCCCCCCTCCCTCTTCCCCATGATATATTATATATATTGATCCCCCAGCCCCAACCGCTGTAACAGATTTAAAAGAAAGTGCCCCGATAGTTACTTACCTTCCCTCCATCCTCCAGCGTTCTGAGCAGCCGGGTCCCTGATTGGCTGCCTCTCAGCCAATCAGGGACGCGACTGCCGGTCCCGCCCCCTGCTTGCATTTCCGTGCAAGCAGAGGGACTGGAGAGTGCCGCGGAGGATAGAGGGAAGGTAAGTACATATCGGGGCACTTTCTAAAAATTTTATTAAGGCGGTAGGGGCTGGGGGATCAATATGTATAACATATTAAAAGTTAAAAAAAAAAGGGGTGGATATGCCTTTAATATTTTGATATAAAGTGATCATATCCCAGACTAGTCACTGCTTTTCCAATGTAAACTGCCCTAACTACAGTATTTGAGGTTGAATAAAGACGTCCATATGGTCCAACTTACTCAGCAACACCCACATTTCCTGCCAAACTGTTAATCCAGAGGAGGGCAAAAAAATCCCAAAATCAGTACAGTATTTAAGGTTGGATAAAGACATCCATCCATCATGCAAGTACAAGTCTGAAGGGATGTCCGCGTGTCCTCTGACATGTTCTTTTGGTGAACAATGCCCCAGACCGTTTATTATATGGCCCATTGATGTATTTATACACAGTAATCATATCCTCCACGCAAGTGCCTTTTCTCTAATGTACAAAATTGTAACTTATCCAAATGTAACTTAATGCTTTGTAAAGAGGGAGAATAACATTTTTCTCCCTTGAATCCATACCTCTCTTTATACAAGACAATACCATGCTGGCTCTAGCTGTTTCCGCCTGGCACTGCTTGCTTCCTTTAAGTTTGTTATCCACCAAAACTCCAATATCCTTTTTCAACAGGGATTCACTTTCAGGGACACTAAACAGTTATAATCATGTACCTTGCATCTTTATCAATTATTCAGAGGAACTGATGTATTCCCACCTTCCTGCTAATATTGATACGCGTGGTCTACAGAGTTAAACTTACCTGCCAACACTCCACTCGCAGCTTCTAACCAGCAGATGGTGCGCTTGCTCGACCGCGCTCCTATCTTTTGTGCATGCGCCCCTATAATAAAGATAGGAGCACGATTGGGATGAACAGCGATCAAACCCGGTTGTTATATTATCCAGGTAGGAATAAGCGATCTTACTTCCCTGTGAATAACAGATAAAGATACATGGTACATAATGGTTTAGTGTCTCTTTAACACAGAGCCATTTATAAAATAAGTATCACAAGAATTTTTACTCCCCAAATGCATTACCTTTATCAACATTGAATCTGCTTCTTAGCAGCCCAATATAACAATCCATCTAGATCCCCCTGCAACAATTGTACATCATCTGTAGCTTTTAATGGTCGACAAAGTTTTGTGTCATCTGTAATAGTCAAGCCCTACCGTTCCCCTTATTAATTTAGTTGCCTTCACTGAATTGGTTCTATTTGCAAGATTTCCATTTACATATGTGATTCCAAAACTGCACCACATATTCCAAATGAGGCCTTACCAGAGCCTTGTAAAGAGGGTGAATAATATCTTTCTCCCTTGAATCTATTCCCCTCTTTATACAAGACAATATCTTGCTAGCTGTAGCTGTTGCTGTCTGCCACTGCTTGCTACAGCTAAAGGTGGGTACACACAGTACAGCATATGCACAGCATAGGGAGAATGCTCAGGACTGTGTGTTTTTCCCTCTCTTATAGGGAGACTGCCGCGGCCGAGGGCAATTTTTCTGTTTTCCCCAAACGACTACTGGTCCAATCGGGATCTTTCAGCTGCCACACGCTTGTTCAGGAAAGCTGCTGCACACACTAGTGATAAAGCCCAGGACTTTATCACTAGTGTGTGTACCTAGCTTAAAGGGGAACTGTGGTCCAAAAATGACTTTAGGTAAATTGATAGGAATTGCTCTCCTGAGAATTTTTGCAATTTATTTCCATTGTTTATTTTGCATAGTTTTGAAGATATTTACATTTTTGTGTGTGATACAGCAGCAGCATTACCAGGTCCCCTGCATTTCCTGCTTCCTGCTCTGAAACCTGTCAGTCAATCTGCCCTGTGTCTCCTCCCCTTTGCAGCGGCCCTGGTCCCTCCCACTCATGGACCCCATGGTCCCTCCAGTTGCAGGCCTCCCTTGGCCCATTCCCTTACATCCCCATGTGGCCCCACCCACTCGTGGGTGCCATGGCCCCGCCCACTCACAGGTGCTGTGGGCCACTCTGACACCCACCCCCTAAACCCCCCCCGAAAACTGTGGAATCAGCCTTTTCAGACAGAGTGAGAACTCTGCCTGAAAAGGCTGTTTTCACATAGTGACATTGAAGGTCTGTAGATTCCCTTACCTTCTTTGCAGCTGCAGGTCCTTCACACAGCAGAGAGAAGGGGGGACTTCCTGTCTCCCTCACACACTGAGGAGTCTGAGGCTGTGCTCGCCGGCGGCACTGTGCAGGAGAAGCCTTAGGAATGTCACATGTCAGCCTCCCACCCATTAACTTTCTGGTCAGTCATTTCTTTATATCTTGGGCTGTGGAGCACGTAGAGAAGTGGTTGATGGCTCGTTTTAAAGGTAGGAAACTGGCCTTTCATTTAAACTTAACTTGTTTGCAGACCACAGTTCCCCTTTAAGCCTCTTATTTACTAGAACCCCCAAATCTTTTCCATTAGAGATTCACTTAGCACAGAGTTATTTATGGTGTAGGTGGCACAAGGATTATTATATCCCAAATGCATCACCTTACATTATCAACATTGAATCTCATCTACCATTCTGCTGCCCAATCTGTCTGGCTGCTTGTAGCAATTGCACATCATCTGCAGTTTCCAAACACAGAAACCTTGTTCTAAATATCACCAGTTATAATCAGTGCTTAGCCGTGTTACCAGTTATAATTGGTGCTTAGCTGTTATCAGTTCTAATCAGTGCTTCCCTACATCTTGTATATTATAAGCAATAATGCGCCTGGGGTGGAGGGATCAGGGCTAATTGTTTTTCTCTCCTTGATTTCTGAGAGGAGTCTATGGTGCAGCATGAGAGCAGATGGGGGAGGCAGTTTGTAGGTCAGCAGATGGCCCATTGCATCCAGCAGCAAACAAGAGATTTTAACTAAATGCAAAGGCAGGTGGATCCTTCTCCCCATCCTATAAACTCTATATAGATAATGGTCCTTGGGTCCCAGGGGTGTAACATTGGCAGTGACAGGCTAAGGAATAGAAATCAGGAAGCCATCACAGTGTGCGCTGCGTTTATCTCTGTGTCAGACTAATGCTACATTCCAATAACTGATGCCTTTCTGCTACTGCAGGTGACAGTCCGGCGCTCCAAGAGGGGTTAATATAAGGTTCTATGTGCGCGTGATAAGCTCACCTGGCAGGGCCTCGTGTGGATGGATAAACTAATTGTGCTGCGTAACATGTTCAGCGCTACATAAGAATAATAAATACAAATGCAATAATGTGTGTAGAGTTTCCTCCAGCTGTTATAAGTTCCCCAACAGAAGGAAGGCTCTCGTTAGGGCATCTCTGCACTTTTACGTGCACGCACTTGTACAATCACAATCCCTGTTCCTCTCTTGAGAGCTTTTATTTGTTTCCACATCACTGTGTTCCTTCTCGCCTATCAATGCTTCTATTCTTCCTGTACGTCATTATAATTACAGCACTTGTTCCTGGTGGTGGAATTGTACTGTCACAGCTGCAGCTTGGAACACCCCCCCCCCCCCCAAACATTCTGTACTTGCTCTTCCGCCATCTCAGATGCGAAGAAGTTGCAGAGAGGTTTTGAGCACAAAGGATGCTCAGAGATTAGGGAGAACATAACACAGGGCGGCATCACCCACAGGATCTCTGGGGATAGATGGTTCTCATTCTTGTGCTCCTTTCGAACCTCAATGTCCATGGCTTGGCTGCCAGCAAACACTGCAGTGGGAGGACTTGTTAGTGTCCAAGATCTACCAGGCTCCTGCTGCTTTGACTGATTTCTTATTGTTCCCCTTTCACTTGCTGATTTGCTGAGATATTTGAATAGAATCTTTAAAGGGCATGTCCACCCCCAAAACTATAATCCCCCTCAACTACTGGCCCCACCATGTAGTGTAGTTTAATCCTTACCTCACATCCCAGCTCCATATGGTTCTCCTGTAGTCCCCCCCCCAAACTGCCCACCAGGAGGATAGCAGAGTCCATATAGGACTCTGCCTCCTACCTGGCCTCCGTGAGAAGTTTGGCATGCGTACTACAGCCCTTCTCCCCCTCCCTCCCTCTCCCTCCCTCTCAGGATTCCCTCCCCTAGTGTAAAACCATTAATCTATAGTTTTGGCCCTGTCCCCCCAGCCCCAACCGCTATATTTATATGTTTAGAAAGCTCCCCAAACTTAACTTACCTCTCCTCTTTCCTCCGCCGAAATGAGCTCCCGTCAGCCGCGTCCGTGATTGGGCTATCACATTGTAGATGTCTTCCTGTCAACTGCACAGGTTACCCTGCTATAATAGTCACCGAAATATAACTTGCCATTATAAAGGGTTTTCCAACCAATGGGGATCTCTCCCCTTAGAGTTACATATTTATTATTTTAAGGCCAGGGGGGCCCTGATTTTATTCTCTCTTGCTCCCCACAGATTCAAGGCTCCACCAAGTGTAGTAACTAGGAATCACTAGGTCACTATCCATGCTTCATCCACAGTAGTTTTCTGGGAGGGGGCAATATCGGTCTTATGGAAAATAAAAAGTTGCCTCCCCTGAAGTTGCTCCCTTGGTTCCACGGTTGGAACTAACATGTTCTTTTGTTGAAATCTGATGCACTTGGTGCTCTGCCAGCCTGTGCCTTGTACATAGACATTGTCCTCTGCCTTTCCCATAACCGTCTTTAGCTCATTCTAAACTGTGTAATAATCTTCTTACTAGAAGGAT
Source organism: Hymenochirus boettgeri (assembly GCA_019447015.1). Classification (NCBI taxonomy): domain Eukaryota; kingdom Metazoa; phylum Chordata; class Amphibia; order Anura; family Pipidae; genus Hymenochirus; species Hymenochirus boettgeri. Next base: position 39,095,080 of record CM033476.1, read on the forward strand.
AACTGCAATTTAATTACAACACAGTCCATTCAGTGCTTTCAATCCCACTCCTTACTGTAGGTACCTGTGATTTTCTCTTGTTTCTGATAACCTAACAAGTCAGATGGTGTTACCCCTGTTAAACCCCCATGCACGGAAACAATATATTGAGAGATTCATTAAATTTGAATGGATTGCTCAGAAGATTGATCCCGTGTATCCCATTTTTCCGATCGACTGCTCGACAATATTGAGAATTTTTTGGGGGAAAGCGATGATCGGGCCAGTGGGCTGAGCTCATCTTCAAGTCCCCATCTCTAAATAATGGTGGAACCAATGACAAGATTGGAAGAGGAAACCAAAGGAAAACTAAATTGTTAAAGGAGTAAAAAAAGCTTCAACTTTAGGGAAGAAATGGTGGCAATCCAGCACTCGGGTCCCTAGTTTTGCATAGATTCTTCTCACAGAATTGTCTGATTGAGCTGGGGAGTTGAGATCTTACCTAGTACCACCAGCAGTGCCACATCCTCATGACTGGGGCAGTAGCAGGTTCAATTGACTAGAAAGAAGGAATTCTTGAGCAGCTTGGAATGGCTGATTTTGCTTCCTTTATTTATTGTGAAGACTGTGATACCTTTTATTGGCTTTCGTGGGTCCACAGCTCTACTTTTCTTCTCTTACTTATGGCTAACACGGTACAAACCTCAACTATTGATTTGTTTATTGTGTTAGTAAATGGTAAATGTCTCTGTACTGGGTAATTGCAGGAACCAGTTATACCTTATTTGCTAGTCCGGTTTTAATTAGGACCTTCAACTTCTTCGGCAGAAATAGTCCAGTATGGAGTTGGTCCAACAAAATACAGTAGGTATCTCTTGTTCTATAAATGTTCACATGGAAATATCAGGAAACTCCCCTTGGGATCAGGCGACTGCACGTGACGTTGAGCCACTAAATTCTAATAAAGACAGCACATACAGTATTTGGTAAACATTGCAAAACAAACTGAAATATCTTATTAAATAAAGACATGAACAGAGGAATGTACCTAGAATCATTATCTCCGGTATATATTGGTGTATATTTTGTTATATTACAGGTGAGGAATATGAAAGACTTTACAATGAAAGCAATGTAATAAGGTTTAATATCCAGGGTATAGTTATTGTAATTAGGTTTATGACTGGATGGTCCATGGGTTGGTAATCTGTAGGTCAGGGATAATATTTCAGCCTGACTAATACTGTGTCATAATTGAAAAACAATTACCTGGTCATTCTCGGCTGAGTCCAGCCAAAATATTTGCCAGGGTGATTATTTGGGCCGAGATATCGGCGTGTGTGTACCAGGCTAGCCTTACACAGAACTAGATAGTGTGCAGTTGGGAAGTAGCAATTCGATACACTATATCTAGCCATAAATGGGTCAATTTGTGTAAAGTTTTACATTTCGATTGACTTGTGACATGAAGCATTTGACTGTTGATTGAAACTGAAACACAGAACCACCCACGATTTTCGATTCGTTAATAACACGATTCTTTTATGAATGTGATTCTTTACTAATGTGATTTCTAACTGATTTCCAAACAAGTGTTCAGGCTTAATGCGATCGTACAAAAAGCCATTACCCATTTGCTAATAGTATAATCAGCTGGAGTTTTCGGACTTCTGTTTGGGTAAGTCTAGCTTTCAGCTTCGTACACAGGCTATCCATGCCGAATGAGTCCAAAGACGCCCCTTGCAGGTGACAATCGCCCATGTGTATGCGTTCGGTTGGGCCCATTTGTAGAACCGCTGGGTGTATAAACGAACCATGCCCAACCGAACGCATACACATAGTGGATTGTTGCCCGCTGCAGCCAATCGTCTCTCACTCGTTCGTTGGGGATCATGTGTAACAGTCGTCCGTGTGTACAAAGCTTTAGGATGGAAATTGAACAGACTTCGCAAGACTTTTTTTAATGCTAGCAAATGGCTGGGTCCTAAAATGATGAGATAACAGAAAAATATGGACTGCCATTCGATTACTGTATTGCTGTCAATTAACAGGGAACATGACAGGAGCCCTTGTAAGACTAATATATAGCGAGTGTTTATCTATGATCTCCACATACTGTGCCATCTCCTCCACCATAACACGGTGGTTGTTCTAAATCACAGTAGAAGGTGCTTGTCCCAGAGCAGCGCCAGCAAGAGATTTATAGGCTGAGATAACCTTTTGTTTTTTAAATCATAATGACAGGGGGCAGTGTCAGGTCGCTGGTGAACCAATGCCCTTAGGCAGTGGAGAGATTATAGATAAAGAAGTGAAGGGGGTTAGATTGATTGATTTCATCTGTTAAGTGCAATTACAGAATCTGTTTTATGTCTCTGGTGTTTAATTTCCCTAAGGGATGAGTGAAGGATAATTTATAAAATGATCTGCACACTTTGTGCCATCTCACTGTAACACAGGCAGCTGGAAGCTCAGATCCAAGCAAACTGCCCCCCTTTGTGACACAAGTTGGATTAGCAGAGAGGATGCACAGTGCAAGCGTTGGCTATAGTGAGGGTTCAACCTCCGCAACTGCAGAATTCAGGGTCAGTGTAAGTTGTGTTAGCAGATATATAACAGGTATAGAGTCCTTGTAGACAATATATTCAGAGGTGCAATCTACAACCTGCGCTTCAACAGGTAAGTCACAGTACCTTTCCAGAATAAGAAAAGCCAAACTCCTTGAATACAATAAAGTGCTCTAATAATTAGCTGAAACGTTTCGGGGAGGTACCTGAGGAAGGGGGCCAGTCTCCCAGAAACGTTGTACATGGATTGAGCTAATTGTTAAAGCACTTTATTATATTCGAGGAGTGCGCCTCTTCTTATTCTGGAAAGGTACTGTGTTGGCAGATAATTATATACAGGAAGGGTATCCGTGTTTTCAAAATAATTCCAACAAAGTATTTTTTTTTTCCGCCATCATGTGCCAGGGGCCCAGATGCCAGGTCCCCCCAAAAATGCTGTTTGTAAAAGACACACATTTTCAGGAGGTACTGTCCCTTTAAATAGCAGGGGAAGACATGACTTTCATTGCACAACAGAATGCAGCTACGATTCCTCCCCCTCCCTTCTGACTGGCAATTAATTTGATCAAAATCAAAGTTTGTCAGCCCTACAAATCAAATATCAATGTTGGGTATCATTTACCAGTCACTGTGGGCATCATTTACCAGTGATTGTAGGCATTATTTACCAGTCGTGTGTATAAAGTCCCTCCCACTTCTGGACCAGCCACACCCCACTTCCGGACAAAGCATCACCCACTTTCAATTAAAAAAACACATCTGTGGCTGTACAGGCTGGGTCCATTTTAGGACTTTCCCAATCGAGCCCTTCCTAGAGACTCCCTGGTGGCAGCTGGGGGTTGACGGGGAGGGTAGTATTGGAGGGCCTTTCCGAAGGCTCTGGGCCAAATGGAGGCCCAATGGATCCCCTCTTGGTAGATTCAGTTTCGGCAGGATAACCGAGTGGGGAAGATCATCTTGTCTGTTCACTGTGGTGTTGGAGCACAAAAGCACCAACCCCAGGTTTTCAATAAAAAGAAAAAAGTTGTTCTATTTCTTAAGTTACACATAATAAATGGGCCCATATTATAGTTATGACCAGGAGAAAAGGAAAATGTTTTTTCAATTTATCCAAGGGCAACTAAAGCTGTGAGCTGTCAAAGTTTCACTTGTGCAGTGGCTGACCGCTCTGTTTGAAGCCCTATTGAGGGCTGTGCACACCTACTATTCTTAAAGGGCATGTTCACTCCCAAACCTAAAATTTAATTTATTTTCTGCTCCTTATGGTTCTCCTGCAGTGTCTTTCCAAAGTCCGTGAAATTGAGGAATAGGAGCTGTCTTCCTGTCCAAAGGTTCCTGTCTCTTCTGCAGCCTCCAGGAGGCAGTGGGACATGCGCAGGGGAGCCCTTTCTCCCCCTCCCTCCCACCATCCGGATTCATCCATGCTTGTCGTGGTAGATACCCCCTGCCCACTCCTAACCGCCGAGTTATTTCTTTAGAAAAAAAATCAGAACTGTACTTATAGCCCTTCATTCCCATGGTGCTCTCCATTGACGTCAGCCGCCTCTGTGATTGGCTGCATCTTGGCAAATCACAGAGGCAGCTGCCAGTCTGGCACCCTGCTTGCCAGAACTTGCCGGATCAGTGCGCCGCAGGAGTGAAGGGCTGTAAGTAGAGTTCTAATAGTTTTTTAAAAGAAATAACATGGTGGTTGGGGGTGAGCAGTTGGTATCTACCATTTATTAAAAAATTATTTTTAGGGTAGACATGTCCTTTAATGTTCATGCAAAGGAACCAGGTTTATTGATTTCCCACAATGCTGCTTATCGCTTCGTATTCTATTCAAAATGTTATTCTTCTTTAACTTTTAAATAAAGTTGTGAATTTATGTGTGATTAATAGAAATACATTGAATGAAGTATCAGTTTCTGGGTATTTGTTTATATTGTCAGATATGTTGTCAATCATTTTGGACAATCGCACATAGATTAGGCACACACAGGTCAATCTTTTTACCTGATTGATCACCCAGTGGAATATTTCATTATAAATATCCAAAGGAATTTTTAGCTTGATTCTGGTTTTGAAAAGCGTTTTTGGCCGATCATGTGAAATATAGTTCCAGCTTTATTTCCTATCTGACATATCAATATTCAATATTTATTTTAGAATGACATAGGCAGACATTAATCAGCAGTTTATTGGCTATAATCGGTATCTGCTTAATTACATGGTCTGTTTGTGTGTGTGCCTGTTTAACAGATGGTTGAGTTGAAAACTCTTTTTGTTGAGATCATTAGCCAACAAGCAAACCTATTTAATGTCAATGACTGACTGTTCCTTAATGGGCATCTCCACCCTTAAAACCTGCCCCCAACCCCAACTGATATATTTAGCGCTTAGTAGATATATTGCTAAGCAGATATTTAAGGATCAGATAGATATTGTGTCTAATCTGGCAGAGTAAGATGGCTCCGCCCTCATGCAGTCAATCAAAGCTGGGACTGCTGATATCATAGCCAATGATTAACTGCTCTTTCCCCTGCTACCTCCTCTGCACGTGCTCAAGCATATAAAAAGCTCATTGAGCAGGGGGAGGAGGCAGACACCTTTTCCAGAATAGAAGTTATCATTAAATGTCTGGTTCCAAATGCATGTAATAAACTGGGAATTATAGCAGTTGGGGTTGCGGGCAGACAAGTCACCAAGGGTGGACAGGCCCTTTAGTGTAAGTAGATTGTCCTTTTTTTTTTTGGTCAGATGTTCATTTTAAATGGTTGGTGGTGTTTGGATGTAGAAATTGGTTAACTCTCTAAAGGAAGAGTACACTGAACGTAGAAGATTACACTGAACCTAATCTAAATCCTAATTAACACATAGAAACGTTACCAAGGATGTCGTAAGGGTCTGTGACTTCTGATCAGTAAGAAGGAAAGAAGTAAAATAGTTTTAATGCAGTAGATTGTTTAGGATTTAATACAATTACTGTTTAGGGGAGTAAGTAACGCTACATCACCAGCAACTCATGGGTTAAATAAAGGCAATTGGGAGTATTCCGTGTTCATTTTAATTGAATTGCACAAATTTTTGCAATTTTATAGAATGTCTTTATGATTGTGAAGGAAACCCACGCAAACACAGGGAGAACATACAACCGGCTTAATATTATTGAGTGTTCTGTTGGAAGTATTCTGATTTTCTGATTGGACACGTTGGTAAATCTTGATAGAACGTATACAGTCTGTTCGTGTTTACGATCGGATATTCATCATCTAGCCATCATTTGGAAAGGGTTTATGTATATATCTATATCCTTTTAATTTGTGTTGCTTGTCTAATTAGAAAATCCTAAAGGGCATGTCCACCCCCAAAACTATAATCCCCCCAACTACTGGCCCCATCATGTAGTGTAGTTTAATCCTTACCTCACATCCCAGCTCCATAAGGTTCTCCTGTAGTCCCCCCCCAAAGTCCCAAAAACTGCCCACCAGGAGGATAGCAGAGTCCATATAGAACTCTGCCTCCTACCTGGCCTCCGGGAGAAGTTTGGCATGCGTAATGCAGCCCTTCTCCCCCTCCCTGAATGTCCGGCAGCCGCGTCCGTGATTGGCTGCCGCTCAGCCAATCACAGACGCGACTGCCGGTCCCGCCCCTCTGCTTGCATTTTCTAGCAAGCAGAGGGCCGGCAGCGTGGCGGGGGAAAGAGGGGGTAAGTAAAGTTTGGGCCAATTTCTAAAAGAATAAATATAGCGGTTGGGGCTGGGGGGACAGGGGCAATCATATATTAAAAATTAATTTTTAGGATGGACATACCCTTTAACCGATAGCAGTGCAAACCCTGGGGCCTACTTACCACTATTTAATTATAAATAAATTTCATTGCAGATCACACAAAGCGGAGCGCATTTGCTAATTATCATTAATGTTCTTTCAAAGTCAGAGTTGTGACATTGACGGCGGATCTGACAGATTTGATGAATATTGTCGGTATCAAAAGAGGGGAAAATTTTCGTTACCTGTTCCTATACTACATTAGAAGGAGCGATAACATCGGACCATGTCATATGATTGTTCTGTGTAAGGAATATATGGACAATCGCTCCAGCGTATATATAATATATATAATGCAATGTTGACTGTCGGCTATACAGCCACTTCCAGGATTTCTCAATGTCCCTCTTCTTGCTCTCTGAGCTCCATCACAGTGCAGTAGGTACAGTAAGTGCTAGGCCCCACTAGTGCATCTTGGATCAGAGCATATCACAGCCAGGTGTTAAGGGCGTGATTAGATAGTGGCTAAGAGGTGTTATAGGAACGCCAGAGTAAGGTGTCAAAACAGCATTGTACATGGCAGACAGTTGGTGTCGAACCCCCCCAACCTCTATTTAGGCTTGGTTACTTTATTTTCACATAAATGGCCTATTTCACATAAAATAAAGAAAACCAAGCCTAATTAGAGGTGGGGGGTTCAACCAACTGTCTGCCATGTACAATGCTGTTTTGACACCTTACTCGGGCGTTCCTATAACACCTCTTAGCCACTATTCAATCACGCCTTACACTTGGCTGTGATATGCTAATTGGGATTTTCCAGGGTACATAATTGCCACAGATTCTTGTACAAGTCATTCTGAATTGAGAAAGCCAGTGGATGACTAGCGAAACGTCTTCAAGAACTAAATTTCAAGTCCAGTTGATTAACTGAACACAACAGATATCCCATGACCTGGTGATGAATGAGAACCTTCACAAGCAACTGATTGCATGTTTTTGGTCCATTTTTATCCGTCCTAGTGTGAATGAGGCCGCAGGGTAAATGTGAGCAATCTATGGAACAATCTATGGAACAAGGACCAATCTAGGGAGCAATCTATGGAACAATCTATGGAACAAGGACCAATCTAGGGAGCAATCTATGGAACAAGGACCAATCTAGGGAGCAATCTATGGAACAAGGACCAATCTAGGGAGCAGTCTATGGAACAAGGACCAATCTAGGGAGCAATCTATGGAACAAGGAGCAATCTATGGAACAAGGACAATCTAGGGAGCAATCTATGGAACAAGGACCAATCTAGGGAGCAATCTATGGAACAAGGAGCAATCTATGGAACAAGGACCAATCTAGGGAGCAATCTATGGAACAAGCCATCTAGGGAGCAGTCTGTGGAACAAGGACCAACTCTGGGGGCAGTTGTGGAACAAGGACCAATCTAGGGAGCAGTCTGTGGAACAAGGACCAATCTAGGGAGCAGTCTGTGGAACAAGGACCAATCTAGGGAGCAGTCTGTGGAACAAGGACCATCAGGGAGCAGTTGTGGAACAAGGACCAATCTAGGGAGCAGTCTGTGGAACAAGGACCAATCTAGGAGCAGTCTGTGGAACAAGGACCAATCCAGGAGCAGTCTGTGGAACAAGGACCCAATCTAGGGAGCAGTCTGTGGAACAAAGGACCAATCTAGGGAGCAGTCTGTGGAACAAGGACCAATCTAGGAGCAGTCTTGTGGAACAAGGACCAATCTAGGGAGCAGTCTGTGGAACAAGGACCAATCTAGGGAGCAGTCTGTGGAACAAGGACCAACTAGGGAGCAGTCTGTGGAACAAGGACCAATCTAGGGAGCAGTCTGTGGAAACAAGGACCAATCTAGGGAGCAGTCTGTGGAACAAGGACCAATCTAGGGAGCAGTCTGTGGAACAAGGACCATCTAGGGAGCAGTCTGTGGAACAGGACCAATTAGGGAGCAGTCTGTGGAACAAGGACCAATCTAGGGAGCAGTCTGTGGAACAAGGACCAATCTAGGGAGCAGTCTGTGGACAAGGACCAATCTAGGGAGCAGTTGTGAACAGGACCAATCTAGGGAGCAGTCGTGGAACAAGGACAATCTAGGGAGCAGTCTGTGGAACAAGGACCAATCTAGGGAGCAGTCTGTGGAACAAGGACCAATCTAGGGAGCAGTCTGTGGAACAAGGAACCAATCTAGGAGCAGTCTGTGGAACAGGACCAACTAGGGAGCAAGTTGTGGAACAAGGACCAATCTAGGAGCACGTCTGGGAACCAAGGACCAATCTAGGAGCAGTCTGTGGAACAGGACCATAGGGAGCAGTCTGTGGAACAAGGTCCAATCTAGGGAGCAGTCTGTGGAACAAGGTCCAATCTAGGGAGCAGTCTGTGGAACAAGTCCATCTAGGGAGCAGTCGTGGAACAAGGTCCAATTAGGAGCAGTCTGTGGAACAGGACCAATCTAGGAGAGCAATCTATGGAGAATTTGAACAGCAGACTGTACTGAGCAAGCACAAGGGGGGATTCAGGGCACCAGTAATTCCCACCCCAAACACGCCCCTGCCCTTGTTATGGTCTCGGTCCGTGGATTGATTCAGATGCTCAGATCTGAGCATGTTGGACCCAAAATAGCCAATCAGTAGAAATTACTGTTGGTAACATTCCAAGTAAGTCAAATGTGCATCCTGGGAAGAAGGAAATACGTATATACTCGAGTATAAACCGAGTTTTTCAGGCTGAAAAATCAGCCTGAAAACTTGGACTCGGTTTATACTCGAGTCAGTAGCTTACCTGAGCATTCGGCAGCCGCACGATCTTTCTGTGTACTGGCGCACCGGCCTGACGTCACTGCCTGGCGCCAAGCCCGGCGCCGGGCAGTGACGTCAGCCGGCGCGCCGTACTGGAATGAGCGCGCGGCTGCCAGAATGCTCAGGATAACCGCTAAGGATACCGTACCTGCCAGGAAGCCCTTGGATGGAGGAAGCCCTTGGATGGAGGAAGCCCTTGGATGGAGGAGAGCCCACAGGAAGAAGAGCCCCAGGTACAAACTGAACTGGGTGGAGGGTGAGGGGGGGCATTCAAGATGTTTGGGAACTACAACTCCCAGCATGCTTTATTAGCTGGGAGTTTTAGTTTCCAAACATCTTGAATGCCAAGTGAGGGTGGCATTCAAGATGTTGGAAACTACAACTCCCAGCTAATAAGCTGCTGGGAGTTGTAGTTTCCAAACATCTTGAATGCCACCTCACATGGCATTCAAGATGTTTGGAAACTACAACTCCCAGCTAATAAAGCATGCTGGGAGTTGTAGTTTCCAAACATCTTGAATGCCACCCTCACATGGCATTCAAGATGTTTGGAAACACACAACTCCAGCTAATAAGCATGCTGGGAGTTGTAGTTTTCAAACATCTTGAATGCCAAGTTTCTACCCTCGGTTTATACTCAGTCAACAACTTTTATTAGGATTTTTAGCTGAAATTGGGTACCTCGGTTTATACTCGGGTCGGTTTATCACTACGAGTATATACGGTAGCTACTGTTGAAAGAAGCCAAATTGGGTTCAGGCTTCCCTGTTGTGGACAGACAGTTGATAATAAGAAGCCCTAAAGCAATATTGTGTGAATGAAATAGGTTAGGTATTTATAGGTAGACCGTAGATATATAGATAGACCGTTATAGAAATGCTGGAATGGAATTTAGAGAGTAATGAGTAGAGGAAATAAATTATTAAAGAAACCTGTATAGAAACCCTCATTTGGTTATCTTTATGGAATACAAACCTGGCACATAACGTGTTAATACAAGGATCTCTGGGTATTTAAAAGGGTTAATAAAATATTTCTCACTACGGCGGAGTCCTTACTGCACTAAACACATTGCGATTGTTGTTTGTTCGTGCGTTTGTGCGCTTTGCAATCACAACAAATCGATCCGCACAAAGAATAGTGATCGCTTAGATTTGAAAGGTAAGACACCAACAGGGCTGTGTACTGAAAGTGGCAAAAGGCCTTTTCCATCTAAAAGTCACGTTAACCCATGTACCAAGGGTTAACGTGACTTTAAGACATAACTACCGTCGGTTGCGGCAGTACGCAATGACGAGTCGCACGGCCGCTGCAAGCTATGTACTGAGCCGATAATGGCTCTTTAAGACAAAACTTAACGCCAGCAGATATGCAGTGAATGGGCAACCCCCATTCGCTATGTACCGAGAGCTGCTATCGACTCAGTACATTGCCTAGTGGAGCAATAGAGGGCGATACCAGCTCTTGGTACATAGCCCTGATAGTGGGGCCGGATGTACTAATCGTGTTGGGGCCTAGAACTATGGGTGGACTTCTGGGGTGACCTGCTAATTTAGCATTCAAAGACGAGTTTTGAATCCCTCTGTTCCAGGGTTACAGTAGATCACATACTTGTGAGCTAATCATTAGCATGTTGAGGCCAGAGAATAACTTGCAGTGGCTGAGGATTGTGGGTAGATTGGGGGGATGGTTTCGGAAAGCTGGTTATTGCAAGCCAAATTTGCACTAAGGCTAGGACACACCAGCAATATTTCCAGCCGACTGACCGATCACGGCACGGCATCAGTTGGTTGGCCAGAAATATCTGCTGGTGTGGTGACGAACGGGAAATCGGGTCCATTGGTAAATCACAGGCGATTGTGCGGTTCCCTATGGGACAAATAGGCCAGTGTGTACCCAGCCTAAGATATATCAACCTGTGAGTCTCCAGATGGTTGAAAACTACAAAACTCCCAGCATTCCCTGGATGCCTGCTGTTGCAAAGTGCTTGTAGGGGAATGTTGGGGTTGTTTTTTAAATACTGGAGGCCCACAGGTTGGGGAGAACCATTGTAAATTTAAAAAAAATGTTATCGGGGATCAGCCTGTGGGTCTCGCAGTGGAGTTGGTGCCCTGGTTGTAGGGTTTGTGCTCTGACAGCCCTGTCCTTTATATGTTGGGCAATTACATTGTTTAGTTGTATACATTTTTTGTTGGTTTCCATTGTGCTATAATCATCACATCCCCGTTTCTCTCCACAGACGGAACCCAGCTCAGTGAGTTTCTTGGCCATCGTCCTTGGCCGTGGTGGCGGTTCCTTCTCTGGTTATTTAATCACCTTCATCTTCCTCATGCTGGCCTGCTCTGCTGCAAAAAGGGGGGCATTGGCTTCAAGGTATGAAATCGAACCTTTGGGATCAGCATTGTGTTCTAGGGGGGATTTTCAATTAAACAGAAATATACTGTGTCTAACCTTTATATCCTCTAGATCTGTGGCCATATATAGCACACAGATAAACTCCATAGGCATTTATATAAGTAGTGATAAATATTGCCATATTGTAGGGAAACGCATAGAAGTCCCTGATGGATGAGCTTGTTTGGTTGCTGATGTGTATTCAGCTGATGGAGGAAACACAGAAGATACAGGTAGTGCTTTGCTGCCACCTCTAGGATTCTAGATATAATTACATACATTAAAACTGCCAATCTAAATGAAATGTGTAAAATCATAATAACAGAGGTGTCTGCTGCCCTGGTTGTTTGGAATGCAGAAATTCATATGAACACTATTTTTATTTATCTTATTATTATATATTATTAGGGAGAAACTATACTCGCTCTTCCCAGTTTCACCAGTACCCAGGGTGGGGACCTAAACACGGACCCTCACCGCTGGGATCACCTTCTATCTTATGTAATACTAATACTTACTTGATGTTTGCTTCTGACTCTGGCTCCACGTCGCATTTCGATCCTGGCCAATGAGATGACACACTTCTACAAAGAGTGTCTTCTCATTGGCTAATTGACGACTGAGTGGAGGACGGAGCCACAAAGTGAACTTCAAGTTAGTATTACAGAGGATAGAAGGTGTTTCCAGCAGTGAGGACCTGGCAGTTTAGGTCCCTATCCTGGGTACTACTCATCTGGGACAGTGGTTTAGGTGAATATAGTTGTCCTTTAATGCCAACATCTTCTGTGGCAATTTACAATAACATTGACATATTCACATCAAGCCCTGTCCCAAATAGCTTGGAATCTAATCACTTTATCTTACACACAATCTATTAGTTTGTCTTTACGATTGTGGGGGAAATTCGCTGTAACGGTAAACATCACAGATGTGGCCAAGGGAAGATTCAACTCTGTCCTAACCACTGAGCACTGTACTGCCCACATAGGTTCCTCTGACTGCCACAGACTATTTGTGTGGTAAGCCAATTAGAGAATATAATTGCCCTGTCTGTACACCCTAAAACCATCCCTGTGTAATAGGAATATGTACATATGGGGCAGTGAGCACAGTCCCAATTTGGCACTATATAAACAAACTTATATATACATACAACATACATACATACTACATACATCATAGTACATACATTGGTGATGAATGTATATATATGATGTGTTTTATAATGCATAGAATACAGACGGGATTAATACAATCTGAAGCTGGAGTTATATAATAAATACATTAAAGAAAAAAAAAAAAGTTTCACCCCTATTGTAAATTATAGGATATTAAAATTCACCAAGTAGTTCCATGAAAATCCAAGTAAAAGGCCTCAGGAGCATTACACAGGTCTTGAAACTCCCAACACGGCTTATAAAGATCACAAAGATTAAAAGATATTCCTTAATTATATTAATAAATTATAATTTAATGGGGAATATATTGGGTTTCTCGGAGGTATTATGTTTGTGGGATAAAAGTAATATACATAGGGACAGTGTTTGTGTTGTTACGCACAAACAAATAGTTATATCAATATAACAATATGTAGTAATGACATTAAAGTATATAGAAATGTAAACAAGGCAAATATAAATAAATAAAAGTACTTAGTAGTCCCCACTCCTGTTTGTAATGTATCTTCAAAATGGACTGTTAAGCCACACCCCAGGAAGTTTTACAGGGAGGCAATGAAAGCTTACAAAGGAACACATTTCTCACTTCCCTTTTAGTGTTGTATCAATGGTGTGCTAATATTAGATTGACAGCGTGTTAGCAAATCAAAACATTTTCTGAGTGTAGTAGGGAAGTGGAAGTGTTAGTGGAAGTTTGCAAGACTTATAAGTCACTTCCTTTGTAAAACATGGACGTCTTAGTAAAAACATTCTTCTCACTCTCACCCATCCCCTCCCTCTCAATAGACAAAAAGAAGAGCTGCTGTTTGCTGGACAGTAGAGATATCTAAAATAAGGGATATGCAACCAGTAGATCTCCAGATGTTTGAAAACTACAACCCCCAGAATTCCTAATTACAGAGTGCTTGTAGAGGAATTCTGGGAGTTGTAGTTTTAAAACATCTGGAGATCTACTGGTGCTTATCCCTGGGGGGGACTGAAAGGAAAACATTTCCATGCCACTTCTCTGAGACAATAAAGTGGGTTTGTTAATGGTATTCCATTATTTAGCAATAGAATCCAGTTTCTGTTTGCTAGACAGGAAGTGGAATAAAGAAGAAACTTACTGCTAACAGAATACTTGGAGTTGTAGTGCTCTATATCATTACACTGTATTGAATCTTAGTACATTCATTAGCCAATGGACTAAGGAGAAACTTACTGCTAACAAAGAATGCTGGGAGTTGTAGTTTCAAACATGTGCATATTCAACCCCTTGGTTAGGAATCGCTAAAGCATGGGCATTTAATGTCTGTAAGTCAGTAAAAGGGCTTTATTCCTGGATGTATGAAAAATTTATTTTCAGCATTCTGTGCAGCCAGGGAATGTTGGGAGTTGTAGTTTTTAAACACGTGAAAAGCTGGCAGGTAAAATAGGAGAGTATATGTGTGTGTTTGATTATTATGTGGTAGGATTGCCTGGGGACTTTCGGACTTATCCCATTTGAGCCTCCCCCTGGATACTTGCTGGGAGTGGAAAGGGAGAGCAAGTTCAGAATGGATCCTAATACCTACTGGCTAAACGCAGGTAAGTAGCCTCTCTCTAGCCCCACAGCTATATGCATAAGGGACAGGCAGACAGATCCTGAATCACTTGCATGTTTGTGACATGGTCTCACTGAGTGCATGACCCCGTGCTTTCAATAAAATATATAATACAGCAGCCTGTGTATGGGTAACTTTATTCAGGTCAAGGAACTCATCAGTTACTTTCCTTATTTTATGAGTAGGGATAACCTTCTGGTCAGGCAGGTTGGAAGAGAGGATCCTGGGGAAGATTGGAAAGATTATTGCCGGGGCACAGGAGATTATTTCTAAATGGGAAAGAGAAGTTCAGTGCATCGAAATAAAATGAGGAACTTATGAGCTCAGTGATGGGAAAGGCATTGTAAGTTAATGATAACATCAATCTGACTCTGAGCACTGTGGGGGAGCCGACAGAAACCAGTACATCAGAAAATAGTGATATGATGATTACGCTGGATATATATAAAATGGCTTGTTTATAATGTTGGCACGCTTAGTACTGTCCCCACAGTAAATCCGTTAAACAAACTTGCTCCAAAATATTACTGGGTATATAAACATTTCTCTGTGTAGTTGTGTTGCAATCCTAATGTGGATTTCTGTGACTATATGACAGATATTTTCTCAAGGTTGAATAGTTTGTGGGCTATAATGTGGTTCACCAGGACCAGAAAGGCCCAATACAGAACGATTTGTATGGTATTTAAGTTATTTAAGATATACGTCCATCTAGTCCAACCTACTAACCTAGAACTACTTCATAATGTATAATAATAGAATGTGGAATAATTAAAGGACAACTACAGTGTAAAAATGCAATAAAAAGTACCTGAGAGAGAGAGAGGTAGGTACGTCTCAATATAATTTCAGTAAGAAGCATATACAGCTTTAGATATGAAGCATATACAGTTTATCATATGTTTGACTGTATTAACAAACATACACACTTGCTAGATATCGAATGGTAAGTCGATGGAACATAAATTGACTGTATGTCTAGCTTTGATGTTGCTGTATTGGTAAAGACGCAATGGTCAAATGCCTCACCATGAGGGTAAAAGGGAACAAAGAGTTACAGTTAGGTAAGGAAGGGGCATCTTTGGAAAAGGTCTATATGAAAAGAACACATGGAGGGGTGATTAAACTATACACAGACTTTTGTTGAGAGGTGGACCTGTTAAGCTGTTGGAAAAAGATTTGATAGTAGATATCAGACTTAACTGTAGCAAACAATGCCAGACAGCTACGACTAGAGCTAGCAAGATATTGTCTTGTATAAAGAAGGGAATGGATTCAGGGAAAAAAAAATTTATTCTCCCTTTTTACAATTCGTTCCAAAAGCAGAACTACAGTATATGTATTAATACCAGCAATTCTCAATATTATATGATCCCTGTACCAACCAGAACTACAGTATATGTATTAATACCAGTAATTCTCAATATTATATAGTATCCCTGTATCACCATAACTACAGTATATGTATTAATACCAGTAATACTCAATATTATATAGCATTACTGTACCAACCATAACTACAGTATATGTATTAATACCAGTAATTCTCAATATTATACAGTATCCCTGTACCAACCAGAACTACAGTATATGTATTAATACCAGTAATTCTCAATATATATAGTATCCCGTACCAACCAGAACTACAGTATATGTATTAATACTGGTAATTCTCAATATTATTAGTATCCCATTCCAACCAGAACTACAGATATGTATTAATACCAGTAATTCTCAAATTATATAGTATCCCTGTACCAACCAGAACTAGTATATGTATTAATACTGGTAATTCTCAATATTTTAGTATCCCCATTCCAACTACAGTATATGTATTAATATCAGGAATACTCAATATTATATAGCATTCCTGTACCAACCAGAAACAGTATATGATTAATACCAGTAATTCTCAATATTAAGTTTTAGAAACTTATCTAGCCCACTTTTAAAGCTATTCAGAACTTTCCATTACCACATCTGCTGGAAGACAATCAACAGTTTCACCGTTTCTCACTGTAAACCTTTCCTAACCTGAAGATGAAACTTCTTTTCTTCAATCTTAAAGGAGTCCATGTGTCCTTTGATATGACCTATTAGTGAATAATGCACCAGAGAAGTTCATTTGCTACATTATCATTAATGTTCTTTCAAAGTCAGAGTTGTGACATTGACGGCGGATCTGACAGAATTTGATGAATATTGTCGGTATCAAAAGAGGGGAAAATTTTCGTTACCTGTTCCCTATACTACATTAGAAGGAGCGATAACATCGGACCATGTCATATGATTGTTCTGTGTAAGGAATATATGGAACAATCGCTCCAGCGTATATATAATATATATAATGCAATGTTGACTGTCGGCTATACAGCCACTTCCAGGATTTCTCAATGTCCCTCTTCTTGCTCTCTGAGCTCCATCACAGTGCAGTAGGTACAGTAAGTGCTAGGCCCCACTAGTGCATCTTGGATCAGAGCATATCACAGCCAGGTGTTAAGGGCGTGATTAGATAGTGGCTAAGAGGTGTTATAGGAACGCCCAGAGTAAGGTGTCAAAACAGCATTGTACATGGCAGACAGTTGGTGTCGAACCCCCCCAACCTCTATTTAGGCTTGGTTAGGTTATATAAAACACTTCCACCACAACTCTCTAACAGCTAGGGAACCGAACAGGACGGATACCAAAACTCTTCAACCTCAGACCAAACAGAGCTTTCCCAGCGCTCACGGGCAGATTATAGTACCGAGATAATAAGAAATACAGAATGAATTTATATATGTAGCATCTCACGAGAACAGGATCTACTTAGTTCGTTAGAGCACTAGGCAGAATAGTTAAGGATTTTATAGAATAGTTTTAAAAAGAAAAACAAAAACGGATGCATTAGTGATTACAAATAAAAGGAATAAAAGGGGAAAAATACTATATATGCTGGGTAAAGTTCAAGTCCTTAAAGGACAATGATACTCACCTTTTCTCGATATCCACTGCAGCATAGTACCCAGGTGAGGGACCCAAAAATCGCTAAGTTCTCCCCCTGGGTACTTTCCTAAACTCCTGCATACTTACTGCAATCTGCTTCGGCGATCCGACACTGTTCCACTCTCCTTCATACTGTCAGTGACCGTTGCGGGGCAGCCAATTGGAAGAAACGCCTCCTTGGCAGAGCGTATCTTCATTGGCTGCAATCAGCGATTTGTCCACTGAACAGGCAGGAAGAGCGGAGGAATGGAGGACGCTGAGCAGATTTTGCAGTAATGTGTGAGAGGAGTTAGGGAAAGTACCTAGGGTGGAGACTTACGATTGTTAGGTACCTCACTCCTGGGTAACTATGTCGCCATGGAGGAAGGAGGATGCGAGTGATGAGTACAATTGTCCTTAAAAGAATAGAGTTGTGATGAAAAGAGTTCCTGGCTGGACTCCAAAAAGTGTAACGCTGTGGATCCACTTAGCAGTTATAAGATGTAAATCAGGACGCTCCCCCAAGTAGCTTGTGTGGACTCCTTATTGTTATGTCTCCCTGTTATTGTTCAAGAGCAAAAAAACACGTTTCTACCCCAGGAAAAAGGGGGGCAAATAATACCCCAACCAATCCAAACAGGTGTAGGCATGGACCTGAGGGTGTGTCAGATATGTGATTGACCTATGGAAGGACACACCCGCGGTGACATTATGTATTAGGAGAATCATATCTCTGTTGTTCCAAGGTGCTATAATGGAAATCACCAAATTAGTTTATTTCATGAATTACCAGTGATAGACCCAAACATGACCAGATAGGGGAAATATATTAACCAGAACGACCATTAAGGTAGGTTTCCAGCCTACGTAAGCCTACATACATGCTGTTGGCTGGTACCGATGGTTATACCTTACCGTGGAACCATTTATTTCAATCGGCCCTGCCATGTTCTGTACATAGGCAGATTATTTATTAGGATATGGAAAAGGGATTGGCCTTTAAATCATAGGTAAACACAAAGGTCACATTCCCAGGTCTGTTTGACTCCTGCTGAGATTAGGACGACTCAAGTCTACTGTATACTTTGGAAGTAAGGCCAAGGAAAATGGCAATTTTGGCTCCATTGGTTTCTATGGCACCGAGCCACGAAATGGTAGAGAGTGAAGTAAGAAGAAAGGAAACAAATGTACAGTAAACTAAAACTAATGGAATCTGCCTACAAAGTGTATGACTTAAAAAAATAAAATACACTAGAGCTTTTAGCAGCAAGAATCCATATCACAGACAGCATAATTTCAACCTCGCTTCTTCTTGAGTCATCAACTTTCCTGATTTATGAAGACAAAAATAGTACCTCGGCTATCTCGAGTTTATTGGGGTATAGTTATTTTATACCAGTAAATATCAGTTTTTTAGTTTTTAGAGACTTCGTCCATCCCACTTTATAGCTATTAATGAAATGTCATTACCACATCTGTGGAAGATGTTAAAGAGACAATGATACTCAACCTACATCCGCTCTCTGCTTTGTCATACCTTTTCACCAGGGTGTTTGGACCTGAAACGCTAGGTCATCAACCCTAGGGGTCACGTAACTAAAGCGAGGTCTTAGTGCAAGCGTGCTGGTCGTTGGAGGACTCTCCCCATCCTCTCCTGCGCGATGAGCCAATAGTAAGGTCACGCTTGTGCAGAGCGTGCCTTCCAGATGGCCTCATCGCCGACGGGGAGGAGGGTGGCGGAGCTACCAGAGAGCGTTGCACTAAATGCGCTTAAGTTACGCGACACAAGGTGTGAGGACCTAGCGTCAGGTCCCACCCTGGTAAAGAGGTAAGAACAAAGAAGAGGAGCGGAGGGAAGGTGATATACATTGTCCTTAAGAAACCTTGTCTAACCTGAAAGATTGAAACTTCTTTCTTCTTTTACGATCCAAGTGACCGATTAGTGAACAATGTACCAGAGATGTTACATGCCCATAATTATATTTGTACTAAGGTTATCATATCCGCACACCAATTGACACACAATTGGATCTATATTATTTCATCTATGTAACCGGAGTGCTGCTATAATGACCAAGAGTAGTTTTTTTTAAACAGGACCATTCAGGTGATGAACAAAGACGAGGCTTTATCTAAAGACTCAAATAAAGACTCATTGACACTGAACCAGACTGTTCCACCCCTCTTTCAAAAACTGATATAATGTAGATAACCCCCCAAAACCTTAACTTGTTAGTAAAAATTTAGAAATCCGCTCCCACACAGAGAATTATACTTACATGCTTAACACCGCCGTTGGCTCTTGCACGCCGGGTAAGGCAGTCAGGGTGACGCCTAATGACTGGTACAAATCACGCCAATCACTGATGCCATCTCCGTTAGCAGTACTCCAACTGCGGCTGCAAGTCAAGAAACACAAAAAGAAACAAGCAGCCACAGTTGGAGACTGGGAGAAGAACCCAGAAGCGTGCGGTGGAGCGAGGAGTTGTGAGTATAATATCTCTGTGGGGAGCTGATTTGTAAATTGTGACTAAAACGAGTTAGTTACAGGTTTTGGGGGGTTATATCATATATCAGTTTTGGAAAGAGGGGTGGACACGTTCCCTTTAAGACACAATTTTTGCAGTTCATTATTTATAATCAAAATTCAGATGAAATCACAACCGATGCCTCAAACATAAAGTAAACTTGATTGTAAGTTAGTGTATGAGACAACGGGCTTAAGATTTTTACTCAAGTCCTTTAGTTCTGTCATGCTGGTGAGGATGGTGTCAATGATGTGGGGCACTTGGTATCATACAAGTGTGATTATGGGCTTGGTAATTCAATTGACAGATTGCTAGCGGAAATCTGTCAAATATTCTTATCCCAACCAATTGTGGCCTACTTGATGTCTTCACAATTTCAGTGATTTTCCAACGTTGTCCAAGTGTTCGACTGACCATTTTTTTGCAATAACATGTTAGTTTTGATTGGCTACATTGGAATCAAGGCTTTAATCTTAATCAAAAGTGATCAGTCGCCAGGGCGTATACGTGACCCATTCACTTACATGGCCCCCTAGTTACACTGAAGGAAAGGACAAATACATGGGATTAGCCAGTGGAGAGGGATAAGACCAACATTGAAGGTCTGGCAATAACTTTACCACTCTCCAGTCTCTGAAAGGCAGGTTACTAGTTGGGGGGGAAAAGACCTAGATGATGCAGTTTGTTGGAATTAGGTTCTTATTGGCAAACACATGGGTTGTGGCTGGAAATAAAAGTTTTAAAGGCCATGTCCACCCCACAGCTGTGGTCGGTAGTCCCATTTGAACTTATGGCAAAGCAGAAGAGAGCCGATGAGCGAACGAGTTTTGTTTTTTTTTACAAAGCAACCTTCCTTCATTCCCCCAGCGCATCCCTTATTTGCGGTGAGACGGGCATACGAGCCAATGCTCAGAATTGCCAGTAAGAAGCCCGGCGCACCGAAGAAGAGTAAGTAATGATTGGGCGGTTTTTACAAAAATAACATAATGTTGGGGGAGGGGATAGGGGACACTACGACTACAGGAAAAGGGGTTTGAAGTTAGGGGAAGGAGGGAGGGGGGGGGCTTACACTGCTGCATGCATAAACTTCTCCGGGGAGAGGAAGATGCAGACCAGTATGGGGCACGCCAGGCACCTGCTCTTAACTGTTTTGGACTTTACAGAGAATTGCGGGGCAGCCATTTGGGCAAGGGATGTAAGGGTTAAGGATTTATCAAGATACACGTGGGGTCATAGTGGGTTATAAAGTTAGTTGGGGGGGGACATGCCTTAATGTTGCTATTTCTTGATTGTTTGAATGCCTAAAATTGCCAAGACTGACAGCACAATTGTATTTGATTGTTAGAAAAATTTCCCATTTGGTTCTGATCACAATACTGTTCCGGAAGCTATCGAACAGAAGAGAGGAATGGAATTAAAGTATTGATTAATTGACCAAACCCATTGTATGGCAGCCTTTAAGGCTAACTGCAAAATATTCTTTTAAATAACCAATATCAGCCATTTCCAGAACATAGGCGAAATCAATATGTGGTTTCATAGTTGAATACCGGGGTTACCCCCAATTATGTAAGTGCATGGTATCACCAGGAGACCCAGAGAAAACCAGATGGAACCTTTTTCTTTCAGTTTACTAACCTAGTTATTAACTGTTATACGGTGCAGAAAATGAGATTGTAAACCTGAAGGCACTAACACCTTTTCCCCATAAATAACTAGTCCGCGTTAGATAGGGGTTTGTACATTGGTGGTTAAAATACACTGAAAAGGGTTAACACAATGAAACATGTGTCTGTGTGTGACTGACACTAATAAACTACCAGCAAGTGTTTCCGGTGACTCCTGTTTCCATTACAATTTGGGTTTGTATATTGTTGTATTCAAAACAGGACAACAAAATGTAACATGAGACCATAAATGCTCTTAGATTATGTTTCTTGGGGTTTAGGTTGCTAAGGTCATTGGGACTCCATTGGGATGCTCCTATCACCAGATTATTGAATCTTGTTTGGTTTTAAAACCATTTCATTACATTTAAAAAACACGTAAGGGCTAGGCCACACTAGCGGTTTTATCGCGATGGCGCAACATTTTGCCCCCACCCGTGATTTTCGCTAAAATGGCTAGGAAATTGCGGGAACCAAAACTTCCCCCGATTTCGGTAATGATGACGTTTAGGTTTTTTGGTACGTTAACGCAGCATTTTCATAACAGAAAAACGTGAAAAATCGTGTGCGCAAAATGCACGCGCAAAACGACAAACGCACAAGAAATCATGACACAAAATTGTGTGGCCCTTGCTTAACAATTCATGTGTTTTATCATCATTCAGTGATGCTTTGGAGATCCACTGATAAACCATCTGATTTCCTGGTAGTTGTCAATGCAGGCTCTGTCCTTGTGCTGAATTCTAGGCGTGTTTCCTAGCATCAGTATGAACAGGTTTTCATCACTGTCGTTTGGGAAAACGATTTAATATAGACTGGGGTTGCTGTTCTTGGATGACCATTTAATAAGTAACATTCTTTGAACACAATCTGCTTGAAGTGCGTGTACTGGGATTTTTCCAGATATAGACTCTCCTTGGCTGACGTGGGTTACGTAATGGTTTTAATAGTTAGGTTAAATTGCGTTGAGGATGGCTGTGCTTTGATCTTTTAACTGTATTTTTCTATTCCCAGAGCTTCTCGTCTAAATGAAATGTACTTTAAATGTCAAATAGAAACATTCTGTAAAAAGAGAGGGGTATCTATTGCCAGGGATACGTAAAAAAAACACTTTGATACGTAAAAATCATACAAGAAAATCCTGCCAAATTATATCCTTAATCCGCATTACTGTCATCGGTTATAATCAGTCTCCGTAGCTGTGGCATTTAGTACCATGAACATCATACTCTATTAAAACCTGTGTATTGTAAAAAGTGATCTTTTGCAAAATCATCCCAAGTTAGAAGACATATTACGAAATAGTTGTGGCCCTCGTGGCCTTTTATAGGGGTAAAAACCCCTTTTTTTTTACAAGAAAAGAGCAATACCTATTCTACAAAATTAATATCTTTGTAAACATTAGTTTGATCACCAGGAATTTAGTTGTGAATCCGTTATAATCTTGCTTAGCTATTTAAACAAGTTAGACAAATGCATAGGAAGTTAATAAGGACATACTGTACTGTACATCATCAAATCCAACCTTGAGCCCTCCTATTAACCCTACCAAACCCAGGATCCCGGAACAAACAAGAAAACTATCGGAGATTCTGTAGCTAAACGCCAGCGTTCTTGTAAGGGTTGAAGCACGCTAACCGGATCTTAATTTATCAGTTGCACAACTTTAACCCTTAGTAGTGCACGAATCAGAAGAGACACTCACGCAGCCATTGTAAGCCTATTACTAGAAGCTGCATGGCTATCTGTGCAACAGCACGTGTGGGTGATTCACCAGAGCCGAGCAACTCTGCAAATGCTACGGGAAATTGCCCCAGAGCAAGTGACAGCTTAAGGGGAACTGTGGTACAAAATTACTTTTGGTAAATGAGGTAAGAATTGATAGGAATTTTTTGACAATTCAGTTTCCATGTTTATTTTGACATAGTTTTGACAGATTTCATTTACTTTTGGTGTTGGATATGGCAGGCATCACCAGGTCCCATGCACATTCCTGCTTCTGTTGAAACGGTCATCATCTGCCTGTGTTCTCTCCTCCCCTTTGCAAGCCCCCTGGTCCCTTCCACTCATGGAACCTATGTCCCTCAAGTGCAGGCCCCCCATGGCCCATATCTGTACCGCCCATGTGCCCAGCTCACCACGCAGGTAGACTAAGCCCGGCCCACCGTGGGGCCATGGCCCACACCCACTGTGGATGCCAAGCCCCGCCACCCAAAGGTGCTTAAGCTACGCCACACCAACTGGTGGCAAACACCCGTCCACTCGCGGAGTGACCTAAGCCCACCGCCACACAGGTGCCGTGGGTTACTCGACCCCCCCCCTACAGAAAAACTCTGTGGAATCAGCATTTAAGGAGAGTGAGTGCTCATTTTAAAAGGGAGGAAACTGGCCTTAAACTTAACTTGTTGGCGAGCCACAAGTTCCCTTTAAACTATGGGAATTTTACTTATACTATGAACCTGTAGAAATCTTTATCTAGCCCATTCTTGACAAACAAACTTGCCAGTAACCTTCCTAACCTAAGATGATGAAACTTCTTTTATGTTGTTTCCACAAGTCCTCTGACAAGCACACCAGAGAGTTATTGTACAGACCCTATTAAAGGGCCATGTCCACCCCAACACAAAACTCACATTTAACCCATACTGGCTTTCATCCCAGCTCTTATGGTTGCCATGCTGTTGCCCCGTCAAAGCCAGAAAAATTTATTGCTGAAGCCCCGTGACATCCGCGCTATGTCTCTGCCTACAACTCGACAAGTGTGAGCTCATGCGCAGGAGAGTCCTACCCCCACGCCCTTCCCCGTTTCTTCTCCCTCCCCTCGTGTAGTAATCCCACAGTATATCTATTGATCCCCAGCCCCAACCGCTGTAACAGATTATAAAGAAAGGGCCCCGTAAGTTACACCTTCCCTCCATCCTCCAGTGTCTGAGCAGCAGTAGGTCCCTGATTGGGACTGCCTCTCAGCCAATCGGGGACGCGACTGCTGGTCCCCGCCCACGCTTGCATTCCGTGCAAGCAGAGGGACATGAGAGTGCGCGAGGAGGATAAGGGGAAGGTATAAGTACATTCGGGGCACTTTCTAAAAATTTATTAAGCGGTTGGGGGGGGGAAATATGTATAACATATAAAAGTTAAAAAAAGTGGCTGGATAGCCCTTTAATATTTGATAAAGTGTCATTCCCAGACTATCACGCTTTGTCCAATGTAAACTGCATCCTCCTGAACACAGAATATTGAGGTTGAATAAGACGTCCCATATGGTCCACTTACTCAGAACACCCACAGTTCCTGACCAAACTGTTAAATCCAGGAGGAGGGGCACAAATAAAATCCCAAAATCAGTACATATTTAAGGGGGTTTGGATAAAGACATCATCCATCATGCAAAGTACAAGTCTGAAGGGTGCGGTTGTCATTGACATGTTCTTTGGTGAACATGCCCCAGACAGTTTATTATATGGCCCCATGATGTATTTATACACCAGTAACATATCCTCCACGCAAGGCCTTTTCTATAATGTACAAAATTGTAACTTATCCAAATGTAACGTTAATGTTTGTAACGAGGAGAGAATAACATTTTATCTCCATATGAAATTCCATACCTCTTTTATCAAGACAATACCATGCGGCTCTAGCTGTTGCCGCTAGGCACTGATTGCTTCCTTTAAGTGGTTATCCACCAAAACTCCAATAATCCTTTTCAACAGGGACACTAACACAGGTATAATATGTACCTTGGCATTTTATAAATTATTCAGAGGAACATGAGCTATTCCCTATTCCTGCTAAATATGTGATACGCGTGGTCTACAGAGTTAAACTACCTCCAACATCCACTCGCAGCTTCCATAAACCAGCAATGGTGCCGCTTGCTCGACCGCGCTCCTATTTCTTTTGTGATACGCCCTATAATAAAGATAGGAGCACGATTGGGATGAACAGCGATCAGACCCGGTTGTTTATATATCCAAGGTTAGGAATAAGCGATTCTTACGTTCCCTGTGAATAAACGATAAAGATACATGGTACATAATGGTATTAGTGTTCTTTAACACACGAGCATTTATAAATGAAGTATCACAACGAATTTTTACTCCCCACATGCCATTACTTTATCAAAACATTAATCTGCTTCTTAGCAGCCCAATGAAACAATCCATCTAGATCCCCTGACAACAATGACATCATCTGTAGCTTAATGGTCGAACAAAGTTTTGTGTCATCTGAATAGTCAAGCCCTACCGTTCCCCTTATGTAATTTAGTTGCTTCTGAATTGGTTCTAGGTTGCAGATTTCCCATTTTACATAGGTGATTCCAAAACTGCACCACATATTCCAAATGAGGCCTTACAAGAGGCCGTTGTAAAGAGGGAGAATAATATCTTTCTCCTCTGAATCGATTCCCTCTTATACAAGACAATATCTTCTAGCGGTACGACTGTGCTGTCTGGCCACTGCGTGCCAAGCGAAAGGTGTGGCCACACAAGTACAGCATATGCACAGCATAGGGGAGGGAATGCTCAGGAATGTGTGTTTTTTCTCTCTTATAGGGGAGACTGCCCGCCGGCGAGGGAATTTTCTGTTTTCCCCAAACGACTAATGGTCCGATCGGATCATTTCAGCTGCAACGCTGTGTTCAGGAAAGCTGGCTGCACACACTAGTGTGATAAAGCCCAGGACTTTATCACTGAGGTGTGGTTACCTAGACTTAAAGGGGAACTTGTCCAAAAATGACTATTGGTAAATTGATAGGAATTCTCTCCGAGAATTTTGGCAATTATTACATTTCCATTGTTATTTTGCATAGTTTTGAAGATATTTACATTTTGTGTGTGAATACAGCAGCAGAATTACCAGGATCCCCTGCATTTCTGCTTCCTGCTCTGAAACTCGTCAGTCAATATGCCCTGTGTCTCCTCCCCTTGCAGCGGCCTGGCGTCCCTCCCACTCATGGACACCTGGTCCCTCCAGTTGCAGGCCTCCATTGGCCCATTCCACTTACATCCCCCTGTGCCCCACCCACTCGTGCGGTGCCATGGCCGCCGCACTCACAGGTGCTGTGGAGCCCACTCTGACACCCACCCCTAAACCCCCCCGAAACCTGTGGAATCAGCTTCGACAGAGTGAGCAACTCTGCCTGAAAAGGTGTTTTCACCATTAGGAATTGAAGGTCTGTCAGATTCCCTGACCCTTTGTTGCAGCTTGCAGTACCTTCACACAGCAGAGAGAAGGGGGGACTGCCTGTCTTACCTACCAACGAGGAGTCGAGGCTTGTGTGCTCGACGGCGGCACTGATCAGGAGAAGCCTTAGGAATGTCACATTCAGCCATCCCCCCCATTAACTTTCTGGTCGTTCATTGCTTATTATTTGGGCTGTGGGAGCAGTTAGAAGAATGGTTGGTGGCTCGTATTTTTAAAGGTAGAACACTGGCATTCATTTAAATACTTAACTTGTTTGCAGACCAAGTACCTCTTAAGCCTCTATTTAACTAGAACCCCCAAATTCTTTCCATAGATGATTTCAACTCATAACAGAGTTATTATGGTGTGGGCCACAAGGCATTATGATATCCCAAATGATTATCACTTACTTATCAACATTGAATCTGCATCTACCATTCTGCGTGCCCAATCGTCTGGTGTTGTGACAATTGGCAACATCATATGCAGTTTCCAACACAGGAAACTGGTTCTAATATCACCAGTTATAATCAGTGCTTAGCACTGTGTTGCCAGTTATAATTGGTGCTCAGCTGTTATCAGTGCTAATCAGTGCTTCCACATACTCGTGTATATTATAAGCACATATGCGCCTGGGGTGGAGGGATCAGGGGCATATGTTTTCTCTCCTGATTTCTGAGAGGAGTCTAGGGTTGTGCAGGAATGGAGCAGATGGGGGAGCAGTTTTGTAGGTCAGCAGATGGCACATTGCATTCCAGCAGCACAACAAAAGAAGATTTTAATCTAAATGGCAAAGGCAGTGGTGATCCTTCTCCCCATCGATAAACTCTTATATTCGATAATGGTCCTTGGGTCTCCAGGGGTTTGGTAACATTGTGGGAGTGACAGGCTAAGAATAGAAATCAGGAAGCCATCCAGTGTGGCGTGCGTTATCTCTGTGTCAGACTAAGCTACATTCCATAACTGATGCCTTTGCTACTGCAGGGGTGACAGTCCGGCGCTTCCAAGAGGGGTTAATATAAGGTTGCTATGTGCGCGTGATAAGCTCACCTTGCAGGGCCTCGGTGTGGATGGATAAAATAAAAAATTTGTGCGAGAACGTTCAGCCGCTAATAAGAATTAATAATACAATGCAATAATCGTGTATACGAGTTCCTCCAGCTGTTATAAGTTCCCCACAGAAGGAAGGCTCTCATTTAGGGATCTCAGCACTGTTAGTGGCACACGGACGAACTTGTACAATCACAATCCCTGTTCCTTCTGAGAGCTTTGTTTGTTTCCACTCACTGGCGTTCCTTCTCGCCTATCAATATGCATTCTATTCTTCTGTACGTCATTTATTAAACAGATTGTCTGGTGGTGGAATTTACTGTCACCGCCAGCTTGGAACAACCCCCCCCCCCCCCCAAAACAGTCTGTACTTGCCTTTCCGCCCATCTCAGATGGAAAGAATTTGCCAGAGAGGTTTTGAGCACCCAAAGGATGCTCTCAGAGATTAGGGCGAAACAAACACAGGGCGGGCCATCCACCCAAGGATATCTGGGGATAGATGTTCTCATTCTTGGACTCCTTTCGAACCTCAATGTCCATGGCTTGGCTGCCATGCAAAACACTGCAGTAGTGGGAGGATGTTAGTCAAGATCCTACCAGGCTTCCTGCTGCTTTGACTGATTTTAGTGTTCACCTTTCACTTGTGATTCCTGAGATTATTTGAATAGAATTTAAAAGGGCATGTCCACCCCCAAAAACTATATCACCCTCAAACTACTGGCCCATCAGTGTAGTGTAGTTGTTGAATCCTTACCTTAATACCAGCTCATATGGTTTCCTGTAGTCCCCCCCCACATGCCCACCTAACTGGCACTCCGTGAGAAAGATTGCATGCCGAACTACAGCCCTCTCCCCTCTCTCCTCCCTATCCCTCCCTCCTAAGGATGTCTCCTCCCCTAGGTAAAAACCATAATCTATAGTTTTGCGCCCTGTTCCCCACCGCCCAACACCGCTATATTTATAGTTTAGAAAGCTCCCAAACTTACTGACCTCTCCTCTTTCCTCCGCCGAAATGAGCTCCCGTAGCCGCGCCTGTGATTGGGCTATCCCCTGTGTATCACATTGATCAGATTGTCTTCCGTCAATGCACAGGTTACCCTGCTAATAATAGTCACCGAAATATAAACTTGCCATTTAAAGGGTTTTCCAACCAATGGGTGATTCTCCCCTTAGAGTTACATATTTTATTTTAAGGCCAGGGGGGCCATGATTTTATTTCTCTTGCTCCCCACAGATGTCAAGGTCCACCAAGTGTAGTTAACTAGGAATCCTAGGTATATGCCATGCTTAATCCACAGTAGTTTTTCGGGAGTGGGGCAATATCGAGTTCTTATGGAAAATAAAAAGTTGCTCTCCATGAAGTTGCCTCCCTTGTTACACGGTTGGAAAATAACATGTTCTTTTTGAAATCTGATGCACTTGGTGCCTGCCAGAGCTGTGCCCTTGTACATAGACATTGTCCTCTGCCTTTACCATAACCGTCTTTAGCTTCATTCTAAACTGTGTTAATAATCTTTACTAGAAGGAGTAATGCCAATTAATTCAAACACAGTCCATTCAGTGCTTTCAATCCCACTCCTATGAAGGTACTGTGATTTTCTCTGTTTCTGAAACCGAACAAGTCAGATGTTTGTTTGTTACCCCTGTTAAAACCCATGACGGAAACAATATGAGGGAGATTCATTAAATTTGAAGGATTGCCTCAGAAGATGATGACCGTTTGTATACCATTTTTCGATCGACTGCTCGAAAACATATTGAGGAATTGTTTGGGGGAAGGCGATGATCGGGCCAGTGGGCTGAGACTCATCTTCAAGTCCCATCTCTATAATGGTGGAAACCAATGACAAGATTGGAGAGGAAACCAAGGAAAACTTTAAACTTGTTAAGGAGTAAAAAAAAGCTTCAACTTTAGGGAAAGGAGCAATGGTGGCAATCCGCACTGGTGGCCCTAGTTTGGCATAGAGTTCATTCTCACAGAAGTTTCTGATGAGCGTGGGGAGTTGAGGGATCTTACTAGTACACCAGCAGTGCCACATCATCAGGACGGGGGCAGTAGCAGTTCAATGGAATAGAAAGAAGGAATTTTGGCAGCTTGGAATGGTGATTTTGCTTCTTTATTGATTGTGAAGACTGTGATACCTTTTGATGGCTTCGTGGGTCCACAGCACTCACTTTCTTCTCTTACTTATGGCTAACGGTACAAACCTCAACATATTGCCTTTGTTTTATTGTGTAGTAACAGGTAAATGTCTCTGTACGGGGTAATGGCAGGAAACCAGGGTTAAACTTATTTGCTTATACGTCCGGTTATTAGGACCTTCAACGGTCGGCAGAAATAGTACCAGTATGGAGTTGGTCCACACAAATACAGTAGGTATCTCTTGTTCTATAAAAGTTTCACATTGAAAATCAGGAAAATCCCCTGGGATCAAGGGACTGCACGTGGACGTGAGCCACTAAATTCTATAAAGACAGCACATCAGTATTGGTAAACATGCAAAACAACAAGAAATATCTTATGTAATAAAGACATGAACAGAGGAAGTACCTAGAATCCTATCTCCGCGTATATATTGGGGTATTATTTTGTATATTTACAGGGAGGATAGGAAAGACTGTACAATGAAGCAATGTAATAAGTTTAATTCCAGGGTTAAGTTATTGTAATTAGGTTTAGGACCTGGATTGGTCCAGGGTTGGTAATCGGTAGGTCAGGGGGATAATGTATTCAGCCTGACTAATTAGGTGTCATAATTGAAAAAACAATTACCTGGTCATCTCGGTGAGTCAGCCACAATATTGCCAGGGTGAATTTATTTGGCCGAGATATCGGCGTGTTGTTGTACCAGGCTAGCCTTACACCAGAATAGATAGTGTGCAGTTGGGAAGTAGCAATTCGATACACCTAATCTAGGCCATAATTGGGTCAATTTGTGTAAGTTTTACATTGACGATGGACTGTTACATGTAAGCATTTGACGTTGTTGAATGAAACTGAAACACAGAACCACCACGATGTTCGATTCGTCAATACACACGATTCTTGTTTGAATGTGATTCTTACTAATGTGATTCTAGACTGATTACAAACCAAGTGTTCAGGCATTAATGCGATTCGTACAAAAAGCCATTACCCATGCTATAGGTATAAATCAGCTGGAGTCTTCGGACTTCTGTTTGGGTAAGTCTTAGGCTTTCAGTTAGTACAAGGTATCCATGGCACGAATGAGCCAAAGCCCCCTTGCAGGTGACAATCGCCCATGGTGATGCGTCGGTGGCCCATTTGTAGAACGCCTTGGGTGTATAACGAACCATGCCCACCGAGCTCTACACATATGGATTTTGCCGCTGCAGCCACTCGTCTCCTCAATGTTCGTTGGGGATCATGTTGTAACAGCGTCGCGCGCGTGTGTACAAAGATTTAGGATGGAATAGTGAACAGATTCGCAAGATTTTTTAATGCTAGCAAATGGCTGGGTCTCCTTAAAATGATGAGATAACCAGAAACAAATGGATGCCATTTCGATTACTGATTGCCTGGTCATAAAGGAACATGGACAGGAGCCTTGTAAGGGACTAAATATAGCGAGTGTTTACTATCGCCACATACTGTCGCCAATACTCCTCCACCATAACGGTTTGTTCTAAATCACCAGTAGAAGGTGCTTGTCCCTAGAGCCGGCCAGCAAGAGTTTATAGGCTGAGATGATAACCTTTATTGTTTTTTAATCATAAGACAGGGGGCACGGGCGTGTTAGTGTAGTTTGTGGCTGGTTTTGTGAACAACCAATGCCGTAGGCAGTGGCGAGATTATACGATAAAGAAGTGAGGGTGGTTGATATGATTGATTTCATTGTTAAGGCAATTACAGAATCTGTTTTATGTCTCGTGTGTTTAATTCCCTAAGGATGAGGAGGGATAATGTATAAAATGATCTGCAACACTTTGTGCCAGTTCACTGATAAACACAGGCGCTGGAAGCTCAGATCCAAGGGCAAACTGCCCCCTATTGTGACCACAAGTTGGCATTAGCGAGAAGAGAGGTGCACAGTGCAAGCGTGGGCTATAGTGAGGGTTCAAACCTCCGACTGCGATAGGGTAGTGAAGTTGTGGTTAGCTTAGATATAAAGGTATAGAGTCTTCTATGACAATATATTCCGAGGTGCACTACACACCGCGTCTTCAACAGGTAAGTCACAGTACCTTCCAGAATAAGAAGAGGACCAAACAACTCCTCTGAATACAACATAAAGGTCCGCTCTAATACATTAGCTGAACCAGTTTCTCGGGGCCCCCGACCCCCGGTACCTGAGGACGAGGGGCACCAGTCTCCCAGAAACGTTGTACATGGATTGAGCTAATTGTTAAAAGCAACTTTATATATTCGAGGAGTCGCCTCTTCTTATCTTGGAAAGGTTACGGTGTTGGAAGATAATTATAAACAGGAAGGGTATCCGTGTTCAAAATAATGTTCAACACAAGTAATTTTTTTTTCCGCCATCATGTGCCAGGGGCCAGATGCCAGGTCCCCCCCAAAAATGTTTGTACAAAGAACACACATTTTCAGGGGGGGGTAATGTCCCTGTAATAGCAGCGGGAAAGACATGACTTCATTGCACAACACAGAATGAGTACGATTCCTCCCCCTCCCTTCTGACTGGAATTAATTGATCAAAATCCCGTTTTGTAGCCCCTTTTTTACACAAATCAACTTCAATGTTGGATAGATTTACCAGTAATGGGGCATCATACCAGTGATTGTTAGGCATATTTTACCAGTGTGTGTATAAAGTCCCTCCCACTTCGACCAAGCCACAACCCCACTTCGGGACAACGCATCACCCATTTCAATTAAAAAAAATCACCAGTCTGTGGCTGACAGGATGGTGGGTCCATTTTTAGGGACTTCTCCCATCGAGCCTTCCTAGAGACTCCCTGGTGCGCGCTGGGGGTTGAAGGGAGGGTAGATATGGAGAGGCCTTTCCGAAGGCTTGGGCCAAATGGAGGCCCAATGGATCCCATCTTGGTAGATTCAAGTTTCGGCAGGAATAACCGGTAAGTGGGGAAGTCATCTTGTCTGTTCACTGTGGTGTTGGAGCACAAAGCCACCAACCCCGGTTTCAATAAAAAGAAAAAAGTTTGTTCTATTTCTTAAGTCAATAATAATAAATGGGCCCATATGCTAGTTAGGACCAGGAGAAAAGGAAAATGTTTTTTAAATTTATCAAGGGCAACTAAGCTGTGGCTGTTCAAAGTCTCACATAGTGCAGGGGCTGAACCGCCTTGTGAAGCCCTATGAGGGCTGTTGCACACACTATATTTTAAAGGGCATGTTCACCAAACCTAAAATTAATTTATTTTCTGCTCATATGGGTCTCTGCAGTGGTCTTTCCAAAGTCGTTGAATAATGAGAATTAGGCAGCTGTTTCCGTCAAAGGTTCCTGTTCTCTTCTGCAGCTACAGAGGCAGTGCAGTGGACATGCGCAGGGGAGCCCTGTTCTCCCCTCCACTCCACATCCGGGGATTCTATCCATGCGTGTCTGTGGATAGATACCCCTCGCCCACTCGCTAACCGACCCAGGTATTTCTTTAGAAAAAAAATGCAGAACTGTACATTATAGCCCTTATTGTCCAAGCGTGCTACGATTGACGTCAGACGCGCCTGTGAGTTGGTGCATCTTGGCAAATCACAGAGGCAGCTGCCCAGTCTGGCACCTGCTTGCCAGAACTTGCCGGATCGCTTGGCGCAGGAGTGAAGGCGATGTAGGCTTGAAGTAGAGTTCTAATGGTTTTTTAAAAGAATGAACATTGGTGGTGTTGGGGTGTGAGCAGTTGGTATCGTACATTTGATAAAAAATGATGTTAGGGTAGAACATGTCCCGTTTAGTTCATGGCAAAGGAACCAGGTTGTATTGATTCTCCAACATGCTGCTTATCGCTCTCTTTCTATTCAAAAGTATTTCTTTAATTTTAAAATAAAGTGTGATATTTAGTGTGATTAATAGAAAATAAATTATGAAGTATCGTTTTTTGCTAGGGTATTTGTTATGATTGTCAGATTGTGTCAACATTTTGGGACAATGCGCACATAGATTAGGCACACACAGGTACAATCTTTTTACCTGATTTGATCACCCAGTGGAATAGTTCTCAAGGTGTAAATGATCCAAAGAATTTTGAGCTTGATTCTGGTTTTGAAAAACGCGGTTTGGCCGATCATGTAGAATATAGTTCCAGACTTATCTTCCTATCTGACAATCAAATATCAAATTTATTTTGAAATGACATAGCAGACATTAATCAGACAGTTTATTGGCTAGAATCGGTATCTGCTTAATTACATGGTTGTTTGTGTGTGTGTGCCTGTTTAACAGGATGGTTGAGTTGAAAACTTTTTTGGTTGAGATCATTAGCAACAAGCAAAACCTATTTAATGTCAAATGATGACTGTTCCTTTAATGGGCATCTCCACCCTTAAAACTGCCCCAACCCAACTGATATATTTAGCGCTTAGTAGATATATTGCCTAAGCAGATATTTAAGGTAAGTATCCGATGATATTTTGTAATCTGGCAGAGTTAAGATGGCTCGCCCTCCTGCAGGTCAATCAAAGCTGGACTGTGAATCAATAGCCAATTGATTAACTGCTTTTCCCCTTGCTACCTCCTCTGCACGTTGCTCAAGATATAAAAAGCTCATGGCAGGGGGTAGGGAGGAGGCAGAACCCTTTTCCAGAATAGAAGTTATAATTAATGTACTGGTTCCAAATGCCATGTAATAACTGGGAATTATAGCGTTGGGGTCTGCGGCAGACAAGTCACCAAGGGTGGACAGGCCCCTGTAGTGTAGTAGATTGTCCTTTTTTTTTTTGGTCAGTGTTCATTTTAAATGGTTGTGGTGTTTGGATTGTAGAAATTGGTAACTCTCTAAAGGAAGAGTACACTGACGTAGAAGATTACCTGACCTATATCTAAATCCATATTCAACACATACGAAACGTTACCAAGGATGCGAAGGGTCTGTGACTTTGATCAGTAAGAAGGAAAAGAAGTTTAAGTAGAGTTAAAAAGTTTTAATGCGTAGATTGTTAGGGATTTAATTACAATACTTGTTTAGGGAGTAGTAGTAACGCTGACATCACCAGCAACTCAGGGTTAAATTAATAAAGGCAATGTGGAGTATTCCGTGTTCATTTTAATGATTGCCACAAATTTTGCAATTTATCTAGACAGTCTTTATGTTGGGTGGAGGAAACCCCAGCAAAACAAGGGAGAACATACAACACGGCTAATAGTATTGGTGTTCTGCTTGGAAAGTATTCTGATTTCTGATTGGACACTGTATGGAAATCGTTGATTAGAACTTATACAGTCTGTTGTGTTTACGATCGGATTATTCATCATCTAGCAATCATGTTGGAAAGGGGTTTAGTATATATCTATATCATTCTTTTAATTTGTGTTGCTTGTGTCTAATTAGAAAATCCTTAAAAGGGCAGGTCACCCCCAAAATATAATCACCCCAAACTACTGCCATCATGTTGTGTAGTTAATCCTTACCTCCCAGTCCAAGCTCCATAAGGCATGTAGTCCCCCCCAAAGTCCAAAAAATGCCCCACCAGGAGATAGCAGAGTCCATATAGAACTCTACTCCACCTGGCCTCAGGGGAGAAGTTGGCATGCGTTAAGCAGCCCTTCTCCCCCCTCCTGAATCGTCCGGCCAGCGTCCGTGATTGGCTGCCGCTAGCCAATCACCAGACGCGACTGACCGGTCCCGCACCCTACTGCTGCATTTCTAGCAAGCGAGGGCCCGGCACGTGGCAGCTGCGGGGAAGAGGGGGGTAAGTAAAGTTTGGGCCAATTTCTAAAAGAATAATATTAGCGGTTGGGGGCTGGGGGGACAGGGGCAATCATGGCATCTATAAAAATAATTTTAGAGGACATACCCTTAACGTAGCAGTGCAACCTGGGCGGCCCTACTACCACTATTTATTATAAATAAAATTTCATTGCAATCACAACAACGCGCTTGAGCGCATTGCTATAATTATTCATTAATGTTCGTTCAAAGTCAAGAGTTGTGGACATTGACGGCGGACTGATCTGAAAGAATTTGATGAATATTGTCGGTATCAAAAGAGGAGGAAAATATTTCGTACATGTTCCCTATACTACATTAGAAGAGAGCGATAAATATGGACCATGTCATATGATGTTCGGGATAGAATATATGAACCAATCGTCCCAGCGTATATATAATATTATATAATGCAATGTTAATGTCGGCCTATACAGCCACTACAGGATTTCTAATGTCACTCTTATTGCCTCTTGAGCTCCATCACCAGTGCAGTAGGTAAGTAATTGCTCAGGGCCCACTAGTGCATCTTGGATCAGAGCATATCACAGCCAGGTGTTAAGGGCGTGTTGAGATAGTGGTAAGGGTGTTATAGGAACGCCCAGAGTAAGGTGTCAAAAACAGGCATTGTAAATGGCAGACAGTTGGTGTCGAACCCACCCCAAACCTCTATTTAGCCTTGGTTACTTTATTTTCACATAATGGCCTATTTCACATAAAATAAAGAAAACCAAGCCTAATTAGAGGTGGGGGTTCAACACAAACTGTCTGCCATGTACAATGCTGTTTTGACACCTTACTCTGGCTTTCCATAACACCTCTTAGCCACTACCAATCACGCCCTTAACACTTGGCTGTGATATGCTAATTGGGATTTTCCAGGGTACATAATTGCCACAGATCTTGTACAAGTCATTCTGAATTGAGAAAGCCAGTCGGATGACTAGCGAAACGTCTTCAAGACCTAAATTTCAAGTGTCAGTTGATTTAACTGAACACAACAGATATCCCATGACCTGGATGAATAGAACCTTCACAAGCAACTGATTGCATGTTTTTGGTCCATTTTTTATCCGTCCTAGTGTGAATGAGGCCGCAGGTAAATGTGAGCAATCTATGGAACAATCTATGGAACAAGGACCAATCTAGGGAGCAATCTATGGAACAATCTATGAACAAGGACAATCTAGGGAGCAATCTATGGAACAAGGACCAATTAGGAGCATCTATGGAAAAGGACCAATCTAGGGAGCAGTCTATGAACAAGGACCAATCTAGGGAGCAATCTATGAACAAGGAGCAATCTATGGAATCAGGGACCAGGACGACCAATCTAGGGAGCAATCTATGGAACAAGGAGCAATCTATGACAGACCAATCTAGGGAGCATCTGTGGACAAGACCAATCTAGGGAAGCATCTGTGGAACAAGGACCAACTAGGAGCATCTGTGGAACAAGGACCAATCTAGGGACATCTTGGAACAAGGACCAATCTAGGGAGCAGTCCGTGAACAAGGACCATCTAGGGAGCAGTCTGTGGAACAGGACCAATCTGGGACAGTCTGTGGAACAAGGACCAATCTAGGAGGCAGTCTGTGGAACAAGGACCAATCTAGGGAGCAGTCCTGTGGAACAAGGACCAATCTAGGGAGCAGTCTGTGAACAAGGACCAATCTAGGAGCAGTCTGTGGAACAAGGACCAATCTGGAGCAGTCTGTGGAACAAGGACCCAATCTAGGGAGCAGTCTGTGGAACAGGACCAATCTAGGGAGCAGTCTGTGAACAGGACCAATCTAGGGAGCAGTCTGTGGAACAAGGGACCAATCTAGGGAGCATTCTGTGGAAACGGACCAATCTAGGGAGCAGTCTGTGGAACAAGGACCAATCTAGGGGGCAAAGTCTGTGGAACAAGACCAATCTAGGGAGCATCTGTGGAACAAGGACAATCTAGGGAGCAGTCTGTGGAACAAGGACCAATCAGGGAGCAGTCTGTGGCCAAGGACCATCTAGGGAGCAGTCTGTGAAACAAGGACCAATCTAGGGAGCATCTGTGGCAACAGGACCATCTAGGGAGCAGTCTGTGGAACAAGGACAATCTAGGGAGCAGTCTGTGGAACAGACCAATCTAGGGAGCAGTCTGTGGAACAAGGACCATCTAGAGCAGTCTGTGGACAAGGACCAATCTAGGGAGCAGTCTGTGGAACAAGGACAATCTAGGAGCAGTCTGTGGAACAAGGACCAATCTAGGGAGCAGTCTGTGGAACAAGACCAATCTAGGGAGCAGTCTGTGAACAAGGACCCATCTAGGGAGCAGTCTGTGGAACAAGGACCAATCTAGGGAGCAGTCTGTGGAACAAGGTCCAATCTAGGGAGCAGTCTGTGGAACAAGGTCCAACTAGGGAGCAGTCTGTGGAACAAGGTCCAACTTAGGGACAGTCTGTGGAACAGGTCCAATCTAGGGAGCAGTCTGTGGAACAAGACCAATCTAGGGACAATCTATGGAGAATTTGAACAGCAGACTG
Organism: Hymenochirus boettgeri; assembly: GCA_019447015.1. Classification (NCBI taxonomy): domain Eukaryota; kingdom Metazoa; phylum Chordata; class Amphibia; order Anura; family Pipidae; genus Hymenochirus; species Hymenochirus boettgeri. The sequence goes on from CM033476.1 coordinate 39,133,124, forward strand.
TATGAGCAAGCACAAGGGGGATTCAGGGCACCATAATTCCCACCCCAAACACACCCCTGCCCTTGTTATGGTCTCGGTCCGTGGATTGATTCAGATGCTCAGATCTGAGCATGTGGACCCACCAAATAGCCAATCAGTAGAAATTACTGTTGGTAACATTCCAAGTAAGTCAAATGTGCATCCTGGGAAGAAGAAATACCGTATATACTCGATTATAAACCCGAGTTTTTCAGGCTGAAAATCAGCCTAACTTGGACTCGGTTTATACTCGAGTCAGTAGCTTACCTGAGCAATTCCGGCAGCCGCACGATCTTTCTTGTACTGGCGCACCGCCTGACGTCACTGCCTGGCCCCAAGCCCGGCGCCGGGCAGTGACGTCAGCCGGCGCGCCAGTACTGGAATGAGCGCGCGGCTGCCAGAATGCTCAGGATACCGCTAAGGATACCGTACCTGCCAGGGAAGCCCTTGGATGGAGACCCTGGATGAGGAAGCCCTTGGATGGAGGAGAGCCCACAGGAAGAAGAGCCCTCAGTACAAACTGAACTGGGTGGGAGGGTGAGGGGGGGCATTCAAGATGTTTGGGAACTACAACTCCCAGCATGCTTTATTAGCTGGGAGTTTTAGTTTCCAAACATCTTAATGCCAATTGAGGTGGCATTCAAGATGTTTGGAAACTACAACTCCCAGCTAATAAAGCATGCTGGGAGTTTGTAGTTTTCCAAACATCTTGAATGCCACCCTCACATGGCATTCAAGATTTTGGAAACTACAACTCCCAGCTAATAAAGCATGCTGGGAGTTGTAGTTTCCAAACATCTTGATGCCACCCTCACATGGCTTCAGATGTTTGAAACTACAACTCCCAGCTAATAAGCATGCTGGGAGTTGTAGTTTCCAACATCTTGAATGCCAGTTTCTACCCTCGGTTTATACTCGAGTCAACAACTTTTATTAGGATTTTTAGCTGAAATTGGGTACCTCGGTTTATACTCGGGTCGGTTTATCTCGAGTATATACGGTAGCTACTGTTGAAAGAACCAAATTGGGTTCAGGCTTCCCTGTTGTGGACAGACAGTTGATAATCAGAAGCCCTAAACAATATTGTGTGAATGAAATAGGTATTGTATTTATAGGTAGACCGTAGATATATAGATAGAACCGTTATAGAAATGCTGGAATGGAATTCTAGAGAGTAATGAGTAGAGGAAATAAATTTTAAAGAAACCTGTATAGAAACCCTCATTTGGTTATCTGTATGGAATACAAACCTGGCACATAACGTGTTATACAAGGATCTCTGGGTATTTAAAGGGTTAAATAAATATTTCTCACTACGGCGCGGAGTCCTTACTGCACTAAACACATTGCGATTGTTGTTTTTCGGTGCGTTTGTGCGCTTGCAATCACAACACATACGATCCGCACAAAGAATAGTGATCGCTTAGATTTGAAAGGTAAGACACCAACAGGCTGTGTACTGAAAGTGGCAAAAGGCCTTTTCCATCTAAAAGTCACTTTACCCTGTACCAAGGTTTAACGTGACTTTAAGACATAACTACCGTCGGTTGCGGCAGTACGCAATGACTGAGTCGCACGGCCCTGCAAGCTATGTACTGAGCCGATAATGGCTCTTTAAGACAGAAACTTTAACGCCAGCAGATATGCAGTGAATGGGCAACCCCCATTCGCTATGTACCGAGAGCGTGCTATCGACTCCGTACATTGCCTAGTGGAGCAATAGAGGGCGATACCAGCTCTTGGTACATAGCCCTGATAGTGCCCGGATGTACTAATCGTGTTGGGGCCTAGAACTATGGGTGGACTTCTGGGGTGACCTGCTAATTTAGCATTCAAAGCAGTTTTGAATCCCTCTGTTTCCAGGGTTACAGTAGATCACATACTGTGAGCTAATCATTAGCATGTTGAGGCCAGAGAATAACTTGCAGTGGCTGAGGATTGTGGGTAGATTGGGGGATGGTTTCGGAAAGCTGGTTATTGCAAGCCAATTTCTGCACTAAGGCTAGGTACACACACCATATATTTCCAGCCGACTGACCGATCCACGGCACGGCATCAGTTGGTTGGCCAGAAATATCTGCTGGGGTGGTGACAACGGAATCGGGTCCATTGGTAAATCACAGGCGATTGTGCGGTTCCCTATGGGACAAATAGGCCAGTGTGTACCCAGCCTAAGATATATCAACCTGTGAGTCTCCAGATGGTTGAAAACTACAACTCCCAGCATTCCCTGTTGCCTGCTGTTGCAAAGTGCTTGTAGGGGAATGTTGGGGTTGTTTTTTAAATACCTGGAGGCCCACAGGTTGGGGAACACATTGTAAATTTAAAAAAAATGTTATCGGGATCTCCAGCTGTGGTCTCGCAGTGGAGTTGGTGCCCTGGTTGTAGGGTTTGTGCTCTGACAGCCCTGTCCTTTATATGTTGGCCAATTACATTGTTTAGTTGTATACATTTTTTGTTGGTTTCCATTGTGCTATAATCATCACATCCCCGTTTCTCTCCACAGACGGAACCCAGCTCAGTGACTTTCTTGGCCATCGTCCTTGGCCGTGGTGGCGGTTTCCTTCTCTGTGTTTAATCACCTTCATCTTCCTCATGCTGGCCTGTCTCTGCTGCAAAAAGGGGGGCATTGGCTTCAAGGTATGAAATCGAACCTTTGGGATCACATTGTTGTTCTAGGGGGGATTTTCAATAAACAGAATATACTGTGTCTAACCTTTATATTCCTCTAGATCTGTGGCCATATATGCACACATAACTCCATAGGCATTTATTATAAGTAGTGATAAATATTTGCCATATTGTAGGGAAACGCATAGAAGTCCCGATGGAATGAGTTGTTTGGTTGCTGATGTGTATTCAGCTGATGGAGGAAACACAGAAGATAGGTAGTGCTTTGCTGCCACCTCTAGGATTCTAGATATAATTACATACATTAAAACCTGCCAATCTAAATGAAATGTGTAAATATCATAATAACAGAGGTGTCTGCTGCCTGGTGTTGGAATGCAGAAATTCATATGAACACTATTTTTATTTATCTATTATTAATTATATTATTAGGGAGAACTATACTCGCCTTTCCCAGTTCCACCAGTACCCGGGTGGGGACCTAAACCACCGGACCCTCACCGCTGGGATCACCTTCTATCTTATGTAATACTAATACTTACTTGATGTTTGCTTCTTGACTCTGGCTCCACGTCCGCATTTCGATCCGGCCATGAGATGACACACTTCTACAAAGATTGTCTCCATTGGCCTAATTGACGACTGGTGGAGGACGGAGCCACAAGTGAACTTCAGTTAGTATTACAGAGGATAGAAGGTGTTTCCAGCATGAGGACCTGGCAGTTTAGGTCCCTATCCTGGGTACTACTCATCTGTGGACATGTTTAGGTGATATAGTTGTCCTTTAATGCCAACATCTCTGTGGCAATTTACATAACATTGACTATTCACATCAACCCTGTCCCAAATAGCTTGAATCTAATCACTTTATCTTCACACATCTATTAGTTTGTCTTTACATTGTGGGGAAATTCGCTGTAACGTAAACATCACAGATGTGGCCAAGGGAAGATTCAACTCTGTCCTAACCACTGAGCACGTACTGCCCACATAGGTTCCTCTGACTGCCACATGACTATTTTGTGGTAAGCCAATTAGAGAATTAATTTCCCTGTCTGTACACCCTAAAACCATCCCTGTGTAATAGGATATGTTACATATGGGGCATTGAGCACAGTCCCATTTGGCACTATATAAACAAACTATATTATACATACATACATACATACATACTACATACATGCATACGACTATTGGTGAAATGTATATATATGATGTGTTTTTATAATGCATGAACAGACGGGATTATATACAATCTGAAGCTGTGAGTTATATAATAAATACATTAAAGTAAAAAAAAAAAGTTTCACACCCCTATTGTAAATTATAAGGATATTAAAATTCACCAAGTAGTTTCCATGAAAATCCAAGTAAAAGGCCTCAGGAGCATTACACAGGTCTTGAAACTCCAACACGGCTTATAAAGATCACAAAGATTAAAATATATTCCTTATTATTTAATAATTTATAATTTAATGGGGATATATTGGGTTTCTCGGAGGTTTATGTTGGTGGTAAAATAATATACATAGGACAGTGTTTGTGTTGTTTACGCACTAAACAAATAGTTATATCAATATTAACAAATTGTAGTAATGACATTAAAGTATATGAAATGTAAACAAGCAAAATAATATATAATAAAAGTACTTAGTAGTCCCCACTCCTGTTTTGTAATGTATCTTCAAATGGACTGTTAAGCACACCCCAGGAAGTTTTACAGGAGGCAATGAAACTTACAAAGGAACACATTTCATCCTTCTATCCTCCTTTGGTGCTCTCTAGATTTGATCACATTGCACTTCTTTCCTTTGTTTTGAACTTTAGGTTGTCTACTTCCTTACTGCAGTGCTTGTATTTCTGTTCTCTCGAGGCTCCTCTGGGGGGGTGGATCATGACATGCTGCCGTGTACGTTGTGTCGGTCGCACAGCAGTTTTTCGGTGATAAAGTTCCAAAGTGTCCCTTTTTTCTGCTGCTTCCACTTCTGGTAATCGTGGTTGTGTGTTCTCCCTGGTGTGGCTTTCGTTCCTGAGCGGGTTCGCCAACTCCCCTTTTCTGATGTTTGGTGGGGTTTCCGTGAGTTGCCCGCACTTCCTCTTCTGGTCATGTGAGTCTGTCGGCCTTCTCTCCTTCCCCCTCCCTTCCCTCTCTGCGAAGGTGCTGTTGACTGGCCGACTACCGCCTCTCTGCATCCCTCGGGGTTGCACCTCGTCGGATCTGTGTTGCCCTCACCGCCCGTGACCATTCCCTCGCTTGCCCGGTGCTTGTACGCGACTTCTGGGGTTGTGTTTTCCTCTGGGCTCTCTGTTGCTTGACTCCCTGGGGGCCTGAACGGCTTTCTGCCCTTTCTGGCTGTGGGTTTGTTAATGGTTTTCCATTTTTACGCTTCCGTTTGTTTGCTAGACAGGAAGTGGACATAAAGAAGAAACTTACTGCTAACAGATACTTGGAGTTTGTAGTGCTCTATATCATACACTGTATTGAATCTGTACATCATTAGCCAATGGACATAAGGAAGAAACTTTATGCTAACAAAGAATGCGGGAGTTGTAGTTTCAAACATGTGCATATCAACCCTTGGTTAGGAATCGCTAAAGCATGGCATTTAATGTCTGTAAGTCAGTAAAAGGGTTTATTCCTGATGTATGAAAAATTTATTTTCAGCATTCTGTGCAGCCAGGGAATGTTGGGAGTTGTAGTTTTAAAACACGTGAAAAGCTGGCAGGTTAAAATAGGAGAGTATGTGTGTGTTTGATCATATATGTGGTAGGATTGCCTGGGGACTTCGGACTTATCCCTTTGAGCCTCCCCCTGGATACTTGCTGGAGTGGAAAGGGAGAGCAAGTTCAGAATGGATCCTAATACCTACTGGCTAAACGCAGGTAAGTAGCCTCTCTCTAGCCCACAGCTATATCATAAGGGACAGGCAGACAGATCCTGAATCACTTGCATGTTGTGCACATTGGTCTCACTGAGTGCATGACCCCGTGCTTTCAATAAAATATATATATACAGCCAGCCTGTGTATGGGTAACTTTATTCAGGTCAAGAACTCATCAGTTACTTTCCTTATTTTATGAGTACTGGATAAACCTTCTGGTCAGGCAGGTTGAAGAGAGGATCCTGGGGAAGATTGGAAAATTATGCCGGGGCACAGGAGATTATTTCTAAATGGGAAAGAGAAGTTCAGGCATCGAAATAAAAATGAGGAACTTATGAGCTCAGTGATGGGAAAGGCATTGGTAAGTTAATGATAACATCAATCTGACTCTGAGCACTGTGGGGAGCCGACAGAAACCAGTACATCAGAAAATAGTGATATGATGATTACGCTGGATTATGATAATAAATGGCTTGTTTATAATGTTGGCACGCTTAGTACTGTCCCACAGTAAATCCGTTAAACAAACTTGCTCCAAAATATTACTGGTATATAAACATTTCTCTGTTAGTTTGTGTGCAATCCTAATGTGGATTTCTGTGACTATATGACAGATATTTTCTCAAGGTTGAATAGTTTGTGGGCTATAATGTGGTTCACCAGGACAGAAAGGCCCCAATACAGAACAGATTTGTATGGTATTTTAGTTATTTAAGATATACTCCATCTAGTCCAACCTACTAACCTAGAACCTACTTCATAATGTATAATAATAGAATGTGGAATATAATAAGGACAACTACAGTGTAAAAATGCAATAAAAAGTACCTGAGAGAGAGAGAGGTAGGTACGTCTCAATATAATTTCAGTAAGAGCAATACAGCTTTAGATATGAAGCATATACAGTTTATCATATGTTTGACTGTTATTAACAAACATACACACTTGCTAGATATCGAATGGTAAGTCGATGGACAATAAATTGACTGTATGTCTGCTTTGATGTTGCTGTATGGTAAAGACGCAATGGTCAAATGCCTCACCATGAGGGTAAAAGGGAACAAGAGTTACAGTTAGGTAAAGAAGGGGCATCTTTGGAAAAGGTCTATAATGAAAAGAACCATGGAGGGGTGATTAAAACTATACCAGACTTTTGTGAGAGGTTGACCTGTTAAGCTGTTGGAAAAAGATTGATAGTAGATATCAGACTTAACTGTAGCAAACAATGCCAGACAGCTACGACTAGAGCTAGCAAGATATTGTCTTGTATAAAGAAGGAATGGATTCAAGGGAAAAAAATATTATTCTCCCTTTTACAATTCGTTCCAAAAGCAGAACTACAGTATATGTATTAATACCAGCAATTCTCAATATTATATTGATCCCTGTACCAACCAGAACTACGTATATGTATTAATACCAGTAATTCTCAATATTATATAGTCCCTGTATCACCATAACTAACGTATATGTATTAATACCAGTAATACTCAATATTATACTAGCTTACTGTACCACCATAACTAACAGTATATGTATATACCAGTAATCTCAATATTATATAGTATCCCTGTACCAACCAGAACTACAGTATATTATTAATACCAGTAATTCTCAATATTATTAGTATCCCTGTACCAACCAGAACTACAGTATATATTAATACTGTAATTCTCAATATATTAGTACCCCATTCCAACCAGAACTACAGTATATGTATAATACCAGTAATTCTCAATATTATATAGTATCACCTGTTACCAACCAGAACTACAGTATATGTATTAATACTGGTAATTCTCAATATTATTTAGTATCCCCATTCCAACTACAGTATATGTATTAATATCAGGAATACTACTCAATATTATATAGCATTCCTGTACCAACCAGAACTACAGTATATGTATTAATACCAGTAATTCTCAATATTAAGTTTTAGAAACTTATCTAGCCCACTTTTAAAGCTATTCAATGAACTTTCCATTACCACATCTGCTGGAAGACAATTCAACAGTTTCACCGTTTCTCACTGTAAACCTTTCCTAACCTGAAGATGAAACTTCTTTTTCTTCAATCTTAAAGGATGTCCATGTGTCCTTTGATATGACCTATTAGTGAATAATGCACCAGAGAGTTTACTGTATGGCCCATTAATATATTTGTATAAAGTGGTCATATCCACACGCAAACGTCAGTTCTCAATGTAAACAGCCCTAGCTTGTCATCTGCCTGCAGGGGCCCGGACTCCCCCCACGAGATTGGAGGCTGGCCCTGACCCACCCCCCTCCATGATCAGCTTTTTAAACAGCTGATAGTCATTGTGATATAAAAGAAACATATTTGCATGAATCAGCTGTTTAACTGAACGGACTCAAACCAGAAGTTTTGGTTTGGTCTTTTAAACAGCTGGATCTTGAATTGTTCTTTCAGCTGTTTAAAAAATATTGATTGCGGAGGTTGTGGCGAGCCCTATTACCGTCCAGCCCCCCCCCCCCTTTCCTCATGGTTGGGGGGGGGGGTGGCAGGGGCGGTAATTAGACCACTGTCTGCTGCATAGTAAAAGATCCTCCATTCCCTTTATTAATTAGTTGCCCTTCACTGAAATGCTTCATTTCCAAGATGTCCCTGTTATAATATGGGTTCTAAAACTGCACTGCATATTCACAATGAGGCCTTACCAGTGCCTTGTAAAAAGGGAGAATAATATTGTTCTCCCTTGAACTATTCCCTTTTATACAACAATATCTTGCTAGCTCTAGCCATGGCTGTCTGGCATTGTTTGCTACAGCTAAGTTCTGTTATCACCAGAACCCCCAAATCTTTTTTCATAGAGATTCACCTAATACAGATAGGGCGATTACCCAGAGCCGCTATCGCTCTGGATAAATCTCCCAAATGCGATTCAATATCACGTTTGTGACTGGGTAAATCACGAAAAACAGGATTTGCTCACAGCGGGATTTTAACGCTAGCCATAAGCTGGAGTAAAATCCATTGCTAAAAGTTTTGCAAACGCAAATTTTATTGAATCGCGAGCACCAGTCTTGCTGGGTTGACTTTCCATTCCTGTGCAGCCGGCAAGGAAGGAGTTAAACTCACACTAAACCGATAACTCCAAAAAAGAGCCACAGCGGCTCTCGGTAAATGAGACTGAGAGTTATTTATGGTTGTAAATGCCACACCTTACATTTATCAACATTGAATCTCATCTGCCATTCTGCTGGCCCATTTTGATCATCTATCTAGGTCTGCTGTAAACACTTGCACATCATTTGTAGTTTCCAAAGCTCTGCATAGTTTAGTGTCATCAGCAACACAGAGACCTTGCTCTCAATGCCCCCGTCACACATTTATTGATAACAATCACTCCAAACAGGATTTATCCAATAATCCCCATACAGACAGGCTGCTTGGCCACTAGTTAAAAAGTCAGTTCTGTACTACAGGGAGGGGGGGAAGAGTAGTTGTGAGACCTCCCCACAGCCGAGAGAGTAACGTTCAGTGTTCCCCAGTTAATGTTATCAGGCAGGATAGATCATTTAACAATGTCAGGGGAAAACTTCTTATATGCCATCCTAAACGTATATTTTTGGCCGACAATTTGTATGAACGAGCGGCAATGAGAAAATAATTGATTTCTATAGTTTGGTTTCCATTGTCATCTATAGCTAAACCAGAACAACAGAGAAGTCACTGACCACCAGGACATCCAGACAGTGAGTGAGAACCCTTATGTGTTAAAGGGTATGTCCACCATCTAAAAAATTCTTTTACCTAACATTCCCCCTGTCCCCCCAGCCCCAACTTGCGTATATTCATCAGAAAATGCCCCAAACTTTACTTACCTTCCCTCTTTCCTCCACTGCGCTGCCAGGCCCTATGCTTGCGAGAAAATGCAAGCAGAGCGGCGGACGCGGCAGTCGCGTCTGTGATTGGATGAGCGGCAGCCAATCACGGACCGCGGCTGACTGGGAGTTCAGTGGGCGGTGGAGGAAAGAGGGAAGGTAAGTAAATGTTTTGGCTTTTCTGATGAACTAATAGAGCGGTTGGGGCTTGGAGGGGGGGGAACTGGGGAATGTTAGTTAAAAGATTTTTACACTAGGGGGGAGAAGGGCTGCAGTGCGCATGCCAAACTTCTCACGGAGGCCAGGTAGAGGCAGAGTCCTATATGGACTCTGCTATCCTCCTGGTGGGCAGTTTTGGACTTTGGGGGGGGACTACAGGAGAACCTTATGGAGCTGGGATGTGAGGTAAGGATTAAACTACACTACAATGTGGCCAGTAGTGGGGGGATTATAGTTTGGGGGTGGACATGCCCTTTAAAACTAACAAACCTTATCTATCCTGTCGTCTAAAAATCCGCACTTCTGTCTGATCCATTTGGCCCACAACTTTTTCAATGTTCTGTATCTCCTGAGCACAATAAGTACCAAGTATGTATAGTAGTCTACTCTATAGATTTTCAAAAACCACCAGATCAGAAAGGACTAGGGACCAACCATTCAATGGGAAAATAAATGGTGTTTTATCAATTATATAAATATGTCCACAACAACCCCCCGTTATGAATCTCCTTGCACCCCCTGACTTGCCATTATTTGCTGTCCCTTTGCTTGAATAGACGCTGGGCCCACTGAGGTGTTTGTTCTGCTGCTACCAGGAGCCATCTGACATTCTATAAAATGAGAACCCATTTAAATAACACAAATTAATAATTCCCCTTGCTTGATATATGATTTACTAGTGCCCCCAGCATTCACCCCATGGTATTCAGCATCTGAATTTATATTATTATATAATGCATAGCTTAAGTAAATGTTATGTTTGTGAATTGGCTCCACGCCTAACGTATGGCTTTACCAATACCCTAGACAGTAACATTGATTTATAGTCTTTTGTAAAGTAGACTCCTGGAGAATAAAATACACATGTTTCTCTATACAGCATTACAGACCAAATGCATTGCTAGACACATAGTCACATTTCACTAGATGCAGATTTTTACAGTTGCAGAGTTTCCCAGAGATCCCGCTACATAACTCTCAGTGGCAGCAGGGGAGACATAGATTTCTGCTGCGGGGGTTAGGGACAGATAAGAGAATAGTCTGCTGGATCAATATAACCTCAGTTAGTGGAGTTCTCTATATAACAGATGCTGGTCATTTTTATGTGCATCCTCCTTCTGCTTTTTTCATTTCCCTTTAGTAAACCAAAACCTTTTCCTATTAAAATAAGATGAGATGTTGCAGGTAGTGAGAATAGGTGGTACCCATCACAGGACCTTCACACAAGAGCAGTCAAGCGGTTTTATTATTAATGGTAATCTTGACTTCTGCACTCCAACCACAACTGCTATTTTCCCAGTTTATAACATGCATTTGTAACCAGATTTAATGATAAGTTCTATTCCTTCTGGTGAAGGTATCTGACTCCTCCCTCTGCTCCAAGAGCTTTTATAGGCTTGAGCATGTGCAGAGGATGCAGCGGGAACCAGCAGTCATAATTGGCAGCAGTCACTACCTTGACTGTTGGAGTAAAGGTGGTCATACATATATCGATTTTACTTTACAGGACTGAGCGCTTCGCTACATTCGATCGATCCTGCCTCTCTGTTCTTCTATGCGATCCCAAAATGATGGATTTTGCAATCACATGTTGGTTGCATAAAAAGATGGGAGAGGCGGTTACGTTGGGATCGATCGAATATCGAGGGAGCGATCGGTCGGGTAAGTAAAAATGTATGGTCACCTTAAGAGTCTAGCTTACTCTACTAGAATGGGCCAATTATCTGGTTAGTAATCAGGTAGTAAAGTGCTACCTTTATTTACTCTGCAGCCTCCCGGAGGCTGCGGAAGAGGCAGAGACCTTTTTACAGGAAGACAGCTCCTATTCCTCAGTTTCCTGGACTTGGACAAGCACTGCAGGAGAAGCATAAGGAGCAGAGATGTATGGTAAGGATTTTTTAAAACTCACAGTGGGGCCAGCAGTGGGTTTAAAGGACAACTAAAGCCTCAGAACAACAATAAGGGGCCACCTTTATAAAAGGTTTGTTTTATTTCCCAACATCCCAGTATCACACAGTGTGGTCACTGACCATTATGTTCTTTAAACATGCTCAGTCCTAAAATACTGTAGGAACTTGTTCACTTGTCACACCCGCTAGTAGCCTCCAGCCAATCCTTTCACAGGACAGGGAGCATGTGGCTGAGGTCAGGGGTGTGGCCAGTCATTTTGCATACACACAGTTATTTCATCCAGTTCTCAGGAGGTTACATTTACTTTAATGCTATTAATGTAGTGGTATTTTATAGATTATTGGTATATTTAGAGGGGAATTTTTAGATTCTGGAGTGTAAGAATATAGGTTAGTTCTCCTTTAATTTTAGGTTTTGAGCGTGGACATGCCCTTTTAGGGTGAACATGCCCTGTAATACATATTGTATAATACTGATGCAACACGAGCAGTGATTCGAACCTTGGCAATCCAGATGTTGGAAACTGCAACAAGGCATGCTGTTAGTGTTTCTAAACATCTAGAGTGCCAATGCTCAACATCATTTGCTGCAACCAATCAGATGTTAACATTTCACTGGCCTACTATGTTAGATAACAACTGATTGGTTCTGTGAATTGCAACTCACCCACAGTAAGATTGTAATAAAGTTCTTCAGGGTTATTCAATAAAGTTCTTATCGTTTAAATGGTGCTAATTTTGCCCCAACCAATCAGATGTAAGCTTTCAAATGTTAATAAGATCTGATTGGTCGGGGCAAATTAGTACCTTTTAAACTTTTATTACATCTCCCTGCTTATCGTTTAAAATGGTGCTTATTTTGCCCCAACAAATCAGATGTTAGCTTCAAATGGTAAATAACATCTGATTGGCTGGGACAAAATTAGCATAATTTTAACGATAAGCACTTTTATTACATCTCCCTGTGGGTGAGTTGCAAAATTTCACAGCAACCAATCAGCGGTTATCTAAAATAATAAGCCAGTAAAATGTAACATCTGATTGGTTGCTGCAAATGATGTTAGCCTTGGCACTTAGATGTTTAGAAACTAAACTCCCATATGCCTTGTTTGCAGTTTCCAAACATCAGGATTGCCAGGTTCAACCTGCCAGTGTCATAATCTTTAGACAGCTACTAGGAATTTCTCTCCTTATACAGTTTATTTTCCTGGCTGTCTATTAATATGTCATTTGTCCACTGTCTTTATTTCTTTTGCCTACAAATTACTTTTGTTTGAGAATATTTTCTGTTCCCACAGTCCTGCTAATCTTGTGCCATCTCATACCTTGTAACCTCAATTCCCCCCCTCCTCAATTCCTAAGGTTCAGTCCCACGCTTCAAATATCTACCCAAGACAAAAAAATCTCTGTGCGGACTTGTTCATTGGAACAATGGAATTCTTTGTGAGATACGTATGGGACTGTGTCAGAGGGTGTGAAAGCTGCACTGATCACGGAGAGGCCTGGTGGCTGTGGGTTGTTTCCCTGTCCCCCCTTATTTCAGCTTATGTAATTATGTTGACACAGTGATGATAAAGGTTAATCAATGTAATAGTGTTATGTGTAAAACATACAAACCCCCAAATCCAGGATAATCCCCATGAGGACATAGGGGCCCCCCACCACAGATCTGGCACGTCTGTCTGGATTTTACTCCCATTCAGACCTGATTTGAGTTCTACTGTACTTTAAGGGCTGAGGCCCACTGGCGCCCATATCAGTGCATTGCAATGGGCCACACTGTGTGTTTTCGGAGCACGAGCGATCACCATTTTTGCAGATACCATGTGCCCTGGTAAAAGGAATATTGCCATAATTGCAGGCAACATAACACTGGCAAGAGGAAGGGTGAGTCTAGTGCAACACATGCCACACTGGTAGATTCGCATTGGTAACACCTAGGGAAATCAGTCACTTCTCTTAAAGGGGCAGTAAAAGTAAGAATGAAAAGGTTTACTTACACATTTATAAATATTGCTTCTAATGTACAAATACTGTACCATTGAAGATGGGGGTTATGGGAATAGTTTACTTTTCAGTGAACTATTCCTTTGAAGAGGAAGTTCAGTGCAAATATTTTTTTCATCCCAATGACCTTAATTCGCCAATTTCAGCATTGTTCGTGTATAAATAAATGCAACCGAAATGATGACTCCTGTTGCAGGACCCCTAGTAGAACCGTTATGGTCTTGCCTTGACCCAGCGCCTGGGTTGATTCAGTTGCTCAGTAAGATCTGAGCATCTTTGACCCATCCAATAGCCAATCAGTAGAAATTACTGTAGGAACATTCCAAGGAAGTGGTGCATCCTGGGAAGAGAAGGACCGTTAGAACCTGAAATGTCAGCTCACTAATGTCCAACAGCAGGAACAGCAAAGGGTATGAAATCAACTGATTTTTCAAAATGGGAAAGAATATGTAGAATAGAGAAGTATGCATTAGACAAAACTAACAATTTAAAACAATTGATAATTTACACTTACTGTCCCTTTAAGGTTTAACTACTGTTCTGTACAGGGACGGAATTTTTTTTTCTCTCCCTAGGCCAGCAAGCTTGTGTTCCTCTCGGTTTCTCACAAGTGCATATTTTTTGCTAAGGTAGCGTTTTTTTTAGCAATGCCAGGCGTTTTTGGGCCGTTACCCTGCGCTAAGGATCTGGATCCACTCAGATAAACTGTGAAAATAGCCTAAATATGCAGCAAGGTTGTCCAGTTGCACTAATTACATTTTTATTATATGTCCTCCAATCCCTGGTCTGGTAACCATACCCCTGCATGTTCACATGAAAAATGTATTTTATTATTTTTTTATAAATAGTGAGTACTGCATCCCCCCAGAACAATGATAGGGTTATATTTATACAAAATGGATTTTTCAGTTCTATCTGTTATTCCGTAAACAAATTTAGTTAAACAAAAAGTCCAGTTGATCTAATTAAGACAACAGATATACCGACATGGATGATGAGAACCTTCACAAGCAGTGGAAAATAATCTACTATGGGGATTGTAGTAAAATTAATTACCAATGTCCCAATGCAATAAATGAGTCCCCACATGAGATGCAACAGGTTCTTGGGCTAAGCTACAACCGATCCAATCTGCTTTTTAAATTGATATGGCCACACTAGTGTGCAAGGAGCGCATGTGATCCTTATTTTTTCTGAGCAATCAACATGCGCATCACCAGCTATTGCAACAACACGCTCTCGCACAGCACGAGCGTGTTACAAGTGTGTTCTCAGCCTTACTGCTTTCCTCTCCCTACATTAGGAGGTGACAGTTGTAACCAGTTGGAAGATAGTTACTCCCGTGGAATACAAGGCAGGTCCATTCACTGCTTTCCTTCTCCCTACATTACTAGGTGACCGTGTAACCAGTGGAAGATTAGTTACTATCATGAGATACAGGCAGGCCCATTCACTGGTTTCCTTCTCCTCCACATTAAGGAGGTGACCGTGTAACCAGTTGGAAGATTAGTTACTTCATTGAGATACAAGGCATGTCCATTCACTGCTTTCCTTCTCCCTACATTAAGGTGACAGTGTAAACCAGTTGGAAGATTAGGTTACTATCAGTGAGATACAAGGCAGGCCCATTCACTGCTTTCCTTCTCCCTACATACTAGGTGACCGTGTAACCAGTTGGAAGATTAGTTACTATCAGTGAGATACAAGGCAGGCCCTTCACTGCTTTCCTTCTCCCTACATTAGGAGGTGACTGTCACCAGTGGAAGATTAGTTACTATCAGTGAGATACAAAGGCATGTCCATTCACTGCTTTCCCTCTCCCTACATTAGGAGGTGACAGGTAACATTTGGAAATAGTTACTATCCGTGAGATACAAGGAGGTCCATTCACTGCTTTCCTTCTCCTACATACTAGGTGCACGCGTGTAACCAGTAACTAATCTTCCAACTGGTTACACTATCAGTGAGATACAAGACAGGCCCATTCACTCTTTCCTTCTCCTACAGTAGGAGGTGACAGTGTAACCAGTTGGATGATTAGTTTACTATTGTTTCTTTCGATCCCTTGGCAGGTCAGACTTTTACATTTTACCCCTACAAATCTGGGCAGCCAGACAAGAAAAGCAGATACTTTAAGAGTATACAATCGGGGAGATTCAATAAAAGTTCTTATCATTAAATGTGTGCTAATTTTGCCCTAACCAATCAGATCTTATTAACATTGAAAGGTCATCTGATTGGTGCTGCAAAATTAGCACATATTTAGGAAAAAGAACTTTATTAAATAACCGTGATTGTTTCTCTGCTATTACTCTCAGTAAGGAATTCATGTTTAGTAAAACTGAGACTGATGCCCTGTGTGGCCTTGTGGGAAATCCTCCCCGGCTTTGTATACTGTAGATTTCATGGTAAGAAAAACGATATTCTTTAGTGTGTGGGTGTTGTTATGGTACAGATTGCCTTCCTATTGTAGCCTCCTTCTCATTCCCTTAGCTATTGATTGTTTTGGGTGGGTTGATTCATCCAGGTCATGGGATATCTGTTGTGTTCAGTTAAATCAACTGGACTTGAAATTTAGTTCTTGAAGACGTTTCGCTAGTCATCCGACTGGCTTTCTCAATTCAGAATGACTTGTACAAGAATCTGTGGCAATTATGTACCCTGGAAAATCCCATTTAGCATATCACAGCCAGGTGTTAAGGGCGTGATTAGATAGTGGCTAAGAGGTGTTATAGGAACGCCCAGAGTAAGGTGTCAAAACAGCATTGTACATGGCAGACAGTTGGTGTCGAACCCCCCCAACCTCTATTTAGGCTTGGTTACTTTATTTTCACATAAATGGCCTATTTCACATAAAATAAAGAAACCAAGCCTAATTAGAGGTGGGGGGTTCAACACCAACTGTCTGCCATGTACAATGCTGTTTTGACACCTTACTCTGGGCGTTCCTATAACACCTCTTAGCCACTATCCAATCACGCCCTTAACACTTGGCTGTGATATGCTAATTGGGATTTTCCAGGGTACATAATTGCCACAGATTCTTGTACAAGTCATTCTGAATTGAGAAAGCCAGTCGGATGACTAGCGAAACGTCTTCAAGAACTAAATTTCAAGTCCAGTTGATTTAACTGAACACAACAGATATCCCATGACCTGGATGAACGAGAACCTTCACAAGCAACTGATTGCATGTTTTTGGTCCATTTTTATCCGTCCTAGTGTGAATGAGGCCGCAGGGTAAATGTGAGCAATCTATGGAACAATCTATGGAACAAGGACCAATCTAGGGAGCAATCTATGGAACAATCTATGGAACAAGGACCAATCTAGGGAGCAATCTATGGAACAAGGACCAATCTAGGGAGCAGTCTATGGAATAAGGACCAATCTAGGGAGCAGTATATGGAACAAGGACCAATCTAGGGAGCAATCTATGGAACAAGGACCAATCTAGGGAGCAGTCTGTGGAACAAGGACCAATCTAGGGAGCAGTCTGTGGAACAAGGACCAATCTAGGGAGCAGTCTGTGGAACAAGGTCCAATCTAGGGAGCAGTCTGTGGAGAATTTGAACAGCAGACTGTACTGAGCAAGCACAAGGGGGGATTCAGGGCACCAGTAATTCCCATCCCAAACACGCCCCTGCCCTTGTTATGGTCTCGGTCCGTGGATTGATTCAGATGCTCAGATCTGAGCATGTTGGACCCACCAAATAGCCAATCAGTAGAAATTACTGTTGGTAACATTCCAAGTAAGTCAAATGTGCATCCTGGGAAGAAGGAAATACCGTATATACTCGAGTATAAACCGAGTTTTTCAGGCTGTGGGCATGCAAGATGTTATTTGGAACTACAACTCCAGCATGCTTTATTAGCTGGGAGTTGTAGTTTCCAAACATCTTGAATGCCTCAGTGGCATTCAAGATGTTTGGAAACTACAACTCCCAGCGCTTATTAGCGGGAGTTGTAGTTTCCAAACATCTGAATGCCATTAGTGGCATTCAAGATGTTTGGAAACTACAACTCCCAGCATGCTTTATTAGCTGGGAGTTGTAGTTTCCAAACATCTTGAATGCCAGTGAGGGTGGCATTCAAGATGTTTGGAAACTACAAACTCCCAGCTGTTATAGCTGGGAGTTGTAGTTTCAACATCTTGAATGCCACCCTCACTGGCATTCAAGATGTGGAAACTAAAACTCCGCTAATAAAGATGCTGGGAGTGTAGTTCCCAAACATCTTGATGCCCCCCTCACCCTCCACCCCAGTTCAGTTTGTACCTGAGGGCTCTTCTTCCTGTGGGCTCTCCTCCATCAAGGGCTTCCTCCATCCAAGGGCTTCCTCCATCCAAGGGCTTCCTGGCAGGTACGGATCCTTAGCGGTATCCTGAGCATTCGGCAGCCGCGCGCTTTCTGTACTGGCGCGCCGGCTGACGTCACTGCCCGGCGCCGGGCTTGGCGCCAGGCAGTGACGTCAGGCCGGTGCGCCAGTAACAGAAAGATCGTGCGGCTGCCGGAATGCTCAGGTAAGCTACTGACTCGAGTATAAACCGAGTCCAAGTTTTCAGGCTGATTTTCAGCCTGAAAAACTCGGTTTATACTCGAGTATATACGGTATTTCCTTCTTCCCAGGATGCACATTTGACTTACTTGGAATGTTACCAACAGTAATTTCTACTGATTGGCTATTTGGTGGGTCACATGCTCAGATCTGAGCATCTGATCAATCCACGGACCGAGACCATAACAAGGGCAGGGCGTGTTGGGGTGGGAATTACTGGTGCCCTGAATCCCCCCTTGTGCTTGCTTACAGTCTGGTTCAAATTCTCCATAGATTGCTCCCTAGATGATGTGTTCCACAGATCAGTGCATGCTCCCTAGATTGACCTTGTTTCCACAGACTGCTCCCCTAGATTGGCCTTGTTCCACAGACTGCTCCCTAGATTGGCCTTGTTCCACAGACGCTCCTAGATTGGTCCTTGTTCCACAGACTGCTCCCTAGATTGGTCCTTGTTCCACAGACTGCTCCCTAGATTGGTCCTTGTTCCCAGACAGACTGCTCCCTAGATTGGGTCCTTGTTCCACAGACTGCTCCCTAGATTGGTTCCTTTTCCACAGACTGCTCCCTAGATGTCCTTGTTCCCAGACTGCTCCCTAGATTGGTCCTTGTTCCACAGACTGCTCCCGATTGGTCCTTGTTCCACAGACTGTCCCTAGATTGGTCCTTTTCCACAGACTGCCTCCCTAGAGTTGGTCCTTGTTCCACAGACTGCTCCCTAGATTGGTCCTTGTTCCACAGACTGCCCCTAGATTGGTCCTTGTTCCACAGACTGCTCCCTAGATTGGTCCTTGTTCCACAGACTGCTCCCTAGATTGGTCCTTGTTCCACAGACTGCTCCCTAGATTGGTCCTTGTTCCACAGACTGCTCCCTAGATTGGTCCTTGTTCCACAGACTGCTCCCTAGATTGGTCCTTGTTCCACAGACTGCTCCCTAGATTGTCCTTGTTCCACAGACTGCTCCCTAGATTGGTCCTTGTTCCACAGACTGCTCCCTAGATTTGGTCCTTGTTCCACAGGACTGCTCCCTAGATTGGTCCTTGTTCCACAGACTGCTCCCCTAGATTGGTCCTTGTTCCACAGGACTGCTCCTAAGATTGGTCGTTCCAACTGTCCCTAGATTGGTCCTTGTTCACAGACTGCTCCCTAGATTGGTCCTTGTTCCCGACTGCTCCCTAGATTGGTCCTTGTTCCACAGACTGCTCCCTAGATTGGTCCTTGTTCCACAGATGCTCCCTAGATTGGTCCTTGTTCCCAACTGCTCCTAGATGTCCTTGTCCACAGACTGCTCCCTAGATTGGTCCTGTGTTCACAGACTGTCCCTAGATTGGTCCTTGTTCCACAGACTGCTCCCTAGATTGGTCCTTGTTCCACAGACTGCTCCCTAGATTGTGGGTCCTTGTTCCACAGATGCTCCCTAGATTGGTCCTTGTTCCATAGAATTGCTCCCTAGATTGGTCCTTGTTCACATAGATTGCTCCCTAGATTGTCCTCTGTTCCCAGAGCTCCCTAGATTGGTCCTTGTTCCACAGACTGCTCCCTAGAATTGGTCCTTGTTTCCACAGACTGCTCCCTTAGATGGTCCTTTGGTTCACAGTGCTCCCTAGATGGGCCTTGTTCCACGATGCTCCCTAGATTGGTCCTTGTTCCAAGAATGCTCCCTAGATTGGTACCTTGTTCCACAGGGACTGCTCCCTAGATCGTCCTTGTTCCACAGACTGCTCCCTAGATGGGGGGTCCTTGTTCCACACAGACTGCTCCCCTAGATTGGTCCTTGTTCCACAGACTGACTCCCTTAGATTGGTCCTTGTTCCAAGCTAGATTCCCTAGATGGTCCTGTTCCAAGAATGGCTCCCTAGATTAGGGTCCTGGTTCCACAGACTGCTCCTTAGATTGGTCCTTGTTCCACAGACTGCTCCTTAGATGGTCCTTTGTTCCACAGACTGCTCCCTAGATTGGTCCTGTGTTCCACAGGACTGCTCCCTAGTTGGTTCCTTGTTCCACAGAAACTGCTCCCTAGATGGTCCTTGTTCCACAGACTGTCTCCTAGATTATGGTCCTTTTCCACGCGGAACTGCTTCCTCAGGGATTGGGGCTCTTGTTCCACAGACTGCTCCCTTAGATTGGGTCCTTGTTCCACAGGACTGCTCCTAGATGGTCCTGTTACACAGACTGGTCCCTAGATTGGTCCTGTTCCACAGCGTGCTCCTAGATTGGTCCTTGTTCCACAGACTGCTCCCTAGGATTGGTCCTGGTTCCACAGACGCTCCCTAGATGTTGTCTTGTTCCACAGACTGCTCCCTAGAATTTGCGGTCCTGTTCCACGCGCTGCGTCCATAGAGTGGTCCTTGTTCCACAGACTGACTCCCTAGATTGGCGTCTGTGTCCACAGACTGCCTCCCTAGATTGGTCCTTTGTTCCACGGACTGCTCCCTAAGATTGCGTCCTTTGTTCCAGGACTGCTCCCTAGATTTGGGGTCCTTTGTTCCACAGTACGCTCCCTAGATTGGGTCTGCTTGTTCCACGGACTGCCTCCTAGATTGGGAGGTCCTGTTCCACAGATGCTCCCTAGATGTCTTGTCCACGGCTGTTCCAGATTGCCTGCACATGTCCTAGATTGGTCCCTTGTTCCACAGAATTGCTCCTAAGATTGTCCCCCCCCTTGTTCCACAGACGCTGCCCTAGTTGTCGTGTTCACCTGCCCGATGCTTGTTCACAGACCCTAGATGGCCTTCCACGACTGATCCCACTTCCTTTAAGATCTAGATGCCTTGTTCCACAGACTTGCCTCCCTAATTGGCCTTGTTCCACAGACTGCTCCCAGATTGGTCCTGTTCCACAGACTGCTCCCTAGATTGGTCTGTTCCACACGACTGCTCCATAGATGGTCCTTGTCTCAACAGGAAGGCTCCTCAGATTGGTCTTGTTCCACAGACTGCTCCCTAGATTGGCCGTGTTCCACAGATGCCCCTAGATTGGTCCTTGTTCCACAGACGCTCCTTAGATTGTCCTGTTCCCGTGCTCCCCTAGATTCTTGCCAGGAGCACCTAGATGTCTTTTCGACCCTCCCAATTGGTTTGTCCCAGGACTGTACTATGTTCACAGATGCCAGTTGGTCCTTGTTCCACAGACTGCCTCCCTAGATGTTTCCTTGTTCCAACAGACATGCTCTAGTTGGGCCTTGTTCCACAGACTGCTCCCTAGATTGGTCCTTTTCCACAGAACTGCTCCTAGGTCCTTTAAAGACGTCTCTGACGTCCTTGTTCCACCATAGATTCTTTCACAGACTGCCCTCGATTGGTCCCTGTTCCACAGACTGCTCCCTAGATTGGTCCTTGTTCCACAGACTGCTCCCTAGATTGGTCCTTGTTCACAGAATGCTCCCTAGATTGGTCCTTGTCGCACAGACTGCTCCCTAGAGTGGTCCTTGTTTCACAGACTGCTCCATAGATTGGTCCTTGTTACAGACTGCTCCCCTAGATTGGTCCTTGTTCCACAGACTGCTCCCAGATGGTCTTGTCACCAGAACTTGCCCTAGATGGTCCATTGTTCCACAGGGATGCTCCCTAGATGGTCCTTGTTCCACGGACTGCTCCCTAGATTGTCGTGTTCCACAGATTGCTCCCTAGAGATGGTCTTGTTCCACAGACTGCTCCCTAGATTGGTCTTAGTTCCACAGACTGCATCCCGAGATTGGTCCTTGTTCCACTTAGACTGCTCCCTAGATTGGTCCTTGTTCCAAGAGACTGCTCCCTAGATTGGTCCTTGCTTCCACAGACTGCTCCTTAGATTGGTCCTGTTTCCATCAGACTGCCTCCCTAATGTCTGTATTAGGTCCTGTGGTCCTTGTTCCACAGACTGCTCCCTAGATTGGTCCTTGTTCCACGTGCTCCCTAATTGGGTCCTTGTTCCACAGACTGCGTCCCTAGAGGTCTTAGAACGACTCTCCCTATGTCCGGTTCACAGGACTGCTCCCTAGATTGCGTCCTTGGTCCAAGACTGCTCCCTAGATTGGTCCTTGTTCCACAGACTGCTCCCTAGATTGGTCCTTGTTCACAGACTGCTCCCTAGATGGACCTTGTTCCACAGACTGCTCCCTAGATTGGATCCTTGTTCCACAGGACTGCTCCCTAGATTGGTCCTTGTTCCACAGACTGCTCCTAGATGGTCCTTTTCCACAGACTGCCTCCCTAGATTGGTCCTTGTCCAAAGACTGTCCCTAGATGGTCCTTGTTCCACAGACTGCTCCCTAGATTGGTCCTTGTTCCACAGACTGCTCCCTAGATTGGTCCTTGTTCCACAGATGCTCCCTAGATTGGTCCTTGTTCCACAGACTGTCCCTAGATTGGTCCTGTCCAAGATGCTCCCTAGATTGGTCCTTGTTCCACAGATGCTCCCTAGATTGGTCCTTGTTCACAGACTGCTCCCTAGATTGGTCCTGTTTCAGATGTTCAAGATGCTCCCTAGATTGTCTGGTCTAGATTGTTCCAAGATGCTCCCAGATTGGTCCTTGTTCCAAGACTGCTCCCTAGATTGGTCCTTGTTCATAGATGCTCCCTGATTGGTCCTTGTTCCAAGATGCCATGTCCTAGATGCTCCCTAGATTGGTCATTGTTCCAAGATGCTCCCTAGATTGGTCCTTGTTCCACAGACTGCTCCCTAGATTGGTCCTGTTCCACAGACTGCTCCCTAGATTGGTCCTTGTTCAATGTTCCATAGATGCTCCATAGATTGGGTCTTGTTCCACAGACTGCTCCTAGATTGCCTTGTTCCGACTTAGATTGTCCTTGTTCCACAGACTTGCTCCTAGATTGGTCCTGTTCAGATGCTCCCTAGATTGGTCCTTGTTCCACAGACTGTCCTAGATTGGTCCTTGTTCCAGAGATTGCCCCTAGATTGGTCTGTTCATAGATTGTCCACAGACTGCTCCCTAGATGGTCCTTGTTCCACAGGACTGCTCCCTAGATTGGTCCTTTGTTCCATAGATTGCCCTTGTTCCATAGATGCTCCCTAGATTGGTCACTGCTCCCTAGATGCTCCCTAGATTGGTCCTTGTTCAATAGATTGCTCCTTGTCCATAGATTGCTCCCTAGATTGGCCTTGTTCCATAGATGCTCCCTAGATTGGTCCTTTGTTCATAGATTGCTCCTTGTTCCATAGATTGCTCCCTAGATTGGTCCTTGTTCCATGACTGCTCCCTAGATTGGTCCTTATTCCATAGACTGCTCCCTAGATTGGTCCTTGTTCCATAGATGCTCCCAGATTGGTCCTTGTTCCATAGATTTTCCATAGATTGCTCCCTAGATTGGTCCTGTTCCATAGATTGTTCCATAGATTGCTCACATTTACCCTGCGGCCTCATTCACACTAGGACGGATAAAAAAGGACCAAAAACATGCAATCAGTTGCTTGTGAAGGTTCTCATTCATCCAGGTCATGGGATATCTGTTGTGTTCAGTTAAATCAACTGGACTTGAAATTTAGTTCTTGAAGACGTTTCGCTAGTCATCCGACTGGCTTTCTCAATTCAGAATGACTTGTACAAGAATCTGTGGCAATTATGTACCCTGGAAATCCCAATTAGCATATCACAGCCAAGTGTTAAGGGCGTGATTGGATAGTGGCTAAGAGGTGTTATAGGAACGCCCAGAGTAAGGTGTCAAAACAGCATTGTACATGGCAGACAGTTGTGTTGAACCCCCCACCTCTAATTAGGCTTGGTTTCTTTATTTTATGTGAAATAGGCCTTATGTGAAAATAAAGTAACCAAGCCTAAATAGAGGTTGGGGGGGTTCGACACCAACTGTCTGCCATGTACAATGCTGTTTTGAACCCTTACTGGGCGTTCCTATAACACCTCTTAGCCACTATCTAATCACGCCCTTAACACCGGCTGTGATTGCTCTGATCCAAGATGCACTAGTGGGGCCTAGCACTTACTGTACCTACTGCACTGTGATGGAGCTCAGAGAGCAAGAAGAGGGACATTGAGAAATCCTGGAAGTGGCTGTATAGCCGACAGTCAACATTGCATTATATATATTATATATACGGGAGCGATTGTTCCATATATTCCTTACACAGAACAATCATATGACATGGTCGAGTTATCGCTCCTTCTAATGTAGTATAGGGAACAGGTAACGAAAATTTTCCCCTCTTTTGATACCGACAATATTCATCAAATTCTGTCAGATCCGCCGTCAATGTCACAACTCTGACTTTGAAAGAACATTAATGATAATGTAGCAAATGCGCTCCGCTTGTGTGATCTGCAATGAAATTTTTATAATTAAATAGTGGTAAGTAGGACCCAGGGTTTGCACTGCTATCGGTTTAAAGGGTATGTCCATCCTAAAAATTAATTTTTAATATATGATTGCCCCTGTCCCCCAGCCCCAAACGCTATATTTATTCTTTTAGAAATTGGCCAAACTTTACTTACCCCCTCTTTCCCCGCCACGCTGCCGGCCCTCTGCTTGCTGAGAAAATGCAAGCAGAGGGGCGGGGGACCGGCAGTCGCGTCTGTGATTGGCGCGCATCGATGCGGTCATGCGCAGAGAGGTGAGCGGAGCTCGGATAGCTGCTGGGCGGCATCACAGGGCTGGATCAGGGAGGGGGGAGAAGGGCTGCATTACGCATGCCAAACTTCTCCCGGAGGCCAGGTAGGAGGGAGAGTCTATATGGACTCTGCTATCCTCCTGGTGGGCAGTTTTTGGGACTTTGGGGGGGGACTACAGGAGAACCTTATGGAGCTGGGATGTGAGGTAAGGATTAAATACACTACATGATGGGGCCAGTAGTTGGGGGGATTTAGTTTGGGGTGGACATGCCCTTAGGATTTTCTAATTAGACAAGCAACACAAATTAAAAGGATATAGATATATACATTAAAACCCTTCCAAATGATGGCTAGATGATGGAATTATCCGATCGTAAACACGACACAGACTGTATACGTTCTATCAAGATTTACCAACGTGTCCAATCAGAAAATCAGAATACTTCCAACAGAACACTCAATAATATTAAGCCGGTTGTATGTTCTCCTGTGTTTGCGTGGGTTTCCTTCACATCATAAAGACATTCTATAAAATTGCAAAAAATTTGTGCAATTCAATTAAAATGAACACGGAATACTCCCAATTGCCTTTATTATTAACCCATGAGTTGCTGGTGATGTAGCGTTACTTACTCCCCTAAACAGTATTTGTATTAAATCCTAAACAATCTACTGCATTAAAACTATTTTACTTCTTTCCTTCTTACTGATCAGAAAGTCACAGACCCTTACGACATCCTTGGTAAGTTTCTATGTGTTAATTAGGATTTAGATTAGGTTCAGTGTAATTTCTACGTTCAGGTGTACTCTTCCTTTAGAGAGTAACCAATTTCTACATCCAAACAACACCCACCATTTAAAATGAAACATCTGACCAAAAAAAAAAAGGACAATCTACTTACACTAAAGGGCCTGTCCACCCTTGGGACTTGTCTGCCCGCAACCCCAAATGCTATAATTCCCAGTTTATTACATGCATTTGGAACCAGACATTTAATGATAACTTCTATTCAGGAAAAGGTGTCTGCCTCCTCCCTGCTCAATGAGCTTTTTTTATGCTTGAGCACGTGCAGAGGAGGGGTAGCAGGGGAAAGAGCAGTTAATCATTGGCTATGATATCAGCAGTCCCAGCTTTGATTGACTGCATGAGGGCGGAGCCATCTTACTCTGCCAGATTAGACACAATATCTACTGATCCTTAAATATCTGCTTAGCAATATATCTACTAAGCGCTAAATATACAGTTGGGGTTGGGGGCAGGTTTTAAGGGTGGAGATGCCCATTAAGGAACAGTCAGTCATTGACATTAAAAGGGTTTGCTGTTGGCTAATGATCTCAACAAAAAGAGTTTTCAACTCAACCATCTGTTAAACAGGCACACAACACAAACAGACCATGTAATTAAGCAGATACCGATTATAGCCAATAAACTGCTGATTAATGTCTGCCTATGTCATTCTAAAATAAATATTGAATATTGATATGTCAGATAGGAAATAAAGCTGGAACTATATTTCACATGATCGGCCAAAAACGCTTTTCAAAACCAGAATCAAGCTAAAAAATTCCTTGGATATTTATAATGAAATATTCCACTGGGTGATCAATCAGGTAAAAAGATTGACCTGTGTGTGCCTAATCTATGTGCGATTGTCCAAATGATTGACAAACATATCTGACAATATAAACAAATACCCAGAAACTGATACTTCATTCAATGTATTTCTATTAATCACAACATAAATTCACAACTTTATTTAAAAGTTAAAGAAGAATAACATTTTGAATAGAATAGAAGCGATAAGCAGCATTGTGGGAAATCAATAAACCTGGTTCCTTTGCATGAACATTAAAGGACATGTCTACCCTAAAAATCATTTTTTAATAAATGGTAGATACCAACTGCTCACCCCCAACCACCATGTTATTTCTTTTAAAAACATTAGAACTCTTACTTACAGCCCTTCACTCCTGCGGCGCACTGATCCGGCAAGTTCTGGCAAGCAGGGTGCCAGACTGGCAGCTGCCTCTGTGATTTGCCAAGATGCAGCCAATCACAGAGGCGGCTGACGTCAATGGGAGGCACCATGGGAATGAAGGGTATAAGTACAGTTCTGATTTTTTTCTAAAGAGAAATAACTCGGCGGTTAGGAGTGGGCAGGGGGTATCTACCACGACAAGCATGGATGAATCCGGATGGTGGGAGGGAGGGGGAGAAAGGGCTCCCCTGCGCTGTCCCACTGCCTCCTGGAGGCTGCAGAAGAGACAGGAACCTTTGGACAGGACGACGCCAGCTCCTATTCCGTTTCTACCCTCGGTTTATACTCGAGTCAACAACTTTTATTAGGATTTTTAGCTGAAATTGGGTACCTCGGTTTATACTCGGGTCGGTTTATACTCGAGTATATACGGTAGCTACTGTTGAAAGAAGCCAAATTGGGTTTCAGGCTTTCCCTGTTGTGGACAGACAGTTGATAATACAGAAGCCCTAAAGCAATATTGTGTGAATGAAATAGGTATGGTATTTATAGGTAGACCGTAGATATATAGATAGACCGTTATAGAAATGCTGGAATGGAATTCTAGAGAGTAATGAGTAGAGGAAATAAATTATTAAAGAAACCTGTATAGAAACCCTCATTTGGTTATCTGTATGGAATACAAACCTGGCACATAACGTGTTAATACAAGGATCTCTGGGTATTTAAAAGGGTTAAATAAAATATTTCTCACTACGGCGGAGTCCTTACTGCACTAAACACATTGCGATTGTTGTTTTTCGGTGCGTTTGTGCGCTTGCAATCACAACACATACGATCCGCACAAAGAATAGTGATCGCTTAGATTTGAAAGGTAAGACACCAACAGGGCTGTGTACTGAAAGTGGCAAAAGGCCTTTTCCATCTAAAAGTCACGTTAACCCATGTACCAAGGGTTAACGTGACTTTAAGACATAACTACCGTCGGTTGCGGCAGTACGCAATGACTGAGTCGCACGGCCGCTGCAAGCTATGTACTGAGCCGATAATGGCTCTTTAAGACAGAAACTTTAACGCCAGCAGATATGCAGTGAATGGGCAACCCCCATTCGCTATGTACCGAGAGCTGCTATCGACTCAGTACATTGCCTAGTGGAGCAATAGAGGGCGATACCAGCTCTTGGTACATAGCCCTGATAGTGGGGCCGGATGTACTAATCGTGTTGGGGCCTAGAACTATGGGTGGACTTCTGGGGTGACCTGCTAATTTAGCATTCAAAGCAGAGTTTTGAATCCCTCTGTTTCCAGGGTTACAGTAGATCACATACTGTGAGCTAATCATTAGCATGTTGAGGCCAGAGAATAACTTGCAGTGGCTGAGGATTGTGGGTAGATTGGGGGGATGGTTTCGGAAAGCTGGTTATTGCAAGCCAAATTCTGCACTAAGGTTAGGTACACACCAGCATATATTTCCAGCCGACTGACCGATCCACGGCACGGCATCAGTTGGTTGGCCAGAAATATCTGCTGGTGTGGTGACGAACGGGAAATCGGGTCCATTGGTAAATCACAGGCGATTGTGCGGTTCCCTATGGGACAAATAGGCCAGTGTGTACCCAGCCTAAGATATATCAACCTGTGAGTCTCCAGATGGTTGAAAACTACAACTCCCAGCATTCCCTGGATGCCTGCTGTTGCAAAGTGCTTGTAGGGGAATGTTGGGGGTTGTTTTTTAAATACCTGGAGGCCCACAGGTTGGGGAGAACCAATTGTAAATTTAAAAAAAAATGTTATCGGGGATCTCCAGCCTGTGGGTCTCGCAGTGGAGTTGGTGCCCTGGTTGTAGGGTTTGTGCTCTGACAGCCCTGTCCTTTATATGTTGGGGCCAATTACATTGTTTAGTTGTATACATTTTTTGTTGGTTTCCATTGTGCTATAATCATCACATCCCCGTTTCTCTCCCACAGACGGAACCCAGCTCAGTGAGCTTTCTTGGCCATCGTCCTTGGCCGTGGTGGCGGTTTCCTTCTCTGGTTTAATCACCTTCATCTTCCTCATGCTGGCCTGTCTCTGCTGCAAAAAGGGGGGCATTGGCTTCAAGGTATGAAATCGAACCTTTGGGATCAGCATTGTGTTCTAGGGGGGATTTTCAATTAAACAGAAATATACTGTGTCTAAACCTTTATATTCCTCTAGATCTGTGGCCATATATAGCACACAGATAACCTCCATAGGCATTTATTATAAGTAGTGATAAATATTTGCCATATTGTAGGGAAACGCATAGAAGTCCCTGATGGAATGAGCTTGTTTGGTTGCTGATGTGTATTCAGCTGATGGAGGGAAACACAGAAGATACAGGTAGTGCTTTGCTGCCACCTCTAGGATTCTAGATATAATTACATACATTAAAACCTGCCAATCTAAATGAAATGTGTAAATCATAATAACAGAGGTGTCTGCTGCCTGGTTGTTGGAATGCAGAAATTCATATGAACACTATTTTTATTTATCTTATTATTATTATTATTATTAAGGGAGAACTATACTCGCCTCTTCCCAGTTCCACCAGTACCCAGGGTGGGGACCTAAACCACCGGACCCTCACCGCTGGGATCACCTTCTATCTTATGTAATACTAATACTTACTTGATGTTTGCTTCTTGACTCTGGCTCCACGTCCGCATTTCGATCCTGGCCAATGAGATGACACACTTCTACAAAGAGTGTCTTCTCATTGGCCTAATTTGACGACTGAGTGGAGGACGGAGCCACAAAGTGAACTTCAAGTTAGTATTACAGAGGATAGAAGGTGTTTCCAGCAGTGAGGACCTGGCAGTTTAGGTCCCTATCCTGGGTACTACTCATCTGTGGACAGTGGTTTAGGTGAATATAGTTGTCCTTTAATGCCAACATCTTCTGTGGCAATTTACAATAACATTGACATATTCACATCAAGCCCTGTCCCAAATAGCTTGGAATCTAATCACTTTATCTTACACACAATCTATTAGTTTGTCTTTACGATTGTGGGGGAAATTCGCTGTAACGGTAAACATCACAGATGTGGCCAAGGGAAGATTCAAACTCTGTCCTAACCACTGAGCCACTGTACTGCCCACATAGGTTCCTCTGACTGCCACATGACTATTTGTGTGGTAAGCCAATTAGAGAATATAATTTGCCCTGTCTGTACACCCTAAAACCATCCCTGTGTAATAGGAATATGTTACATATGGGGCAGTGAGCACAGTCCCAATTTGGCACTATATAAACAAACTATATATATACATACATACATACATACATACATACATACATGCATACAGTACATACATTGGTGAAATGTATATATATGATGTGTTTTTATAATGCATAGAATACAGACGGGATTAATACAATCTGAAGCTGTGAGTTATATAATAAATACATTAAAGTAAAAAAAAAAAAGTTTCACCCCCTATTGTAAATTATAAGGATATTAAAATTCACCAAGTAGTTCCATGAAAATCCAAGTAAAAGGCCTCAGGGAGCATTACACAGGTCTTGAAACTCCCAACACGGCTTATAAAGATCACAAAGATTAAAAAATATTCCTTATATTATATAAATAAATTTATAATTTAATGGGGAATATATTGGGTTTCTCGGAGGTATTATGTTGGTGGGTAAAAGTAATATACATAGGGACAGTGTTTGTGTTGTTTACGCACTAAACAAATAGTTATATCAATATTAACAAATATGTAGTAATGACATTAAAGTATATAGAAATGTAAACAAGGCAAAATATATAAATAAATAAAAGTACTTAGTAGTCCCCACTCCTGTTTTGTAATGGTATCTTCAAAATGGACTGTTAAGCCACACCCCAGGAAGTTTTACAGGGAGGCAATGAAAGCTTACAAAGGAACACATTTCTCACTTCCCTTTTAGTGTTGTATCCAATGGTGTGCTTAATATTAGATTGACAGCAGTGTTAGCAAATCAAAACATTTTCTGAGTGTTAGTAGGGAAGTAGGAAGTGTTAGTAGGAAGTTGCAAGACTTATAAGTCACTTCCTTTGTAAAACATGTGACAGTCTTAGTAAAAACATTCTTCTCACTCTCACCCTTCCCCTTCCCTCTCAATAGACAAAAAGAAGAGCTGCTGTTTGCTGGACAGTAAGAGATATCTATAAATAAGGGATATGCAACCAGTAGATCTCCAGATGTTTGAAAACTACAACCCCCAGAATTCCCTAATTACAGAGTGCTTGTAGAGGAATTCTGGGAGTTGTAGTTTTAAAACATCTGGAGATCTACTGGTTGCTTATCCCTGGGGGGGACTGAAAGGAAAACATTTCCATGCCCACTTCTCTGAGACAATAAAGTGGGTTTGTTAATGGTTTATTCCATTATTTAAGCAATAGAATCCAGTTTCTGTTTGCTAGACAGGAAGTGGACATAAAGAAGAAACTTACTGCTAACAGAATACTTGGAGTTGTAGTGCTCTATATCATTACACTGTATTGAATCTTAGTACATTCATTAGCCAATGGACATAAGGAAGAAACTTACTGCTAACAAAGAATGCTGGGAGTTGTAGTTTTCAAACATGTGCATATTCAACCCCTTGGTTAGGAATCGCTAAAGCATGGGCATTTAATGTCTGTAAGTCAGTAAAAGGGCTTTATTCCTGGATGTATGAAAAATTTATTTTTCAGCATTCTGTGCAGCCAGGGAATGTTGGGAGTTGTAGTTTTAAACACGTGAAAAGCTGGCAGGTTAAAATAGGAGAGTATGTGTGTGTTTGATCATATTATGTGGTAGGATTGCCTGGGGACTTTCGGACTTATCCCATTTGAGCCTCCCCCTGGATACTTGCTGGGAGTGGAAAGGGAGAGCAAGTTCAGAATGGATCCTAATACCTACTGGCTAAACGCAGGTAAGTAGCCTCTCTCTAGCCCCACAGCTATATGCATAAGGGACAGGCAGACAGATCCTGAATCACTTGCATGTTTGTGCACATTGGTCTCACTGAGAGCATGACCCCGAGCTTTCAATAAAATATATATATACAGCCAGCCTGTGTATGGGTAACTTTATTCAGGTCAAGGAACTCATCAGTTACTTTCCTTATTTTATGAGTACTGGGATAACCTTCTGGTCAGGCAGGTTGGAAGAGAGGATCCTGGGGAAGATTGGAAAGATTATTGCCGGGGCACAGGAGATTATTTCTAAATGGGAAAGAGAAGTTCAGTGCATCGAAATAAAATGAGGAACTTATGAGCTCAGTGATGGGAAAGGCATTGTAAGTTAATGATAACATCAATCTGACTCTGAGCACTGTGGGGAGCCGACAGAAACCAGTACATCAGAAAATAGTGATATGATGATTACGCTGGATTATGATAATAAATGGCTTGTTTATAATGTTGGCACGCTTAGTACTGTCCCCACAGTAAATCCGTTAAACAAACTTGCTCCAAAATATTACTGGGTATATAAACATTTCTCTGTGTAGTTTGTGTGCAATCCTAATGTGGATTTCTGTGACTATATGACAGATATTTTCTCAAGGTTGAATAGTTTGTGGGCTATAATGTGGTTCACCAGGACCAGAAAGGCCCCAATACAGAACAGATTTGTATGGTATTTTAAGTTATTTAAGATATACGTCCATCTAGTCCAACCTACTAACCTAGAACCTACTTCATAATGTATAATAATAGAATGTGGATATAATTAAAGGACAACTACAGTGTAAAAATGCAATAAAAAGTACCTGAGAGAGAGAGAGGTAGGTACGTCTCAATATAATTTCAGTAAGAAGCATATACAGCTTTTAGATATGAAGCATATACAGTTTATCATATGTTTGACTGTATTAACAAACATACACACTTGCTAGATATCGAATGGTAAGTCGATGGAACATAAATTGACTGTATGTCTAGCTTTGATGTTGCTGTATTGGTAAAGACGCAATGGTCAAATGCCTCACCATGAGGGTAAAAGGGAACAAAGAGTTACAGTTAGGTAAAGGAAGGGGCATCTTTGGAAAAGGTCTATAATGAAAAGAACACATGGAGGGGTGATTAAACTATACACAGACTTTTGTTGAGAGGGTGGACCTGTTAAGCTGTTGGAAAAAGATTTGATAGTAGATATCAGACTTAACTGTAGCAAACAATGCCAGACAGCTACGACTAGAGCTAGCAAGATATTGTCTTGTATAAAGAAGGGAATGGATTCAAGGGAAAAAATATTATTCTCCCTTTTTACAATTCGTTCCAAAAGCAGAACTACAGTATATGTATTAATACCAGCAATTCTCAATATTATATTGTATCCCTGTACCAACCAGAACTACAGTATATGTATTAATACCAGTAATTCTCAATATTATATAGTATCCCTGTACCAACCAGAACTACAGTATATGTATTAATACCAGTAATTCTCAATATTATATAGTATCCCTGTACCAACCAGAACTACAGTATATGTATTAATACTGGTAATTCTCAATATTATTTAGTATCCCCATTCCAACCAGAACTACAGTATATGTATTAATACCAGTAATTCTCAATATTATATAGTATCCCTGTACCAACCAGAACTACAGTATATGTATTAATACTGGTAATTCTCAATATTATTTAGTATCCCCATTCCAACTACAGTATATGTATTAATATCAGGAATACTCAATATTATATAGCATTCCTGTACCAACCAGAACTACAGTATATGTATTAATACCAGTAATTCTCAATATTAAGTTTTAGAAACTTATCTAGCCCACTTTTAAAGCTATTCAATGAACTTTCCATTACCACATCTGCTGGAAGACAATTCAACAGTTTCACCGTTTCTCACTGTAAACCTTTCCTAACCTGAAGATGAAACTTCTTTTCTTCCAATCTTAAAGGATGTCCATGTGTCCTTTGATATGACCTATTAGTGAATAATGCACCAGAGAGTTTACTGTATGGCCCATTAATATATTTGTATAAAGTGGTCATATCCACACGCAAACGTCAGTTCTCCAATGTAAACAGCCCTAGCTTGTCTAATCTGCCTGCAGGGGCCCGGACTCCCCCACGAGATTGGAGGCTGGGCCCCTGACCCACCCCCCTCCATGATCAGCTGTTTTTAAACAGCTGATAGTCATTGTGCATATAAAAGAAACATATTTGCATGATCAGCTGTTTAACTGAACGGACTCAAACCAGAAGTTTTGGTTTGGTCTTTTAAACAGCTGATCTTGAATATGTTTCTTTCAGCTGTTTAAAAAATATTGATTGCGGAGGTTGTGGCGAGCCCTATTACCGTCCAGCCCCCCCCCCCCCTTTCCTCATGGTTGGGGGGGGGGGTGGCAGGGGCGGTAATTAGACCACTGTCTGCCTGCATAGTAAAGATCCTCCATTCCCTTTATTAATTTAGTTGCCCTTCACTGAAATGCTTCCATTTCCAAGATGTCCCTTTTGTATAATATGGGGTTCTAAAACTGCACTGCATATTCCAAATGAGGCCTTACCAGTGCCTTGTAAAAAGGGAGAATAATATTGTTCTCCCTTGAATCTATTCCCCTTTTATACAAGACAATATCTTGCTAGCTCTAGCCATGGCTGTCTGGCATTGTTTGCTACAGCTAAGTCTGTTATCTACCAGAACCCCCAAATCTTTTTTTCATAAGAGATTCACCTAATACAGATAGGGCGATTTACCCAGAGCCGCTATCGCTCTGGATAAATCTCCCAAATGCGATTCAATATCACGTTTGTGACTGGGTAAATCACGAAAAAAGGATTTGCTCACAGCGGGATTTTAACGCTAGCCATAAGCTGGAGTAAAAATCCATTGCTAAAAGTTTTGCAAACGCAAATTCTTATTGAATCGCGAGCACCAGCTGCATGGGTGACTTTTCCAATTCCTGTGCAGCCGGGGCAAGGAAGGAGTTAAACTCACACTAACCGATAACTCCAAAAAAGAGCACAGCGGCTCTCGGTAAATGAGACTGAGAGTTATTTATGGTGTAAATGCATCACCTTACATTTATCAACATTGAATCTCATCTGCCATTCTGCTGCCCATTTTGATCATCTATCTAGGTCTGCTTGTAACACTTGCACATCATTTGTAGTTTCCAAAGCTCTGCATAGTTTAGTGTCATCAGCAAACACAGAGACCTTGCTCTCAATGCCCCCGTCACACATTATATTGATAGACAATCACTCCAAACAGGATTTATCCAATAATCCCCATACAGACAGGCTGCTTGGCACTAGTTAAAAAGTCAGTTCTGTACTACAGGGAGGGGGGGAAGTAGTTGTGAGACCTCCCACAGCCCGAGAGAGTAACGTTCAGTGTTCCCCAGTTAATGTTATCAGGCAGGATAGATCATTTAACAATGTCTAGGGGAAACTTCTTATATTGCCATCCTAAACGTATATTTTTGGCCGACAATTGTATGAACAGAGCGGCAATGAGAAAATAAT
Organism: Hymenochirus boettgeri; assembly: GCA_019447015.1. Taxonomy (NCBI): domain Eukaryota; kingdom Metazoa; phylum Chordata; class Amphibia; order Anura; family Pipidae; genus Hymenochirus; species Hymenochirus boettgeri. Next base: position 39,168,222 of record CM033476.1, read on the forward strand.
TGATTTCTATAGTTTGGTTTCCATTGTCATCTATAGCTAAACCAGGAACAACAGAGAAGTCACTGACCACACAGGACATCCCAGACAGTGAGTGAGAACCCTTTATGGTTAAAGGGTATGTCCACCCATCTAAAAAATTTTTTACCTAACATTCCCCCTGTCCCCCCAGCCCCAACTGCTCTATTAGTATCATCAGAAAATGCCCCAAACTTTACTTACCTTCCCTCTTTCCTCCACTGCGCTGCCAGGCCCTCTGCTTGCGAGAAAATGCAAGCAGAGCGGCGGGACCGGCAGTCGCGTCTGTGATTGGATGAGCGGCAGCCAATCACGGACGCGGCTGCTGGGAGTTCAGTGCGGTGGAGGAAAGAGGGAAGGTAAGAAATGTTTTGGGCATTTTCTGATGATACTAATAGAGCGGTTGGGGCTGAGGGAACTGGGGGAATGTTAGTTAAAAAGATTTTTACACTAGGGGGAGAAGGGCTGCAGTGCGCATGCCAAACTTCTCCCGGAGGCCAGGTAAGAGGCAGAGTCCTATATGGACTCTGCTATCCTCCTGGTGGGCAGTTTTTGGGACTTTGGGGGGGGACTACAGGAGAACCTTATGGAGCTGGGATGTGAGGTAAGGATTAAACTACACTACACAATGTGGCCAGTAGTGGGGGGGATTATAGTTTTGGGGGTGGACATGCCCTTTAAAACTAACCAAACCTTATCTATCCTGTCGCTAAAAATCGCACTTCCTGTCCTGATCTCATTTGGCCCAGCAACTTTTTCAATGTTCTGTATCTCCTGAGCACAATAAGTACCAAGTATGTATAGTAGTCTACTCTATAGATATGTTCAAACCACCAGATCAGAAAGGACTAGGGACCAACCATTACAATGGGGAAAATAAATGGTGTTTTATCAATTATATAAATAATGTCCACAACAACCCCCCCAGTTTATGAATCTCCTTGCACCCCCTGACTTGCCATTATTTGCTGTCCCTTTGCTTGAATAGACGCTGGGCCCACTGAGGTGTTTGTTCTCTGCTACCCCAGGGAGCCAATCTGACATTCTATAAAATGAGAACCCATTTAAATAACACAAATTAATAATTCCCCTTGCTTGATATATGATTTACTAGTGCCCCCAGCAGTCACCCCATGGTATTACAGCATCTGAATTTATATTATTTATATAATGCATAGCTTAAGTAAATGTTATGTTTGTGAATTGGCTCCACGCCTAACGTATGGCTTTACCAATACCCTAGACAGTAACATTGATTTTATAGTCTTTTGTAAAGTAGACATCCTGGAGAAATAAATACACATGTTTCTCTATACAGCATTACAGACCCAAAATGCATTGCTAGACACATAGTCACATTGTCACTAGATGCAGATTTTTACAGTTGCAGAGTTTCCCAGAGATCCCGCTACATAACTCTCAGTGGTCAGGCAGGGGGAGACATAGATTTCTGCTGGGCGTTAGGGACAGATAAGGAAGAATAGCTGCTGGATCAATATAACCTCAGTTAGTGGGAGTTCTCTATATAACAGATGCTGGTTCATTTTATGTGCATCCTCCTTCTGCTTTTTTCATTTCCCTTTAGTAAACCAAAACCTTTTCCTATTAAAATAAGATGAGATGTTGCAGGTAGTGAGAATAAGGTGGTACCTCCATCAGGACCTTCACACAAGAGCAGTCAAGCGGTTTTATTATTAATGGTAATCTTGACTTCTGCACTCCAACCACAACTGCTATTTTTCCCAGTTTATAACATGCATTTGTAACCAGATTTAATGATAAGTTCTATTCCTTTCTGGTGAAGGTATCTGACTCCTCCCTCTGCTCCAAGAGCTTTTTATAGGCTTGAGCATGTGCAGAGGATGCAGCAGGGGAACCAGCAGTCAATAATTGGCAGCAGTCACTACCTTGACTGTATGGAGTAAAGGTGGTCATACATATATTCGATTTTACTTACAGGACTGAGCGCTTCCGCGACATTCGATCGATCCTGCCTCTCCTGTTCTTCTATGCGATCCCAAAATGAATGGGATTTTGCAATCACATGTTGGTTGCATAAAAAGAATGGGAGAGGCGGTTACGTTGGGATCGATCGAATATCGAGGGAGCGATCGGTCGGGTAAGTAAAAATGTATGGTCACCTTAAGAGTCTAGCTTACTCTACTAGAATGGGGCCAATTATCTGGTTAGTAATGCAGGTAGTAAAGTGCTACCTTTATTTACTTCTGCAGCCTCCCGGAGGCTGCGGAAGAGGCAGAGACCTTTTTACAGGAAGACAGCTCCTATTCCTCAGTTTCCTGGACTTTGGACAAGCACTGCAGGAGAAGCATAAGGAGCAGAGATGTATGGTAAGGATTTTTTAAACTACACAGTGGGGCCAGCAGTGGGTTAAAGGACAACTAAAGCCTCAGAACAACAATAAGGGGCACCTTTATATAAAAGGTTTGTTTTATTTCCCAACATCCCAGTATCACACAGTGTGGTCACTGACCATTATGTTCTTTAAACATGCTCAGTCCTAAAATACTGTAGGAACTTGTTACACTTGGTCACACCCGCTAGTAGCCTCCAGCCAATCCTTTCACAGGACAGGGAGCATGTGGCTGAGGTCAGGGGTGTGGCCAGTCATTTTGCATACACACAGTTATTTCATCCAGTTCTTCAGGAGGTTACATTTACTTTAATGCTATTTAATGTAGTGGTATTTTATAGATTATTGGTATATTTAGAGGGGATATTTTTAGATTCTGGAGTGTAAGAATATAGGTTTAGTTCTCCTTTAAATTTTAGGTTTGAGCGTGGACATGCCCTTTAAGGGTGAACATGCCCTGTAAATACATATTGTATAATACATGATGCAACAAGACAGTGATGTCGAACCTTGGCAATCCAGATGTTTGGAAACTGCAACAAGGCATGCTGGGAGTTATAGTTTCTAAACATCTAGAGTGCCAATGCTCAACATCATTTGCTGCAACCAATCAGATGTTAACATTTCACTGGCCTACTATGTTAGATAACAACTGATTGGTTGCTGTGAATTGCAACTCACCCACAGTAAGATGTAATAAAAGTTCTTCAGGGTTATTCAATAAAAGTTCTTATCGTTTAAAATGGTGCTAATTTTGCCCCAACCAATCAGATGTAAGCTTTCAAATGTTAAATAAGATCTGATTGGTCGGGGCAAAATTAGTACCATTTTAAACTTTTATTACATCTCCCTGCTTATCGTTTAAAATGGTGCTTATTTTGCCCCAACAAATCAGATGTTAGCTTTCAAATGGTAAATAACATCTGATTGGCTGGGACAAAATTAGCATAATTTTTAACGATAAGCACTTTTATTACATCTCCCTGTGGGTGAGTTGCAAAATTTCACAGCAACCAATCAGCGGTTATCTAAAATAATAAGCCAGTAAAATGTTAACATCTGATTGGTTGCTGCAAATGATGTTGAGCCTTGGCACTCTAGATGTTTAGAAACTATAACTCCCAGCATGCCTTGTTGCAGTTTCCAAACATCAGGATTGCCAAGGTTCAACCTGCCAGTGTCATAATCTTTAGACAGCTACTAGGGAATTTCTTCCTTATACAGTTTATTTTCCCTGGCTGTCTATTAATATGTCATTTTGTCCCACTGTCTTTATTTCTTTTGCCTACAAATTAAACTTTTGTTTGAGAATATTTTCTGTTCCCACAGTCCTGCTAATCTTGTGCCATCTCATAACCTTGTAACCTCAATTCCCCCCCTCCTCAATTCCTAATGGTTCAGTCCCACGCCTTCAAATATCTACCCAAGACACAAAAAAATCTCTGTGCTGACTTGTTCATTGGAACAATGGAATTCTTGTGAGATACGTATGGGACTGTGTGCAGAGGGTGTGAAAGCTGCACTGATACACGGAGAGGCCTGGGTGGCTGTTGGTTGTTTTTCCCTGTCCCCCCTTATTTCAGCTATTGTAATTATGTTTGACACAGTGGATGATAAAGGTTAATCAATGTAATAGTGTTATGTGTAAAACATACAAACCCCCAAATCCAGGATAATCCCCATGAGGACATAGGGGCCCCACACACAGATCTGGCACGTCTGTCTGGATTTTACTCCCATTCAGACCTGATTTGAGTTCTACTGTACTTTAAGGGCTAGGCCACACTGGCGCCATATTCAGTGCATTGCAATGTGGCCACACTGTGTGTTTTCGGAGCACGAGCGATCACCATTTTTGCAGATACCATGTGCTCCTGGTAAAAGGAATATTGCCATAATTGCAGGCAACATAACACTGGCAGGAAGGAAGGGTGAGTCTAGTGTCAACACATGCCACACTGGTAGATTCTGCATTGGTAACACCTAGGGAAATCAGTCACTTCTCTTAAAGGGGCAGTAAAAGTAAGAATGAAAAGGTTTACTTACACATTTATAAATATTGCATTCTAACTGTACAAATACTGTACCATTGAAGAATGGGGGGTATGGGAATAGTTTACTTTTCCAGTGAACTATTCCTTTGAAGAGGAAGTTCAGTGCAAATATTTTTTTCATCCCAATGACCTTAATCTGCCAATTCAGCATTGTGTCTGTGTATAAATAAATGCAACCGAAATGCTGACTTCCTGTTTGCAGGACCCCTAGTAGAGACCGTTATGGTCTTGCCCTTGACCCAGCGCCTGGGTTGATTCAGTTGCTCAGTAGAGATCTGAGCATCTTTGACCCATCCAATAGCCAATCAGTAGAAATTACTGTTAGGAACATTCCAAGGAAGTGGTGCATCCTGGGAAGAAGAAGGACCGTTAGAACCTGAAATGTCAGCTCACTAATGTCAACAGCAGGGAACAGCAAAGGGTATGAAATCAACTGATTTTTCAAAATGGGAAAGAATATGTAGAATAGAGAAGTATGCATTAGACAAACTAACAATTTAACAAATATTGATAATTTACACTTTACTGTCCCTTTAAGGTTTAACTACTGTTCTGTACAGGGACGGAATTTTTTTTTCTCTCCCCTAGGCCAGCAAGCTTGTGCTTCCCTCTCGGTTTTCTCACAAGTGGCATATTTTTGCTAAGGTAGCGTTTTTTTTAGCAATTGCCAGGCGTTTTTGGGCCGGTTACCCTGCCGCTAAGGATCTGGATCCACTCAGATAACATGTGAAAATAGCCTAAAATATGCAGCAAGGTTGTCCAGTTGCACTAATTACATTTTATTATATGTCCTCCAATCCCTGGTCTGGTAACCCATACCCCTGCATGTTCACTGAAAAATGTATTTTATTATTATTTATTAAATAGTGAGTACTGCATCCCCAGAACAATGAATAGGGTTATATTTATACAAAATGGATTTTTATAGTTCTATCTGTTGTATTCCGTTAAACTAAATTTAGTTAAACAAAAAGTCCAGTTGATCTAATTAAAGACAACAGATATACCATGACATGGATGGATGAGAACCTTCACAAGCAGTGGAAAATAATCTACTATATGGGATTGTAGTAAATTAATTACCAATGTCCCAATGCAATAAATGAGTCCCCACAGTGAGATGCAAGGTTCATTTAGGGCTAAGCTACACCGATCCAATCTCGCTTTTAAATTGATATGGCCACACTAGTGTGCAAGGAGCGCATGTGATCCTTATTTTTTCTGAGCAATCACATGCGCATCACCAGCTGATTGCAACAACACGCTCTCGCACAGCACGAGCGTGTTACAGTGTGTTCTCAGCCTTACTGCTTTCCTTCTCCCTACATTAGGAGGTGACAGTGTAACCAGTTGGAAGATTAGTTACTATCCGTGAGATACAAGGCAGGGCCATCACTGCTTTCCTTCTCCCTACATTACTAGGTGACCGTGTAACCAGTTGGAAGATTAGTTACTATCAGTGAGATACAAGGCAGGCCCATTCACTGGTTTCCTTCTCCCTACATTAGGAGGTGACCGTGTAACCAGTTGGAAGATTAGTATATATCAGTGAGATACAAGGCAGTCCTTCACTGCTTTCTCTTCTCCACATTAGGAGGTGACAGGTAACCAGTTGGAAGATTAGTTACTATCAGTGAGATACAAGGCAGGCATTCACTGCTTTCCTTCTCCCTACATTACTAGGTGACCGTGTAACCAGTTGGAAGATTAGTTACTATCAGTGAGATACAAGGCAGGCCCATTCACTGCTTTCCTTCTCCCTACATTAGGAGGTGACCGTGTAACCAGTTGGAAGATTAGTTACTATCAGTGAGATACAAGGCATGTCCATTCACTGCTTTCCTTCTCCCTACATTAGGAGGTGACAGTGTAACCAGTTGGAAGATTAGTTACTATCCGTGAGATACAAGGCAGGTCCATTCACTGCTTTCCTTCTCCCTACATTACTAGGTGACCGTGTAACCAGTAACTAATCTTCCAACTGGTTACACTATCAGTGAGATACAAGACAGGCCCATTCACTGCTTTCCTTCTCCCTACATTAGGAGGTGACAGTGTAACCAGTTGGATGATTAGTTACTATTGTTTCTTTTCGATCCCTTGGCAGGTTCAGACTTTTTACATTTTACCCCTCTACAAATCTGGGCAGCCAGACAAGAAAAAGCAGATACATTTAAGAGATACAATCGGGGAGATTCAATAAAAGTTCTTATCATTAAATGTGGTGCTAATTTTGCCCTAACCAATCAGATCTTATTTAACATTTGAAAGGTAACATCTGATTGGTTGCTGCAAAATTAGCACCATATTTAGGAAAAAGAACTTTTATTAAATAACCGTGATTGTTTCTCTGCTATTACTGCAGTAAGGAATTCATGTTTTAGTAAAACTGAGGACTGATGCCCTGTGTGGCCTTGTGGGAAATCCATCTCCGGCTTTGTAGACGTACTGTAGATTTCATGGGTAAGAAAAACGATATTCTTTAGTGTGTGTGTGTTTATGGGTACAGATTGCCTTCCTATTGTAGCCTCCTTCTCATTCCCTTTAGCTATTGATTGTTTGGGTGGGTTGAAATATAACCAGTCACTGCAGCTAAGTTATAACCTCGAAGGGTCGTACTAAAAACTAGTTTCTGTGTGATATATTTGACTGATTCAGTGACCTTTTCACATCTCACTAACCTGGAAATATATGGTTGGTCCCTGGAACATCTCAAATATTATAATGATGGAAGAGAATCTGCAATACCGCACTCTCTACCCTTTCAGTGCCAGGGTGGAGTTCTAGGTTTTTGTAATGGGCAGAGAACAATGGCCATTGTTACAGCATGTGCTTTGGGGCTGCACAGTGACACACAGGGGGCAGTGAAAGGCTATATAAGAAAGGGCCTGACCGCCCATATTTCCAGCACAGTCCCTTGATTTCGGATTCGAAGCTCAGCAGAGCATGGCTAATGTGCCAAGCAGAGACTGGCAGGGTTGTGCCAGCTGAATCACTCGGTGTGTAATGGCTGCGTTAATGCACCTTTGCTCCCTGAAACCCCTCTACTGACATGCTGACGCTTTCCTATTTAATTGCTGGGGCAGCTTTTGGGAGAAAAGGCTTTTGTTGGAGTCATGGAGAGGTAGGGATGTGTGTGTGTGCAGATCTAGGCAGGATTGGGTCCCTCTCCTGGGACAGAGAAACTCTTAATGTACTGATATTCTGCACTACTAATACCCCCTGCCAATACACTGTATATACACAAAAGTAAGTATGCAATGTCTCAGGTATGTTATTGGTTATTTGTTGATTGATTCTGTGGATCTTTGTATAGGAATGTGCTAGCAATATACATAAAATGGTACATGCATTGTATGTGTCTTTCCTTATATATTCAATGTATATATTCTTTATCTATGTTGTCCAGTGGTTTACTGGTTATTGACATGCTGATCTCAAATCGCATTCATGAAATCAAGTAGGCGATTGGCTACTCTATCTGCCTGAGACTGCACAGGTGATAACTGATTGCTTGCACTGTTTGTGTATAACAATAGACTATATGCTCTCGTACACTTTTCTAGTTGTTGTTGAAATCTAAATCTCAGAATGGCTGGATATACTTAGAATGGAGCTGGAAGAAAAGAATATAATGTATATTATCCATGTTGATCTATAATAATTATAAATACAGTGGTTCACATTCTTGACAACCCAAAATATTTGTAGCACAGAGCTGGAGGGCACTGATCATCCCCATAAACAGGGTAGCAGCTGGCATTTCTCAGAGGCAGGGAGAGGGTGATGACTGTGCCAGCTGCAATGCCAGGGAAAGCCAGGCATGAGTAATAAGATTTGCAGTGACTTAGCCCCCTCAGGCTTCCCATTAAGATGGGTCGTATAATCCTTTCTGCAGTGGCATTTGCCATTTATTCCTCGTATTAGGTGTAAATACCAGTCTGCCTGGAAATGGAGTTCAGCCGCTGATAGAGTTTACAGTTTGAACATTCCTAATGCAGAAGGTGTCCTAATTACTCCAACTAGAGCCTGTAGAATGGAATTGAATTTCTAAGAGCACGCAGTATGATAGGATACCAAATGTAATTCCCAATGGACTTTTGCATATAAAGTGTCATCATATTGGGATGTGACAAACATTCCTGGTCCCTCCTCTTCTTCCTCTCTTAGAGTGTCCTTTATTTTCCCAGGAGCTTGACAATGTGGAGGGAGAAGATTACACTACACAATTCTCTATTCAGAGCTCTCCGGCTACACAGAATGGACCTGAGGTTTATGTCCTTCCTCTTACTGAGGTTTCAGTGCCAATGTCCAAACAACCAGGGAGATCAGGTAAGCCTTAATTTTATAATTATTGTGGATTTATATAGTGCCAACATCTTCCATAGCACTTTACATTTACATGTATACATTCACATCAGGTTCTGCCCTGAAGAGCTTACAATCTAAGTACATTTATTTATTTATTTGACACATGCAAACTATCAGTATTGTGGAGGAAACCCACGCAAGCACAGGGAGAACATACAGTATCCTTGCAGATGTGTCCAAGGGTGCAAAGCATCTGTGCTACCCACTGAGCCACTGTGCTGCCCATAGCTGTTCAGTGTGTCTGTTGGCATTGGGTTTTTTGGGTATAGTGGTTTGATGAAGACAGGATATAACTATGCCCCTGGGTGGTTTGGGTGAATATACAGATATTTTATCCGTCTGTAACTTTGTATGTACAGATGTTTGTGTAGATTTCGTTGGTTTGTGTGGGTCCTTCGGTGTTTGCTAGTTACCCAGGTTTGTTCTATAGAGTAGGTTTGTCATACACAATGGAATGACATGATCTGCATGAACAAATCTGAGTAGGAATGGAATCTGGACTGAGGATGAATCATTTTTCGGAAGCCTTGGAGTATGGGGGCGAGAGGAGAGACAGAGCATTAAACAAACCCTTTAGAGAAGAGATATCTCAGAGAACAAGAGGGCCTTTTCACAGGGCGCAGCTAGTCCATGTTTGGGCTGATGTCACACAGAATGACCCCAGTGTCCAACATCTCCTGAAGGAGTAACGGGCCGTGCCAGGCCAGTTACAATGAAACGTTTGTTGCTGGGGGCCAGTAAGTACCCCTGGAATTCTAGGGCAGGGAGGTGGGATTTCAAGCGTGGGAGCTTTGGAGGAGTCAAAATGTCACACTGAGAGGCTGAAGGCATTGTGACATGGGCTCAAAGCCTGGAATATACCCAGAAACCCTTTCACTGCCTTGCCTGCATTCACATTCTGCCATTATTATAGGGAAATCTAGTATTTAACGTGTATATAAAGTGTTTTTCCATAGGAATCATTGGCTGTACAGTGGGTGATTTGTTGCCTTTGTCACTTTAACAGCATCCCTGGCCAAGGCAAATGAATTGGCCAATCAAAGTGTAACTTTCTACTGCCCCATTTTTCATTTCCCTCTGTTGATAGTGACATGGTAATGTTATTTCCTATAGGAACGTACAAATTGTTTGTTCACTGTTTAAAATCAGAAAAGGGGAGACCTATTGCTATGGCGATTCCACTCTCGGTAAGGGGAACTATAGATATTGAATACAAAGCCTATAAATAAACGGGGTTCCCAGCAGTTTAATTTGGTGCCACCATGACAACAATAACATCAATAAGGATATGATGATAATAATAATATGATAACGGATGCTATAGGACGGCTGGCAGTAAATCTACATATTCATCTATTTATGGTTTTCAAAATATTCAAAAAAGTTCAAAATATTCCCGTTCTTGTCCCATTATTACACATTAGGAATTATTATTAGACATAAGGTTATTGGCTTTTAGAATAGTTGTTTGGCTGACCATCCTCTAACCTGTGTATGGACCTTTAGTTTTCCTTTAATACTGGCTTCATTGTGCTGCCTCGAGGATTAACTCTAATCCTATATGTGATATGCAGGGTCCACTATGTGTGTTTTGGGCCTTGGTGTTTTTCTTGTGTGTCAGCAGTGACCTGATTCCAAGTGATTGATGTCAGAGGAGCTACAGCTAGAAAGTTCACAGAAGATAATTAAGAAATTATCCCAGAACATACCTCTTCCCTTCCGAAAGGTGGCCATACACATGTGATTCCACAGCATGTGTGCCGACAGATCACATTGGTATCTGTCGACACACATGCTGTGGGAACCACGCACACGGACCCAACCGATACCCATACTCGGTATGGGGGTCAGTCGTCCGTGCGGACATACACCGCACGAACTGATCGGCTCCCTCTACTTAAAGTAAATGGATGCCGTCCGACGGAAATTTTCTGTCATTCCCGATCAATGGGAGTGCCGACTATAGTCATTCGTCGGCACTCTGATTGGTTGGGAACATCCCCCACACACCACCGATAATAGGTAAATCTCGTTGTTCTCCGATGGGATTTAACCATTATCGTTCATATGTATGGCCACCTTTAGTCACGTGTCGCAGTGACAGGTTGGGTGTTTTACTCACCACCAGGGGCACTTCTAGGGTTTTTGCTGCCTGAGCCAAACTTTTGGATTTAAAATGGGTGTGGCTTTGTTGGCAGGCGATGATGGGTGTGGCTAAAATGTTACCTAATACCTATCACATAGGTATTAAACACTTAAACACATTAGCAATAATGTAAATTACTAGAAACAGATATTACACCCCTTTCTCAAACAACTACCATATTGCTCCTTTAAGCTTTTTGTCGCTCAAATCAAAATAACTTATTTTATAGCCCTGTGCGATACATGTTGGTACAACTGCTACAATACATGAAATCCCATACTTTCTGTAGTATAAAAGATTTTAGCCAAAAGATTTGTAAACCTACCACAACGTTAAGGTAAACTGTTCATAGGGCCCTAACTAACCTAACCTAATAAACTAACTAAAGCTAACCTAACCATATAAAATTGTTTTAACAACATCATATCTGTTACTAGGGAATATTTTTTTTTTTTTCTTGACTCACCACTGCCTTTCTCAGTGCAGGGGTGCCTCCTGGGACAAATGTCTCACTGTGCCTCATAGTAGATGTGGCCCTGCTCACCACATTTTTTCCCCACACTGAATAATGCTATAGTGTTTCCATCCCCATATAAAGTGACATACCTCCCTCACCCCTGAAAACACCAAGACTATAAGTCGCCTACCCCACGTTGCTGTAGATTTGCACTATTACGGCTTCAGTTACCTGTTTCTTTAACAAGCATTTTACTTACCACTTTGATAATGTAACACTGCTGGGGAATGGAGCCAGGGAAAACCAGGCTCAGTTTAATACAGTTTTCCACATTTAACACATCAAAGGCTTTATAAAGGAATCCCAAAGTGCTGCAATGCTGACTGACTTCTATGCAAATGTTTTGTGTTTTGGGCATTTCCCTTTTTTCTCCTTGCTGCCATTTAGAGTTAAATCTGCTCATTGAGTTAATGGGTTTGATCTGAAAGGAGCACTGTCTAATTAGTGACATGAGCACTCTCAAAGTCATTCAGCCCTTATGTACACAGGTCTGGCCATTGTACTTGTGTATAATCACTGTCTGAAAGCCGAGAACTTAATGTATAGCGGGATCAGGCAGTCCAGTGATACAGCTGTTTGCATGGGTCTGTTAGCCCAGTGTAACACCTTGTATGCCAGGGGCAAGTGCAGGGTTTTCAAGGGGGGATTCCTGAGTGGGTCACCACTGAACAGGCCCAGTAGTAAGTTCATTACCAAATACTGTACATCCATATATTCTATTATATATGGATCATATAATTATATTGTATATAAGCTCTACGTGCCATGATTATCATCACAGTTGGCCAATATACCGTAGATATTTATTAATGGGCACCAGGAGTAGTGGAACAGCAGACTGCACTGAGCAGGCAGGAAGGGGGGATTCCAGGTACCAGTAATCCCCCCCCCAACCATGCTCCTGTATGCCATATTGATTTTGTCACATAATGTGATGAGTCTTTTTACTGATATCAAAATGTATTTTCTACATTTGAATCTCGAAACCCATTACTTATAATATTAACATTTACTTTACATTGTGTGGAAGTTCTTCAGCTCCCTTGAACCCCCGAAGCACCATTTTAATTGTTTTTGCTCTCATCAGTCCTCTGTATTCTGGGGTGAACCAAGTGCCCTAGAAGCCTCTGTGCCACCCCGTACGGCACTGGTCATTGGCACCCTAAACAATAATAAAACCAAGTAGGTGAGAAATCTATCCGGTGTCATTTGACCTATGTAAAGAGACACTGGTTGCCATTACGTAGTCACTAGCTACGGACTTGTAAATGTGGTAATACAGCTTTCCCCCGAATTCACCCAAGTCATATCCAGTTATATCAAATACAGTGCGTCACACCTCAAAAACTAGACAGCACCAGACAAATTGGAACCAAGTGAATTTATAGAAAATGAATTCCCCTCTGTTTAATTTTACTATAGTGCGAGTGATTCTGTAGCCTATGTGTAATGTTTATAAAATGTATTTTAACAGTCCAACTTCTCAAATCTTCAGACCTGGGAAGGCAGAGCTTGCTTTACCTGAAAGAAATTGGACTTGGCTGGTTTGGAAAGGTAAGTGTTAATGCCCTCTACAGGCTACACCGAATATTACAGTAGTACCACTGTCTAATAAAATGAATGAATGTATCAGCCTGGATCTTTATAATCTTTATTTTGTTCAATTTGCCTAGAATTGAATTTGTCCCAATAATTCCAATAGATAAACTGATTGGTAGGCTGTCAGAATTAACATGCTAGTGCCAGTATTTTGAGCACAATATCATTCCATGTGTATCAGCCCCAAGACTGGTGAAGGCTACAGCGCTCCCTTCTGGGATTGCGATTAAGGATGCTTAAACCAATGTTGTGGAGAGAGATGACCAAGTATTTTAATCCTTCAGTAGTTGAATGGCCCAAATGATCTGTTAGAATTAAGTTAAGATTACAAAGCTGTACATTAAAACCAAGCGTTCTTTTTCTGGAGCTTTCTGAAACGTGAACCTATTATCAGGTCTAAAACCTTTTCTTATCCTAGGTGTTGCTTGGGGAAGTCAATTCTGGACTCACTAGCACACAGGTGGTCGTTAAAGAGCTGAAGGTCAGTGCCAGCGTCCAACAGCAGATGCTTTTTCTGGAGGAGACCCAGCCCTACAGGTAATTATAAGTTAATTTTACCCTCTGCAGGGAACACTGTGGTAACTCTTTATGTTCCATGGTTAACTGATTGGAGTTGCTTAGTTAGTGCACATTTGTTCACAAGATTGAACAGCAATTGTAATGTCTCAAAAACCTGCTGGACACTTGGACGACCGGACTATTCAAGTTTTTATTGATTCTACCTTCCATTAGGGAGATGGACTGGGAGGTGGTAGGCAAAAAAACTGAATTAAAGTCACGTTATTAAGGTTAATGTAATATGCGGTGGCTGTGAGGTTTTCAGAAAAGTCTCAAGTGATGTAATAAGCAAATAGCGGTAACTTTTGCCGGATTTTTTTTTTAACGCCAGCTAATGGCTAATGTTAAAGTCCTGTGTAACGCTGGATTGCAGTGCACCAGTAGCCACTATTAGTATATTACATCACAAGTGTGATTGCACCAGGGAGCGATAGTGGCTCCCAGTGCATCCCCTGTATGTAGCGAGCATAGATTCTGTACACTAAAAGGGCTAACAAAACAACATCTTTAATTTGGCACATTATATTGTCCGTGTAATAAGTGTATTTTATATAACACAATATTAACATCTGTGGGGTCAGATTGTTTTATTTATAATATTGGCCTGCGGCTAATTTGTGCTTACTCGTTCAACAAAATAACCAATTATACGGGTCACTTAATATCACATCTTTTCCATGGATTCTGTTATTAAAGAGGGAATGTAGTTTCCTAACATAATAAAAAATAAGTTATAATTGATCACTTAATGGCTTCTTGTAAAATATTATCCTTAATCTGAACTTCCCAGCACACCAGGTTTTGCATTTTGTATTTTACCAAACAAACCATCTGTGTTTTATTGTCTATCTTACATAGTTTTGGAACTAATAGAAAATGCACCGGTGAATCTAATACATAGGCAATCCTGAAGTATTTCATACCAACAGTTTTTTTTATAGTATGAAATGAATTGGTAAGGATTGCCGTGTCTGGTCCAGTCAAAATGAGGAAGGCAAATATTTGGGTTCTTGGTTGCTATGAGTTTACTGATTTTTGTACGCATTGCTATTGTTATAACCCACCCAGTCTACAAAGGTGTCCTGGGGCAATATTTTCAAACAGGGTTATTATTTTTTTTTCTCCAGCTTATGAATAGCAAAGAGACAATCCCTGCTTTTGTGTGGGAGTTTCCATGGCTCATTCCTAGACTAAATATTCTTGATCGACAGCAGCACTAATAGAAATACCTTTGAAATTGTTATCTATAAAGCAATTTCAAGATGACCTGATCAAGGCCAAGTTTCATAGTAACATAGTAATTGATGTTGAATAAAGACATACGTCCAACAAGTCAAACCTTTATACCTTCTTTTTTAACCCTACCTAACGGTTGATCCAGAGGAGGCAAAACCCCCCAGCTAAAACGGCAATCGGAAAGTATCCCTGGATCAACCAGAACTGCAGTATATGTATTAATACCAGTAATTCTCAATATTATATAGTATCCCTGTACCAACCAGAACTATAGTATATGTATTAATACCAGTAATTCTCAATATTATATAGTATCCCTGTACAAACCAGAACTATAGTATATGTATTAATACCAGTAATTCTCAATATTATATAGTATCCCTGTACCAACCAGAACTACAGTATATGTATTAATACCAGTAATTCTCAATATTATATAGTATCCCCGTACCGACCAGAACTACAGTATATGTATCAATACCAGTAATTCTCAATATTATATAGTATCCCCGTACCGACCAGAATTACAGTATATGTATTAATACCAGTAATTCTCAATATTATATAGTATCCCTGTACCAACCAGAACTATAGTATATGTATTAATAGCAGTAATTCTCAATATTATATAGTATCCCTGTACCGACCAGAACTACAGTATATGTATTAATACCAGTAATTCTCAATATTATATAGTATCCCTGTACCACCCAAAACTACAGTATATGTATTAATACCAGTAATTCTCAATATTATATAGTATCCCTGTACTGACCAGAACTGCATTATATGTATTAATACCAGTAATTCTTAATATTTTTTAGTTTTACAGGGCGATGCACCAACGGGCATTTAGCTGGCGTTAAGAATGCTGGAATAGAAAATCGCCAGGTAGCAATGTTCCGAGCGCCGCTATCAGCATATAACATCGCCGGGCTTTTTGCACTGGGTTGCCGATAGCTGTGCTTGGTGCATCGCCCTGTTAGAGACGTATCCATCCCATTTTTAAAGCTATTCTGTGAACTTGCCATTACCACATCTGCTGGAAGACAGTTCCACAGTTTCACCGTTCTCACTGTAAAGAAACCTCTCCTAACTTGAAGATGAAACTTCTTTTCTTCCAACCTTAAAGGATGTCCACGTGTCCTCGGATATGACCTATTAGTGATCAGTGCATTAGAGAGTTTATTGTATGGTCCATTAATATATTTGTATAAAGTGATCATATCCCCACGCAAACGTCACTTCTCCAATGTAAACAGCCCTAACGTGTCTAATCTGCCTGCATAGTCAAGTCCCTCCATTCCCTTCTCTGCTTCCATTTCCAAGATTTTGTATATTCCAAGATGTCCCTTTTGTATTATTAAAGCTTGAAAATCATTCCTGTAAACCCCAGAATACTTGTAATGAATGTTCTGTGACCTGTAAGGTCCTTTTAAGGGAATACAATAAAATACAAAAGATGGTTTTTCAATCACAAACTTTTTCCTTTTAATCTCTAAAAGCAAAATGATCACATCTAAAGAACGACTGTTAGGATTTCACTTATAAAATGAAATAAAAATCCCTCCTGGGACCTACAAGGAGCAATCTATGAAAGGGGAACCAAGCAGGTTTCTTTACTTTGAAGTGAAGACTTTCAAATAACCTAAGATGTTCTGATCTCCTTTGTTCCCAGGATGGGGGCTGCAACGCTACTACGAAGGTCGTTTTAATTTAGATGGTAAGAGAACAGTCAAAAAAATACCCCGGACACTTTTCTATAGATAAGGTCTCATGCTGGGCTACCTGTGCTGCTTAATGTTTATATCTATAGGACAGAAGTTCTGATAGTCACTAGGGCCATAGCAATAAAGACTGATGTAGAAATGTAATATTGTGATAAATCATCCCTATCTGCCATGTTACATTTTGCACCACTATGTGTGGGTAGGATAACTTTCTATGTGGCTTTTGATGACTTTGAATAATGAAAACCCTATGGCAGCTTTAGAAGGGAGTAGAATTCATGTTCACCCTGGACCTTCCTTCTAACCAGGTGCCCTGGGATAACAGAGTCTCTGTACTTCTCAGAGTGATTCACAGTGACTAAGTTACATTTTAATTACCCTGCCATCCTCAAAAAAATACCTACATGACCTACCACTGAAATGCAATCCATCATGTTTTTACCCCAGAGATGCAGCTGACTTCTGGCCCAGTTAAAGGGCATAGCTAACTATCTATGATACGGAAGGAGTGTCAAAGCTTTGTGATATTCCCAGCATTCTGGCTTTCAAGGAGAAAGATCACATGCCATGCTTTACACGCAACAGAGGCAAAATACACACGTATTTAAGCTAGTTTTAAAATGAAATTGTTACTTGGAAGTGAACTTTCCCTTTAAGATTTAAGCTAGGTACACACTGTACCAATCCTTATTAGGTGTGTCTCCCTATATAAAGTTCAGGAATATCATTCGGGAAAGCCACACTCCCTGACACAGGGACATTTTGAGTTAGAAATGATCATGCACGGTGCCACCCGTAGGACAGTCACACTACAAATCTGTGCAGTCACAGATGAAAGATCAGACATTGTTATTCCTTTAATAAACTCTGGTTCAGCTGAATTAATGAATATGTTAGCTTTTTGGTGTTGCTGCCATATAACCAGATCTGTTATATGTGAGTAAAGGGGTGTCTAACAGTTGTCCTGTTCCTCCACAGAGTTCTCCAGCATGCTAATCTGCTGCAGTGCCTGGCCCAGTGTGCTGAGATCACCCCGTACCTGCTGGTAATGGAATTCTGCCCATTGGTAAGAGCTGTACCTTCTCATTAAGGATTCCTTAGCTTTTATCCAGGATTTTAAGGGGTTAATATTCCAGTGACTATAGTGAGTAGAATGTGATATCCAGCTTCTTTTCTATGTCACTGTTCATGGGATGACAGTACAATCCCCTTCTGTGCTGTGTAACGGTGCATGTTGTGTGATGATTTTTAAGATTTTAATGGGCAAGCTTAGCCCAAAACAAAAGTTGTTACAGTGCTAAATCCCCACCCAATACCGCAATACTTGCCTTGCTGGGCAGTGTGGTAAGGAGATATTTTACCCAATCTTATGCACCATAGTTGTCTATTCCACTGCACATGCAAGTTCTATTACAAGCTTGCACATGCGCCAAGGAGATGTCTTGTGGAACAGCTTTCATTCATTGGCTGTGTGATGTAAGGTGTTCCCCAAGCTGCCTGCTCTGCGCATGGGCAAGCTTGTAAAATATCCTGAACATGCAATAGAGGAGATAGGGAGTAAAAGGGAATTTGTGTGGGTAATTTAAAGCTCTATGGTCTAAAATACATTTATTCTGACAAAAAAATGTTAAGACTTAATTTATGTATTTAGTTTTAATCAAAGTTTACAGTCTCTTTTACGCATTCTTAACTTTGGTACATGATGATGCAAAATAAATCCAAACTCTCTCTCCCTGGATAAAGCTTACTGAGCATGTCTGTCCCACTGGGAGGGGGTGTAAAGAAGGAACAATTGTATTTATTTTACACACATGTATTATTTTCTGCTATGAAAATCATGTAATATATTGTTTTAATCAGCATTTTTTTGGGTTGTAAGCCAACAAAGAAAATTTTTGGTGCCAACTCATTTGATGGAAATGAGGGTGCCAATGTGTTATTATATTCTTCTATTTACAGGGGGACCTGAAAGGCTATCTGCTCAGCTGTGCTGCCTCGGAATCAACAGCCCCTGACCCTTTGACCTTGCAGAGGGTGGGTTGTGAAGTGTGTTGTGGACTTCTTCACCTGCACAAGCATAACTACACCCACAGGTAGTACCATTATATTATCTATACAAATAGAGTAAAAATATGTTTAGCATTTAGTTTAGGATAAGATATTGTAAGCAGGTACTTATGTAGGCAAGTTAAAGGTTTTCTTTGTTTTGGTTTTCTCCTTGTATTTCTCCTGCTGCTGCACTCTACGCCTTGCAATTCTTCTTTCTTGGGAATGTTCCATCGCTCAGGGGATGAGCAGATTTTTTTTCTCTCTCTTCCACCTTTGGACACCTCTTGGTTTGTCCCCTGTAACAATATCCTGATGCTGAATGAGTGGGACATACAGGCTCCAGCATCAGTGATTTTGTTGCGGGCGGCACACATTTCTCCTGGTCCGTCAGAAGGCAGCGTGACCCTGTTCTACGACATCATCATCTGACTGTGTCTCTAGTAACTGTTACTGTGCCATTGGCTGCCACATCATGGTCGCATGTTTGTTTCACTCTGTCGTATTGTATTCCTCTTTACTTTCCTTTAACACTTCATCTGGGCAATCCCTGGTACTACATGCTCCAGCCTGAACACAGATGGCAGGTGGAGATACAGGAAATAATATAGTCCTTGGTTGCATGGTGAAATATTATTCTTATTCTCAAAGCCAACCTGAACCTGGTGTTTAAATTGAGCGAGTAACATCCACCGAATGAACCCTCCATTGTAGCCTTAACACACTTAACACTATAAACTGCAACCTATGGACTCAGTCACAAACCACATTATTACATTAAACAGGCTATCTTGAAAAAATAACTTTACGGGGTAATTGGGGTCTCCATACAATTGATCTCTATTGAAAATAGTACACTCCTACATTTCAACAAGCCTAGGATTTGGTTTCTAAGTTACAGGCTTGTAAAGTTACACATCCTAGTCTGCCCTGTCTCAGTCTCTGCGACAGGTACATGATGAGCTGTGTAAAAACCCACCCCCCAAAAACGTATCTTTTCTGAAGCTAGTTACAGACCTGTAGATGGTTTCATCTACATATGGACACCTTAAGGTGCTCATTTACATGTGATTCCAATTGCATGTATACCAGCAGATCCCATTGGAATCTGTTAATACACGTGTGGTGGTAACCACATACATGGCCCCAACACATCCTCATCCACTTTAGAGAGAGAACATTTTTTCTTCTTTTCACGCTTGTGTCTAACTTAAAAAATGATTAAGAAGTTTGGGGAAGGGGCTTATGGTGCAGCTGACATTCTTTATACTGCTGGAAGTTTGGATAGACGGCAGCTAGAAGTCACCTTAAAGGTACTACCTAAAGAAAGGTACTTGATCGTAATGAAACGTCCCCTTTTCTGATGTTGCTGTGTGTGAAATAATAAAGATGTACAGTTTTTGCAAGACTGGTGTGCATGGTGGTGATTTATACTTGCGTTTGTGTGCTCTATTTAATAAATTGCAGGGAGACAGCAGTTCATGGGGCACAGTGAGACCCACTTCCTGCCATAATCTTCTTCTGTCTGCTATTAGTTTACACAAAAAAACAGATTCTATAATTCAGTGGGATCACTTGCTGCTATCTATCAATTCAATTGTTACACGAGTTACACAATCCTACAGCTCTCTGGGCCTGATTTACCCACATGTGCTGTGCTAAAAATAGGGGTTAAACTTGTGCTAACCAATATTGAATAGGTTAGTGCAAGTTTAACTTCATAATTGCACTGGCTGCACCAGTTTCACAAAAGACACCCGTGCAACCGGTGCAATCTATTTAATAAAGGATTTGCACCACTTTTAACTCTGAGACCAGCTAATGGCTGAAGTGGCGCTGGGGTAAAATTCCTTTTGAGATTTACCACAAGGTGCAAATCCAGTATTAAATACCGAAAGCCATATTTGGCCAGAGCAATTTGTGGCTCTGGGTAAATGAGGCCCTCTGTCTCCTCTGCTAGCTCTATGGCTCCCCTACTGACTCACTGGGCCTCTTTTACCCAGAGGTGCAAATTGCTCCAGGCAAATATGGCTTCTGGTATCTAATACTGGATTTGCACCTGGTGGTAAATCCCAAAAGGAATTTTACCCCAGCACCACTTTAGCTGGTATTAAATTGTGGAGTTAAATGTGGTGCAAATCCTTTATTAAATAGATTGCACTGGTTGCACGGGTGTCTTTTGTGAAACTGGTGCAGCCACTGCAATTATGGAGTTAAACTTGCGCTAACCTATTCAATATTGGTTAGCACAAGTTTAACCCCTATTTTTAGCACAGCACGCCTTGGTAAATCAGGCCCACTGTCTCCTCATGCTGGTAGCACTCCGGACATTGAGTTACATTTGTCGGCATGTGCAGAACGCCAGAAAGAGGGAAGAGCTGCAAGCAGGGGGAGACCGAGAGCCAGCAGGGGGAGACCGAGAGCCAGCAGGGAGAGACCCGAGAGCCAGCAGGGAGAGACCCGAGAGCCAGCAGGGAGAGACCGAGAGCCAGCAGGGAGAGACCGAGAGCCAGCAGGGGGAGACCGAGAGCCAGCAGGGGGAGACCGAGAGCCAGCAGGGGGAGAACCGAAGCCAGCAGGGGGAGACCGAGAGCCAGCAGGGAGAGACCGAGAGCCAGCAGGGTGATCCTATCCCACTGAATTATAGAATTTGTCTTTCTGGGTGGAGTTACCCTTTAAATAGTCACTGGTTTAATAGCATTGCGTTGCCAGGAAGGGATTTAAATGGCCATTAACGATTTATATAAATAAACATTTGTAATCAAACATTCAAAAGCTGATAGTGGACTTAAAAGGATAATTGCGAGTGTTAAAATCCGGTGTTTGGAACTTTAGAATAGAGAGACCTGCGTGTTAATATGTTGACCTCACTGATGAGGGATTTTACGATTTACTTGTTGCTCCGAAATTCTGGAGTTTCCAAGTTATCCCAATTCCATTTATTGCATTGGGTTACGGTTGTGTTAAAAGAAAGTAAAAACCTTGTACCCAGCCCCCACCTCAACTTTGTTGTGACTCAGAAGTCCTGATGCATCCCACTCTGCTAGTAAATGGGTTAATGTTGGGACACTCTGGAAGACATGGGGTATAAATATAAACCCTCCGTACCAGACAGGCTGGTTAATCCATTGTTTTTCCCCCTTAATTACTCTGCTTTTGCAAAGCCTTGGCAGAGTATATGCACAGATCATGCTGTTTGCTTAGTGCTGAAGGCAGAGTGTACATGGTCAAGCACAGTGTGTACTGGGATCTTTATCCTTTGTCTATCAGTGAATTTAGTGCAGAATCCTTCATCTCCATTCATTCCAACTGAATGCAGACACAGCTAATCCTCCATAAAGGTTGCAGTTCGAAATTCCTGCACTGTGGGGTATCAATTCCCCTAGGTCCCCTCCAGAGATTAGACTTCAAGGTAAACTGTAGGTTAATTTAGAGCAATAGGAAGGATTGGGTTAATCTCATTTATAATGCTACAACTCATTGCTGCTCTTTTCAGCTTTAAACGTTTTCCTGCATTTTCTGTCTAACTCTTTTTTTTTTTTTTTTTTTTTTCCCCCTTTACATAGTGACCTTGCCCTTCGAAACTGCCTGCTCACTGCTGATCTGACTGTAAAAATCGGGGACTATGGACTGGCTCATTCCAAGTACAGGGTGAGCATGAATATTTAATCTGTTATATGGGGTGCATGCAATTAATAGGCTTCCCTTCTGAAATCCCTAGATTTCAGAAGGGATCATGGGATTTGCAGTTGAATAACAACTTCATGTGGATACTAGTCATAGCACAGGAATGTTCTGGCAATACAATGTAACGTGTGATTAATGGAATAAACACATTATAACTATATAAAGTATAAACTATTATACAGGGAAGTAGTAGGCTTTGGCTTCTATGTGGTAAAGTGTATTTTACAGTAATATTGTAGAATATAGACACATTGGTGTATGTCCTGTTTTGTGTGTGTGTAGGATTCTGGTACATGTTTTAATGTATGTTTACACTTATCTGTATCTGTATTTTTGTATTCTTGTGTGGGTATGTTTGTATGCGGTCTGTATATGTACTGTATATGTACTGGGTGTCTGTGCGGTTTGTGAATTCCGTGCACTTATTTCAATAGAAACCTGAATTTCCTGTAAATTATATCCATATAATGTTTAGCATTGTCATCACAATCTGCAACAGGTCAGCAGTGTCACATGACTCACCAAACCTTGTTGATTACAGTATAGTATTTATATTAGTATTATAGGAAATAACCCCCTCTATTCAAAATAAAATCCCTTCCACGATGTGTATAATAACCAGTAAAACGTATTCTATGTGGGTGGGTAAAGCCAGCCATGCACGGGCAGACGTCCCCCACCCTGAGGCCCCAATCTTCCTGCAG
The DNA here is from genome assembly GCA_019447015.1 of Hymenochirus boettgeri. Taxonomy (NCBI): domain Eukaryota; kingdom Metazoa; phylum Chordata; class Amphibia; order Anura; family Pipidae; genus Hymenochirus; species Hymenochirus boettgeri. The sequence goes on from CM033476.1 coordinate 39,191,256, forward strand.
ATTTCACCTTGAAACATTCAGCGATTGGGACATTTTTACCAATAAACCCATTGACATTGTCGAGCGGTCGATTGGGAAACGGGTTTCGACATTTTGATCGATCCAATCGAAATGTCAGGCCGTGTATTGGGTGCTTATTATCCTCTCCATATCCTCCTCACTGTCCATGTCCCGATATCAGTCCCACTGAAACATTGTCCAGTCTCTTCATTCTGTGTGTGTGGTTACTGTTCGGACAGGAGTCTTTACCCTTCACACTGTGCTTATTCACACTTGCTGGCTTTCACAACCGTCTAACTCTGCCCTTCCTCTATTAGTCCTTAGCCAATACACAGAGCTGTTTCAATAGCTGTGACCTGTAGCGGTGATGGCCTATAGCTGTGTGTGGGGGAATAAAGAGGCTGTTGTTACATTGTTACACTTGTGTCTCCTGTCTGCTGCTACTTCCTCCCAGTACACCTGTTGCACCTTCCTGCTGCTAGTGAGTCTGTAGTGAGGGATCCGTCACCTTCCCTGTATTGATCCTTGTTAATCTAAATGTCAGGTACTGGGAACGCCGGGAGGATTAGATGGTGTTTTCTCCCCCTCTGACACTCAGACATTCCTGTTACTACGTTACACACATTCTGTGGTTTGTAACTAAACACCCTGGCACTCTGCCATCTGTCCCCAGTCTGTGCCAGTGCAGGCAACAAACTGCCTGGATTAAGGAAAGGGGGGGAGCATGCACTTTCCCACTTCACAGCACGTCTCTGCCCCAAGGGAGAGGAGGGGACTCTCAGCTCTCTGTCAGGGTGAGTCAGACGTCTGCTGATCCTCTGGGAGGGGGGGGGGGAAGGAAGGAAGGAGGAAGCAGCCTGAAGCTGTGGCTGAGCGGGTAGCTATGTTTTTGCCTGGCAGGATGACTACCTTGTGACGTCGGACCAGCTGTGGGTGCCACTACGCTGGATTGCTCCGGAGCTCATCGACGAGGTGCATGGGAACTTGTTGGTGGTGGATCAAACCAAGGCCAGCAACATCTGGTGAGAACATTAAATCCTAATATCAATGGCTGTATAGTTCCCCTCCTCTGAACTTTACCCTGAATGGAACTCTTGACTTTTCTCAAACTTCCCAATCTCTCTGTTCACCCAAACCTGTAAACATGGAAAAGGAAACCAACATCTCTTCCCTGACTGTGTCCCTGTAGTTTACTTATGTCACTTGTACAGCCAGTCAGTGCAGAGACTATTTACACATGGTAGCACCCATAGGGCATCACCTGTGCAAATAAATGTACTGTACTTGTCCCCAGGTTTAGTTAGTGATGGCAGAAATAGCTGATCAGCCTGCAGGGCAATGTGGCTCCTGATCACCCCAGTTTGAAGCTAAACACCTGGTGGACTTAAACAAATACAGTGATTTGCTTCAGAAGAAACTGAAAAAGGATCAGAACGGTAGAAGCCAAGGGACGAGGTGGAGGGAACATTGTTACATAATCAGATGGAGGGACAATAACAGGCATAGCCAGGAATCTCTCCCCCAGCAAAGCTTTGATGTGGCCCCTCTCCCTGCTTCATCTACATTGGTTTTCTGGGGGAAAAGAACTTGGGGAAAGTAAAAAGATTCCCCTTGGGAGGTTATTCCTACCTCCCAATGTATTAGTACAGTGCAGATAAGGTGCAATGCCATATTACAAAACGGAATAAGTATGATTACAGAGTGGACAGGTTTCAGTATTATTTCTAAAATGAGAGCAGTAGTAGTTTAATGCATACATATATATATATAAAGACATCCATCCATCTTGTCCAACATTTTTACCTAAAGCCTCATACACACGTGTGATCGCAGGTCCCGACCCGCAACGCACAATGTGTACGAACGTTCGTTTCGGACGATAATTGGCCCGTGTATGGGCACTTTATCATCCAACACGGTGGGTCGAACGGCCGTTTCGGCCGATAAAGTGCCCATACACCGGCCAATTATTGCCTGAAACGAATGTTTGGACACATCATATGTCACAGGTCGGGACCCGCGATCGCACGTGTGTACGAACTTTTACAGTTGATTTAAAAGAAAAAAATGCAGATTTCATGCATTGTGATTCACGGATCGCATTGCACCTAGTATGGCCACAACAGACACTAGTGTAATCGGATCGCGAGTTAAAATGTGTCAGTGTGGCTTAGGACAAGGTCTTTCCTGACTCCAAATTGCAGTTACAGTTTCACTGTTCTTACCTGAGAACATTTCTAAACCTGAAAATGAAACTTCTATTCTTCCAACCTTAAAGGATGTCCACGAGTCCTCTGACATGACCTATTAGTGATCAATGCACCAGAGAGTTCATTGTATGGGCCATTAATATATTTGTATAAGGTTATCATGTCCCCACACAAACGTCACTTCTCCAATGTAAACAGCCCTAACTTGTCTAATCTGCCTGCATATTCAAGCCCCTCCATTCCCCTTATTAATTTAGTTGCCCTTCTCTGAACCCTTTCCATTTCCAAGATGTTCTTTTTGTACACTGTTTTCCAAAATTGCACCTCATATACCAAATGTGGCCTTACCAGTGCTTTGTAAAGAGGGAGAATAATATTTTTTCTCATTTTTAATCTATGCTACTCAACAAACACAAGTAGAAATAGGGTGCAATATAAGAATCAAACAGACAAGGGGTAATATAACTCCCTAAAAGACACGCAGACTAATTAACCAGCCATAAGTGTCATTTAAAAAGGAAATGTGGGAGCTGTGTGGGTTTCAGAAAATGAACATCCCATTTGCAGTCGTTTAACATCTTTTTAAAGTTAACAACTTTTTAAAATTAAAGTCATGCAAATTGATAAAATCCCAAATTGAATTTGCTCAGTGCTGCAACTGTGATATTAAATCAGCTCCCTTTAAGTCTGCAACTCTCAGTCAATGCAGGGCTGTATTTATACGTTCCTGTTATGCCTCCCCCAACAAATAAAGTAATGCATTCATTTCTATGGGCCCCCAGGAGTCATGCTGCTCTGGGCCACAGGCTTGGTGGCCTAGTGAGAAATCCGGCCCTGAGAAAATGAACCTTAAGATTTGTACACACATGCGATCGCGGGTGCTGAATCGGCCGGTAAAGTGCCCATACACGGGCCGATTATTGCCCGAAGCGGCTGTTCGTACACATTGTGCATCGTGGAAAACCCCCGATTTGCATGTGTGTACAAACCTTTACAGTGTAGGACTTGTACATTATAGGTATACAGTCTACAGTATAGACAAAATGAAAAGGGTAAAATATTAGTGAAAATACATAATCGCTACTGTAAGTAATAAAAGTGCAAAAGGGCATGAAGCATTTATTCAAAATGTAAAAGGCAAAATGATATAACAAAACAGTGTACGCAGGAGAGAGTGTGTAGTATTAGTACAGAATGGACAGAGCACAATATAGTATTAAACAGTCACAGTGCGGTAATAGTACAGAACAGGCAGGATGCAGTATTATTCCAGAATAAACTGAGCACACTATAGTATTAATGGAAAATTATAGTACATATAAAGTTAAAAAAAAACACTGTTAAAATGAATAGTACCAGGAAGAGGGAGGTAAGAATTTGTTATTCCTACCTCCCAATATTGGGTATTTGTTGTATATATCTAATTTATTATCTAATACCTAGAAAATTCCATTTCCTTTAAATAGTAAACTACTATTCAATGTTTGCTATTATTCCCATTGTCTCTGTATGTAGTTGTTTTTCTAGCCTTGTGATTGTGTATTGTACCCATGTGTGCTACTTCTTCTGACTGTCCTGATATTCTGCACAGGTCATTGGGTGTCACGTTGTGGGAGCTGTTTGAACTGGGGAAGCAGCCATATCACGAGTATTCGGATCGGCAGGTCCTGAGCTATGTTATCAAGGAACAGCAACTTAAACTGCCCAAACCTCAGCTTAAACAGCTGCTCTCGGATCGCTGGTGAGAAATGCAAACAAATGCCTTAGCGAGCTCATAGCAAACAAACACATAGCAAGTCTGGCACTAAATCCTCAGTACTGCAGGCCTCTTAATGAAACGGGTGGAATTCTGGGAGAAATTTCTGTCAAATTAGTACAATCTCCTGTCATTAGGTCCCTTGGAAATATGACGTATTTAGAAATGGCCAATGTTACATTTTAAATAAGGGGAATTTTTTCATTGGCCGATTAAACTAAACAACATTATTTTCTAAATCCACCTCTGATTTTATCCCACACTGACTGTGACATTTCATCTAAACGGGGAAGCTGTTAAAAGAATAATACTTTAATATTCCAAGTTCTCACTCAAGAGGAACACAAACAACCCCTTGCATTGATTACCTAAGAAACAGATGCACACCAGAGACCAATAACTATAGAGACAGCTGTGTATTTCCAATGTATCAACTTACTGCACACAGTGGAATTACTGTCTAATAAACATCTGAATAGCGGGAAGTCAGAACATGGAGTCACCTGTACCCAGTGGAATCATCACCAGAGAAACATAGACATTATTTATTTATCACCAGTAAAATACACGCAATAAACATGCAACTATATTGGTTACTGTTAGTCACCTAAACTAAAATAAGACCGCAACGTCAGATCGTTAGATCGATCTATAGATAGATGGGGAGAATAAACATAAGACATGAAAATTCTGTAAATTAAAATTTAAACGGTGCTTAGCTATGTCATTAGGTATAATCAGGGCTTAGCTATGCCATGTTATAATGGGTGCAAAGCTATGGCATCGGCTATAAGTAATGCTTAGCTATGTCATCCGTTATAAGTAATGCTTAGCTATGTCATCCGTTATAAGTAATGCTTAGCTATGTCATCAGTTATAAGTAATGCTTAGCTATGTCAATCAGTTTATAGTAATGTTTAGCTTGTCATCAGTTTATAGTAATGCTAGCTATGTCATCCGTTATAAGTAATGCTTAGCTATGTCATCCGTTATAAAGTAATGCTTAGCTATGTCATCAGTTATAAGTAATGCTTAGCTATGTCATCAGTTATAAGTAATGCTTAGCTATGTCATCAGTTATAAAGTAATGCTTAGCTATGTCATCAGTTATAAGTAATGCTTAGCTATGTCATCCGTTATAAGTAATGCTTAGCTATGTCATCCGTTATAAGTAATGCTTAGCTATGTCATCAGTTATAAGTAATGCTAGCTATGTCATCAGTTATAAGTAATGCTTAGCTATGTCATCGTTATAAGTAATGCTTAGCTATGTCATCCGTTATAAGTAATGTTAGCTATGTCATCAGTTATAAGTAATGCTTAGCTATGTCATCGGTTATAGTAATGCTTAGCTATGTCACATTATAAGTAATGCTTAGCTATGTCATCAGTTATAGTAATGCTTAGCTAGTGTCATCAGTTATAATAATGCTTACTATGTCATCAGTTATAAGTAATGCTTAGCTATGTCATCAGTTATAAGTAATGCTTAGCTATGTCATCAGTTATAAGTAATGCTTAGCTATGTCATCTGTGACACACAACCAAATTGTGTATTCTAGGAAATACCGTATATATACCGTACAAATATAAATTGAGTTTCGTGACCTGTATAATGCCAACTCAACTCTGCCCCTGGCCTCATGATTTGTTACATTATTACAGTTTGGATGACTACAGGAATATCACTCCCTAGGATTCAAAGAGGGTTTGCAGTCCAACAAACAAATCACATATATGTGTGCCTGTGTATAAGATAATGTCTGACTGCAGTGCACTAGTAAAATATTAACTGCGATCTGGTTGCTGTAGGTTTGATAAACCTTCCTTATGTAACTACTTGTTATATTTACATTACATTTACATTACACTTCGCACTGTACTGAATGACAACAACTAGTGAGAAGGTCATACAGTTTGCTGACTCTGTGTGTCTGTTATGTTTGGTAGGTTTGAGGTGATGCAGTTCTGCTGGTTGCAACCTGAACAGAGACCAACAGCAGAGGAGGTGCATCTTCTGCTTTCTTACCTAACTGTGAAAGGAGCCAGCGAGCTGGAGGAGGAGTTTGAGAAACGCTGGAACTCCATGAAGCCTGCTGGTGGTGCGGGTAGTAATGTACATCTTGAGGCTGAAATTTCTTCTTACCCACTGCTGGAGCACTTCTCCGATGGATTCCACTCTGATGGTGACGATGTGCTAACTGTTACTCAAACTAGCCAAGGGCTAAATTTTGAGTATAAGTGGGAGCGTGGAAAACATGAACAGTATCCTCTAAATCCAGGCTGCTCACCATACCAAGACATGTACTTCACTCCAAGTGCTGGAGACAGGTTGAGTCTTGGTGTATCTCCATCATGTTATGAGAATAAAGAAGGTATTCCTGGTACTTGTCCACTGGAGGTAGTTCCAGTTCTTAGTGCTCATAGTCCATCAGTAGCAGGAGATTATTATATACGTATTGAAGAGCCTTTATGCAGCAGTGTTCACCAGGATTGCGGTCTATTATATGGAGAAACTTGTACAGGAGAAATGGAGAATTCGGAACATCTTAGTGACAATAGCCCTACAGTTTCTCTGACTATGGAGCCTCTGGTGATTGAGTCTACGTGGTCTGATAAAGAGGATAGGGAGCTTACTAGCCAAGCTGTTGGCAGTGAATGTTGCCACTCAGATTCCACAGCAGAAAACAATCCTCTACAGGAATGTGGCTTAGAAGGATTTAGGGACCCACTGGGGGCCTCCCCATCACTAAAGCAGCTCTGTCAAGCCTGTCTAGGATCAGAGAAATCTGAAGATAGAAGAACTGATTCTTGTCAGATCCAACTAGATTCTGTGACACTAAAACTTGAAAGTCAAAGGGAAAAGCAACAGTATGACCATTTTCAGGGAGATCTACCTGCTGGAACCTCTTGCCTCACTGCCTTTACCCCACACTGGGCATCAAATATTTCCTCTAACAATAACATATCGACTACACCTCTGGACAGCAGTTCTGCATCTTGGTGCAATCGCCGTGCTGGAGAATCTCACCGAGTTGAAATAGAGCCCTATGGTCCAGAATCCTGGCAGAACATGGAGTCTGGAGAAGGAGAGAGTGACAGTTTTTTATTAGAATTAGAAGACCAGTTGAAGTATAGTAATAAACTTTCCTCTCCACTTGATTGTGGAGAGGAAAATACAGACTCTCCAGAGCAAAAATCTGATAGCTCACCAAGACTGTCTCCTGCAATTCACCCAGAAGAAAATCTTTCTGAATTGAATGTAGGCCATAAACAATATAAAGAAACTGTATTCTCTCCAGTGGTGTGTACAGCTAATGAAGAGAGAGATTTTGAGCAAGAAGCTAATTTACTCAGTGCTAATATGATTGGGGTAGTCTCCACACCACCTGAACTCAAGCCTACTCTTGACATCTTAAATGATGTTTCTGGTGCTGTTTCCCATTGTTCATTAGTGTTACCTGAAGATTTGGACACTGCAGATATTTCACCCAGTAAAGCAAAAGACAGCCCTGAAGAATTGTTTCCTCTAGAATTATACCAGAGTGACAGTGACTTAGAGGACACAATGGAGATTACTTCTGGGGTCTTTACTGATCTCTCAAGTGAAAGGTGTGACATTGTTCAACCCTTTAGGTCCCTTCAGAAGCAAGCAGGGACTCCAGACTCCTTGGATTCTCTTGATATGCCATCTACTGCTAGCTCCTGTGATGCCTTTAGCCTTGGAACATATGCCAGTTGTGGACAACACAAAGCTTTGGATAGTGGATATGATACTGAAAATTATGAATCACCTGAATTTGTTTTGAAGGAACCTCCAGATAACCGAGATACAGATACATATTTTCAGCTTAATCAGTCAAATGAGACAGTCCTTGGGCCAGGTGACATGCATATGTCTCGCTCAGTAAGCAGTGATCTTCAAAGCCTAGATGCCAAGAATCCCTACAGAGACTCTGCATACTTCTCAGACTATGACTCTTTTACTCGGGAAGAAGATGTTGACCAGGTAATAGAAGGGGAGCCCAAAGAAACAAACTTACTAGAAGTTCTAGATTCTAGTTTAGAAAAAAGTTTTGATGGATTAAGTGCTCCAGATATTTCTGTAACTGATGAGGGTCCCAGCCTCACAGAGCACCCATCACCACTCTCTTCTCCCCCTGTGCCAAAAGATTGTAATTTTGTTCATAGCCAGCCAATGATGAGACAAGACTCAGTGGATGAAGGCTTGGGTCTTGAATGTCAGAAAGATCATTCACTTCAAAAACCATCTCCTCTGCTTCCTATTGTAGAGGCTGCTCCACACAGGATCTTCACTCTGTCTCCTGTTCAGTTGTGCATATCAAATGAATGCAATATTAAACAAGGGGCTGCTTGCAGTATTACCCTTACAACTGGGCTTCAAATGGAAGAAAAGGAGTTTTCTTGCAATAGAGAAACAGGAGGCAACCACCATCTTACTAAATGCCTATCTCCTCCTCTTCATCGGAAAGATGGAAAAGGGGGGGAATCCGTGGATGAAGAAGATGATGAAGAAAGCGAAGACAGCGATGAATCGGATGAAGAACTCAGATGTTATAACATCCAGGAGCACAGTGAAGAGAGTGAGGAGGAGCATGGGGCAGTGCCCATAGTCATTACAGAAAGTGGAAGTTCTGGAAACCTTCGAAGTCTTTTGAAGATACCTAACTTCTTCTCAGAGACAGAATGCACTGAGCTTGACAGAAAGAAAAAAGCAGTGTCCTTTTTTGATGATGTCACTGTCTACCTGTTTGACCAGGTAAGTTTAACTAGAATTGCATTTATCATTTCAAGGTACTTGTCAATCATCTTAAACACACAATCAAGACAAGAGTAAATTGATAAGGCTTCCTTACAAGATTAGAAGACAAGCAGGGTTATTCAATTAAAAATGGTGCTAATTTTTCCCCAACCAATCAGATCTTATTTAACATTTGAAAGCTTACATCTGATTGGTTGAGACAAAATTAGCACCATTTTTAACGATAAGAACTTTTATTGAATAACCCTGAAGGTTTTTTACATTTGATGCTTAAAGGGTTAGGCTGGGTACACACGGAAAATATCTCCTGGTGTGGGGCTACCAACCTCGATCGTCCTGATTGGATGAACGGACAATCGGACGTGTCGGGAAAATCCGGATCGATCGCACGGTTCCCTATGGGACCGCACAGTCGATCGTTCGCAAATTCATCCGCAGCCGAATATGTCGTGACCGATGGACATTTGTCCCGGCCGAGTGATCGCTCTGGACAAATAGTACCTCCATATGTACCCAGCCTAACTCCGCCCAGAAAATAACTTTTCAAAAATGGATTCTACAATTCAGTGAGAGATCGGATCACTAGCTGCCATCGCCCAATTCAATTTACAAGCTTAGATCTACCTGTGTTTACCTACAGGGTACTGCAGCTTTCTGTCTCCCCTGCTGGCAGATCTCCCCCCCTCTTTCTGGTGTTCTGCACATGCCGACATATGTAACTCAATAGAGCACAGTCGGTAATACTGACAGCAGGGGGAGACACAGAGCCAGCAGGAAAGACACACTGTAACGATAAAGCATCAATACCATCGGATCTGACTGTATTGTCGCTTTATTGTTAGTGTGTGTAGTGCATTTTCCGAATTATTGCAAGGTTGTCAGCTGTGGTCATGGTTGTCAGTCCTGAAAGTTCTCTCTATATGGGGAGAACACTAGGGACTGTGCTTACCCTGATCTTTGAAAAATGACAGATTCTGTGCAGTGATAAGCTGTGTACCCAGCTTAACTAAACACAAGCAGATCTCCGCTTGTAAATTGAATAGTGATCCGATCTCCCACTGAATTGTAGAATCCATTTAACTCCAACCCTTACCCTTTGTGTACATTTTTGTGGCGTGATCGATAGTGAGCGTATTTGGTAATACGTCGCCAGTTTATCGAGAATTTCTTGATTGTCGTTTTTTTCAGGAGAGCCCAACAAGGGAGTTAACAGACCAGGAACTCTCAGGACTGGCACAAAGCAATGGGACAGATACTGCGCAGGAGGAGGGGAAACAGGGTGCAAGTTACATGGCTGAGACTGGGTTCCTTTTAAAAGACAGTAAGTGGAAACGAAACCCACATGTTACCTTTTCAGCTTTGGCAGGTGAGGAGACAAAATGGGTCCAGTTAATAAGACATGGAATTCTAAACCGGGATTTTCTATCTCTCCATGGGATTGTATTTAGACTCCATGGTCATTCTGATCTCATTTGAATTGCAGCTGTCCCTTCCATTGACACAACTACTGGATACATACCCAATGAATTCAATATATGTAAACATATAGAATTCACACAAAACCCAATTTCTGTAAAGTTATTTAGGGTGAGGCCAAACCAGAGAGGACAGTAGCACATGTCACTGTCTTCTTGCACTGGGATCCTTGTATTATTCGGTATCAGAGTGCATACAGATCGCACCAAATTGGTGATCGCATGCGCTCCGATAAGCAGATCGCAGCACAATGGACCCCAGCGCACCTAGAGTGACCAGACTAATTGGCCAACAATAGTGTGCGCTTTTTAACGTGCGATCGGATCACAATTGCGATTGAATCACGTGTTAAAACATATTGGTGTGGTCCAGCCCTTAAGCAGTGAAACTATGGGAAACAACTCGTGATTAAAGGGACACTGGGCAATTTAAAATCCATCTAGGAAACCTCATTAGCAGGTAGTGAAGTGGCTTGTCATCGGACATCTGTATATTATTCATTTATAAATCACCCCCAGAGAACTTCCAGGTGTTGCCAATGGGAAACGAAGTGATTCAGGACAGAGAGTATCAGCTCCTGGTTTCCCATTAGACTTATAGGTATTTTCTGTCTTCCAGAACTTCAAGATACAAGCTTTATCTCTCTTTCTTCAAAGGTGGTGGATTCCGATTGGAAGATGACCTTGATGTCACGAAAGTGAAACCCTCTTTTGCAACCTCACTGTCTCCGGAACTGGTTAAGGCCGAGACCAACAGCCTCCCTGTCCCTATTCCCATGAAGTCATCACTGCCTGTCCAGCACTCTAGATTCAGCGTGTCTCCGACTTCTCTGTCCCGGTTTTCCATCACACAGGTGGCTGACTCGGATGTGAAATCTGTGGGAGGTAGGACACCATGATGTGATGCGGCATATACATTACGCACATTATTATTATTATTTACATCAGAGAATAAATCCTATATATGGCACATTACTAACATATAGAGCAGGGATTCTCAAACGCTGTGCCTCCAGATGTTTGTAAACTACAACTCCCAGCATTCCTCAACTACTTAAGGGAAAGTAGTAGTTTAAAAAACACCTGGAGACACAGCGTTTGAGAATCCCTGATATAGAGATATTTGTATAGAAAGTTCTGCCATCTCTGTAATTCTCTGTATCCTGTATGTGACTATGGGGCATAGTTCTAAAGCTGTGCTTTATTTAAGTAAGATTAGTGGGAAAATGTTACATCAATTATGTATTTATATTACACATACCCAGGTATACTAAATATTGTCTTCATTTTTTAAAAAACAATCAATTTCATACATTGTTCTATGCTTTGCTGTGGTTCGTAGTGAGCTGCCATTTATGGTTTCGCAGTGACCCTCCTTCTTCCCAGGATGCACTGCTTCCTTGAATCCAGTCATTTCTACTGATTAGCTGTCTAATGGGTCAAACATGCTCAGATCTCTACTGAGCAACTGAGACCATAACGGACCCTATTAGGGGTCCTGGAAACATTTATTTATAGTCAGGGAAATGAATTGATGGGCAGATTATGGTCATTGAAGTCTCACTATTTATATTAAATAGTGATACTGATTGGTAAAAAAAAGATACAATTTATTGAACAGAGATAAATATTGTTAAATATCAATACTGTATAGTGATCTTTAAATAGTGGCGGAGTTTTGAAAAGGGCATTTCACACAATTTCTGTAGATTATTTCGCTTGATGTTGAAATGATATCAACAGGTTTATTCAATGAAAGTTCTTATCGTTTAAAATGGTGCTAATTTTGCCCCAACCAATCAGATCTTATTTACCATCTGAAAGCTAACATCTGATTGGTTGAGGCACCATTAGCAAGAACTTTTATTGCATCTCCCTGTTAGTGTTTTGGATGTGAACAACAACAGTTAAATCAGAAATCCGTCAGAATCCCCCCCACAAACCTTTATGTGAAGGAGAATACTTCACATAATACTGAATAGGTAACCGGGTTTCTATAAGAAACGGGCGTAACTAAAGGGGAGCAGGGGAAGCAACCGCAGGGGGGCCCAGGAGCCAAGGGGGCCCCATCTTATTTTCCCTATGACAGATATAGCCTCCTCCAATCACCGGATGAAGCGCGGATTGGGGCCCTATCCTAGTTTTGCTGGGGGGCACAGTGATTCCTAGTTACACCATTGATAAGAAAGGTATAAACTTGCAGGAAATCTGTCATGTTATTGTTTTGTCTATGGCAGGAAACCGTGAACCCGGCGAGAGGGTGTGACTGACGCCGACAGTGAGGAGCACAGATTCATTTTAACGCTCGTATTTGAGCGTCTGCAGCTCAGGACTGGACAAACACACACCGGAGATGGGGGTTATGGGAAAAGTTTTTTGTTTTTCCCCCAGATTTTAACCGATGTACTTTTTGCTGCTGTCCATAACCTGCCACACCCAATGCGGCCAGTTGTGTGTGCGCCTTGTGTACGTGCCTGCTAGTCGTCCTCGTGTATATCAGGGGGTTTCTTTGAGAGTGCAGAACTTCCCGTTCTGTACACAGAATTGCAGGGAGCCATAGAAACAAACAGACATTTAATCTGTGTACATTGGCGTGTGTGTGTGTCGCTGCATGGGTATGAATGTGTGTGAATGTGTGTACATAATATTATTTTATATATAGAGAGAGAGAGAGCTGTGTTATTAGAGGTGTGATTCACTGTGTGTGCGCGTCTGTGTGTCCATGACTACTTCTGGGACCATGAACTGATTTACTGTACAGATTCATTTTTAGCTTCTAACAGTCATTCCCCAGTTCGCTCCCCATCTGGAATCCTAGTCACGTTTTCCTATCTAGGCCATTGATGTCTCTGAACTTTCCAGATGTCTGGCAGGGGGCGTTAGAGCCACTTTGTGAGAACCGACAATGAATTGCTCATTAGCAGCCCTCCTGTCCTTGATACATTTCCATCGATTGCAAACTGCCATCCTATCCGTCTCCCAGTGTGTCTGTCTGCCATTAACATGCTCATTGGCCAAGAGGTATGAATAATGAATTCCTTTTATTTTCGGCTTGGCGAGGCACTGCTGTAAATTAATGACCTGGCTTCTCTGAATGCTGAAGCAGCTGCAGTTTTATACAATTCATCTCCCACCTCACCTGGATTTAAAACCAAGGCTTCGCCCCATTGGTGCATGTTAAAGGACACTTGGGATCATCTCAAGATTATACACCCATTGGATACTTATAAGAGACATTTCTGGGGGCCACGTGACCACATTAAGGTCCCTGGACAGCAAATGTTGGAGGGACCAGGTGTAACCAACTTGTCTCCAAATGTGACTGCACAGACATATGGGAGAAACACGTCCGTATGTTCCAGGTTGCATAGAAGGATATTAGAGATTATTTATATTTTGTAACAGATTCTAAATGAACGCTATATTGTGCTGTTTTAAGGTGATCACAGAGCGAACACACATATATATATATATATATATATACTGTAAACAAGGGGGCGGAAAGGCCACTGTACAAATTTTTATCATTTGTGTGTTAATCTAAACATATCTATTTTATTCATTTTGGGGCAGATGAAGTGGGAAATAATGATAGTGATGGGACAAAAGGAGAACGATACAGATATAACTATATAATTCCTATTTTCCTTTCACAAAGTGCAAACAGCAGCAATATTCAGCATGTTTATAAAAGTGCAATGTTTTCATGTGAATGGTGACCTAAAATTGCACATGGCGTAGCGTTATGCCCAAAATACTCGTTCAGTTAGTAAGTGCACACACTCAAAAATTTACTATTAGCCAGTAGTGATTATTCTATTGGGAATTTAGGTCGGAGTTTACACTCACCTGGAATACCGGGCTTTTATAGAGTTGCCAATATTTGTTGTCGAGAACATTTTTCTGCCATAAATTTCCCTTCCCATTATGCTTCTTAAAGGGACACAATACTTTGCAGTAATGGCTCTGTGGCTCCTCCCCAGTTAGTCACACCGTATGTTAATGAGGGGGAGGATAGACCCGGGAGGAGCCAATTACTGAATGGGTATGCTGGTGTCACACATAAAACTGCACACTGCAATTCCAGGCTGACAAAGCTGCAGGTCTCGTCATTGGATAGGCCTGAGCGACAATAAGCAGTGCTTTGTACCAGCTACTTCACCTCCTGGAATGACAGGTTGTAAAACCCTGCACCAGCCTTCTGAATATTGTTTTATCAATAACAAAGCAAAGTGTTTTATAATGTTGAGTTGTGCCTGATTTTTAACATGTCCTAACCAGTTCACATTTAAATAGAATGTTACCTGGTGCAATATGCTTCTCCTTTTAAACTACTGAAATGATTCTACAGTAAAGCTTGTTCATGCAGGCTTGTGTCCTTATTAGCTCTGAGGTGGGTACACACAGTACCAATCAAAAGATGCCAGACAGAATCTGCAAGGGAGATTGTTTGTATGATCAGATCGGGATTGGCCCTTTAACGGGAATGTGTGTACCCAGCTTTACACTATTATGGATAGATCCATCCTACAATCCCTAGCTATCACCATGTAGTTTCCAGCTTATATTGGAATGTGGAAGCAGGAAACCCTAAAGCCTTTTTACAAACATGACTTTAGTTGGAATCTGTTGGCAATATGTTATGGCAGGTGCATACCTGAACCCGACCTCCTATTGACTCCCTCTACTTTTCCATCCATCAGCATAGTGGTCAGTCTTTTTTCGTACAGACACCTTGCTGATTCAAGATTAAGATTTTCCCAATATGGTGTATGGGAACCTAAACTTACTTAAAGGGCATGTCCACCCCCAAAACTATAATTTAACCCACTGCTGGCCCCATTGTGTAGTGTAATAAAATCCTTACCTTACATCCCAGCAATAAAACGTACAGGAGCCGGGAACAAAGTTAGAGAACTTCCCTTATTTCTCGCTCCTCCACCGTGTCCGCTGACAAGTCCCAATGGACTTAATACACGATGCGCATCACACACTAAGTCCTTCGGGACTTGCTGGAGGAGCAAGAGAAGCTGCTCCTTTACCTCCTGTCCGTCAATAAAACTAAATACAAAAAAATTCTTTTACTAGTGGAGATACCCTTTTACTTCTAAGCTAGGTACACATAGGCCAATATTTCGACCCAACAGACCAATCGCTGCTTTGACCAGTAATGGTGGTAGACACTACAAACCAATCGTACAATCCATGGGTCTTACGATCGGATTGCCAGTCAGCTAAAAACTTTTCAATTGGCCCGATGAGTAAATTATTGGATGATCATTGAAAGATCATCCATACATGATTTAACGATCATACAATATTGGGATATCCCAATATCGTACAACCGGGATCTAAGCATCTTTGGCCACCATAAACCGGACCAAAATCCCAGAATATTGAAGATCGCACAATTGTTTTATATTTACCACCCTCTCTGATTAATGTCCTTTTTGTCTTACCTCTATTTGGCTTGATCGACCAAAATTTCAGTTACCATGGACAATGGGCATGAAATATTGGACCGTGTGTACGCAGCCTTCGCAAATTTAAATCCAGGGTATTGATTTCAGGCTCATCTCCCAGAAAGTTCAGGCTAATGGACTTAATCAGAATGGACACACAACCATTTTATGCCTGGAAATTACTTTAACTGCTATTAAAGGGTCACCAGATGTTCCCACGCTGAGGAATTACAACTTACACAACTGCAATCCATTGCCGGTCTCTGTACGTTGTAATTCCTCAGGGTGGGAGCGTCGTGTCTTGGCTGGTGAGTGTTGTGGCCATTATGTGAATGGCCAACATAACTCTGATCATTCTCCAGACTTTCCCACAGCGTTAGGACAAATGTCAATAGTTCTGCAATTGACATTCAATCACAAAATGAATGTTACAGGGCCAGATGATGGGAATGTCGGCCGGTAAAGTCCATTGGTCTGACAAATTTGGATGAATTTGACTTTAGATGTCCAATGTATCTAATATTGTGCCAGTGTATGACCAGAATAAAGCAATTGGCATAAATAGGCAGTGCTGTGGACTAGGCAAATGGCTATGTAATTGCAGCTGGGGTCAGAACTACTGTCTATAGTACCAGCCCAATACTAGATAATGCAGTTTCAAAACAACATTTTAGGTTACAGTTTGCCTCTGTTTGGGACAAATCATAACCATTAGTTGGATATTTTTCTACGATGTATAATTTTAGAATACAACCTTTTAAACTGCCTGCATACCATCTATACATTGTCATTTGGTAAATGTATTAAAGGGGATTATTCACTCCACAAATGAATATGATATATATAAATGAAATGATATATAGCTAAACCACAACAGTTAGAAATCTGCGAGATGTAAGACTAACCTGTTATGCAGCAAAATGTTCTTCTCCCCCTTTCCCTTCTCTTGGACTCAATGGGTCTTTTACAAGTTTGCACATGACTGACAGCTGCTAACTGGAAAAAGCAGAGGTAACAGGACAGTTTAGTATTACAACTGGCAGGTTCTTGGGGGTGTTTAGGGGTTGATTTACACATATTCAACATTTCATTTGAGGGGTTAACTTACCTTTTAAGTCTATGCAAAAAGCCCCAATTCTCTATTTTTCATGTGACATGTCCGCACTATATTTGTGGAAGCAGTGAGGCCTTCTCTATCATTGTTATTATTTCTCAATGGGTCTGGGATGTCACTATACTGAGACTGCATTTATTTATCTAATGGGCAAAGGTAACCAGAAAGTTTAAATGGTTTGTACCCATAGATATGGGCAAAATATTGTTGTAAAACTTTAAGTCTCCGGTATTAGCAGAACTTTGCTGCCACAATATAGATGTGAAGGCAAGTTAGCGCTACTTCTCCTTTAAGAATACTTTTTAAACTTAGTACAGCCATTGTTTGGCAAGTGTACCAAGCAAGGCAATGGGTCATTCAGTTGAAAGACTCGTATTGTGGCTTAAAGGGATATTAAAGCAAAATCCTAAAGGTAACACACAAGGGTAAGGTCCTTACACTGGGTATCTCTGAAATTGAGTTTGGGGTTTACAGTTTAATTGAAGAATGGGAGGTAAAGGAGCTATGTCTTACCACCTCTAATTCTATTAAATGATCAGGAACAAAGGGCCATAAATGCGATACCGCACCTTTAACAATTGTTATGGTGATCGTTAATATACGATCGCTATCGTAAATCTTAAGATAGTCGTAAATCTACGACCAAGATTGTAGATTAATGATCGCCCATAGAATACCATTGCAGTATTTTGCGAACGCTTGGTACTATACGAACAAACGTTCATAGAATAATGATTGTTCGACATAAATGTACGGTCGCAGCCGATATTGTGCACCTCCGCTGTTCTTCTGACAAGTTCCGACCGAGCTTGTACTGTATGCGCAAACTCCGTCGGGACCTGTCAGAAGAACATCAGAGGGCTGTGACACCGGGTAAGTTATTATTATTATTGTGGATTTATATAGCGCAAGCATCTTCCGTGGCGCTTTACAATTACATGTATACATTCACATCAGGCTCTGCCCCTAAGAGCTTACAGACATACTATCAGTATGTCTTTATGATTGTGGGGGAAACCGGAGTGCCCGGAGGAAACCCACAGGGAGAACATACAAACTACTTGCAGATGTGTCCAAGGGTGGAATCGAACTCAGGACTTCAGTGCTAACCACTAAGCCACCGCAGTTCTGTTACATCATTCCTAGATCCTGCTGGTTTAATTGAAGAACTGAAGGTAAGACACAGCTCCTTTATCTCCCCTTCTTCAATTAAACTGAATATCCCAAACCCAATTTTGTCAGTTGGTTTATTTTTTTCTTTGTTTTTTCGATTCCCCAATAATAAAATTGTTGAGCAGCTGTATAGAATGACACATTTATCATCTTGTCCACAATGTTCCGAGAAGAGGCCACTGTATATTTTTAATTGGATGATTTCTAATTACTTTAATTGAGCAACATAAAAATCCAAAGTAATGAATCTTAGGTTTTTAAAATTGTTTTGGCTTTTTTCCCCTATGAAATCTATACATCCCCACACATTGCTTGTACATCACGAGTCTTGTGTGGGATTTCGTTTTGTTTCCAGAGCTAAAACCGTTTGTCTCCTTCACTTATTAACCATTTTTGTGATTTTAATCATTGAGGCACATGGCTGTTGGATTTTGTCTATTCCTTGAGGGGATGAAAGGAATTCCCAGAATCCTCTGCATCACTCTTGTTCAGTTATTATCGCACAGTATACCGTGGACTGTAACTATTTTTGTAAAACTGTTCAAATCTAAATATCACACAAATTAACATTAACATTAAAGAAAATGATATAACTATGTTATGTTGCCAAAGAGATGTATAACAGATAAGCGAGGCATTAGGGGTGTTTCTTATTCTATTATAGAATTTATTTTACCTTCACTCTTTGTTTCATGTCCTTAGATTCAGATATAGGATACATGTGCAATTACAGCTCAATAAACTGTAAGAGAATGTTCTTTTGAAAGGAGCTTCTATGTTTGTTATTATCCTAATACCAGGCCTTTCTGCTAAACTTTAATATCTCGGTTCCTCACCCCATAACAAAAAGAATTCCTAAATAACTGGTAAGTTAATGATCAGGCCAGACTGCTGTCCCCATGTTGATTGAACGCTTATAAACTGGCTATAAACCAAGATGCTTAAGGCTTTCATGCAGTGTTATCTTCTAGAAATTCAATGCATATTACAGAATTTACAAACTTGTGCTTCAGAAGTCTTATTGCTTTGGTACTGATGATACCAATGAGAATACTTGCTCTGCAGGAAGTGTGTGTTCTCATTGGTTGAATCATTGGCCAAGCGATTGGACGGTACCTAAACCAGACCAAAGCAGGATGTTAAAAATATAAAGATATAGTTTGTCTGTTTGTCGTGTTATAGCTAATGGGGGGTAGCCTTTTAGTGCTCAGTTTTTTTCCACTAACCACAGTATATAAAGGACACCCACCTTTAGGGGTGAGGACCTAGCAGTTTAGGTCCTCATGCAGGTTACATTTAATCA
Source organism: Hymenochirus boettgeri (assembly GCA_019447015.1). Classification (NCBI taxonomy): domain Eukaryota; kingdom Metazoa; phylum Chordata; class Amphibia; order Anura; family Pipidae; genus Hymenochirus; species Hymenochirus boettgeri. Next base: position 39,210,532 of record CM033476.1, read on the forward strand.
GCTGTTTTATTACTTACCTTAATTTAGCTTGCTGGTCCCAGCTCTTCCCCTCCCCTCCATTGGTACCTATGAGAAGATGGCACTGCAAGAAACATGTCTTCCCATTGCCCAGGTCTCAAACTGGAGAAAGGGGAGAAAATTAAGGTAAGTAATTTTTCTGAGGGTCAATCCAGGGGTGAAGACCCAGTGGTTTAGGTTATTATCCTGTTATGGTGGGAAGAAGGGACAAATCTAACTTGCATGGAAACCAGTTACTCAAAGCCAGTGTGGGTAACATGTAGTATTTGCTGCTGCAATGGGCCCTATTTATAAAAGATCGGTATCGTTATCGTAAAATAACGACCGGGTTTTTACCGATAACGACCGTTATTTACCGATAACGACCGTTATTTACCAATATCGTTAAATACCGGTCGTTATCGGTAAATAACGGTCGTTAAATTACCGATATCGGTAAATACCGGTCGTTATCGGTAAATACCGGTCGTTATCGGTAAAAACCCGGTCGTTATTTTACGATAACGATCGGTATTTTACGATAACGATACCGATCTTTTATAAATAGGGCCCAATATCCTTTATGAAGCTGAATAACCAATCCTAGACGAGCCCATGTGATGAAGGTTTATGTATACATACACATGTATACACTGTGAATAATGCATTCTCTATTGCAATACCTATTGGTATTTTAGCACAGTCGTAAAGTACCGTTACCATACCAACCGCGTGGTATCCAAGATATCCCACTATAATTACAGTGCGGTATTGCCCATTGGTATTTTACAAGGCCATAAGATATCAACAGTAACTATATTTAACAACTGCAACTTTATATTATGGGCTGATGAATAGGTCCCTCGGGGCATATTTATAAACACGTGGTATTGCATGTGTTATAGACAACAATCCAACCCCCTATTGTAAAATATAAGGATATAAAAAGTCCTCTCAGTAAGTCATGCAATCAAAAAGCAAATCACTGAGGATATAATTTACAGGGAATTCATGGTTCTTGTGTACAGGATCCATATAAACATATATATCGGTCACATGATTCAACAAACCCTGTGCTATTAGAAACAATGTACCCCTGCTGTAAAATATAAGGTTATTAAAAGTCACCTTAGAATTCCACATTCTGCTTTATAATACTTATCTACAGTATAGTTAATAAAGTATTGTATATTATATAGACTTGTAAAGTTTTCATATAATTTCTTGGTGACTATTTCCTTATATTAGGCTGTATAGTTTTTCTTTAAGTTAACTGTGCAGTAAAGTATTGACAATAATAAAGTGGCTGATGCAATAAGAGGTGTAGAAGTTACGTGCTATACATTTGCAGCAACCACTCAGGTGTTAGTTTTTAATGCGTCATTGCAGTTAGATAACATATGATTGGTTGCTGTTGATTATTATCTGGCAAACTTTTACCTTTTAATGCATCAGTTTCTAAATTGTCTCTATGTACATCTGGCCATAATCTACTGTACTACTGTGAAAATGGATAACGGCAAATACACCAGGAACAACTCACACTAGTGATAAATAAAGAGACATGACAAAGTGTTTCTTAAATAAGAAAGTTTATTCAAATTTACAATTAAGCATAAAATTTTCTTTAATTCCCAAAAAGCATGCAAGCTAAAATGGTTTCTGTGGACAGCAGCTTGTTACAGTCTGTGTAAGCATTCTACTGTACATTGACCCACCTTTGCTATTAAAGAGCAAGTTAACTAAAAATGGTCTAAATTAATTCAGTTTCCAACAACATTTACCATGCTTGATGATATACAAGTAAGGAAATATTTACCCATCCTTGTTCCCTTTTAAGGTAGGCATACACAGTTCAATATTCTATTGATCAGATCAGATTTGCGATCATCCGAACCTTTGAATATCCCCACCTTCCACCAGCAATCTTCCATATATTTAAAGGGCATGTCCACCCCCAAAACTAGAATTTAACCCACTACTGGTCCCACTCTGTAGTGTTATAAAATCCTTACCTTACATCCCAGCTCCAAATGGCTGCCCTGCAATGTCTCTCCAAAGTCCAAAAAAGTGACCACCAGGAGCCTGCCTGTGTCCATATAGGACTCTGCCTACTCCGGGAGAATTTTGTCCTACGCACTGCAGCCCTCCCATTTTCCTCTCCCTAGTGTAATTTTATTGTAGGGCTTCCTCCCCCAGCCCCAACCACATTATTATTATTTACAGAAACTCCCGAACTCTACTTCCCTTTCCTCCATTCTGAACAACTGGCAGCCGCGTCCCTGATGGGCTGCCTATCACAGACGCGGCTGCCAGTCCGGCCCCCTGCTTGCAGTTTCATGCAATCAGAGGGCCGGGACAGTGCGGCGGAGGATAGAGGGAAAGTAAGTAAAGATCGGGGGAGTTTCTGAAAATAATAATGCGGCTGGGGGAGAAAGCCCTACAACATATGATTTTTTTTTAAAGGGTGGGCATGCCCTTTAAGCTTGAAAACTATGGAATGTCTGTTTCTGGTAGATGGGGGTCAATGGAAAATTTTCCATCTTGCCCGATTAGGTTTTTTTCAATAGACATCACAGATTGGTCTATTGAAAACACGGGAAAGTGTCTTCAATAATCCGATTGAATCAATCGGAATATTGATGCCGTGTATGCCTGCCTTTAGTTGTCTCCTTCACTGCATGTACAAGCTCCTTTTCAAGGGGGAAGCTTTGTCATTGGACTGGATGTCAGGTGTATGCTTGTACTTGTATCGAGGACAGCTGGAGAGTTAATTCACCCCAATGTTCTAGTACTCAGACAGGTGATCATGTTAATTAATAGTACACTTGTTTCTATGGGCCCTATTTATAAAAAATCGTTATCGTAAAATACCGATCGTTATCGTAAAATAACGACCGGGGTTTTACCGATAACGACCGTTATTTACCGATAACGGTCGTTATTTACCGATAACGGTCGTTATTTACCGATAACGGTCGTTATTTACCGATAACGACCGTTATCGGTAAATACCGACCGTTATCGGTAAATAACGGTATTTAACGATATCGGTAAATAACGGTCGTTATCGGTAAATAACGGTCGTTATCGGTAAGTAACGGTCGTTATTTTACGATAACGATCGGTATTTTACGATAACGATAACGATTTTTTATAAATAGGGCCCTATGTGCTGTAGGTCAAGCTGCTTGACACTAACCAAGTGGGAAGTGGTAGTCCTGGAACAGGATGTACAGTATTAAAGATACAGGATTAAATGTTGAGATAGCATATCAATGGGAAACTAACTGACCGGGAATGGTTTAAGACCATATTTCTTATCTACATCTGCTGGGTAATAAGGGACCAGTCATGTCTGGGGGGGGGGGTTAAGCCTGCTCATTTGTTAACTACCCCCACATACTGTATTGCCCCGTGTTTCAAAATCAGGCAAAACATCACAAACCTTGGAAAATCCATCTGCACACAAGTGAGTAATCTGCAATTCCACCCCAGTCAAGTTTATATATACCAGCAGGACCACCCAAATCTCTGAATGAAGAGCAGAGAGGGGTGTGTCCCCCTTCCTCAGAGGGCACCTGAGGAAGGGGGACACACCCCGAAACGTTGTGCACGCATGTCACTAATAAATATATAAAGAAAGAGCAAGGTCTACAGGAGTGCGTTCTTCAAACTATATAATTGCTGAACTTACTAAAGTTTGTTTCGTTTCTGAACTTCAGTAAAAGATTGGCAATTCGGAAATAAACCCATTAATGTCAATCGGGAGTGATAGTTCGAAAGGTTTGGATGATTTACAGATAAAATAACAATGGTAAATTATTGTAAATGGCTGTGGCACCTGGTAAATGATCTGGGGAACATGTTACTATCACCAAAACCTGTTTAAACATGTTCGGGCAATTGTTGTGTTTGCGCAAGCTACATTTGAGAGTTACCAAAATTGAACGATACATTTGAGGGTTACCGATCATCGAAAGCTGAAGGCTACATTCGAGGGTTAGAGAATGATACATTCTAGGATTAGCGAAAACGAAACGTACATTCGAGGGTTACAGTTAATGAATGATACATTCGAGGGTTACTGAAAGTCGAAGGCTACATTCCAGGGTTACCAAAAATAGTTTGAGTTCGGTTTTTGAGGAACATCAGTGTTCAGGGACATTAAGGAAAGGAGGTGAGTATGCTGGTATAAATCATTCTGAATAGGGTTGGGGGGAATGGCCCTTTAATTCAACAAAACTGCAGGTCTGATAAAGGTAATTAGCATTTTACATTCTCATTGTCCTATACACAATTTTTAAACAAGTCTGACCAAACATTCCCATAGTAACCGGGGTTAGTTATTTGGTCATTAAAGTTGCACCAATAAGGAATATTTAAATGTGGTGACTAAATAAAATACATATATACAAACCCTTTAGCTCTCAGATTATTTTATTTGTTAAATAAAATGAAATAATTAAGTATTTATATTAAATTCTGGTTCTTTTTGTACTAAGTGCAGGCCTTTAAACATGGCAAGATAATGTGTTGTCCAGCAACAAACCCCATTGTGCTATATGGGTCATTAGAATTAACTTAACACCTACATTTAATAATAAACAAAATTTTTTTTTTAATATTAAACATACCATTAGAGAAATGAATCAAAACCCATTCATTCGGGAGGGGCCGGCCCTTTAACTTGGAGAGAGATTTAACACTGCATAAAACCTGCAGAATCATGTTCCCTAAACCAGCAGTTTGCAGGTACACCAATGATTGTGCAGCTCATACTCCTGCTATAGGACACAATTGAAATGCCTATACATATTGTATACTGCACACTCACAGCACCTGGTTCCATATTTAATGCATGTTATTGGTAATGTCTATATAAATATATATATAGAGCTGTTGATTTGGGTTAGGAGAAGTCATTGGTTGCATGAACAGCCAAGATCAATACAATCACTAAATCTGGCAACTGGATTAAAGCCTTTATATTTAGTGCAGGGGACCAGAACATTACTGTCCTGTTCATTTGCCATTGCATGTTGTACATTATAGCCCAAGTCCCCTTTGGTCATCACTGCCTGGTGTCATCAAATTTCATTCACCAGTGCAGGAGAAGACCTTGACCAGGGAGGAAGCATTGCTACAGAGATCGGGTGGAGAATAATAGCGATGTCACTTTACAAGTGGAGCAGATCTGTCGTTTGTCACTGTGGGCTTCAGTTGAACTTCAGTAAAAGGGTTTCTGTTGAGAGAAATATGAAATTACACATTTAGTAGCAGCTGTGGTCAGATTATGGATAATTGTAGGATTACAGGGTCGCAGTATCCTAAAAATAACTTCCCTGTAAGAGGAACGGTTCTTCCGATTCCAACTATTAACACCAGTAACTTTCATTAATCTTTAAAGGAGAATTATACCCATAGAGAAACAGACTTCTTTTCTCCCACAGTCATTGTCACGGACACATCTCCTATCTCTGACAGTGGAGAACATATGTTAATGAAGGAGGGGGAGGAACTTAAACGATCTGCAACTTAACTATAAAGCAGTCAGTCACATTAGGCTGGGTACACACGATCAGATTTTTCATTCCAATTGACCGGTTGGGTCGAAAAATCTGAGGAAGAATGGGCTTGCTGGTAAATCACTGCAGATGGGACTGCACGATCGGTCGTGGCCACTATTGCCGCAACCAACAATTATTTGGCCAATCGTTTGCTAGTGGTGAACAATCGGTTGGGACAAAAAATCCCTTTGTGTGTACTCAGCCATAGGGCCATATTTATAAAGCCGTGGTATTGCTTTTTTGTGATACCACGACTTTAACGATCGGTATCTTAAATTTACGATTGTTAAACCGATCGGAGATTAACGATTGATACGATACCCCATAGAATACCATTGCAGTAGTTCGTTAATTAATGAACGTTCGATCATAGAATACCGTAGTAAACGACCGTGATCGTAAATTAACTAACCGGCAGTATCGCGGCTTTATAAATATGTCCCTTAGTCTCTAATTTTAGAAACGTATCCATCCCACTTCTAAAGCTATTCAATGAACTTGCCATAACCACATCTGCTGAAAGACAGTTCCACCTTTCTCACTGTAAAAAAAACCTTACCTAAGGTTTCCTCAAACCTTAAAGGATGTCCACGTGTCCTCTGATATGACCGATTAGTGAACAATGCACCAGAGAGTTTATTGTATGGCCCATTAATATATTTGTATTTTTTTTTTCTACCTCTCTAATAATGCTGCCAACTAGAGAATTGCAGGGACAGCCAGTAAGTGTGGTGTGTCATGGTTATTTATCACTGGCCTGCCCAAAGAATCGGTTTTATGTGACTTACAGTAAGGTGGTTATGGAGACACAGAGGGGGATAAGAGCCACAATGGTTAATTTTTAGTCACGCTTTATGGCTATAGTTGCAGCAGTTCAGAAAGAGAACATCGGGCAACCGGCATACTGAGCTGATTGCAGATTTTGTACAGCAGATAGCTAGCCAGTGTTAAAGACCCTATAACTGTTAGGACTAAATCTAGATGTATGGGAAGCCACAATTAGCTCAGTGCAGTGAATATACAGAGTAACTAGAATATAGGCGAATGTAAGTGCTATATTCTAATTATAAAATAAATCTAGTTTTATAGTATTAAAGGGAAACAACCCCTCCCCCATCTACAATTCTATAAGCGTTAGGAGCAAGTTTTCCTACAAAATATTTTTAATTGAAATCAGCCAGGAAGACTAATAGAAGTCACTCACTTAAACATTAAAGTCAGTGCAACTTCTAGGGTTTTTGCTGCCTGAGCCAAACTTTTGAATTTAAAATGGGTGTGGCTTTGTTGGTGGGCGTGGTTTTGATGATGGGTGTGGCTAAAATTTTATGATTTTGAACTTCCTATCACATAGGTATTAAAGGGCATGTCCACCCCCAAAACTATAATCCCTCCCAGTAATGGCCCCACCATGTAGTGTAGTGTAATCCTTACCTCACATCCCAGCTCCATAGGGTTCTCCTGTAGACCCCCCCTAAAGTCCCAAAAACAGTCCACCAGGAGGCTAGCAGGGCTCTGGATGCTATCTTGCCTCCGGTAGATATTTGTCATGCGTACTGCAGCCCTTCTCCCCCCTCCCTCCCCCTCCCTCCCTCTCCCTCCCGTTCTACTATCCCTCCCCCTAGCGTAAAAGCCTTTTAATATGCTGCTCCCCCATGTCTGGTAGCCCCAACCGCATGGTTAGTATTTTCCAAAAGCTCCCCAAACTCTTACTTACCTCTCCTCTTTCCTCCGCTGCACTGAATGACCAGCAGCCGCGTCCGTGATTGGCTGCCATTCAGCCAATCACAGACGCGACTGCCGGTCCCGCCCCTCTGCTTGCATTCTCGCAAGCAGAGGGCCGGCAGTGCAGCGGAGGAACGAGGGGAGGTAAGTAAGAGTTTGGGGGGCTTTTGGAAAATACTAACCATGCGGTTGGGGCTACCAGACATGGGGGAGCAGCATATCAAAAGTAATTTTTAAGGGTGGACATGCCCTTTAAACACTTAAACACATTGGCAATATTGTAAATTACTAGAAACAGATATTACACCCCTTTCTCAAACAACTATCATATTGCTCCTTTAAGCTTTTTGTCGCTCAAATCAAAATAACTTATTTTATAGCCCTGTGCGATACATGTTGGTACAACTGCTACAATACATGAAATGAAAAAGAACCAATAGTGACGCACTGCTACTCCCCCTGGAAGGAAACTGAATGCTGGAGGTTGAGTACAATATATTAGTTTAGACAAGAGAAAAGGTACCTCCTTATAACGTGCAAACAGCAGTATAAGATGTTATAGCACAACAGCAAAAATGGGGAAGTGGTTTAAAATTAAAATTTAACTTTTAATAAATATACATTAAAAGAAAATCACACATAAGCACATATAAAATTCCATCATGGCAGTGGTATAGATAGATCGAGGGTGATAGTATAGAGAGAGGGAGATAGTAAGAGGAAAATAATCTAGTCACAGACCCTAGGGAGAAGGGGATGGGAGGTATCTCTCCACCCCACTTAATCCTGCTCAGAGGAGAAAGAGTCCCTAGGCACTCAGTGCCCTCCTATACAATTTTAAGCTAATCTAGAGACCCTGCATCTATACAGAAATACCAGCTGCCAGATGTATATAAAAAGTAATCAATAAGACCAACCACAGGAAATAATCACAGGTGTGCTACATGAGCTACACCTAATAGCCCAAGAAAAAACGGCCACAAAATGTCTGAGTCAAATATGGGGATTTGACTCCGATCACCTAGTATAGGACCAACCCCACACATATCCCTTTGATCAATCTATGGACCAGTGAAATTTAACTGGCCCACATTTACTGGCCTCCTGAGACTTTCTTGGGGGGCTCATGGGTATCCTCCAATTTTAAGGTTTCTTTTAGCAGTTTCAGAAAAGGTGATGTGAAAAAAATCCTCTTCTTCTGAAACCTCCCCTTCTTCTGCAGATGGGACAGGTTCCAAAGAAGGAGTAGGTGAAGAAGGGCCATCCAAAGGAACCACGTTGGAGTCCTCTTCTTGTCCTGTATTTGCAAAAGTAGCAGCCCTAGAATCCTTAGGAGTAGAGGTAGAAAGGGTTGAAGATTTAGAAAAATATATAACTTGAAAAGAGTCCACAGCATTTTTTAAGGGGAAAAAAATCTATAAATAGATGAGGGTTCAGAAGCAGAAGTTTCTCAATGCTAGAAGGACATAATTTCTCAGGATAGTCTTTTTTGGACAAAACCTAGATTTTGATGTAGCCTTGACACTGCTTCTTGCTTCTGCATTTCTGTTCCGAGCACCTTTAATGACATCATCAAAAATGGACACGCCATACCAAGACACCAAGAATCTCGATAGCTGTTACTAGTAGAACAGGCCCCAGGTAAGCAGAAATGGCTACCTTCAAACTGTCAAACACAGAGGCACCGATCACTGTAGGCTGTATCTCCCCAGGGACCAACAAGGATACACTGCAGCCAGGCTAACCCTCTGGGTTAACACATATCCATAGTTTCAAGTGAGGCGGACCACCCAAACGGACAAGTGAGGTAAGTATAAGATACTAAAGCTGAATGGGCCTGTTAGTCCAAACACTGCAGTTAAGAAATATTTCAATAAGCAAATAGGTTGTCTACTTACACGCTGTAACAATGTGGGCCGGGTGGACACCCCCCAAGCCCAGTCGCTCCAGCCCTCTGGGTTAAGAAAATAACAAACCTTGAGGATTGGTAGGATAAAAAACACTGCCTATGGATTATTGGGGAGAGGTACTTAAAATCTTTGGGGGGCTGGTCCTACCTTCAAGGTGGGCGGGACTTATGTCTCAAGTTTATTTATGCAGAAGAATGGAGGGCAATATGAATTGAGGCACAATCAGGGAGATTCAATAACCGTTCTTATCGTATAAAATGGTGCTAATTTTGCCCCAACCAATCAGATCTTATTTAACATTTAAAAGCTAATATCTGATTGGTTGGGGCAAAATTAGCACCATTTTAAACGATAAGAACTTTTATTGAATAACCCCGTATGTCTGGAGTACATCTGACTGATTATGGCAAAGATTAATAAGCAATGAGTTGCAATGACCTCATTATTTGCCGATTTCAATATTCATTCCATAAGCACTGCATAGTCCAATTACTCTGGAATTGGAGAATAGCCATGTGTTACACAGCAATATAATTAAAGTGCAAATCCATCCAATCAGTAAATACTTAAGGTGCCTATACACGGCCCCGACTGATCCCCATACGCGGTGGGACGTGCGCCACACACGCAGCCAATCGGATCCCTCTATCATAGAAGAGCATACAACAGAGGTAATCCTGCACACCTCTATGAGTGTTAATATATCTGTAAATGCAAAGTGTGATGGCAGGTCATGGTTGATGGTCAGATAACAGGTGGACTAAGACTGATGTGCATGGTGTGTTCTCTCTATTATAGAAGAGGGAGCACACACTGACCAGCGTAAATGTTTTTGTCCGGAACAACAGACATTGTTGCCGAAGTTGTTGACCTTTTTCTACCCCCACATCTTGCACATACTCCGCAAGTCCTGTTGAATCCGAGAGGATTTGCCGGGTATCTGTAATTTGTATGGGCACCTATTGTATGCTGATGAAGGGGTGAAGTCAATGGTATCTTATATAGTTGACCTAGACATAAACAAGTAATGGAAGGAGAAACAGAAATGAGTGCCAGGAGGGTTCTAGTATTTCCTGTAGGACACAAATGAATAAAAAGACATCCAGGTGTATAGGATTAAAGTCTGAAAGCTGCAGATATCTCATAGTAACCAACTAAATCTTTGATACAGAGAGAGCAGAAATAGCAGATTCAAATAAACATGGGCTAATCTGGTTTATGAGACATACACTGGGGAAATCTGTTTAAATAAACCTACCTACATGTCTCCCTGCAAATTATACTAAGCATATTCATAGTCTAGATGTAATAGCTCAGCAGAATAACACATTGTTACAATCACATTAGAGGGAGGGGGGCTGTTTCACTTTCAAATGGGAGGCTGAGCATTGGGAACCATCCTCCCCTAAACCACCCTTCTCCCCTTATCCATCCTTCTCCCCTTAACCACCCTTATTTCCTTAATCATCCTTCTCCCCATATCCCCATAACCATCCTTTTCCCCTAACCACCCATCTCCCCATAACCAACCTTTGTCCATTAACCATCCTTCTCCCCATATCCACCCTTCTCCCCTTATCCACCCATCTCCCCATAACCACTCTTCGTCCATTAACCATCTTTCTCCCCTTAACCATCCTTCTCCCCTAGACCACCCATTACAGATTTCCTTTTGAATGTGAAAAGGATTTTAGGGTGTACAGCATGCTAGGGGTGGGGCATGGAAGGGTTCCTTTATAAATAGAGATTTTCCCTGCATATAAACTGTATCATTCGCAGAGAAATAGAAAACGACATGTTTTGTTCGCTCATTATAGTTAATGTTGTTTTAAAAGGGAAAGGTTTCCTATATCACTGATCTATATGTCCAACACCCTGAGCACAGACCTTGGTGTTCTTCCAATAATTCTAGGCTTGTTTATTCCTGTTTAAAATATTTACTGCCTTTATCCCTGATAGAATAAAAATAAGGTGTGTATTGTTCCTAATGCCAGTAAAAGGAGGGCAGAGCAGGACACAGGATTGCAGTGTGTTTCCAATGGAAATGTTCTGCAGTCTCTCAGGGGAAAATGTCTTAAGTTCCTTCCCACTATCTAATGAAACGCACCATGAGGTAGAGCTCATAGGAGACAATATTAACCTCAGAGAAGTCAGTTTCCCCAACTGGGAAGTACAGAATAAAGTAGTTAAAATAGAGCAGGGAAAAGACACAAGATTAAAAAGTGAAAGAAATCCAGCCTAGGAACAAAGGACAAAGTGAGCTAAAAAGAAAGGTATTAGGTACAGGGGATCTAGCCATGTAAGGAGCTAAACTGGAACAGAGAGAAACAAAGGTTAAGGATATGGAGTAATACTATAAAAAAACGGAATAATAATAAAGATACGACACCCGGGACATTACCTAGAGAGAAACAAGCACATTCTGCAAAGCAGCATGGGAAAAATACTATTTAAAACAAACAAAAGCCTGGAAGATGGCTGCAAAGCTTACATAACCACAAAATGCATAGAAGAGAATGTATATTAGGGTGCAGAGAGTTTCCAATGTTCCGTCTGACTGTTAGGGATCTCAATGGTCTGTAATATGCACTAAGGCACCATTTACATCTATCAACTAATTACACCTAGTTCTGTGGCACTGGTAATGTATTTATATCTTAATATGCAATTTAAAGGGCATGTCCACCTCCTGATGAAACTTTTTATGTTATAGTGCTTGTTCCCCAGCCCCAAACGCATTACTCTTATTTGCAGAAACTCCCCCGATAGTTACTTACCTTTCCTCTATCCTTCGCCTCACGTCCCGGCCCTCTGCTTGCACGAAACTGCAAGCAGAGGGCCGGACTGGCAGCCACGTCTGTGATTGGCTGAGAGGCAGCCAATCACGGATGCGGCTGCCTAGAACGGCAGAGGATAGAGATAAGGTAAGTAACTATCGGGGGAGTTTGTGCAAATAAGAGTAATGCGTTTGGGGCTGGGGAACAAGCACTATAACATATAAAAATGGTTAAACGCTAGGGGGAGGGAGACCAAATCAGGAGGGAGAGGGAGGGGGGAAGGCTGCACTGCGCATGGCAAAATTCTCCTGAAGGAGAGACAGGAGGAAGAGTCCGATATGGACTCTGCTATCCTCCTGGTTGCCAGTTTTTCAGACTTTGGGGGGACATTACAGGAGAACCATTTGGAGATGGGATGTAAGGTAAGGATTTTTATGCACTACACAGTGGGGCCAGTAGTGGGGGGAATTATAGTTTTGGGGGTGGACATGCCCTTTAATGTAGTTATATTCAAAGCTGCGTACACACTGGGCGATATTCCAGTAAAATCAAAGGTTGTGTAAACACAGGCAGATACTCCAGTTATATCCAAGGTTGTGTACACACAGGCCGATATTACAGTTATATCTAAGGTTGTGTACACAGGCTGATATTACAGCCAAGGTTGTGTACACACAGGCCAATATTCCAGTTATAGCCAAGGTTGTGTACACACAGGTTAATATTCCAGTTATATCCAAGGTTTGTGTACACACAGGTGAATATCCATTTATATCCAAGGTTGTGTACACACAGGTTAATATTCCAGTTATATCCAAGGTTGTGTACACACAGGCCGTGTACACACAGGCCGATATTCCAGTTAATCCAAGGTTGTGTACACACAGGTAATATTCCAGTTATATCCAAGGTTGTGTACACACAGGCCGTGTACACACAGGCCGATATTCCAGTTATATCCAAGGTTGGGTTACACACAGGCCGTGTACACACAGGCCGATATTCCAGTTATATCTAAGGTTGTGTACACATGCTGATATTACAGCCAAGGTTGTGTACACACAGGCCGATATTCCAGTTATATCTAAGGTTGTGTACACATGCTGATATTACAGCCAAGGTTGTGTACACACAGGCCGATATTCCAGTTATATCTAAGGCTGTGTACACAAAGGCCAATATTGCATTTTTATCTAAGGCTGTGTATACAAAAGGCGATATTCCATTTATATTAAAGGCTGTGTACACAAAGGACGATATTACTGGTATATCGGCCTGTGTGTACACAGCCTTATATATAATATCGTCCTGTGCACACACTGGCCGATATTCCAGTTATATCCAAGACTGTGTACACACTGCCCGACATTCCAGTTATATCAAAGGCTGTGTACACACAGGACGATATTCCAGTAATATCTAAGGCTATGTACACACAGGACGATATATCTAAGGCTATGTACACACAGGATGATATTATAACTAGAATATTGGCCTGTGTGTACACAGCCTTACATATAACTGGAATATCGTCCGGTGTGTATGCATCCTAACATATATCTAAGACTGTACACACAGGCTGATAATACAGTTATATCTAAGGCTGTGTACACACAGGCCAATATCCTAGTTATATGTAAGGCTGTGTACACACAGGATGATATTCCAGTTATATCAAAAGCTGGGTACACACAACATATTTTTTAAAAATGACAGACAGGATCTGCAAGATCAGGATACACAGAGCTCCAAGCATTCTCCCTATACACAGCATATACACAGCACAGGGAGAATGTTTGGGACTGTGTGTTTCCCTCGACTGCGGCCGACTCCCACTATAGGGAGTCTACCACGGCCGAGGGAAATTATAATATATATGTGACCCATTAATGACCTCTTACTAGGATCTTTAGCTGCCTGCCAGCACACTTTCTGCAACAATTAAGAGACTCAGCAGTGAAAGAAAGCAGGGGGGGAGGTGGAGGGAGATGTGTAAGCAGAGCAGGGTCTATGGTGAGTCTGTACAGGGCTTATAAGTGTCGCAGACACTACAAGAAGGCAGTGAGTAAAGCTAGGTACATACCTAGCGATTTTTCCTCCTGACCGACCGTTCGATACTTTCGAACGGTCGGCCAGGAGGAAGGACTGTCGGTCGCGGCAAAAGCAGCCGCGTCCGATAGTCACCGCGACCGATCGTGCGGTCCATAGAGGACCGCACGATCGGACGAGGTTTTCCACCCTGTCCGATCGTCCTTTTGTCCGATTTGGACGAACGGTCGATCGGACATGGGCACATTAGAATGCGATAATTTCGGTCCGATCGACCGATACACTGAACTATCGGTCGATCGGACCGAAATATCTAATCGTGTGTACCCAGCTTTAGGGAGCACTCACTAAACATTAGTAATTTAATAACAAAGCAAGCACAGATAAATATGTGAGTACCACCATTTTACTTCTCTCAAATTGTAGTTTCAGATAATGTAAAGTTGTTTCAGTAAGTATAATGACCCTTTAATAATATGTTTCAGAAATACTCAATCGTGGTATTCAATAGACCATGCAAACAGTCACTCAAATTATCGGCAGTACCACTAGAATTAAAATCAATTACAATAACAATTAGTAGTTTTTTTTAATGTTACCCCACAATCAGAACTGAACATTGGAAAAGGCACCATAATACTGACATGTATTTTTTATTGTTCAACCAATGGAAAACTTACTAGGCAGGAAACTCTTAAAATCGTGCAACTTCAGCTCCAAAGCTGTAAACACAAAGAGAAATGTGATTTTATATCTCACGCATCAACATCCGATAGAAATTCTTGTTTATCTAATTAACAGTTGAGGTTTAAATAAGGAACATGTCTTCCCACGAGGCACATGTTCCTGTGAGTATCTCACTTGGAAATACAAGAACATCCTTTCAAAATGTATAGTAAGAACAGCAAACCAAGGCTAAGTTAAGGTAAAAAATTTTAACCTACAGAAGCCCACCTTGAACTATAACTAGAGTTTTTTTTTACATTGCACTAAAATAGAAAAATAATAAGCAACATTATAGAAGTATTTTAAAAAGGAAAATATTGGTTTTTCTAGCTTGACAAAAAGTTAAAGGATAACTAAACCTAAAATATAATTGAGCCCAAATAGATTGCAGTGTACCGCCTTGCCCATTCATTTTGCGATTATATGTTGGTCAGGAAAAAGTTTTCGAAAAGGGGGTGCCTGCAGAATTGACTAAATGTCACGGGATTGGTCCTCAGGTAAGGGCACCTTAAATGCTTTTGGTTACTTAGTAATTAGCAAGCTATAAGGGCTAGGCGACATTACAGCAATCGTGCTTGCGATCCATTGGTGCGTGAGAATCACAGCACTGCGCATGTCAGTGTGGGCGGCCACATTGCATGCGCCACAATCCACATTTTTTTGCGTGTCACATGCGCTCCAATTATGCAAAATTGCATGCAAAGACGCTAACGCGCAAGAAACATGTGGCAATGTGTGCGCTTTGTCGTCCATCATAGTGTGACCTCGGCCTTTTTTTAGCACTGATACTTAAATTAAAGGTCACATGTCAAGTGTAGAATTCATAGCTGAAAAATGTACAACCATTGACCATTTGTCATTTGCATCACAATCTCTAAATTAACACGGGTATTACTTCTGCATTCTCCCTTGTGCACAGCAGATGGTGCAATTGTAATTGGCAATGACAATTGGCAATCTAGGGAGAAGAAAAGCTGCGCAGAAAATATATATGTTAGAAAAAAAAAATTGACAAAATCTAGGTGTGTTGCCAATAATATAAAACTATACATGTGAATAATTGCTTGTGTCTCTCGAACATTGTTTCTACCTTATATGATCCAGCACTTTGATAAATCTGTATCGAAGTGTTTACAATTGTTTTAGAGTTTGGTAAATAAATTTAGCCATTGGGGTGGGAATACCGTGTCCGTTTCTGTGTGCGTGTTTGTAGAATCCCCCTCCACGAACACATTTAGTCCATGTTTCCACCATTTGATCTGTTGCTGGACTCCAACTAGTGGCAATTAAAATTGAGCTTAATCTGAATATCTAAAGATTGAGTTTGCCTCTTTAAATGTTTGGTTCAGTTTGCACTGTAATATTTAAACCAATAGTTATAGCATTCATATAGAGTGAAGTAACCTCACACTGCATTAGTAACATATGGCGTTTCTGCATTTTCCCATATTTAGAGCAGTGCTGCTAAACATTCCACAACTGTTGACAATATGTGACAAGATCAGTCACAGAACAAATTCTGGGGGGGTAAATTCCAATCTGGACTGTAAATGTGATAACAGGACGTTGGCACGGGAATTTTTGCACAGCACCCCCTTTATAAATACCCCCGACAGGCTGGTACCCATAGTGCATAATAAGGGCTGTCATTGTGCAAACAGAAACAGGTTACTGGCATTGCACCTATTGCTTAAGATTAACCATAGAAAAGTGAACGCAGGTGCTCACTGAATGGTATTATTCTTCAATATGGGCCACAATCAAAATGTTTACGTTCGCAAATGTATATTCCGAACACCATCATACAATTATGAACACGATCGTACAATTCCGAACACCATCATACAATTACGAACACGATCGTACAATTACGAACACCATCGTACAATTACGAACACCATCGTACAATTACGAACACCATCGTACAATTACGAACACCATCGTACAATTACGAACACCATCGTACAATTACGAACACGATCGTACAATTACGAACACGATCGTACAATTACGAACACGATCGTACAATTACGAACACTATCATACAATTACAAATATGATTGTACAATTACAAACACAATCGTACATTTACGAACAGAGTCGTAATTGTACGGTTGGCAATACAATCGTGGTACAGCCATGGACATACTTCAATGATAACACGGTTTCTGATACCACAGGTTATTACATATGGCCCTATGTTCCTTAGAAACTTGTACACTAGTAACTTACCTGCATCGTTCCCGATCTGCTATAAAGTCCACATTAAAGATATAATGTGGATCACAAAGTGTAATATAGCTGGGGAACATCACAGGTAAGAACCATGACAGGAGGACGTTTAAACCGATTAGACATTTGTCAGACTGAAGTTTTAATTGGTTTAAAGTCTCCATAGTGTATTGCCAGCTTTAGTACGACTACACAACAGGATTTCTATGATTTTTGAAAAGCAGCACAAATGACAATGCAGCAAACAACATACTTGTAGCATAGACCGTAGGGAGCCATAGCAGCCCTTTAGTACATAACCCCAGTAGCGGTGCCAATACTGAGTACATAACCCCAGTAGTGGTGCCAATACTGAGTACATAACCCCAGTAGCGGTGCCAATACTGAGTACATAACCCCAGTAGCGGTGCCAATACTGAGTACATAACCCCAGTAGCGGTGCCAATACTGGAGTACATAACCCCGTAGTAGGTGGTGCCAATACTGAGTACATAACCCCAGTAGGTGTCAATACTGAGTACATAACCCAGTAGCGGTGCCAATACTGAGTACATAACCCCAGTATAGCGGTGCAATACTGAGTACATAACCCCAGTAGCGGTGCCAATACTGAGTACATAACCCCAGTAGCGGTGCCAATACTGAGTACATAACCCCAGTAGCGGTGCCAATACTGAGTACATAACCCAGTAAGGTGTCAATACTGAGTACTAACCCAGTAGCGGTGCCAATACTGGTACATAACCCCAGTTGCGGTGCCAAACTGAGTACATAACCCCAGTAGCGGTGCCAATACTGAGTAATAAACCCCAGTAGCGGTGCCATAACTGAGTACAAACCCCAGTAGCGGTGCCAATACTGAGTACATAACCCCAGTAGTGGTGCCAATACTGAGTACATAACCCCAGTAGCGGTGCCAATACTGAGTACATAACATAAACCCCAGTAGCGGTGCCAATACGAGTCACAACCCCAGTAGCGGTGCCAATACTGAGTACATAACCCCAGTACGTGGTGCCAATACTGAGTACATAACCCCCGTAGAGTGGTGCCAATACTGAGTACATAACCCCAGTAGCGGTGCCAATACTGAGTACAAACCCCAGTAACGTGTGTCAATAATGAGTATTAACCCCAGTACGGTGCCAATACTGAGTAATAACCCCAGTAGGGTGCCAATACTGAGTACATAACCCCAGTAGTAGCGGTGCCAATACTGAGAAATAACCCCAGTAGCGGTGCCATACTGAGTACATAACCCCAGTAGCGGTGCCAATACTGAGTACATAACCCCAGTAACGGTGTCAATACTGAGTACATAACCCCAGTAGTGGTGCCAATACTGAGTACATAACCCCAGTAGCGGTGCCAATACTGAGTACATAACCCCAGTAGCGGTGCCAATACTGAGTACATAACCCCAGTAACGGTGTCAATACTGAGTACTTAACCCCAGTAGTGGTGCCAATACTGAGTACATAACCCCAGTAGCGGTGCCAATACGGAGTACTTAACCCCAGTAGCGGTGCCAATACGGAGTACATAACCCCAGTAGTGGTGCCAATGCTGAGTACATAACCCCAGTAGTGGTGCCAATACTGAGTACATAACCCCTAGTCCTCATTACTGAGGGAATAATCTAAACTTCAGTTAAGATTAATTTTTAGTAGCCCTTTAACCGAACAGTAGGCCACTGTCTACCTCTTCTCATAGACCTTGTTAAAAAAAATTAAGTAGTTGTAGTTCTGCTTAATTAGTTGCAAACCCCATTTGCTTAATTTTGAAGGAAATCACAACACAGACCGCTGTTTATTTAGAAAGAGGATGAGAAATGGTGTTTTTTTATTCATGTGATGATGGCAGTCATGGAACGGGGAACAGTATAGGTATAAAAAAACAGGTTAGAAAGCTGGATGATGAGTTTCCCTACTCAGGGAAAAATAAAGAAAAAGATACAACTGTTTGTATAAAACTTTATTTTGCTTTGTCCGCCTGATAGTGATACAGCTAAAATCACTGGTTAGCGTCTGTCACCATGAGATAAAAATAAAATAAATAGTAGTAAATTATACAGGTAGGGAAAAGAGAAAAAAAAAAAAAAAAAACATCCCAAAAAGCAGGCAAAGTTCATTTAAAAAAAAAAAAAATCCCATGTCAATGCAATAAATAAAACTTTTATTCATACAATAACGTCATTACAGGGCACATTTTTTCTTCAGCTTGAGAAAAAAAAATTGTGCATAGCACTGTACAATCTTTTTACAGGAGTCTTACATTCTGTTCATCACTGAACAAAGTGATTCTAAGATATCTCTAGCACAGTTATGACATCAATGCAAATGAATTCTCATGTGTCCATGACAAAACACTCCATGTGTGATGTGTATACAGTAATTATAAAGAATATTGCCAATAATGCCATAAAGAAAAGGCCTACATTAATATTTTTAAATATGTGCATTTTCACCAATGAGGTTTTTTTGGCTTTAGGCAATGGCAAGAGGAAAGAATTTTGAGTAGAAGGCCCCTGCTAAATCCCACATCCCAAGATATCAATGCTTGAGGAAGCAATACAGGTAGCCATTAACTCCAATCCTAATTTGTTTGCCTCTGAAGTTTATAAGACATATAAAATGGACATGATTTAGAATGGATAAAAGAAGGTAAAAAATAAATGCAGAAAAATATGCAATATGAATTATTCAAACATCATATTCCGGCCATAGTATGCCTTTTATCTAAAAAGGATACATACACAACATGAAATAAATAAAATCTTTGGATTTTGCATTTCAGAAATGTAATGCAAGGCAGATAACTGGATTTGATTGTGGGAAACTCTTGGCACTATTTTAGATTATAGGAGAAGTTAACACTAAAACACACATTTTTCTACATTGTAGCGCAGAAATATGAATAAAATATGAATAAATAAGGTATTACTTGCCTTTACAAGTAATTCCTAACTAGAGACACACCTATGTGAAGTCAAGCCCTCTAGTCACATTTAATCCTTCCTTCACCCCAAGCCACTGACTAGAGCATGCTCAGTGTGCTTAAACCAGGAAACAAGAACTCTCTAATGTGCTACTTTCTCTTCCTGTCTTCCTGTGCAGAGGGGAGGAGGTAAATTGAAAGATAGAACAGGGCTTGCTGGACTGAAATATTTAAATTATTTCACATAGGTGTACATTTAGTATAGAAAAGTAAGTGATACATTGTTTTAGTCAGAAGTTTTAGGTCTAAAATACTTTCAGGGTTATTCAATAAAAGTTCTTATTGTTTAAAATGGTGCTAATTTTGCCCCAACCAATCAGATCTTATTTAACATCTGAAAGCTAACATCTGATTGGTTGGGGCAAAATTAGCACCATTTTAAATGATAAGAACTTTCATTGAATCTCCCTGTTTGTTTAAAGAGAAATTTAAGTTAAATAGGGATAATGGAGTTACTGTATGTAGATGAATTGAAATGATGTGAATAGGTTTGAACCGTTGGATCATATTATACATGATAATATTTTTTTTGATCTGTGCCTACAAACACTCTGAGCAATAAGCCATATATAAATAAGCAATATTCCTGTGCACATTTTCAAGACTGAAGTTGACCAGTCACATTAAAGAGTAATGTCAGTTTAGGCCACAGGTCTAAAAACAATAAATGTAAAGAAGAAGGTCTCTGTTTCTCTGTCATTCTCTGCAAACAAAAACCCATTGAAACATACAGCATATGGCTTTAGGTAAGTCTAGAATTGTCAGTTAACTGTACCAATAAATATTGTTTATTATACCAACTTCTAAAACTCTCTTTTCAAATGACATATTAAATGAATAAGATGTATGAAAAGAGGTGGGTTTTTTGCAGTGATTTAAATGATCACATTTATCTGTGTACCAATTTTCATAGAATATAAACTAATGTAAATTGTGCTTAGTTTTCAGTGAACTGACTCTCTCAGACACATTTGTTTGGACACAATGTATCTGCATTCAGCTTGTGTAATGCTGTAAGGACCTCATAGAAGTTAAAGAATTTACTTAAGGGCTACCATATAAACATGTACATTTCCTAGATGTCTGTGTGACCACCCATAATGAGAAAGGAATCTCCAGCCAAAACTCTGCCTAACCTACATAATCCCTTTGTGAAATCTCCATGCTACAAAGCTAAGTACCAGTTAATGAAATACATTGCTGTCTGCATCATTCTTTTAATGTAAATTCTGCTCAGCATTTCAGCATGGACATTTCATATCTTTTTTTTTTGTTTAAGTTGTACTACTGTATTTTAAAGGCAATAAAGTAGAGGGTTATTTTATCCTAACCTCCAACCCATATATCTGTTGTATTTAACTGGACTTGAAGTTTAGTTCTTGAAGACGTTTCGCTAGTCATCCGACTAGTCCAGTTGATCTAATTGAATACAACAGATATACCATGACCTGGATGAATGAGAACCTTCACAAGCATACTGGAAACATAGTTTCTTTAATTTGACCATTACTGGAAACTAAAATTCTTCCCAACTCTCACTGTACCATTTATTTTATGATCTGTCCTCTATTTCTTTAGATATCCAATCTGAAGCATGTTACTTTTTATCAAGTGCCTTATTATCATATATACTAAAAGACAAGTGTATATATACACAGACTCTGGACCCATCTGCACGTGCCTGTGACGTCAACTAACCACTGCCCAAAGGGTGCATAGGGGGGGAATGCGTTCGCAGGGGAGGGTGCTCGTGGGGGTGGTGATGTTAGGGGTGCACGTGCCGCGTGGTTTGTTATTAATAAACTATTCTGCAGTGTGCAGTTAGTGTTGACGGTGAAATGCATTTTTGGGAATTCCCTCTCCTAGTGATTACAGAGCATGCTTGTCCTCACAGTGAGTCATGCCTGATAAAGGGGTGTTAGTTAAGAGTGGGAGGGGGAATGCTTAGCCTGAGTGATTTATGTACTAGACTGAAAGCATGCAGCAACACACACACCTCAGAGTATGTGCTACTAACATGAATTCATTATGTATTAAAGGGGAACTGTGGTCTCCAAACAAGCTAAGTTTAAATTAAAGGCCAGTTTCCTACCTTTAAAACGAGCCATCAACCACCTCTCTACGTGCCCAAGATATACAGAAATGGCAGACATGTGACATTCCTAAGGCTTCTCCTGCACAGTGCAGCCGACAACCACAGCCTCAGACTCTCTCAGTGTGTGAGGGAGACAGGAAGTCCCTCCTCCTCTTTGCTGTGTGAAGTCCTAACAGAGAAGGTAAGGGAATCTACAGCTCTTCTCTTTCACTGTGTGAAAACAGCTTTTTCAGGCAGAGTTCCTACTCACTCTGCCTGAAAAGGCTGATTCCACAGAGTTTTCTGTAGGGGGGGGTGTCTGAGTAACCCACTGCACCCACGAGTGGGTGGGGCTTAGGCACCCGCAAGTGGGCGTGGCTTAGGCACCTGCAAGTGGGTGGGGCTTAGGCACCCTGCGAGTGGGTGGGGCCACATGGGTCTGTAAGATAATGGGTCATGGGGGGCCTGCAACTGGAGGGACCATGGGGTCCATGAGTGAGAGGGACCAGGGGGGCTGCAAATGGGAGGAGGAGACACAGGGCAGATTGACTGACATGGTTTCAGAGCAGGAAACAGGAAGTGCAGGGGACCTGGTGATGCTGCTGCCATATCACACACAAAAATCTAAATATCTTCAAAACTATGTAAAATAAACAATGGAAATAAGTTGCAAAAATTCTCAGGGGAGCAATTCCTATCAATTTACCTTAATTTATCTCAAGTCATTTTTGGACCACAGTTCCCCCTTTAAGATGAGGCAAAGTCATATTGTCAGTTTACATATCCCTTAATAAATACATAGACTTGTATTTCTATTTCCATAAATCTAGGGGCAACTATGGAAATCAGGAAATTCTCACAAATTAGTATTGTGTTGTTAAAGGGCATGCCCACCACCAAAACACAAATCTACACCTACCTCCCCCACTCCTAAACCACAAGAACATTGTATTTTTTACCTCCCCACAGTTGCTGAAGCCCATAATCCCTACCTTTTTCCACCGCACTCAACGCACTTGGTCCTCACCTCCTCTGTAAGCTCAAAGAGCTTTTACCGTTATGCAGTCAGTTATTGGCCCTGATGACATAAATAAGGATTATGTGCCTCAGGGATTGTGGGGGAGGTAAAGAAACATACCGTGGTTCAAAGGGGTGGAAAAGGTAAGTATAGGGTTTTGTTCGGGGGTGTACATGCTCTTTAATTCTGCCTAGCCATAAAAAGCTCAATTCTCAACGTTGCCTGCCTTTAGATGGCTAAAAATTCAGTAATTCATTTATACAAAGCTTGAAAATGTGTAAAAGACATTTTAAAGCCAATCTTTAAAAACTTATTGCATCCATCCTCATAGAAATGTATATTGATAAAATGCTTAGAAATACTTACAGAAATATCTATGTCTTTGAAATTGTTTGGGATAGAAACTTAAAGGTGCTGATTAAATAAAAGCTGCAGAGTTTGCCTGTGCTATTAAAGGGTAACTTAACCCTCTAAGCACAAATTTGTACAGGATTCCCTCAAACCTAAGTTGCATTATATCTTTCCACCTAAAGCTTCTAAACTCATAAGGAGTGATCCCTCGCCATGGCTTACAGCTTCTCCATGTTTCTTCTGGATAGCTTCCATCAGTCAGAGAGTGACATCAATGGCTGCCAGCTGCTACTGAAGCCGCATTCCACAGCTGCTGTGAGAGCTTGTAAGCAAGTTTAGGAGTAATGGGTGGAAAGGCAAGTATAATACAACTTAGGTTGAGAATGGACAGATGTTATCTAACTGCAGTTACCCAGTAAAAAGCCAATATTTGATTGGTTGCTGCAAATTAATAGCATTGGAACATTCTGCACCTTTTATTTGTTCAGTCTTTGTGTATAAAATCTTCTGTATACTTTACACTCCTTAACACATAAAATTAAAATAGCGAAACTATAAAATGGTCTCCAGAGACCCTTTCAATATTTTTAAATATTGACCCTTTCAATATTTTTAATGCATCCAAGAAATTTTTGGCACTTTTTCAAACTAGGCTTTATATATAAAAATCAATGGCTTAGCTTGGCTACATTATTCCACTTTAGGCTTACATTGATAAGTGTGGAAAATGCAGTTAATGCAAAAAATGCAACAGTGGCTTTATCTGAGTAGTAGCTCAGTGTAAAACATATTTCATTGACAGCTCAGAATCTTCAGATTAAAATGGTGTAGAACCCGCTTTTCTAAGCGATTCCTGACCAGAGAAACAATGGTATGAACTCTAGTCCTCCTCACTGGCTCAGACATGCCCAGTGCACTTCAGGCAGACAGAGAGAGAGCAGTCCAATAACTTTCGTTATTTCTCTCTGTGCTGAGTAAAGTGAAAGTAAATGTTTGATGCCTTCTGTGGTAAAAGCTTTTACATCATTTTACACAGGTATAGCTTTACTAAGAAATTGCTTCAAGGACAGATCTACCCACCCCAAACCCCAAATCTTGATAATTAATCACCTCATAGATGTCCATGAAGCCAATTCTTTACTTTTGTTTGCTGCCCTCCTGTTGTATTCTGTATTCTTCCAGGTTGCAGCACAGCTATCATAGCCAACTGCTGAAGCAAACGTTCACTACTATGTGTGTACATGTACAGGTGTGAACTTTGAAGGAAGGGGTGGTAAACTTTGAAGTGAAACAGGAAAATTTATGAGGTGAATAATTATTTCAGACTTGAACGGACAGGGAAGTGAAGTATACAGGGTTTTTTTTTTGGGGGGGGGGTGAAGGATATGGACATGCCCTTTAAGAAGCTAAAAGATATATTGCTTTTATTAGCAGTTTTTAATCTGGGGTGGGGGGATAGTTAAACCTGACCTTCTGCTCAGATTCTAATAACCACAGGGTTGTTAAAGATGGAATTAAACTTTTAACAGTCCCTTTAAATCACAGCCCTCATGCATACAGAACATACGTAGACAAGTTCACAAGATGGACAACAAAGAAAGAGGTTAACTTCCTCTTCCTCTGAATGTAAGGCCTTGTGTTCAGCCCCAATAAAAGATGACAGCACAGCTATTTAAAAATTGGTAGAAAAGCCAGTTATAAAACAGCTCTGTATGTTCAGTAATTACAGCCACATTTTGGCAGTTCCTGCTCTGAAAAACCCTTTGCTGAAACGATAAGCCTGGAAAAAGCATCAGGAAGGTAAAGATGCAGGAGCACCAGAAATGGAAAACCTATGACATGCTGGAATGACCTCCAATTACTGCACTGCAATAGATTACAGATATATCCAGCAAAGCATGGTTTAATGACCACAAAGAGTTAAATACCAAAAATAAATGAAGTACAGAAATTACAAGAATTTAAAAAAAATGTAAATCCACAATTGAAATGAAAGAAAGAAAGAAAAAAAAACGGTAAGATAGACGATAGTTCTTCAAAGCAGCAGGTGCCATCTCTGTGCAAGCCTCCCCCTCACACAGTAGATATCATTGTGCCATTGCCACTGTGAAATAGAAAGCAGAGGGACACTGCCGAGGTGTACAAAATCCAGTTACTGCACAAACTCACAAGACTGATGAGATCTGTTTGTTGCAGTATCCCTTACATGTGATTACGGATTCAACACTTGTGCAAATTAGGGCTGGTACACACAGGTCCAGTTTGGCACTACCTTCCCGATCAACAGACAACCAATGAATGGGTAATCTGCCGGTCGGGAGATTTATGGCATGACTAATCACGGGAAAAGTATATCAGACCAGATTGGTTCTTTGAGCTTAAATATGGACCCGTGCGGACCTACCCTTAAATCAGACCTGGGTCTGACTGGCCCCTCAATACTAGAATATTAAAAATTCTTAATATTATTTGATTCTCACAGGCTGGATATTTGATTTATTTTTATTTTATAAAAATTTATTTTTTAAAAATGATGACCTGATCAATTGATTAATTGAATTTGAATAGATATTATACCCCTTTTATTATAAATTGCAACTAATATTAAAAAACAATGCAATGAATCAGGAATATTGATTTATCTTTTTATAAAACCCAGTTTTGCAATCTCTATAATGAGAATTGACCTATTGGTCCGGCCCTTTGCCACAATCCAAGTTTCTCATGAGGCCCCCTGTGAAATTTAATTGCCCACCCCTGCCTTAAATCCATAAAGGCTGGACAAATCCAGGTACCAGGTAGCCAATGGACCTAGAAATCTTTACCTGACAATTTTTTTAAGGCTTTTTCTATGAAGCCTAAAGATTAGTCAACCTAAGAATCCTAAATTGGCTCCTAGAGTGGTCTAAATGTCTCCTAATGTCAAAAAGAGTGTGTTGGCCCTTGCCCTACGCAAGTTTTACAACAAGTCGTGCATCTTCAACAAGAAAAATTTGTCTAAAATACATTTTTAGTCCTGATTAAAATAATATATCCCTTTTCTTTCTGTACAATTCCTAACAAAAGATATACATGCAAGAATTTGGTCATTTTTCTACCTATTTACCCCAACGGGACAGGCATGCTCGGAGACACCCAGGGAGTGTGGAGCTGTCCAATAACCTACCTTTGTATTTTTCTATGCTAAGGTGAAGGAGAGGTAAATGTGAAAGTGACTATAGGGATTCTGTAGAGGCAGTTTTTACATATATCACAAAGGTACATATTAGGTTAGAAGTCACTAGGAAAGACAAGTGATATATTATTTAAATAATTAGTATCTGGGCTATAATTCAGGGAATTTGTCTTGGGTCAAATTTCTCCTTTAAAGGGTATCTCCACTGATAAATGCCACTTAGCTCTATTTCCTCCCGCTCTTCAATTAAACAGAAAAAAGTTATGTATTACCTGCCATTCTTCTTTCAAACAGTCAGGAGCAGGCAGGGAATACAGAGAGCTCACTCAAAATTGTGCTTCAGTACTGGCTTCTCTAACAGGTCCCGACCCTCTCTTACAATGAACGCAAATGGGCATACAGTGCAAGCTCCACCGGGACCTGTCAGAGAAGCCAGCACTGAAGCGTGATCGTGGGTTAGTTCTCTGTGTTCCCTGCCTGCTCCTGACTGTTTAATTTAAGAACAAAAAGTTAGACATAGCTCCTTTACCTCCTGTTCTTCAATTAAACTGAAAAAGTGCCATTTATTGATGGAGATACCCTGGATGGAGAAGACCACTCTGACATTTAATTATTACCTCCCCACCTCTGTGTAATACGTAATATTATATATATAAAGATTCTATTACATTAAACTCATGTGGAAAGGTTATAAAAATGTGAACAGTCTGTATTTAAAACTAAAATTATTGAAGAGGAACACTCTCATATAACAGATTTTCATTGACTTATAGACCAGAAGCTGCTATGGCTGATTAAATTGATATATTGCTTGTCTTTCCATGTAATACTTAACCAAAGATATACCAGTTTGAAATATTTCAGTATAGAAAGCCATTTATTTCCTTTCACTTTTACTCTTCTCCCTGTAGCACAGATGAATACAAAGTAGCTGATTGGAGAATTCCCCTCTCACCCTCAGTGAATCACATTGACTATGTCTGAGCTCACTGACAAGACAGAAGGGATTTCTGCACTCCTATACTTTAATGTGCACCTTTAGTTAGGTATCACTTA
Organism: Hymenochirus boettgeri; assembly: GCA_019447015.1. Taxonomy (NCBI): domain Eukaryota; kingdom Metazoa; phylum Chordata; class Amphibia; order Anura; family Pipidae; genus Hymenochirus; species Hymenochirus boettgeri. Next base: position 39,238,186 of record CM033476.1, read on the forward strand.
AAAAGAAAAGTGATGGGATGGCGTTTATTTTTAATTCAATGGGCACATCATTTCCCCAGAAATCTTCTAGTTCCCTTTAACTCAAGCAACTAAGGGATACTGCAGGTGATGTGAACAAACACTGTATGGTGTTCAAAAAACAGACAAAACAACAATATAGACACACAGTATCTGTTAATGGTTTTACCTGTTTGTTGGACGCGCTGCCCCATAATCTTCTATACCCTGCAGGATGGAAGGTTATAAAAATAATGTAGTTAAAAAGACAACACTAGCATGTAAACCTTTTCTTGTCTAATTTAAAAGCAAAACTATTCTGTATGGGAGGTGTTATGGCAAGAATTTCTAATGAAAATCAGGGGATGATCAGCCAAAATGTTCTAGTTGCAACTAGAGCACTGGAGCTGGAGAAATTAATGGAGGACTGAGGGTGATCACTGGATTTCTCCTATAGGCAGCCAGGACAGGGTTAATGTAAATGGAATATCATGAGTCTCTTGGATAGGACACAAAGGACCCAGTCTACATTTAAAGTCCTTCAACGTACTGCAGAGTTGTGTTGGAAAAATGACAACAATCTCAATGTTATTGTCATTAAAATGTCACTGAAATAAACATTTTAAACAATTCCAACACATGAACTTCCACCGGAAATCAGACCAGAGTTTAAAAGCGAGTGTTTAAGATTCGGTTTAAGAGTCGGTATAAATGCGGTACACTCATTACCAGCATTTACAGGGTTGAAATTGAAAGAATTAATTACACCACCTCTTAATATGCGTGTGTGTGTGCGTGCGGAGAGGGGGTTGGTGCATAAAGATTTTCTGGAATACAGAAGCACGCAATAAAATTTAATTTCCAATATACCTTTCTTGAGCAAATCTAAATGCAATTTAAATGTCAACGGGGCCCATTTAGACACAGGGGAAAAGGAAGGAATCTGCAGCATAAAAGGAGAATTGCTTTGCCCTCTGCAATGGCTGCATATGCATGAAGACATTTGCATAAGAAGATATAAATAGAATATTTAACAGTCTTTTTCAAACTGTATTCTCTAACCTCCTCCGTGCACAAGACGTTTACAGTATCACTTTACGTAGGATGATGGTGGTTTAAGATTTTCTCCTTAAATACACACGGATTGGGGTCTGACACACTCACACTAATTCATCTGAATGACTGATATCTTTTGAGTCATGCGGATGATTACATGTCTGGGTGTGAATTATTTACAGCTAATATCCTGAAGTACAGAAATGGCGACAAAATGTCCCTGCTTAATTTCCTCTATCTGGTATGTATTACAATACACCTGGATCATGTGATCCTCAGCCGTTACACTGATCTAAGAGCAGAGCTGTGATTGGCCAGTGAGCTGGGCCTGCAAAGCTATTTTATCCAATAGCTGTAAAATCCTGTTTTGGAATTTTTTTTTTTTTTGACAAATCAATTACTGTGGGTCACTGCCTATGCCGAGACACAGTACTCTCTCCCCTGCTGTCTAGTGGCCAGGGAGTGCTGCAATTCCAATAAAGCATGGAGACAGAATCCCTCCATCTCTGTGGGTAACATCTAAAAGAGTGTCTGTTTTAAAATTGAAACTTTAGTAGTTTCAAGGCAGTGATCCAGGGTGCTGTGTTTCTACCTTATCTTCCCCTTAAAGTTCAGTTCTCCTTTAATGACATTAAGGCTTGGAGCCATTTACAAATGTCAAATTAATATATATTTAAAGCAGGTTTCCGTGTCTGTGCACCCAATGAATTCTCATATGCATAGTAATTTTAGGTTTTCTCTGAATGGTAACTGTGATTGTTCATTTTGAAAGTTATCCTTTCAGTGAATATGCATTATTGACCCAGTATCGATATATAATAACATACATGATAGCCCAGAAGGGATCTTTCTTGCTAACAAACCAAATGTACATAATTTATGGACATATCTGTTGACATTTACTTTCAATTCCAGAGTCTAAGAAATTATAATCATGTAATTAAATAATGCTGAGCTTGGTTTAGCAAAGCAAGACCATTTCCGGTGGAAGTTACAAAGCATCTTCTATTGCAGCTCACTAAACGGTTTGAGTCTACTTTGGGTTCTGAGCAGTGTTGACATTAGGTGTTCATGATTTTCTTCTTATTTACCAACACATCTCTCCCCACCGCATGTGGACCACCAATGGTACAAAGCAGACCAAAGCTATTATCGTAATAGCAGTTTAGAAAGAGCCCAAAGTAGCATTTACATCAAACCCTGTGTCGTATTAGCTGCAACATAAGTGCTGCAGTGGTTAAACCAACTTACGCACGTTAACCTTTTACGAGGTCTGTACAGTCTCGCTGACTGTGGATAAAGAAGGCTGGTGCTCTTGTGTAATGTATACCCATAGGGCATAGCGTAACCCTAAAAATGAGGAACATACAGTGCTTTGGAATGTTGGTTAAACCTTGGAAAACTAGAGGTCTATTGGTAAACAGAAAGTTTCATAGCCAAATGGCAAAAACGGTCACTCTACTCAACTAGCAAGCCTGAAAGAGACTGAAAATAATATTATGGAACCCAAGATAGCTGGGGTCCAGACACATCTTATATGCAAATATATGGCACCTCTAAAGTTCTAAATTTAATATGATCATGACCATCCTGACACTAAATTGTGAACATACAGTAGCAATAGTGCAGATGTTAACCTGGCTGTCTTGCAGTTGCTAAACATATTGTGTCAACAGGACAGCCATGATTAAACCAAACTTACCCTTGCATTAATCAGTTACTTTAATACAGATTACAATTCTAAACAGTTATAGTAATTGAATGCATTTTATGGTAGAGCTTACGAGCCACACTAGCGGCAATTTTATCCTTAACCAGACCTCTCCATTTGTAAATCCTCCCCAGCCCACCCTTGCTTCACCTGCTGCCGTCACTCAACTCAGCCCACTCTGATGGTACCATGGGCCACAAGATTTCTAGATTGGGCTGCATGGACACCTATGGTTTAGTGCATCATACGGTTTTACAATAATCAGTAATGGTACCACTTCCCTCTTACCTGTGAGAAAACTGGTGCTGCCACACTGTAAGGCCTAGGCTTGAATGTGCTGACTGGTTGTGGTGGGAAGCCTCTTGAAGCCATGTTGTAGTCGGGGGGAGGCATTGAAAGGTCATCTTTATCAAGAAGGTTTCCAGTACTGCTGCTCTTTCCAGGCTGTAAACTAAAACACAGGATACATTTGCAATGTATTGACATAGGTGTTTACAAGTACCATAAGTTTCAAATTCTTTACAGGGCAACTGTGGTCTCCAAAGAAGTTACGGTTAAATGAAGCCTGCAGTCTTTCCTGAAGCCATAGATCACATCTCTGATGCAGTCTGTGAGAAATTATATTGGGGTGAATTTTCAAATTTCTGGCCTCCAGTTGGTTAAGTGACATCGTCTGACCTCTGCCCCACCCCTCTTCCCTGTGGGAGAAGCATGCTCAGTTAAGACTTAAGTACCGGGGGGGGGGGGGAAATTACAGTTGAAATGAGGAGCCTATTGATGTAGACAGAGGCTGGTCACATGGCTGCAAGCTGGTCACATGGCTGTAAACAAAGTGTTCTAGCAGGAAGTTATATTGCTGAACCTTTCTAGCAATAAATTCTCACAAATTTCACATACAGATGTGACTTTTGGATCATGTTGAAGGTATGTCAGAAGGCTTTCCAAAACGACACTAACTTGTTTGGAAGAAATAGAGACCACAGTTACCCTTTAACAATCCCAAGCTCTGCTGATACAATGTTGTATTTGTTACAGAAAGTAAAGTTTCACACAGACAACAGTCAAGCAATGTGCACATTTCACCAGTTTGCATTACAAAATCCATTCATGATGCTTCTTACCTCATTTGTGACCGATCGGCAGTATCGCCACGGTCTAACACCCTAGTGTATGAAAAGGGGAACCATCCTCTCCTGAAATGAGATACATGTTTAATGAGCAAGATCCCAGTTTAGCGTTTAGTCACTGATGCAAATAATTCCCCCTGTTCTATTAATAAGCAGCAATTAATCACATGTTAGATTTTGCTGGATTACTACAGTTACATAACATCTAATTGGTTTCTGCTGCTTAATAGCATAGGTATGTTTTTGCACCTTTTATTGCCTCAGTCCCTTTGTGTTTTAGATGGAACTGGTGAAAAGTTCAACTGACATAACGGTTATGAATCTCACTAAACATCTTTATTAGCTTTTAAAAAGGAAACAAATAAATAAATATATATACGCCCATAGATTTCCCAGTCATTTCCAATGAGTCCCAAGTAACTACAAAGCTTAAGGTGAGCTGGGCTTAAAAGGAGCCTAAAAGCATTCCACAGAACATACAAAGCCTTCTTTAAACAGAATGTACTTTACAGCCTGATGCTATATAATAGCATTGACCAATAATTCAAGAAATAAGGAACAAGCCATCACTCCCAGAATACAGTGAGTGGAGATAAGCAATGTTACTCATTTATGTCTGGAGTTCAGAACTGTTGCCATTTGAACACACAATACATTCAAAAGGTATAGAGCCATTTATTTATAAAGAATTATTCCATATTTCTTAGGTTAGTTTTGCAACACTATTGTATAGAATGAGACAGTAATGTTTTAAAATAGAGCAGACTATACAGCATATTTTGTTTACAGGAATGTCTGGAATGCCATAATATTCTGCACTACGATAGAAGGAGAGTAGTCAGCAGTATTTGGGGTCATTTTACAGGAAAACTATACAGGGAGATTCAATTAAAGTTCTTTTAGTTTAAAATGGTACTAATTTTGCCCCAACCAATCAGATCTTATTTAGCATTTGAAAGCTAACATCTGATTGGTTGGGGCAAAATTAGCACCATTTCTAACAATAAGAACTTTTATTGAATCTCCCTGTATGAGAAAAAAGCTGCTCTCCATGGTACTGAAGAGAATATATTACATACCATCGTCCGTGTAAAGAAGAAGTTAAAATGGCTTAAACAGTCTGGTTAGTTTCCCCAGTCTCTTTACTCTTTTCTACAAATAACACCTTAGATAGAATGTCCTGCAATTAACTGTGCAGTGTCTGTCGTTTCACCTTCTACACTCATTGCTGCTCTTATGGAAGTGAAGTGTGCGATTTCTTAAAATTCATGAACTTTTAAACAAGAATTTGGCTGAGGTCCTAGCATACAACAATGTTGTAGAAAAAGTATCTGCACGGAGCATTTGCACCACAGAAGTAGAAAAAAAGAAGACTTGTTTTTAAAGTGCAGTGAATGGAAAAAAACACATTTCCCCGACTAATAACACTTGGCTAGTTTTCACAAATCTTGCAATGTGATGTACTTTTGGAAAAGCTATATGTCTGTGCCAGAAGTTGTAGTCACGTGATTGAAGACATCTTCCTCTGGATCAATCGTTAGGCAGGAAATGTGGGTATTGGGGAGTAGGTTGATCATAAATGTCTTTATTTTACCACAAATACTACAGTAATCTATTCTATTCACATGTTAATACTATCTATAGTCTTGTGTAATGGCCTTTAAAACGGTAACTGAAATACCACTAAGTCAAAAGTAAAAAAGCTTGTTGGACTTGTTGGGAGTTTAAACCTCCCAACAGGGGCAAAGCTGGAAGTCAACGGGCTCCATAGCAAAATGGTGGTTCCCCCCAAGCCCACACATTTTGACTACACCTACTTCATTGGCCACACCCACTTTTCTTAGATCACGCACTGTTTAAAGAAAAATGCACTGACCAGCATACACACTCTCTCACAAACTGACCGGCATAAACTCTTACACACTCACCCTCTAACAAACACTGACCAGCATCATTCACTCTCTCTCACACACAGAGACCAGCATACACTCACATACACACTCTCTCATACACACACACTGACCAGTATACACACTCGCACATACAAACTGTCCAGTATACACACTCTCACACTGTCCAATAATCACACACTCTCACATACACACTGACCAGTATACACACACACTGTCCATTATACACTCTCTCACATACAAACTGTGCAGTATACACACTCTCACATACACACTGTCCAATAATCACACACTCTCACATACACACTGACCAGTATACACACACACTGTCCATTATACACTCTCTCACATACAAACTGTGCAGTATACACACTCTCACATACACACTGTCCAATAATCACACACTCTCACATACACACTGACCAGTATACACACACACTGTCCATTATACACTCTCTCACATACAAACTGTGCAGTATACACACTCTCACATACACACTGTCCAATAATCACTCTCTCACATATAAACTGTGCAGTATATACACTCTCACATACACACTGACCATTATACACTCTCTCACATACAGACTGACCAGCATACACTCTCTCACATACACACTGTCCTGTATACACATACTCTCACATGCACACTGACCAACATACACACACTCTCACATGCACACTGACCAGCATACACTCTGTCGCTTACACACTGTCCAGTATACACATTCTCTCACATACACACTGACCAGCCTAAACACTCTCTCTCACATAAATACACTGACCAGCATACACACCCCAAAACATACACACAGCACACCCTCACACTGGTCCCTATCTCAAGGTCTACAGGAAAATAAGGTAAATTTTCCTTTAGGTAGTAGGCAGTGCAGATCACCATCTTTAACACTCACAGTGACTACTGCTGGCAGGCTGTATCCTCCTCCTCCAATCCATTCCACAGCTTGACAGGCTGTCCCTAGCTCCCAGGCAGACCAATGGGAGTGAACTATGGGCAGGATTATGGCATGTCAGTTTAGGAAATCCTTTACCTTGCAGACTGTGGATTTGTACTGATGGGGAGGGGAAGGAGCTGCCTGGTACATGCCTGCCTGCCTGACTGTCATGCCTGTCACAGCTCCCACTGATTTCACTCCTTCCCCTCTGCTTCCGGTTTTGGGGTTTGAAGTTGGGACACCGTGAGGCATCAAAAGGAAGGGTCAGTGCAGCAGGTTTAGCTTACATTTAAAAAAAACAAAACAGCAGGAACGGCACAGTCGGGCCCCCTTTGGCCCCCGGGCCCCATAGCAGTCATAGTGGATCCCTATGCCTCTGCCTCCCAATAAAAAAGTCCTATTAATTAATAATTTCCACTATGGGTAAACCATATACCAAATCTCAATAATTATGGCAGGCTCAGGCATGTGGTACGTTGAATATTATTCACAGACAAAACAGATACTTAAAGAACAATCTGTGCTACAGTCTAACTGGCTGGCAGCCAAGAGACAGGCCCTTTTATTAAAAACAATTGATCCAAAATACCCAAAATGGTGAGAGTTGGCTCTATTTAAATTAACTATTAATGGCCTAGCGTAAGGATGTTATTAGCCCCAATGAAGCTGTGATTTCATAGGTTTGTTTGACCTTAGAATGTAATTGGATGAAACTAATAGAAGTTGTTGTTGTTTGTCAATATCGGCCTCTTACAATTTAGTCTTCTCGCACTCTCCATAGTGCCAGCCATCTCTTGCCTCTGGTACAAGTAGGGTGATATAATCACCGTCTTTGAAGCTCAACAAGGTGCTGTTGTCGCCAGCAGCATGTGAAAAGATTGCTTGAACCCGCGTCCTGCCGTTCCTTTCCAAACCAGCTGCCATTGAACTGGAACGGGGCAAAGTCTTGTTTTCAGCTGTTGGACACAAAAACAAAATTAAAGGAATTTATTACGCAAATTAGAATTTAATCAAAGAGATAATGTTGCTAGAGTGTTTTGGTGCGGTAACATGGCACCAAATAGCTGTGTGCATAGGAACGAGTGGCACCATTCACACTACTGAGCTGCTATACAGTGTGTTGCATGCAACGCAGTTTTGTGCCATTGAAAATAATGGTCGCCACTATGCGTTATCACAGCAGAACATTGCACTTAATCGCTAGCGTGATGTTCCTGCATTAAGACAACGCACAGTGTGAACGTAGCCTAAATGTTTTTCAGCTGTGAGATATGACCAACTGAAGCTGTGGAAAAGCTACAGGAAGGTTGAAGAGCAGGAAGCATGCAGGACAAATTATCCCTACTCTTGGATCAATCCCTCTGGAAGGAAACATACTAAATGGAAGTTGGGTGCAGATCATCAGCTTTTTGTTCTTTTCACAATTTCAGATGGTTTTATAATGTTTCCTTTTTGGAAAATGTGACAATTATATATTGGGGATTTAATTAAAAAATAGAAATAAATAGGGGTATGTACCGAGAGACGCCATTGGCTATTCCTGTCTTAATGCCGCGTTAACCCTTGGTACATCGATTAACACAGCATTAAGACAGAAATATGGCGGTTCGCAACCAATGTACCTAGCATTTCTTCAGAACAGAATCTTTAATGCCAGCAAATAGCTAGCGTCAAATATCCGGAATAGTATAAGTCCACTATTTGCTGGGTACATCGCCTTAATGGGGCAATAGAGAGGGATAGCGGCTCTCTATACATTGCCCTAAACATCTAATAATAAATTAAGTTTAGATAATTACCCATATAATTTGGACCTGAATTTTAAGGGAAATTAAAGTGATACATTAAATTTCTCTATATATGCTGCAGTCTGTACTTAAAGGTAATGTTCACCCTTAAAACAAAAAATTGGTCAATAGTCAGTTATCTACCTGCCCCCAAACTTTATATATATTTTGCCCTTAATCACCTGCATTACTATCCAGATATTTACTGTATGTCAATCGATGCTGTGACTGCTGAAATCATAACCAATGATTGGCTTCTGTTTCACCTGCTGCCTCCTCTGCACATGCTCAAGTGTATTGGGCAGATACGTTTGCCAGAAAGGAATACAACGTATCATTAAATGTCTGTTTACAAATATACATATATTATATTTATATACAATAAACCGGGAATTGAACCCTTTAGCGCCCCCTCCCTTTTAATGCACACGCCAACCTTAAAAAAATTCAGTCAATGGTGTTCACTACCTGTTTCCCCATAGTGTTCTGCAGCAAAGCATATCAATCTTATCAGGGGAGTAACTACCAGGGAAGCAGGACCTGCAATGTCCCCCCCCCATATTCTTATTTTTCTTAGCAAATATATAGCCTCCACAAAGAAAACCACTGTAGATGAAGCAGAGATAGGGGCCCCACCATAGTTTTGCTGCCGAGTAATTATTAGTTATGCCAATGGACTTAATTTAAATCTTAGGGTATGGTGCCAATAAAGATGTAGCCATCTGGAAGGTGTTTCTTGCAGCAATGGAGCTTGGGAAAGGAGGAGCACTATCAATCTATTTTTAGGTAAACATTAACATTTTAAAGGTTAAACGCTTAGTGGTTCCAGGCATTATATAATATATCTGGACTATAAAGGGCTTTGTTGTCATTTTAGGATACTGATAGTGCAATTGCTTTGCTAGTTAATTTGCATATATGATTAATACTTACCCACGGTGTAGCTGTTTTTAGGAGGAACACTCTTTCTTGCTGGAAGGGTGTTGGAGTAAGAATCGCTAATCTGCTTGTGTGGCTGTGAGGGTGAAGCTTTAGGCAAACTTGGTTTAATTTCTCCCCAGTGCTCATAACTGTTGCTAGGTGGACCAGAAATCCCATTCATAATCGGAGCACCTTCCTGAGCAGACATCCTCTGTTAAGGAGGAAGATACAAAAAGACACATTGGCTACCTTATGGCTATTAGTTCAAAGTGTGTGTGTATTTACATATAATATATAAACATATAATTTATATAAAAAACATAAACCAGGAGATTCAATAAAAGTTCTTATCGTTTAAAATGGTGCTAATTTTGCCCCAACCAATCAGATCTCATTTAACATTTGAAAGCTAACATCTGATTGGTTGGGGCAAACTTAGCAACTTTTTTAACAATAACAACTTTTATTGAATAACCAGGATAGTGTTGTCTGATGCATTAGATTGCAGAGTGCAAACTTACCCCTACAAATGGTGCTAGCTCTGGGGGCACAGGAAGAGGTTTGGCACCTGGTATAGGGTCTGATATGGACAAACTGGACTTTGAAGATGTTAGAGGGCCAGAAAGAGTGCCAGACATAATAGTGCCATTGGTAGCAGTAGCCATCTGTTGCACAATCTGCAGAGCTCTGTCTGGTATCTTGTTTGGGTCAGCACATGCCTGTTGCCAGGAAGGGAACTTCTGTGTGAGCATCTGATTACCCTAAGTGCAGACAAAAAAAAAGTTTTCACAAACATTCAAGGCTAATTAACATGGGAACATACATCAAATCGTAAACTGTCTAAGTAGGTAATTTAGACAGGGCAGGATGAAACCAACATATTTTTCTTCCTTACTTGGTCCTGCACCATTAAAATCTGATCATCACATTCACAGGTGTGCCCATTCAAAATCTACCACTAGATGGCAGGAGATATCTCCAGGAGCCAGTAATCTGGCAGCGACAAGGGGCTTTTCTCTACCCCTCCTTCCTTCCAGCCAAGTGGCACTGCATCTCGCTGAGTAAGAAGCATGTGGGCAGCATAAAACGTGTGTGTGGGAGTTGGGAACAAGGCTTTCATTTTCAATTGCTCCCCCCTCCCACCTCCTCCTTTCCTAAGGAATAGGTGGGTTGCAAACACTGGAAGTCATAGAGCATTGAAAAAAAACAAAACAAAACAAAAAGAAATAGAGGAGCATTACTTCATTTCATTTGGGCGCAGTTACTCCTGACATTCATGAACCAGGAAAAAGTGTTGTAGTAAAGGGGTGAGGTGAATCCCTACCTGCTCCTAGTGGAAGGAATATTCCTATAAAGTGTTATATAGAGGGCTACTTATAGCAATTTCCCATAAAGGGGTGAGGTGAATCCCTACCTGCTCCCAGTGGAAGGAATATTCCTATAAAGTGTTATATAGAGGGCTACTTATAGCAATTTCCCATAAAGGAGTGAGGTGAATCCCTACCTGCTCCTAGTGGAAGGAATACTCCTATAAAGTGTTATATAGAGGGCTACTTATAGCAATTTCCCATAAAGGGGTGAGGTGAATCCCTACCTGCTCCCAGTGGAAGGAATACTCCTATAAAGTGTTATTTAGAGGGCTACTTATAGCAATTTCCCATAAAGAATTTTAAAATACAATTTGCCTTAATTTGCTAACTAGTTGTGGGGGATTATTGGGTTATTTCTCAACAAGCTATTCTATTCTATTACATAGTATTAATAAAGGCTAAAAATGAAGCCAATAAAGATTGCTTGTTACAAGCTCAGTTGACAGCATAATGTGTTTACATACCTTGCCGTGGTAGGCGATCGAGTTCTTTGCTACCGCGCACTGTTTCTCGACAAGGAAACAGTACCTCCTCCTCTCTTCTGTAAGTGCTGTTTTGTAACCATCTGAGATATAGTTCTCCAGTTCTCCCTGTTTGTTGCTAATTGCTTCAATATACTAAAGAGACAATCACCAAAGAGAAGAGACAAGAATCAGTGCATGACATGGTTGGTAGAACACAGAGAATTAACAATGTTCCAATCTTGTATTGTCTTCTCCAGTTCACCTGCTGGGTTGTCAAACATTATCGTACAATGATCCATGTCTTTCATGGTCAGTTACACTCTGGCTCATTCTGGATTCCAATAAACAAACCAAAAGAAAATATTCAAAATGCAATTTCAAGGGATGTTGCCACCATGAAAGCAGGACGCATTAGTACACACAGGGTAGGAGGCATAATAAGGATGTACAGGGCTGTACAGTAAGCTTAATGGATATGCAGAAAGTATGCAATTAGCTTGCAGATGATAAATCAGGAGGCACCATCCAAATAATACCAATTAACTATAAAAGTATAGTCATAGAGATTATCAGAAAATTGCAAATGCTTATAATGTTTTCCGTGCAGACTTTAAAACTATAAGAAAAAGCAAATGCATGTCTCAAAATCAATCCAATCAATAATGCTGCCTCTCTCCCTTTTCCCACAATCCTCTGTAGCTGGCAAGGTCAGCACCATTCAAGTCTATGGGACTGGTTCTGAATGTCGAATTGAGTGACCCGATTGTGTAAGAAGCAGCAAAGAAGTTTGGGAAAAAGAGGAGAAGCAGCACCTGTAGCTGAATCAAATACATGGTGAACCAGCTAAATATGTTATCATTTAAATAGTTACTTTCATGAAATGCAACATATTTTTTCTTCGGGAACCAGAAAGTAGTGAGGGGGAATGACAAGCAGGGATCAAGGCAGCAGGAGCATTAATAGGAATGTGACACACAATTAAATCAAAGAGGGTTTTGGTTGACTTCATTCTACAGCACTTAACACCCTGCATTAAATGTGTCAGCCATCAGTACTAAGTTAACAACATGATCCCAGGGGTAGATGAACATGGATATTCATGCATCAGGAACTGAACCCTACATACGAGAATCTTCTGCTGGAAGTAGGTTTGAGAACTATAAACCACCTGTCTCTCTGTTCATTATAAAACCACTTTAGAAAATTAGAGATGAAATTTTCCTCTCCCTTCCCTTGGGCAGAAAGAAAAAAGAATCTCACTGGGAACATTGGAGGGAAATTTAATTAGATAACTTTGTTCTCTGACAGCAATCTCTCCGGAATAAAGGATGTATAAACTGTGCTAGATATTCAATTTGGAGCAATGGAAGTCACAATCAGCAGAACCTTTCTATTTCAGTCGTTCGGACTCCTGACACATTTCTACATTAAAACAATGGGGCTTTTATTTGACAGGAATAATAAACTGTAAAGTGGTGTAAAAGAGGGGTAGAAATAATGCACCCCTTGCATTAAAATAGATGGATAAGCCACCACGATCTATGTAGGAATATTACTTAGGGACTTGTTTACTGAACTAGTTCTGTTGGCAAACCACAAACAATATGTTCTTTCAGCAAGGACCCATACCTATTGTTTCTTGTTTATAGTGGGTTTAGCTTATATTGACTTAGCCTTCAATTGACAACACACTTGGCAATAACAAGTGATCAAGAGTAGGGCGGTGACTATCACATCACATGTATGATATTTGCCAATCACAAGTGTACACATGTATCTATTATCCCATCCCTTCAATTCTGTACATCCCTAAAAGTCTGAATAAAAGAGAGATCTGAGAGGACACACAGAGCGATGATCTAAACATTGTGTGTGTCATCAATTCAGACCTATATAAAACCCCTGCAGCTTTTTATACACTAATGGAGCTGTATAGATCCTTATATAAAAATGCAAGGCTTAGGCCCCACTGCAACACATTATGGGTAAAAAATGCTCCTTTAAAAGAAAATCACAAATCCAATTCATTTGTGTTTGCTTTTTCATGCCCTCCACCAAAAATGATAAATCGCATGCAAAGCACATAGTTGGGCCTGCTTCCCATGGTTTATATTGTTATTAGATTGTCATTACGAAGATCAACATGAAAATGGAACATAAAACGTAGCAGTGAGGCCTAGGCCATAAAGTCCCTAACCCATACACCATAATAATATAGGTGCATACTTTTGTATTTTAAGGATATTACAAGTCCTCTTTACTCAATTGTATGGCTTGTTTAAAGGAACAAGACCAAGTATGTGCACAGTGAAGGATGGGAAGATGTCCCGAAACAAAGGGTCCCAAACCTAAAAGGGGCCCAGCCATCATTATGGCGCTGCAGAAAGAGATAAACCAATCATGAATTCATCTAGCAGCATTGGCTTGCTGTGTCCCCCCCCCCCTTGCAAATCAGTAAAAAGATTAATTAAATTTTTACTCCATATCCCATTAAACAGAGGTCCTTGCCCAGTTTATGTATTAGTAATAATGTCTGCTATTCTACATCTTTTTTTTCCCATTTAAACAATCCACATTCTCTGGTGATTTCCTGCTGCTCTGTAATAACAAGTCATTGCCTTGTAATTGAGGTTAGCTAATCCTGCACATATTCCTGTTAATGGAAGAACAAGAGTCTTTTCTTGACACTTCTAAAGGTGTTTTAACATATTTAATCAGAATGTTCCAAATTATGAAAGAGAAAACTCAAGTTCTCTAGTGCTACAATTAATAGATCCTATTCCTTTATTTTATTTATTGTATATGAACAATGTACCCCTTACTGTGCAATATCAAGTTATTAGAAGTCAAAGAGGATGCAGGGTGCTTTTATATAGATCATGGTACTCTATAGAGATTTCCTTGTGTCCTTATTTTACACAGTGATGGGTATGTTAGGCTTTATACAAGCTTTTATTAGTTTTGCGTACTTTTGGTAGCCTTTACTGTTTGGTTACCCCTATATACCAGCACCCTCTGGTGTTTGAGCTTCTTACAATTGTGAGTGACAGTGGTTCTACAGGGTTTACAAGATTATGCTGCATTTGGTTTTATTATATTTGTTATGTTTGTGGAAGTTCTCATTCATCCAGGTCATGTTATATCTGTTGTATTCAGTTAGATCAACTGGACTTAGTTCTGACCCAGTGAATTGGCTCTTCTGTGCTGGGCCATACGTTGGTGCAGTTGCTGTTTGGTCTCTCCCACATATAAATCAGATAACTCTTCACTGCACTGCACTACGTATATGATGTTGCTTTTCTTGTGTTTCAGTATTGGGTCTTTCGGATGTGGGAGAGACCAAACAGCAACTGCACCAACGTATGGCCCAGCACAGAAGAGCCAATTCATCGGGTCAGGACCCAGCCGTGTACCTGCATCTTAAGGAAAAAAGACATACCTTTCAAAGTAACAGGACTGGTTCAAGAGAGGTGTCAAGGAGGCCATTTATGTGAAAATAAAGAAACCAAGCCTGAATAGAGGTAGGGGGGTTCGACACCAACTGTCTGCTGTGTACAATGCTGTTTTGACACCTTACCCTGGGAAATCCTATAACACCTCTTAGCCACAATGCAATTACGCCTTGCATTCATATAACTAATGAAAAGCAACCAATAAGGCAGGTAGGAACAGGGTAGGCTAACCAAATTCAAATCTCCCTCCAAACCTGAACCACGAATAGAAATAAACTGAGTTCAGTATTAACAAGACCTGTTTGCGCATGCGTGAACACTCGGTAGGACCATGAGCAGCCGAGGACATGGATGGAGCAGTGTGGGTGAGCAGTTCTGCCTGCGATTACTGACTTTATTGTTGCTCTTTGGTTACCCTTGTTGTAGAAAAGTTGCATCTAGTGTTTGGGGTTTTTATGCATGAGAGTGGCAGGGATTTTTTTAAAGAGTTTGAGTTTCTGCTGCATTTACATTTACATTTGCAGCAGTTTGTAAAATTACTATTTTTAATAAATAAAATATAAAACAAATGGGATGAACATGCAATCAGAGGCTACTTTTGTGTAGGTATATTGATGATTATACTCTTATAATTAGATTTAAACCACTCATCGATGTATGACTTGATGATGATTAAACAATTCTATTTTATTTTCTGTTAAAATAAGAACATAATTGTGACTTGTAAATTTTCAAATATTGCTCCACAATTAGATTTAATTGCATCTTGTGTCTTCTAATAAATCTATTTAATGTGTGGAGCCTTATCGGCCCTCCCTTGTATTCACAGAGAGAAATGTCCATTCATTGATAAACAGATTGAAAAGAATCTTGCAGTTTAACATGACAGCTTGATGGTCATTCCAGAGTGATGACACTGTCATTACCCATTTGCACAGTGTCCCAGTCTGATAACCCTGGTTCTTACATTGTGTGTGTTTACAGCTTCATGTGACAAAACAAATTATAATCTTATCATCAATAACCCGTCTACTGTAACAGCTAAAGTGAGAAGCAGCTTTATGGTATGAAAAGAATTAAACCCCTCTATACATAAAATTTTAATCCAGGGGAGAAAAGGTTCTTTCAGAAGGAACAAGACAAGCAAACAGATTGGAGGAGATTCATAGAGAGATGCAATTTCTGTAGTTATTCAACCCTTGTGGTAGCAAATGAAAAAAGGGTAATAGAACCTCATATAGCACTGTATATTGGAAGTTTTGGTGGTTTAGAGAAATACTATTTATTGCCTTTTACCTTAGAGCAGTGATATCCATCCATGGCACTCCAGATGTTAAGAAACTATAACTCCCAGAATGCCTTGGTTGCATAACCCTTTGTGTGCTAACGTTTGACATCACTGCCTTACAGAATAGGCCAGGAAAACCTTTTGCTTTGATTGTTGGTACATGTTCTCTATACAATTTTGAAATTAATCATGAGAATACTAAAAGAGAATCCATTTAAATTTCCATAAATCAGTGGTGAAGATCAGCTACTTCCCTGTTCTTTATCCAAAAAATGTAGATGTTTTATGTGGCTTGTGAAACTAGGTGTACAATTCTATACATAATTAAGTACATTTCATAAGAATAATGGTGAATAGGAGTCTAAATATAATATATATGACCTACATATATAGTGATATTACAGCTATATGGCAACTGCAGGTAAATAAAGCGTGTTAAATGTTTTATATGCTTCAAGAACTTAAGTGACTTATGTAAGATCTCAAGTAGCTCATACTGTAAATCCAGTCAAGGCCCCAGAGACATTCCTGGGTTTCCTGACTAGTACAGGCCAGCATTGTTTCTATGGTATCTGTGTGTACGCATTTGGCAGGTCATTCTCACAAATCAGAAGAGCTTGTAATAGCCCTCAAACTGAATTAAAGTAGTTAATGGCTTTTGCAGTCTATTCACTCACCCTGATTCTCTTCTATCAATGGATTGTACCCAGGGAAGGACCTAAACTGCTACATGTGTGGAGTGAGGGCAAGGCTACCAGGCGTACTTGGATGGGATTGTCCCAACCGCAGGGACAAAATTGTGAGTCCCACAGTCAGGGTTGGAATCCCATCCAAGGACTGGACCAGACAGCCCTGCCCCCAGAACCACTCCACGCCCCAGAATGCCCCTTACCCACTCTCCCTCTTAATGACCAAAGAACAATCAGCATCTTTTGACACAGATCAACCCTAATTGCTAGCCTTGGCCTTGTAGCCTTATGGCAAAAAAAATAAATAAATCCAAAAAAAGTTCCTGCTGAAAAAATATAAATGCAATCTACTCACAAAAAAAAGAAAACAATCCAGCCTATCACTGTATTCTCTTGTCAAACATTACTAACAGATGTACCGCATCAAAAATGCCAGTAAGGACAACAAAGGCTAGGTTCCACCATTGCTGCAGGGAATGTGATGGGTGAATAAATCAGCATTTTTAGGAGAGATCTGTAAAACTAAGACAGCAATTCAACATTTTGCATTCTGTTCTCCTTTACATTTGTCTAATCAATTATTTCCTCATTTAAAAAAAAAAAAAGGAAGGAACTAAAAGTCAGATGACTTTCTAATTTATAGCAACACATTACATTATTCAACACAGGCCGCTCTACTTGTCCACATATGGAATCCTACTTTATGTTATTATTTGCAAGAGGAAGATGAATACAGCAATGGAAACACCCTTTACATATTTAGGATTAGGTGTCACTCACCACAGAAAATAGCTATTGACGTATTTATCTCTAAATACACAGTAAACATGGACATCTTTTGCTGCAGCATATTCATTTGGAGAGAAATAGTGCATGTACTTGTAAAACTAGTTGCATGTATATTATGTATTTACCCAGAAGACTGATGCATTAATATAGTATATAAATGGCCACATTCAAACCCTTAATCAGATCTTGTGGATTATGGGATACGGTTTGCATAGTGACACAATCTGTAACTAGCTCATAAAAAGACTGATAGGTGTGTGGAAAAATACAAAGAAGTCCAATAAAATGAATTAGACAGGCGAGGCTGGGATTGTTTGCACTAAATATGAGATGCTGGGTACTGTTAAGACATCACTACAGACAGGGAGAGTTTAAAGGGCATGTCCACCCCTTACAAAAACTTTTGATATGCGGTAGGGAATGCTCCCCCAGCCCCAACCGCATTAATATATTTGTTAGAAAGTCCCCCGATACTTACTTTCCTTCCCTCTCTACTCCGCCCGCAGTGTTCCGGCCCTCTGCTTGCATGGAATTGCAAGCAGGGGGCGGGACCGGCAGCCGCGTCCGTGTTTGGCTGAGAGGCAGCCAATCATGGTCGCGGCTGCCGGGAGTTCTGAACAGCGAAGGAAAGAGGGAAGGTAAGTGAGAATCAGGGGACTTTCTAACAATTATATTAATGCAGTTGGGGCTGGGGGAGCATGTCCTACCGCATACCCAAAGGGTTTAATGTTAGAGGGAGGCAGAGAAAAACGTGAGGGAGAGGGAGGGAGAGGGAGGGCTGCACTGAGCATGCCTCAAACCTTGACGAGGTTGAGACAGACTCAGGCACAGCACGAGTCACACACTGCTCCTACACATCAGTTTTCTGGACTTTGGAGGGGCACAGCAGGGGAACTATTTAAAGCAGAAATGTAAGGTAAGGCTTGTTTTAAACTACTTGATGTGGCCAGTAAGGGGTTAAATTTTAGTTTTGGGGGTGGACATGCCCTTTAAGGCTATATACAGTAGTTGAGGCCTATGTTGTACTGATGTACTTGTGATGGCTCAATAAGGCAAAAACGTCTAACTGGCTCTCAGGTTTTGCATTTAGGCTCATGCTACAGTATGTTGTTAAAGCCACTGTATAGCATTTTACTTAAAGGTCATCTCTACTCATACAGAATACACAGCTTTTTTTTCAGTTTAATTAACCGAGAAATGAGAGGTAAGACATAGATGCCTGCTTCTGTCTGTTAAATTTAAGAACAGGAGGTAAGACTTAGCTCCTTTACATCATATTCTTCAATTAAACTGGAAAATAAGTAATTCTTTTCTATGACATGGAAACTACCTAGGAGTGTCTCTGTTCCGCGTTTGGATATGGTTAAAACAGATTCATTTGAGGATTCTAGCTCAGCATACAGCATCTTAAAAGGATTGATTTTGGCTAAACCCCATCTTACCAGTTTTAGATCAAAAAAACAATGATTACTTGTCTTTCAATGCAATATCTACACAAAAATACAGCATTATAAATGTGATTGTTCACCAACGTGTACAATCCAAACACCTTTTCACTCCCCCCACATGGTTGGATGGATACAAAGCAGCTGATTGGTTTGTTTTTTTCTCCCTCTCTCCCTGGATGAAGCACACCGAGCATGCTCAGGTGGTATAAAAGATAAGGGGGCTGACACCTTTTTTTTTACTTCCTTAAAGATACACTTTGTAATGTGTTACCTGTACCTCTGTGAAGAATTCACTTACATTGGCAAGTGATGCTTCATTTAAATCAAAAGTTTATGGATTATAAGTCAGGAAAATAAATTCTAGCTAAAGAAACATAAAAGCTTTGTAATCAGAAATGCTTCCGCAACTGTGGTGTGGCATTGGAACAATTTTTTCATTTTTTGCAATTCAAAAACGGAAAATTATTTTTGCTTTTTCAACCTCCA
Source organism: Hymenochirus boettgeri (assembly GCA_019447015.1). Lineage (NCBI taxonomy): Eukaryota > Metazoa > Chordata > Amphibia > Anura > Pipidae > Hymenochirus > Hymenochirus boettgeri. The sequence continues at coordinate 39,257,637 of CM033476.1, forward strand.
AATTTATAGAACTGCTTAGCCACATGTGATATGGAACATTTCAATAACAGAACCAATAGACCTGCACATCAACACTGCAATTGTGATCATGTAAATATACTGATCTCATGGACTCTTATCACATTGTGATATAATGCTTAACTATCAGGCTCCTTATAGACCACCTCACTCTGAGCTTTATAGCTACGGTGTATTATGTGTATCAACTGATGTCACTAGTGTTCTGCATTTTATACTGTGGTATCAGTTATAGTTTATTTTATAAATGATAAAAATAAAAAAGTTAAGATGATAAAGAAGAATGCCCAGATAACAGAGGAAATGGATCTAGAATATGATGAAGATACTGCATGCGTGATAGGACAATTAAGTTACCGCTCTGCAAGATGTTAATATTGACTGGTAAATAGAGGTTCCATTGTCCACAAATGAGCACCCTTGACATATAATCCAGTGTACTGACCCAATTTTATATCCTGCCGCCATAAACACGAGAGCCTGCTAACCTTGGGCTAAAACAATACTTTCCTGCAGGGAAACAAATATAGGACATTAATTAGGAGACCTTCTATAAAAAATTAAACATGGTGGCTTGCTGACCTAATAGAAGGTGACATGAACACAAGTACATTACAGGAAATAAGGCAATAAAGAATCTTAACTTTGAAAATAGCAGAGCACTGCATGAACAGCACCCAGAAAGGCATGGGCTAAAGCAGCTAAGATAACGAAAGCAAAAATGTTATTTGTCACGCCAGGTTATTGCTGGATAGTAAAATTGACTCGGATTCTACAAAATTAAGGAATATACTTACAGCTCCTAAGGTAACCTACAATGTCAGTTCATGGACACGTTTTGTGTTAGGCTAGGTTCACACAAGGTGATATTTAAACCCGACGACCAGCCATCACGATATTTTGGCCAATCAGGGCAAAATATCACTAGTACTGTTGGATTGAGGTCAAATGTGGCTACCTTCCAATGGGGTCAACATAAGTAGTGCCCGATGTGTGCCTAGCCTTAGAGATGGGTTACAAGATGCCTGTCCCAATTTGTCCTTTACAGATGACAATTAATACAAGGTCTATGACAGACCAGCTATGCCACTAAGGCCAATTTTACACCAGTGAAGCTGCAGAAACAATCGCAATTTTAACAATGAACTATAGAGCAACAGATATATTGGAGAAATTTATTCTAATCCGTTTCTATGTGGTTTGTGACCAGCAGAGATTTAATTAAATAATTATTTCTCTATTTATTAAAGGGACAGTTCAGTGGAAATTATCAATATTTGTTAAATTGTTAGTTTGTGTAGTTTGTGAAATGCCTTCTTAGTTTTTCTACATATTTCCTACCATTTTGAAAAATCAGTTGATTTCATACCCTTTGCTGTTCCCTGCTGTTGACATTAGTGAGCTGTTGACATAACTGTCCTTCTTCTTCCCAGGATGCACCACTTCCTTGGAATGTTCTTAACAGTAATTTCTACTGATTGGCTGTTGGATGCTCAGATCTCTACTGAGCAACTGAATCAAGGGCAAGACCATAACGGTCTCTATTAGGGGGCCTGCAAACAGGAAGTCAGTATTTTGGTTGCATTTATTTATACAAAGACAAAATGTTGAATTGGCAGATTAAGGTCATTGGGATGAAAAAATACTGCTCTTTTTCTGAAAAGCAAATGTATTTGCACTGAACTCCCCTTTAAGGCTGCTCATACAGTTGCTTCGGCAAAAATTAGTCTAACGACTGTACATAGATTCATTATACCAGATAATCCATAGATTTTATCAACTGTGCAGAAACCAATGACAAGGTACAAAAAGCCAACAACCTACTAAAAGTAATAATCAGTAACACAGATATGTTCTGCCTTAAGGCGAACTGTGGCCTACATTGTGCCCGCTATTAATGAGAACTATCCTAATTTTAATATAAATTCAGGATCATGCTTTTGCCTGCAAACTTACAGCAGTATAAAAGAGGTGGTGCTTCCTGCATACACTGTGAGCTGCAACATCACCAGCACCCATTACTCTGCCTCTTTACTAGTGGCTTGTGCATACCTACATGTATCATTCAGAGGAAAGATGCAGCATCATAAACCCCACACCCTGAAATACTTAAATTAGATTTAAAGGAAATTATACTCACCTTCCCTCCGCTCCACATCTTTGTGCAGTAGCTTTCACCCAGGGTGAGGACCTGAACCGCTAGGTCCTCACTCCTGGGTTCGCGTAACCTACAGCAGCGTCTTACAGCAACGCTGCTCTGGTAGGCTCTTATGGGGTTTATGCCGCTGCACAGCTAATTATGTGTTTGTCACAGCAGAGGAGAAAACCAGGAAGTAAAACTGCATGCCTATGTTTGGATTCAAAGCAGCTATAGATAACCAAAGGCTTGTTTTAAATGTATAAAACAGCTATTTTGCTATTTTTTAGCAATAGGGGATGCATTTAATAGTTTCATTTATGGATTTGCATGGTCAAGCTTCACCTTTCTTTGCATCCCTAAAGAAATCATTTAAATACATACAGGGAGATTCAATAAAAGTTCTTATCGTTTAAAATGGTGCTAATTTAGCCCCAACCAATCAGATCTTATTTAACATTTGAAAGCTAACATCTGATTAGTTGGGGCAAAGTTAGCACCATTTTTAGCATTAAGAACTTTTATTGAATAACCCTGAAAGTGTAAAATGGACCATTATGTCCTTATCCAGAAGAAGCCATCACCTAACCTAGTTTTCCACTAGACAGGATCTGCTGTCTTCTATCTAGTCAGTCCTAACACTTGTTTATGTTGTTTATGTAATAATGATTGATGCCCCTCCCAAAATATGTACTCTACACCCAAATAAACACACACAGCCCAAGGACCCAAATAGTCAATGTGTTCAAACAACTTAAAAAACCTTCCTCCTTATGTTGATTATCGTTTTATTTTCCTTTTAGACCCAATTTGCTACCCAAAGAAAATACAGCACTTATCCCTGTCCATCCATTCATCAGGCTGTGTAAGATAGATCAGCAACAACAACTTAAAACCAAATGCAATCACAATACAAAGTATATAACAGAAATATCCAGAGAGAAATGTGCAGGTTACTAAGCGACATTAGCAAATTCTTTCTGTGTCTGTAACCAACAGCAACCAAATAATTTTGTTTGTTTAGATGTCTACAGCAGATAAAACACAGGTGCAATTGGATGTTATAGGAAACTGGACTGGGGCAAACTGCCAATGTTTATTGGACAGGTATTCTAATATTATTGTAAGAAATTCTGTCACAAAGAAAAAAAGTCAACTGGAACACATGGGAAACAGATGTAAAGTGTCTATTACAATGAAGTTTTAGAGGTTGAAATGTTGGACCCTGGTATTTGTCAATTATACGAATTTTTACAAACATACTACTTGACTTTATGCAGTATATTACAAGTTTGAATTATAAAACAATAATCTTACATTTGTCTTATTATTACTCACATTTTATTTAAGTAAGAAATGTAAAATAATTCCATGTAAATATCAGTCACTACTAATAAATATACAGGGTTATTCAATAAAAGTTCTTATAGTTTAAAATGGTGCTAATTTTGCCCCAACCAATCAGATGTAAGCTTACAAATGTTAAATAAGATCTGATTGGTTGGGGCAAAATTAGCACCATTTTAAACTATAAGTACTTTTATTTAATCTCTTTGATTGTGATTTTTAATGAAGCAAAAAAGCTCCAGCTAAGACCAGGGGTGTTGCTACCATTAAGCAAATGGAAATGTTTGCTCACGGCTGAAGTCTAGAAAGACAGGGGCCGCTGCCATGGTACCACTCACGGATGCACGTATGGCTTTTTATTTTGTTAATGTGCAACAGCTAGTTATGTCAGTCCACCCATTCACTGTCCAGTATTTAGCTTGGTCAGATCAGTAGCACTTCCACTATATGCTATAATAATGTTGCCATAGGAGTGCTCCCACAGCCCCCCCTTTCTCACTATCCACTATTAGGCCAGCCCTCCAGTTCACCAGACAGTGTAAGTCAGCCCACCACACCCACCTCCACAAGCCTCGCCCACTTTTTTGCTTCACACACAGCAGGAATATTCAGGGGCGGCTTTAAAATTTTTCAGGTCTAGAAACGTCCCTGATTAACACAGCATTGCTGTTATTATTACTATTTGAATCTTTTTACGGAAAAAAGTGCCACTGGATCTAAAAAAAATATACCTATGTAGATTCATGCTGCCTCCAGCTCATTGAGCATAGGGAGGAGGCAGACAAATTTTCCAGAAATCAAAAGAGCTTATTAAAGGCTATGTCCACCCAAAAAAAGATTTTTTTACATAAGTTTCCCCAAGGGCTCCCAGCCCCAACCGCTATACTTGTATCTTCAGAAAGCCCCCCAAACTCTACTTACCTCCCCTCTTCCCTCGGCCGCGCTCCCGGCCCTCTGCTTGCGAGAAAATGCAAGCAGAGGGGCGGGACCGGCAGCCGCGTCTGTGATTGGCTGAGCGGCAGCCAATCACGGACGCGGCTGCCGGCAGCTCACTCGCCGGGGGAAAGAGCAGAGGTAAGTAAAGTTTGGGGAGCTTTCTGAAGATACAAATATTGCGGTTGGGGCTGGGAGCCCTTGGGGAATCTTATATATTAAAGACATTACGCTAGGGGGAGAGGGAGGGGAGAGGGAGGGGGAGAAGGGCTGCAGTACGCATGCCAAACTTCTCCCGGAGGGCAGGTAGGAGGCAGAGTCCATATGGACTCTGCTAGCCTCCGGTGGGCAGTTTTTGGGACTTTGGGGGGGGGACTACAGGAGAACCTTATGGAGCTGGGATGTGAGGTAAGGATTAGACTACACTACATAGTGGGGCCAGTAGTTGGGGGGATTATTGTTTTGGGGGTGGACATGCCCTTTAAACATTTGTTTAATCTAGAAATTAGTGATATAAATTTAGTAATAAGTTATTTTCCATTCTCAAAAAGGTATTCGCCTCCTCCCACTGCTCAGTAAGATTTTTATAAGCTTGAGCATGTGCAGGGGGGTTGGGCAGCAGGTGAAACAGCAGTCAATAATGCCTGTGCTGTCAGCAGTTACATCCTCAAATGACTGCAAGGAGGGAAGAGCAATCTTACTTAGCCGGAATCCTTAAAGGGAATATCCACCCCTCTCTACAAAAATATATATCTTGTACAATACCCTCCAAAACCTGAACATCGTTTTATACAAAATCTTTAAAGGGGAACTGTGGTTGAGTTTAAATGAAAGGCCAGTTTCCTACCTTTAAAACGAGCCATCAACCACCTCTCTACGTGCTCCACAGCCCAAGATATACAGAAATGACTGACCAGAAAGTTAATGGGTGGGAGGCCGACATGTGAGGTAGGGGGGGTGTCAGAGTGGCCCACAGCACCTGTGAGCGGGTGGGGCTTAGGCACCTGTGAACGGATGGGGCTTAGGCACCCGCGAGTGGGCAGGGGCCATGACACCCACAAGTGGGCGGGGCCACGGCACCCGCGAGTGGGCAGGGCCACATGGGGCTGTAAGGGAATGGGCCCAAGGGGGGCCTGCAACTGGAGGGACCATGGGGTCCGTGAGTGGGAGGAACCAGGGTGGCTGCAAAGGGGAGGAGACACAGGGCAGATTGACTGACAGGTTTCAGAGCAGGAAGCAGGAAGTGCAGGGGACCTGGTGATGCTGCTGCCATATCACACACAAAGATGTAAATATCTTCAAAACTATGCAAAATAAACAATGGAAATAAATTGCAAAAATTCTCTGTATAAAATATCCAGGTTTTGGGGGGTATTGTACAAGACATAGATTTTTGTAGAGAGTGGTGGACATTCGCTTTAATATACTGTACATACTATACAATCATTGTAAGGAAAGCCAGGAGCTTCCAATATATAGGGAGAGCAAAATTTGAATGACTCCTAAGCTTGAACTACTTACAGTAGCTACGCTATACGTAATTGTTCACTGGACCTCTGTGATTATTCAGGGCTATTACCCATGACTATTATAGGTATACTTTTCATTGCTTATAAGTTACTATGATTGTACAGAATATTACAATATGTTTAATTAAGGGTTGGGTAGCAGGTTTTTAAAGGTTTTTATGTTTATATCTCAGTGCTATAAATAAAGGATTTTTTATTTCATCAATTGATGTTGCAGTTTGGCTACTAATTTAAAGGATAACTATCGTGAATAAAGTTTATTTAAAAAAACAGTTAAATTGAAAAGTACATGGGACAGGGATATAGGATTGGTAATTCCTACCTCCCAATATTGTTTCTGTGAGTCGCACCAGCCCAAAGAAAACTAATTCTGCCAGTCCCTGGCTTCAGCACTATCTCTAATACAGGAATAGTCCAGGACCTGGCAAATGGAAACTGTACGTGTTGTAGCTCCTTAATGAAATGATATTGTGAGGTAGGAATAATCAATCCGACCTCCCTGCCCCAGTTACTTTCATTTTTTAACAATTACTTTTTAGTAGTATAGATAGTATAGATATCCTTTAATAAACCTATGCTTGCACTTCCCCCATTTAAAGGGTTAATATACTTACCATTGCCCTAAATTACTTTCATATAAACTTTGCCAGAATGGAGGCAATGGTTAGTAATACATTTAATAATGTGCTGAATATATCAGTTGGAGTAGGGGGCAGTTAATTTACCAGTTTTTTTTCAATTCTTTCTATGAAACTGCCCAACTAGGGTTATGCAGATAATGCTTTTGGGACCTGAATTATCATAAATGGTTTGTGCATGATTTCCACAGACATTTATTTTTTAGTAAATGTTTTAATTTCACAATATATGCACTCTAATAAAAAATGATTAATGTGTATTATTTACACAAATAATTCGATTGGAGGTAGGAGCAAGTATTCCTACCTATCGTTTTTCTTTCATTTAAAAGTAATTAAAGTAATTAACTTAAGAAGTTTTGTAGTGCCCGTATCTTTCAGTCTCACTGGCTGATTTTAATTAAAAATATTGTTTTTTCAAATATTTTTACAAGTTAGGGAATATTTTTTATTGAACCCAACCAGGGAGACTGAAAACTGCAAGCACTGTGACAAGTGACATAACTTCTAAAGCTTATTACTTTTATATTTTACATTAATGGACAACTAAAGCCTCAAACATTAATTCAGAAGATCTCCTTGATATAAAAGCAGTAATCTGTGTCTCACCTCTCCTTTTGATATGGTTGTTGAGAAATGTACCTTTCCAACATGGAGTTTGTTTTGTGCTTAATTTCCCGGCATTCTAATATCACAGACAATTGTGTTTTTTACACATGCTCAGTACAAAGATACTGCAGGAACTTGTTACAGTAGGTCCCACCCACTAGTAGCCTCTATCCAATCCTCTTACTGGACAGATTAGGCATGCGATGGAGATTAGTGGTGTGGCCAATCACTGCATAAACACACAGTTATTTTTTCTAGTTCTTCAGGGGGTTACATTTACTAATGCCATTTACTCTAGTGGGATTTTACAATTTTTACTGTAGAGGGAATATTTTCAGATTCTGGAGTATAAAAAATTAGGATTAGTTCTCCTTGAAAGCAAAACGGGAGAGTAGGAACTCTTTCTCCTGCCTACCATAAAAGTATAGATTGGGGGAAAGTGTTTTTTTTATGTCAGACTTTCTTAGTTAACATTTAAATGGCCTGTATATCGGGATTCAGTAGAGTAAGATTTTCCCTTTAAGACCCATGCTGTTTGCAACTGTCATTAAACTCAATTCTTGCAAGAGGATTAAGTGATCTGTCTAAAGGAATTTACTTCTCAATGGTGTCTAGTGAGAAGAAATTCCGTCACCCTGACAACTTTGCGCTAAAGATGCAGATTAAAAAAAAAAAAAAAATTTCAGAATTAGATAAATTACTACTAGAAAAAGAACATTATAAATCACATCCCCAAAAAAGGGACATTAACAAGACTGAATGTCTAACGTAGGGTACAGACGTCCCACCCAGTGGTGGTTGATCCATGAAACTAGGTTACAGAAGGTGACCAGATGGCATGTACGAGACTGAAAAAGTATTAACAGCAATTCCTAAAACCTGTACTGAGTACTTGTCTAGGAACCAGGAGCTTTAGATATTTCTTTCCTCCCTATTTTTATTAATCGTGCGTTCCAACTAGAACATAAATAGAATTTTTCAGTGCGATATCCTAGAGAAGATGCTTCTGGGCCCTTTCGACGCAGTAATCATTATCTACGGTGGTTTTAGCATTTAACGACTCCCTGTTGTCTTCTACTCATTCATATCAAGGCAATGAACCGAGAATGACCTTTAACATCTTACTAGCTAAAGAAAGATGAAACGGCGGACACCCCAGGCTCTTCTACATGGATCCAAATGCCATTAGATTTGCATTTATGACTCCCCATTAGTACAGTGAGCAGAGGATTGTGTTCGTACTATATATTTTTTTGTAACAGAAAGGTAATATTATCAAGGTATCAGAGCCGCGTGAAAGGCACCAGAGCAGTGTGTGAGCATTCTCTAGACTAACAGGCAAGATGACAGTGTTTGGCTGCCAACCCCCTGAACGCTTCATTAAATGAGCAAAGAAGAATATCCTACAGAATGAACAAGAATATCCTCCAGAGGAATTATTGTGCACAGCTGGCCTGACCATCTTAAACACGGCTTGAACTCTATTATATACGAACTGTCAGACTGATCAATCTCTCTAGGAATTAAGGTCTTGATTGTGTGACTGCAGTAATGATGAGGGAGGGAAAAATAAGGTTCCAATAGGCTGGCTCAGACAGGTAGGCGTGTGTGGGATTAAAGCCAAGTCTGTAGAAGGTTGTCAATGCTCATGTAGGAACTGTCTGGGAGTCACAGGTCCTGATATTAGTCCTTTTAAATAAAAACCTGTTTGTTCCTAATCATGCACATTCACATTTGGCTACACGTACAACAGGGGCTGCAACCCATTAAAGGGACACTAAAATCTCTAACTTCTACTTACTAGCTGCAATCTATACAGCAAAAGTATTGCTTCTGACACTTCTACTGCTGCCCTTTTTTAATGGTGGGGGTGGACATGCCCTTTAAAGATTAGTGAGGTCATTGCAATGCCCCCACTGCAAGCATGATAACAGTTTGGTGCTAAATGTGCTATATGGCCCACTACTAGCCATAATCACACACTAGCCTGAGGATGTGCAGGTGGTCATTTCCATTGACAAGCTGTCTAGGTTATCCATCATCCAGGGAATTATATATTGACTCAAGTGAAAACCATTTGTACTTGGTTGAGTGCGGAAATCTCTTCCATTACTAACCAACTGGCTTCCTCAGTTCAACTTCTTCACTTAATAAAAAAATCCAATGGAATTTAACGTAATCTTATTGGATCCAGTTATATAACAGAAAACTTTAAAATTGTGCTTGCTGGAAAAGGGAGAAAATGACTTTACTTGTCCTACAAATTCTTTGAAATAGTCACAGATTAAACTGTAGTAATTTGTAATCTTAGTTTCAATGAAAAGTAAGACTCCCTAGAGAGGTCGGATAAACCTGTGCAAATGACCCGGGTGCCTCCCAACGATTTACTGCATACAATATAGATAGACGTAGGAGCACTCACTGTGTGTTCACATGGCTTTTTTTTTTTATAATAACTGTGAAATGTATTAACATTAAAGGGCAACTGAAGTGAAAAACAATTGGGCAAGAAACAAGGTACATAGTGCATTATGCACCTACTCAATGTGCCATTTGTGTGACAACCCAATGACTGTAAAGATACATGGTTTTAAACTTGTCCCATGGGGGCTGCCATCTTGGCTCTTAATCCTGTACCCACTGGGTACTGTATATGCCTTAGGGACTGAAGATAAATAGCAAACTCAACTCTCTTTTGCATGCAGAACTAATTAATACTGCACCTACATTAGATTAAAAATAGTAATGCACTTTTTATGTACCTTTAGGCCGTTACACACACGCTTCGTGTGCATTGGTGCCCACTTGCGCAGTGATCCCTGTCGTTTTCGGGGGATATCAACGGATCGTAGTGCAATGGGCTCCAGCACACCAAGTGCGCACCGCGGGCAAGTTTGCTTGTCTCTCCTGGTACATTAAGTGAAGAACAGATGGTAAGACATAGCTAATTTAGCTCCCATTCTCCACCTAAAGCTTAAAAGCCAAAACCTGATCTTAGCACAGCTCTGTGCAATGCATTTCTCATCAGTGTATCTCATTAAAAAGAAGCATGCGCATCTGATTTTTATTTTTAGATTGAGTTAAATGACAACGCATGCGATGGGCACCAAAATGGTGATTGCATTTGTTGTCAAAATGCATTGCAATGCAGCACAGATAGTGGGGTATGGACACCGCGATTATAATGTAATCGAGGGGACTATGTCATGCGCAAAGCAGATGTGATCGAAGGGCAAGGCCACACGCAATCCAGTGCGATTCCGGTGCAATTTTCGTGTGATTGCGCATGCACTTTGTCTGTTTTCTATATGGAAATGTATGCAAATTGCATGTGTTACCAAATCGCAAACGGATGTGCAAAGCACCAAAATCGCAAAATTTCTGTGCGTTGCCATGATTTCTATACAATTTTTTGTGCCTTGTTCGGCCTAGCTCTAATTTGTTTATTTCCTCTCTTTTAGTGGTATTTCAGGATAGTAAAGATTTTATGCAGACCCTGCAGATTGATGTGTATGTTAAAGATTAATGTCACATATGCTGAAACATATAGAATAAAGCAGAAACATACCCTCCAACATTCCCCATTCAAAAGTACATTTCTAGAAACAACATGGGGCAGAGCTTTATATAATTTAGTGAACCTGATCTTAGCACCACTCTGTGCAATGCATTTCTCATCAGTGTACCTGATGTCGGAGGGTATTCAGAAATCTTTTTCTTTGTGTGACCAGTTTATTATTTGTCTCTTAAATGTAATTTTCTCTATTGTAATGTAATCAGAAGACCCATTTAATTATTTGTTAATTATTATTAAATGACTTTGTTTAGTAAGGACTAGACCACACTGGCACGATTCTGATCTGTGTTTTGCAATTTGTTAGCTCATGAAAACCTATGCAATGTGCTGTGATCCATTTTCAGGAAGCAAGTGATCATCATTTTATGTGCAAATCTATTCCCTAAGAGAATCATGGGAAATTGATAGATACCAAACATGTCTATTGCAGAAAAATGGAGGCCCCAAACTGTTTAACTCACTAGGAAACTACTGCTAAATCTAGAATTCAATACAGTATAATGTGTTATGTGAAGCATTTCTAGCCTTTAAGCCTTAATTGTATTTCTTCTCATAGTTAAAGGAGAACTACAGTGGAGGAACCACCTTACTTGGGGATTATCAGGGACATGCAATATCCTGTGCTAAGTAAAAAATAAGTGCAAAAACCATGCTAACCGATGTAATATAAGGTTTTGCATTGCACTTGTTTTTTGCACTTAAAGTAAACCCTTTTCAATTGTGGCTTCAAATCAGTGCAAAAGATGAGGGAAGAGGGAAATTTATTGCATCTCTCCTGATTGGAGCTTAAAGCATCTGTGGTGCTGCATCGTCCCACAAATCAGCCTGTACTTGTCGGATGTCACTGATTATTTCAACTTCCTCAGGTTCATTTGGCTTTAAAAGACGATTTTTCAATTCCCACAATGTCACCAGATTTGCTAGAAAATTGTGGTATCTCATTACATCACCTCTAGTGACACGTGAGGAAACTAACTCCTTATCTGCCTCATTTGTAAAAAGAATGACATGGGCTCCCCACTTTTCTGTATAGACATTCAGGTGCATTCAGTTATGGGTAAATGGGGGAAATATTCACCATAACCTTTGATAGAATTTAGATTAGTGTCATTATAGAATACAGGAAAGGCCATATGAACAGTAGCAGATTTATAAACGTGTATATTAAAGGAATAGTTCACACAAAAAGTGAACTATTCCTTTAAAGCAGCGATTGAAGACCAGGAGGTAAAGGACCTATTCCTTACCTTCCGTTCTTCAATTAGTTAATAAGTAAGTTAATTACCTCGCGTACTATCCACCGCTGCTCCATTGACAACTGCCGACTGCTTCCTGGTTTAGTTTACTATAGTGCGCAATATTGGACTCCAATATACACATATAACTCTAGTACAAAAAAAGACAAAGGCGGAAAGAAGAATCTAACAACTGCCACAAATGACCACTAAGCCCAGCAGGAAAAGGGTTTCGTCACGTAGCTAAATGTTATGCCTTCTGCAATAAACCATCCAAACACAGTGAAACACTGTTAGCATCAGATTTTCCCAAACTATTTTAGAATAGATCCAGCATTGCCTTTAGCTGGAAATAGGATGTTTAAAGCAGATGAGCAGACCCTTATATTTTTAAAGCTACACAGGTAAACAAAAGCAAAGCCTTAACGTCTGCAGTACGATTGCCAGCAATATCTTTTTGAGTTGATTAGGATTACAGTAAAATGTCCTCTAAAAATATAGTAACAGATTTATTTGCTCAGTTCAATTAATCCCAATTAATTTATAGCACTTCTGCCATATTTAGTGATTATCCATGCCATGGCCCTTTTTTTTTTGTAGTGGAAGTTTCCTGGGTTAAAGAGCGACATTTTGGGACTCACCTGCATCTCTTTGTCTGAATACTTCTGTGGATTCTTGCTCCCTTGACTCTTTTTGCGCAGTTTCTTCAGCTCCAATTGACATTTCTCTAGAGCTTCTCCTTTGTTTTTTTGTTCCACTTGATATTTTTTCAGTGCTGCCTGCATTGGTCAAATGGGTATAAGAAGAGTCTAAGCCTTTACTAATAAACACATTAAATATTAAGCACAGAACATAACTGGTCTCTGTGGATTATAAATGTAGAACACAATGATTTTATCAGTCCTTCATTTTAAAAAACACCTAATGTACAATTATACAGTATGTTGCTATAAAAAGCCAACTTGACCATTGAATGGGTTGAGCATTTATGGCAAATGGAGACCACTAGAAAATATTCAGGGTTATTCAATAAAAGTTGTTATCGTTAATAATGGTGCTAATTGCGCCCCAACCAATCAGATGTTAGCTTTCAAATGGTAAATAAGATTTGATTGGTTGGGGCAAAATTAGCACCATTTTTAATGATAAGCAGGGAGATTTAATAAAAGTTCTTATCGTTTAAAATGGTGCTAATTTTGCCCCAACCAATCAGATCTTATTTAACATTTGAAGGCTAACATCTGATTGGTTGGGGCAAAATTAGCACCATTTTAAACGATAAGAACTTTTATTGATTAACCCTGAAGAACTTTTATTGAATCTAACTTTTATTTATTGTTTTTAAAAAAAGGTAGCTTGATCGTTCTTGACCAATCCATTACTTGTGTACAATGAATTAAGAAGCGGAAAGTATGGCAAGAACAATGTTAACACTGGCCATACACTAGTACACGTACCTTCCAATGTTCCCATGAAGCTCTGACAATAGACTGGCCCAGTCATTGTAGGAATGTCATTAGGTAAACTGGTATTTTTAGATATTAGTTTCCCCTCTAAACTAGGACCTAGTCCTTCCTTCTCCATCTCTATTGACAGTGTGGTCATTAACATATTGAATCTGCACATTGCCTTGGAGTAATCTTGGACTCATCTCTTTCATTCTGTCATCATGTAAACAATGTCACTAGGATGTGCCATTTTCTCTGTCGTAATATTGCAAAGATCAGCCCTTTCCTCTCTCGCTCCACAGCTAAAATGTCCATGCATGCCCTTATAATCTCCTGTCTTGACTACTGTAACATTCTGCTACTTGGTCTCTGGGCCTGTCATCTTAAACCCGGCAGTTCGGGTCATCTCACTCTCCTCGGAAAGAGAACCCGCAACCCCGATGCTTCAGTCCCACTTAGATTGAAAGCTCATCGGGGCAGGGATCTCTTTCCTAATATGTCAAGGCACACCTCACTTATTTTATATGTACTTTATATGTATTCTTAACATTTGAAACTTTATTTATGTAATTTTAATTTATCTGTATAATTGCTTTCACTATTATACATGGTACATACAAATAGCATTGTTTATGAAAGGAGAGAGAATTCTGGAAAACTTACATTTAGATACCTGGAATCCAGCTCCACCTTCTGTTCAAGTTGTGTGAGCAATTCATTGTGAAAAGATTTTAGCTGGAAATGAAAGAGAATCAATAAAGTTACATATTCCTCACATTGCCTTTGAGTCGGTTGACTGGTTAAATATAAACTACAAAACATTGGTCTCTGTAGTTAAACCTGAGCGAGGAATTATGGGATTATGCACAACTGTCAAGTGACCCAACAATGCAGGAAAAAAAAATTCTTATATGTGACTGGACCACAATTGATCATTTTATTCTTTCCTGTGAGGTTTTGTTTTCTTTATTTAGATCAATTGGATAGGAATATAGGAACTTTGGATTGGGATTAATGTTTATTTTACCTGGTTTTACTACATTATAGAAGGATTATTTTTGGCCTGTTTGTCTCTCATATTTACATATCCACCACGGATAACATGGTCAGGAAGGAAAACTGGAAGGCAAAACCAACCGTTCCTTGCTGGTTTTAATTTTATTAACTGAAACTATAAGGGAATTCATCCACATTCAAGCTATCTAGAACATTACTAAAGAGGCAAGTACAAGTTAATCACTTTGATACTCAAGATACCTACAATCTACTTCTCTCCACTGCAGGAGTTTCTGGCAGCAAAGGGGAGAGCAGGAATAAGACGCAGTGACAGGTCTGCCCGGAAGGATAAAGCAAGAGTCTTACTGATAGATGTGCAGAACAGATGGACTCGCATATGGATGGGAGCAGACAGATAGATAGGCAGGTGGAAAATAAGGGAGGGCATTGAAATGTGGCTGTGCACAGAACTGACAGGACTAATTGGAGATGCCTGAATTCAGATTTAACACAGCACAGGTCTTTGAACTATTAGCTTTGGGCAATTCAGTGCAAAAAGCTGGAATTGTTTAACAAGAAAACTCTCTCTTACAGAACAATAATGATCCATGTATGTTTCCAAAATGTGCTCATATAAATGTTCCATAAAGGGAACAAAAGACCCTCCCAGTTTTCCAATGTTTTTAAGTAAGATGCTGAAACCCCAGACCTACATAACAGCATGATAACCAGGTGATACAGCTGCAGAGGGCTGGACGATAAGTTGAGCATGTACAAGGCTAGAAATGCAGTCACATGCCCATGTGCTTGTTCAGTCTCACAAAGAAAAACCAGTTTCCTCTACACCCTCAAGGGATGTAACAGCAGTTTACCATCGCAGATAGTCATTTTACCCAAGTAAGGAAACATACAAGGAAAATCCATAGCAGTTGTTTGGTGGTCATTTCTCTCAATCTCAAATGCTGACATTATCATTAGCAATAATGTCACCAATGATTTTTAACTTTTGACAAAGTAGCGTGAATGACAGCAAAATAAATAAAGGCCCCACCCACTCTATGGAAAAGTCATAGAAATCCCTGTCTAGAAAATAGACAATTGAGGTTTTGGTTTTTATATCTTGGTAAATCCCGCCCACTACATTAGTTAGAAAGCGGACAGACGTAGGGCAGAAAAATGATGCTCCCCCCTTCCCTCTGCCTCCTCTTTAAGCTCTCTAAGATTTGTATAAACTTTCACGTGCTTAGAAGAGGTAACAGAACATAAGGCAGCATTCCAGATTGATTTACACCTTCCTAACTGTTGCAGGTTTAAGGGTGATATTTACCAATATACAGTTTTTCTTTCAGTGAACTTCCCCTTAGCAAACATCTCAAATACAAAATACAGACATTACACATGTCCTTGCTAGATTACTGAAGGCTAGACACAATTTTAAAGCTAAGTAAGAAACCTAGTTTCCCATGGAGATGGGGAAATGTCACCAAGCACCACTGGAAGTCCCATAATCCCCAGGGGGAACTGGCATACCTGCAGTTCAGCTCCCCATGATGCTGGCCAAATGCCAAAAGGTGTGAGACTTTCTAAACGGAGCCAGGTGTTCTCATTGTCCTAGGTTCACAGGGAAGCACCCGATATCACTTAAGGTAATTTTTTAAAACAAAAATGTAGCTTTTGGACCATTTATGGGAGCAGCTTATCTTCCTTCAAAGTTAACTTTTAGGTTTTTAGAATAGCATCTACATTCAAAATCCTCCCTGCAAAGCCTCTCACCCTGCCACTGTCAGCAAGGAGTTGGTACATGCATCAATCTCTCCCAGTTACAGTCCTGGCCTAGTTATTTCTGGTGGTGAAGTTGCCACTAAGTCTGAGATACTGGTACTGATGTCACCAAGGTCTATGTTCATTTAGGATGCAACCGTTTCCTCTGCTTTCACTTTCCAGAAGAACATGTGGGGGTAAAATTTGGTTAATAAATCTGCAATTTTTCACTCACATTAGTAGCTAAGCTACTTACCATCTCCTCTAACTGATTCTGGATCTGCCGATGAACTTCTGCCATCTGGAAAAGTACATCCCCTGGTACCAAAAATGAAATGAATAAAGAATAAAAGACAAGAAAGAAAGAAAAGGTCAGATTATCAAGCCATACAAATCCTCTAGTCTGTAAGCTCTTTGGGCAGGGTCTTCTTTCCTATTGTATCACAGTATTGCTGTAAGTAACGCCACACTGTTTACTTATATTATGGATTACCTGTGTATGTAATAAGTATGACTTTGTACAACATGTATTACCCTGTATGTAATGTATGACTATGTAATTGTAAAGTGCCACGGAAGATGTTGGCGCTATATAAATCTATAATAATAATAATAATAATACTTGAACATTAGAAGTCTCCATGCATATAGAGCAAAGGAATGAAGGTTCTATTATACTATCTACAAGTTTCATAATTAAATGCTACTCCCTAAAGTGTCCATGGATTATACCGATTATATATCTTATACATAATGTATCTGTTGTATATAATTAGATCAACTGGACTTGAAGTTTAGATCTTGAAGACATTTCGCTAGTCATCCGACTGGCTTTCTCAATTCAGAATGACTTGTACAAGAATCTGTGGCAATTATGTACCCTGGAAAATCCCAATTAGCATATCACAGCCAAGTGTTAACTGCGTGATTGGATAGTGGCTAAGGGGTGGGTGGGTGGGGGGGTGGGGGGGTGGGGGGGGGGGGGGGGGGGGGGGGGTTCGACACCAACTGTCTGCCATGTACAATGCTGTTTTGACACCTTACCCTGGGCATTCCTATAACACCTCTTAGCCACTATCCAATCACGCAGTTAACACTTGGCTGTGATATGCCAATTGGGATTTTCCAGGGTACATAATTGCCACAGATTCTTGTACAAGTCATTCTGAATTGAGAAAGCCACTAGCGAAACGTCTTCAAGAACTAAACTTCAAGTCCAGTTGATCTAATTGAATACAACAGATATACCATGACCTAGATGAATGAGAACCTTCACAAGCTTATACATAATGATTAAAAAGCAAGAAGGATCCATTATCAAATGTGCAAGGGTTTAGGGCAGAGATGCCCAACATGCAACACAACAAGGGCCCCACACAAGAATAATGGGGACCCAACTTCACCTGATCCCACCCATAATTTGTCCATGGCCAGATATTTAATGGCATAAGCTACACCCACTTCTGGATATCTGGAGGTGGCCTCATGTTATTAATCCTTCTCTCCATACTTTATTCAACAAGCTAAATAAAACAGAAATGCAGTTATATAACTAAAATTTAAATGTAGTAAATTCTATGAACACCCATTTAGAGCTAACCCACAGGAGGATATAGTATGTGCCCACATACAGTTTAATATTTTGAAATGCACGCACAAAATAACAGCCTTGAAAGTACAGTATGTTTTATATGTTTCACAGAAACACAAGACAGCTGCTTGAGGTGGTGTATATTTCACCCAGATTTCTGTTCTATGTCTAGGGAAATACTATTTGTTAAACGGAAAGTGATTCGCTTTTCTGGTTCAGCTTTGGTAAAGGCTGATATGGGTCCCTGGAGTGAATGGAGGAAGAGTTGTGTAGGTCCTCCATTTACCTTTACAGGCAAAGGTAAGGTTGTTAATCAATTAAACTGTATCTGGAAGGAAAGTGCTGGGGTCTTGGTAAAGCTGGGTACACACAAAGAGATCCTTTGTCTTTGCTGACCGTTTACCATTTCCAACCAGTAGGCCAGGGCGAAGGAATGTCGTCTGCGGTGAAAGTAGCCGCGGCCGATAGTTTGCTATGACCGAGCATGCATTCCATAGAAGACCGCATAATCTTCCGTGGTTTTTGGACACGAAGGGTTGGCACGAACGAACCCTCCAAAAAAAAGGTCAGTCGGGCCAAATTATTGGGTGGTATGTACCCAGCTTATAAGACCGTGAGATTCCTTCGTGCTCTCTGCCTAAGAGCAGGATTGCTATGTTAAACAAGAAATAGTGCTGGAAATCTGCAAGTGCTACAGCTACGTGTAAACTGTGTATAGAGTTTTAGTTCAAAGAGAGGGATAATTATTATTGTGTATTTGGTTTTTGTTTTATTTTCAATAAAACAGGTTGTGGCCAGTGTTTAAAATGCTCCCTGTGTCTGTAAAGGTCCTGTGCTATGGCCACACTTTGGGCCCTATTTATAAAGGTGCAATACTGCTAAGTACTCATACTGTACCTTTAAGGATTGGCATTTTTATGTCCGCAATCGCACAATTACAAATTCGGACATACAATTATAATCGCCTTTACAACAACATTGTGGTAGTTTACTGCTGCATTGTATTGTACAGCCAAGCGGACATAAATGCACGGCAGCAGCTATACATTAACGTTACAGGAAACTAGATTGGTAACAGCATACTGCTTTTATGGCTTTGAGTGGTGTGCTAGCTGGTCGCCTCTGCCTAGAAACGGCCCTGCATGCGGTATCGGAGGTTTCCAATACCGCAGGTAAGGGAATATGCCCCCTTATCCTACATAAGGGAATTCACTAATCAATGACATCACAGCAGGTGTGCAAGTTTTTGGAACAAATATAACTGATGAATTCAGTTTATTATTAAGGCTTGTTACCTATGTTTCAGCTATAGGGTTAGATCAGGTTATCAGCAACTGTCTAGGAAAAGAAAATTCTCTTGGACCCAACAACACTCTCCAGTGCTATAAACCAAAACGCTACTTGCAGCTTGATATGCTGCAAACATGAGCAATACATTGCTTAGTCTCCTTGGGGATCAAGCAAAGCTCGTTTGTGTGGCTAATCATAATACTTTCTAATGCAAGGAATTCTGCAGGGAACAGCGATATGTAGGGATTTGCATGAAAGTATTCTGTTCATTAAATATGTATAGGTTTCTGTTTAAAACCCCCAGGCCCACATTTACTCAACAAAACTCAAAAAAGGCTGTAGTCATCTCTGGCAAAGCCAGTCAATGAAAAGTATGGCTAGAATTAACCAGCTTTGGTTATAGCACAAACATCTTAAACGACAACTAAAGCCACAGAACAACACTGAACCAGAAGGCCAAACACCTTGATATAAAACCAGTAATCTGTGTCTTACCTCTCATTTTGATACGGGCACTGGGAAATTTACCTAAATATCATGTGGTTTGTGCTTTATTTCACATCATTCTAATATCACACAGTTTGGTCAACGACCATTATGTTCTGCACATGCTCAGTCCTTAGCTATGGCAGAAACTTGTTACATTTGGTCACACCCATTAATCATCTCTAGCCAATCCTTTTACAGAACAGATAAAGCAAGGAAACATGTGACTGAGGGCAGGAGGTGTGGTCTGACACTGCACATACACACAGATCCTTCATCCAGTTCTTAACAGGCTTACATTTACTTTAATACAATTTACTGTGGGGTTTTAAAGCTTATTGGTGTTTTTAGGGGTTGTTTTCAAATTCTGGAGTAAAAAAAGTTTAGTTCTCCTTTAATAATGATTAGGAAGTAAACACAATATTTCGTGTTTCATCATGGTCTCCATACTTTCACCCTAAGATTAATACATTTGTAAACATGGTCACATGCAGAAAACAAAATCTGCAAAATCATGGGGAAAAAAAACAATCAATCATTTATTCAGTACTAGCAGTTGTACCCGGCGTTGCCTTGTGGGTAAAGTATTTTTACGTGACGTGCAGGTTTGTGTTTGGCTTAGATGGGAGAGACAGGCGAAAAAAGAACCACACAGTCGGGAATGTACGTCATGTATTAAATAGTTATGAGTTGAGGAGGTGACGTTGCTTGAGGGACGTATAACACGTTTATTGCAAAACCTTATATACACGTTAATTGCAACTGAATACTGCAGCACTTGAGTGACTGACAGGCGTCAGTGTCTCTGAAGCATGTGACGTGCGGCTCTTTGTCTGTGTTGTTAAAGCCGGGCTTCATTCTGTTATGCTGTCTGAGCATTGTGTGTTTTAATTAAACTTGCTCAATTTTTTGCACATTTGTTAGCAGTATGTTACCTTGTTTGCACTTTAACACTTTATCCTTGCTCAAGGACCATTTTATATTAACTATTAGATCCCAATCAATAAAGTTAGTTTCTGGTCCAAATTGAAAGTGCCATGATGTCTTTGTTCTTTTAGTTGTAACTATCTGAGAAGTTTATGACATATGGGCAGTGTGTGTCTGGTGCTTAAGTCTAGGTAATGCAGGTAATTCCCATATAGTCCATACCCCCCAACCGTCACGGTTTGAATAGGTGGATGGGGCATGTCTGCATTTTTGCGGTGGGTGGGGGCACGGCATTCTAGGTGGCCAGTCTGGGGGCATATCTGTGATGTTGTGGTGTCCAGGATGTGGGTGTGATTTGGGAATAGACCTGGGATGTTTGAGGGTGTGGCCATAATGTATGGGGGCGGGCCATAATGTTTTGGGGGGGGGGGTGGGGGGGTGACCACAATATCTGGTCTTTCCAGGGTTTATATTTGTTAATAAATATCATTCATATCACCAATAATAACATAGTCTTTCCAGGGTTTATATTTGTATATAAATGTCATTCATATCACCAATAGTAACATAGTCTTTCCAGGGTTTATATTTGTATATAAATGTCATTCATATCACCAATAATAACATAGTCTTTCCAGGGTTTATATTTGTATATAAATGTCATTCACATCACCAATAGTAACATAGTCTTTCCAGGGTTTATATTTGTATATAAAGGTCATTCATATCACCAATAGTAACATAGTCTTTCCAGGGTTTATATTTGTATATAAAGGTCATTCATATCACCAATAGTAACATAGTCTTTCCATGGTTTATATTTGTATATAAATGTCATTCATATCACCAATAGTAACATAGTCTTTCCAGGGTTTATATTTGTATATAAATGTCATTCATATCACCAATAGTAACATAATCTTTCCAGGATTTATATTTGGATATAAATGTCATTCATATCACCAATAGTAACATAGTCTTTCCAGGGTTTATATTTGTATATAAATGTCATTCATATCACCAATAGTAATACAGTCTTTCCAGGGTTTATATTTGTATATAAATGTCATTCATATCACAAATAGTAACTTAGTCTTTACAGGGTTAATATTTGAAACCTTCTAGGAGCAGATCTGTTATAGAAGCTGTTGTTCTCTGTGTGCAGCTCTCTGAGTTGTGTAGCCGTACATTAGGCTGTTGTTGTGTCACAAGTGGACTCTGTGTCTGTGTTGTTGAAGTCGGGCAGCACACAGAGCCCAGGCCCTTCATCTGAGTTACTGAATTGGGGAATCACACTCTGCAAGTGACATGCAGGCTTTTTATTGGTCAAACTGGACTTCACGGGTGTCTGCCCTTTCAGAGGGCGTTGCCATTATGTGGAAGCATTCAGGGGTGTGTCTGTGAGGTGAGCACGTACATACATACAAGATTTTTGCTTTATATAGTAGATGGCAGAGGCCACAGAAACGTGCACATTTCCGGTCTGTGATTGCACAAAGTCCCACAATCGGAGGACATGCGTTTCAGCAAAATAAGGCAAATGACATGCTTTTTGATTAGCTCACTACAGGGAAGCACACCTAGTGTGGCCAAACCAATTGCCCAACACTAGTGGGCACTTTTTTAACATGCAATTGGATCTCAAAGCTCAATGCAGTTTTGGAATCCTGTGTAGAAAAAGGACATCTGGGAAATGGTTCAGAGAAGGGTAAATTAATAAGGGGATTGGGAGAGCTTGAATACGAAGACAGATTGGATAAGTTACATTTATGTAAACCATAGAAAAGGCGCTCGCATGGGGATATGATTACTGTGTATAAATACATTAACGGGCCATACAATAAACTATCTGGGGCATTGTTCACCAATAGAGCATGTCAGGAGGACACACGGACATCCCTTAAGACTGGAAGAGTTCGGAAAGGGTTTTTCACAGTAAAACTATGAAATGGTCTTCGAATAGACATAGTGATGGCAGTTTCATTGGAAACTTTGTATAAAAAAAAAAAAGCTGGGTGAGTTTCTAATAACAAAGAATGTTGCATGTTACTGGAATTGATAGATACATTTCCCCACTTCCTCTGGATTAACTGTTAGGTAGGAAATGTGGGTATTAGTGAGTAGGTTGGACTGGATAAACATATGTCTTTATTCAACCTCAAATACTGTACAATAAGTTTCCAAAACAGAATTTGACGCACTTCTTTAAAGGCAGCCAGTAGTAGGTGATGAACAGCAGATCACTTTGTCTGAAATCTTACCTGTGTAGTAGCTCTTGTCGGCATTATTCTTCATTATTCCAGCAAGACAGACCAATGATATCAATAGGAGCCACTACACACACACAAGGTCAAATTGGCCTGTGTTTGAACATTCAATTCGGCCAGGATAAATGTTTACATGTACAAAGCCAAAGCCTTGTTTGCAAGCAGAAACGACTGCAATGGCTGCATGAATCCAGCCTATGGCAAATATATTGTGACATAACATTAAATAAACTGCAATTCCACTGAAGTCAATGATGTTACAGGAAGCTGCTCTCAATCCAATAGAATAACTGAAGCCACACAGCAGATAGAAGCGTGTTGCATATAGAGTTCCCTAGTACTCTGTGCATTAGCAGACTTATCAAGGTGACAATGATTAAACTACAAATGGCACATCCCTTCCAGACTAAAAGAAGAAATCAATTAAACACAGCTGGATGGGGAAGGATTTTGCTATTTCTGCTAACAAAAGCCAGACTTGGGTTTTTGACTCAAGACCTTAAGCTTCCCATCCCTCATCACACTGCAAAAAACATCAACTCACAAATTCAAGTAAAAATGGCAAATTTAAGACAACCGTGCTGGTGATCAAGTTGTCCTGGTTTCTGCAGCTGTTGCCTAGAAACAGTTCTGATCTGCACACTCGGAGATACACTGAAAATTGTGGGTGAAAGGCTTTGTAACTTTGTGTGTCAGCTAGCTGCTGATGGGAAAATAAACATTGATTGGGAGCAATAAAGCACCGTTAGAAAGGGAAGGGAGGGCTGTGTCAATACAGTCAAATTAAGACAAAACAAAACAGACGGGCGTTCTATGCGGATTACAGAAACAATGTAAATAGTAGAATATAACATTACCCTGGCACTGGCAAGATAAGGGTGGTCCTTAAATCCCATTAGCTTTCTAATAATTAGACAGTTATGCTAGCCGTACATTTGCAGTAACGCCTGACGTCCTGTGACAGACCAACAACCACTAATTATTTTGAGATTGACTTTTAATTGCAAAATAAATGGACCAGCGCAGGTTAATTTTACATGGATTTAATGATCACATCTCTAATTTGCCTAATATATGATTGATCTATGGCTAAAATCTACCAGTCTAAAATGTAGATGTTTATCAGTGGGGTCTGCACCTTTAACTAAAGGGAAATAAGAGAAAATGCAGGAATGGATCAGCACACGAGACCTGACTTTCCATTCTGTCCACGAAGTGTGGAACCCTGTCTGCAATACTGGACAAAATCTAAACTCTAATAGTTATACCAGGCCTTCTACGGGGCGATTAATAAAAGGGTGACAAGATTCCATCCATACGCCTTCTAACTAAATGCACCGTGAATGAGATGTACACACAATACCCTGACGCACAAAGATGGAAACAGACAAATCCAACAAATAAAAGTCTTTGTGTCACAACAAAAGGTGTCAATGGAAACCTGCAGAAAATATTTGGAAGCCAAAGTCTGATTCCTATTCTTATCCTTATTTTCCTATGCAAATACTGGCATACTTGAAACCCTGTCATGCCACAGGGGACAGATAAAACATTTTAAGTGATCTACCTAACAAGAAGCTGCTCCTTCTCAAATAACATTTTCCGGCAAATTACACAGCGTGTTATTTGTAATTAGACAGGAGTTGTGGAGACATGAGTTCTGGGAGAGTGCCTACGTGTTTCTATAGCAGGAACCATAAATCCAGCAATATAAATAGTTAGGAGGTATACAAATGCATTACGGTTTTCCATCCCATGTTCATACAGGAATCGGGTGGGACATTGGTTGGGATTCCCAATCTGTGCCTGTGCCTCGCCCTGGACCTAACCAAGCCACACCCACCCTAGGACATGGCTCAGTGGTCTGGGGCAGCAATAGAAGGACAGTTTGGTGTGTGTGTGTGGGGGGGGGTTGACAAAGGCCTGCGAGGCGAATCGTTGTATGTGTGTTTGATGTGACTGCCCAATAAACAGGAATTATAGTTAATATTTATTTAATATCTTGTACTAAATATCTTTATATTTATACCTACATTTAAATGCAAATGATCATGTGACCACTGGGGAAAGGAATCAAAATCACTCATCTATTGGTTTTGTACTTTAAAACGGACATAGAACTTATACTAATATTACATAATATGAATAATGTCCTGGTCTTGTACCAAACGGCAGGTCCAAGGGCTCTATAGGTGCTTCTGTCCAAGAGCACAAGAATATTAACGTATCAGAAAGTAGGTAGAGACCGGACCAGATTCTGCAAGTTGCAAAGGTGCTTTAATAGCAAATTAAACACAACATGTTTCGGGTCCAAACACTGACAATTGGATAAAGGGTGTTTGGACCCGAAACATGTTGTGTTTAATTTGCTATTAAAGCACCTTTGCAACTTGCAGAATCTGGTCCGGTCTCTACCTACTTTCTGATACACTAATATTACATAGTAAGTGGCACATAATCAATTATATTATACACAAATAATAATAACAAAATAAATATGCCAACATGTTTTCATTCCTTTGACATGCACATAAAAAATACCAGAGGATACGGACAACCCTGTCACTCATTTCAATGTTATTATCTTTATTTTTAAGCAGAAATAATTACACATGGTGCTGTACACAGAGGTATTAAGGCACAGCTATTCCCCGTGGAGTCCCTAGTGCAGGTATATTGAATTATTTGATCAAACCTACAAGGGATAGGCACAGCTGACATAGGTAACATACAGATCAACAAAAAACTACTGGAATTTTCAATAGAACAACACAATGTCCACACCAATGATATTAATTTGTGTCATACTAAGCAGGGTTTTAGAACCACTAAATTCCTTGTAAGAGAGAAAAATCCAAAATGATTCCTTCTTGAAATAAGGTCACCATTGTCAGTGTTGGAAGAGCAGTTTGGATCACTGGTTAGTGGTTTTTACAATGTTTTAATCTTGTTGGGATTCGCTAAGCAGAGAGTTAATTACAATTACATCCACTGCGCAGGAAAGACTGTATAAAGGGCAGGGAGACAGAATCGGCACTAATTGCATTTAACCGCATCATGGAAAACTGATACTCGGGAGGTTTACACAAACTGTTTTCTAGAGTCAAGGTGAATGGCAGTAGGTCACTTGGGCAAACTAATTGTTATCAGACACCTTTCTCTTAAAGGGAAAGTAATGACAAAATACAAATATTTTAAAGATATTACATGGTCTCAGTTAACTGTCAAATTAGATGCCTTCGTTCCAAAGACAAAGCAGCAGTTTTAGGCAGAAACCAGGTACTCAATATATATTATGGGACTATGCTAAAGAGGAGCATTTAAAAAAAACAACTTAATATTATCTTACTGTAATTTTAGCTCCTTGATTCTAGAACAGAGAGATCCAACCTGCAGCCCTCCAGATGTTTGAAAAATACAACTCCCTAGCATTCCTTAGGTGCATACTGCAGGTTGGGCATCCCTGTTCTAGAAAAATAGCGTGAAAGTGAAGTGAAAACCATTTGTATCCTTACAAAATAAAGGGGACACTAGACACTAATCTGCAGTCCCAGTGTGTATTTACTCATCTCACTCTTCCAGAATATTGTGCATTGTTCCATTCAGATAATTTTACACTGTAAGGACGGTGAGCATTACGTTATGTGTAAGGATACACAGGGTGCAGATCTTTCTAATCCTGGTGCCATATTTAAAGGTTACTATAGAATTCCGTATTTGTAAAAGTTTGCAGTAGACATTATAAAGCTTGTATATTTCCTTGATGGAATATTTAAACTTACATTCTAACTTTAGTTCTTTGTCCACTCAGTAGACCCTGAATAAGCTTGTGTTGGGACTCATACAGTGAGAACTAATAAGTGAAACACTTGTTGGTAAGTGAAGCCACGGACAGTAGGAACCGGAGTGGTCATGTGAGATTTGCAGGCTTTACCCTTTAATAGTTGAGGCTTGGGTGAGATTCCTCTTATACTCTACCTATATTCCATATGTCAATACTGGGACACAGAATATGTTGGATATATCCATGATGATCCTGACAAATAAGGGCGTCATTTCCTACCTGAAATCTAGATAAGTAGGC
The DNA here is from genome assembly GCA_019447015.1 of Hymenochirus boettgeri. Lineage (NCBI taxonomy): Eukaryota > Metazoa > Chordata > Amphibia > Anura > Pipidae > Hymenochirus > Hymenochirus boettgeri. The sequence continues at coordinate 39,284,510 of CM033476.1, forward strand.
ATTTCAACCCCAATTCTTTCTGGTACCCAACAATCAAACACATAGATTATAGCCATCAAAAGAGATAAATAAATAAGAATCAGTCAGTACGCTTCCTTTAAAATGAATACTTCCTGGTAGCAAACACAAACCACACAAAATATGTTCAACCTTTGTTACAGTGATTCATTCACTGAAGCAAATCCCCATTTTTTTTCTAAATTAATCTTCCTGTTTCTAGTCATTTTGACTAGAGGTCATTGCAAGAGGGGAAAATAGATTAATGAAGCTTTGTCATTATAAGGTTGAATCCTCAGAACTAGAATATTACCAACAAATTCTTTAAAGCCATAAACTCAATCAATGTATTTAAGGTGGCCATACACATGTGATTTATATTGCATTGTGCGACAGATCACATTGGTATTGGCACAATGCAATGGAAACCCCAAACATGGACATTAACAATTACCCATACATGGTAACATACAGTACATACTAATTGAGGTGGAATAATGACATATGTCGATCAAGTCCAACCTATTCACCCTCCTTTTTAAACCCTACCTAACAGTTGATCCAGAGGAAGACAAAAAAAACAACAAAAAAAAACAAAAAAAAAAAAAAAAAAAAAAAAGCTAAAAAAAAAAAAAAAGGGGGGGGGGAATTCCTTCCTGACTCCAAACGGCAATCAGAAAGTATCCCTGGATCAACCAGAACTACAGTATATGTATTAATACCAGTAATTCTCATTATTATATAGTATCCCCGTACCAACCAGAACTACAGTAAATGTATTAATACCTGTAATTCTCAATATTATATAGCATCCCTGTACCAACCAGAACTAAAGTATATGTATTAATACCAGTAATTCTCAATATTATATAGTATCCCTGTACCTACCAGAACTACAGTATATGTATTAATACCAGTAATTCTCATTATTATATAGTATCCCTGTACCAACCAGAACTACAGTATATGTATTAATACCTTAATTCTCAATATTTATTAGCTCCCTGTACCAACCAAACTACAGTATATAGTATACCAGTAATTCGCAATATTATTGTATCCCTGTACCAACCAGAACTACAGTATTGTATTAATACCTGTAATTCTCAATATTATTATAGCCTGTACCAACCAGAACTACAGTATATGTATTAATACCAGTAATTCTCAATATTATATAGTATCCCTTTACCAACCAGAACTACAGTATATGTATTAATACCAGTAATTCTTCATTATTATATGTATCCCCGTACCAACCAGAACTACAGTATATGTATTAATACCTGTAATTCTCAATATTATATAGCATCCCTGTACCAACCAGAACTACAGTATATGTATACCAGTAATTCGCAATATTATATAGTATCCCTGTACCAACCAGAACTACAGTATATGTATTAATACCTGTAATTCTCAATATTATACAGTATCCCTGTACCAACCAGAACTACAGTATATGTATTAATACCAGTAATTCTCAATATTATATAGTATCCCTGTACCAACCAGAACTACAGTATATGTATTAATACCAGTAATTCTCATTATTATATAGTATCCCCGTACCAACCAGAACTACAGTATATGTATTAATACCTGTGCTTGTGAAGGTTCTCATTCATCCAGGTCATGGTATATCTGTTGTATTCAATTAGATCAACTGGACTTGAAATAGTTCTTGAAGACGTTTCGCTAGTCATCCGACTGGCTTTCTCAATTCGAATGACTTGTACAAGAATCTGTGGCAATTATGTACCCTGGAAAATCCCATTAGCATTCACAGCCAGGTGTTAAGGGTGTGATTAGATAGTGGCTAAGAGGTGTTTATAGGAACGCCCAGAGTAAGGTGTTAAAACAGCATTGTATATGGCAGACAGTTGGTGTCGAACCCCCCCACCTCTATTTAGGCTTGGTTTCTTTATTTTCACATAAATGGCCTCCTTAACACCTCTCTTGAACCAGTCACGTTCCTTCGCCAGTATGTTAACATTACAATCTTCAAAGGTATGTCCTTTATCCTTAAGATGCAGATACACGGCTGAGTCCTGACCCGAGGAATTGGCTCTCCTGTACCAACCAGAACTACAGTATATGTATACCAGTAATTCTCAATATTATATAGTATCCCTGTACCAACCAGAACTACAGTATATGTATTAATACCAGTAATTCTCAATATTATATAGTATCCCTGTACCAACCAGAACTACAGTATATGTATTAATACCAGTAATTCTCAATATTTTTTAGTTTTAGAAATTTATCCAGGCCATTTTTAAATCTATTCAATGAACTTGCCATTACCACATCTGCTGGAAGACAGTTCCACAGTTTCACCATTCTCACTGTAAAGAAACCTTTCCTAACCTGAAGATGAAAATTCTTTTCCTTCAACCTTAAAGGATTGTATAAAATTATCATATCCCACGCAAACGTCGCTTCTCCAATGTAAACAGCCCTAACTTATCTAATCTGCCTGCATATTCAAGCCTCTCCATTCCCTTTATAATTTTAGTTGCCCTTCACTGAACTGATTCCATTTCCAAGATGTCCCTTTTTTATATGGGATTCCAAAACTGCACCGCATATTCCAAATGAGGCCTTACCAGTGCCTTCTAAAGAGGGAGAATAATATTTTTCTCTCTTGAATCTATTCCCCTCTTTATACAAGGCAATATCTTGCTAGCTCTAGCCGTTGTAGCCTGGCATTATTTGCTATAGCTAAGTCTGTTATCTACCAGAACCCCCAAATCTTTTTCCATTACAGATGCACTTAGCACAGAGTTATTTATGGTGTAGGATTATTAAATCCCAAATGCATCACCTTACATTTATCAACATTGAATCTCATCTGCCATTCTGCTGCCCATTTTGATAATCTATCTAGGTCTGCTTACAGCACTTGCACATCATGTGAAGTTTCCAAAGTTCTGCATAGTTTAGTGACATCAGCAAACACAGAGACCTTACTCTCAATGCCCCCTTCTAAGTCATTTAAAAACAGATTAAAAATAAGTGACCCCAGTACAGAACCCCGAGGCACTCCACTTAGAACTTTCGCCCACATAGATGTAGCTCCATTTACCACCACTCTCTGTTTGCGATCCAAAAACCAATTCTCTATCCATGAACAAATGTTTTCTTCAAGGCCAACAGTCCTCAGTTTATACATTAGTCACCTACTTGGCACAGTACCAAAATCCAAATATACCCCAAATATACCCCATCCACTGCTGTGCCTGAATCTAAATTCTTACTCGCTTCTTCATAAAAATCAATTAAATTTGTCTGGCATGATCTATTTCTCATAAATCCATGCTGACTACTACTAAAAAGACCAGTTCTGGAGACAAGGATATGATCCCGTAACAAAGGTATGCGGATCCATCGGCCATGTGGCCATACATGGGCCGATAGTATCATCTCTCTTTACTTAAAGGGAAAGTTCAGTGGAAAAAATCATTATTTTTAAAATTCTTAGTTTATATTATGCATACCTAGTTATGCTACATGCTTCCTGCTTTTGATGTTAGTGAGCTGACATTTCTGGCTCTGTAATGGCCCTTCTTCCCAGAATGCACACTAACGTGGAATGTTCCTAACAGTAATTTCTACTGATTGGCTGTTGGACGGTCAAACATGCTCAGATCTCTACTGAGCAACTGAATCAACCCAGGCGCTGGGTCAAGGGCAAGACCATAACAGTCTCTATTAGTCAGTATTTCAGAATAATTTATATTTACACACAATGCTGATTTGGCAGGTCAAGGTCAATGGGATGGAAAAATACGGCTCTTTTTTCTTTTAAGTATATGTATTTGAACTTCCCCTTAAAGTAAATGGAGTCGATACTGAACAGCTGTAATGCTGGCTACAGCATTAGTCGGCATTGCAGCCGGTCGGTCTCAGCCCCTTCACACTGCCGATATTCGGTAAATCCTGTCGGCCTATGAAAAAACAGTAATGACCAATTATGTATTCACCAGGATTAATGGGGGATAACCCATCAAGCAGGACACTGTTTTTTTTTAGGAAGAATCTCTTATTTTTCTAAATTCCACATCATTGTACATTCAGGGACTTAATCCAGGACACTCTCCTTCTCCCATTTGAAATCTTTGCCAACAACCATTAAAGGCTATGTCCACCCTGAAAATTAAAATTTTATATGTTGTTCCTCCATGTCCCCCAGCCCCAACCGCGTAATTTTTAATTTCAGAAAGCCCCCCAAACTCTACTTACCTCCCCTCTTTCCTTCGCTGCGCTCCCGGCCCTCTGCTTGCGAGGAAATGCAAGCAGAGGGGCGGGACCGGCAGCCGCGTCTGTGATTGGCTGAGCGGCAGCCAATCACGGACGCGGCTGCCGGCAGCTCACTTTCGCGTAGGAAAGCGGAGAGGTAAGTAAAACATTGGGGAGCTTTATAAAAATAAAAAATATGCGGTTGGGGCTGGGGGACATGGGGGAAGGCTGTGTTAAAGGGGTTAAACGCTAGGGGGAGGGATAGCAGAACGGGAGGGAGAGGGAGGGAGAGGAGGGCTGCAGTACGCATGGCAGTGATCTCCGGGAGGCCAGGTAGCAGGCAGTGTCCTATATGGACCTGCTAGCCTCCTGGTGGTCAGTTTTTGGGACTTTGGGGGGGGGACTGGAGGAGAACCCTATGGAGCTGGGATGTGAGGTAAGGATTAAACTACACTACATGGTGGGGCCAGTAGTTGGGGGGATTATAGTTTTGGGGGTGGACATGCCCTTTAATCCCCTTTTTCCTACCAGTTGTGTTAGAGGTTTTGGTCCAACTGACTAATCGATATTCTGACAATTCAGGAGGGACAAACATTTTTTGCAGCGGCGTTCGCCACATTAATCAGGACAATTGGTCATGATTTTCTGCCATGTCTGACCGGTCTTTCGTCCAATCTGCCCAAAAAAATGGTCAGAGATATTTCGGGTAAACCAACAGATATTCCGAAAACATCTGCTTGTACGTACACAGACTTAAGGCTGGTACACACGATGCAATATTTCAGTCCGATCGAATGATAGTTCAGTGTATTGGTCGATCGGGCCAAAATGATTGAATGGATTTTCGGCTGTGCCCGTTTGTCCGAATCGGATGAAAGGACATGGTGGAAAACCACGTCCGATGGTGTGGTCCTCTATGGACCTCACAGTCGGTCGCGGTAAGCTGTCGGCCGCAGCCATTATTGCCACAACCAACAGTCCTTCCTCCTGACAGACCAGTTGGAAGAGCCGAACGGTCGGTAAGGAGAAAAAGTTGCTGGTGTGTACCAGCCTTAAGGCACTGCCTTCACAACCAATTCCTCCCTCACGGTAAACTCCCACCCTCAAAACGATTCTACAATTCAGCATCAGCACTGGACATAGATCTAACAGAGGACCTGTTGGAGAGCATCCCCAGCTACAATACCAAACTTGTACAATATTACATACTATCAAGCCTACCTTACACCTTCTACAAATTTAGAATTTATATTCTATGCACACAAAGGAAGCCTTATATAATGAATGACATTGGAGTTACCAGTGAAGTTATTTGTTGTTTTATATTAAAGGGACAGTTCAGAGGAAATGATCAATATTTGTTAAATTGTTAGTTTGTGTAATGCCTTCTTAGTTATTCTACATATTCTCTCCCATTTTGAAAAATCAGTTGATTTCATACCCTTTGCTGTTCCCTGCTGTTGACATTAGTGAGCTGACATTTCAGGTTCTAACGGTCCTTCTTCTTCCCAGGATGCACCACTTCCTTGGAATGTTCCTAACAGTAATTTCTACTGATTGGCTGTTGGATGGCTCAAAGATGCTCAGATGCTACTGAGCAACTGAATCAACCCAGGTGCTGGGTCAAGGGCAAGACCATAATGGTCTCTACTAAGGGTCCTGCAAACAGGAAGTCAGTATTTCGGTTGCATTTATTTATACACAGACAAAATGCTGAATTGGCAGATTAAGGTCATAGGGATGAAAAAATACTACTCTTATTTCTGAAAAGCATATGTATTTACACTGAACTTCCCCTTTAACGGGCCATACAATAAACTATCTGGGGAATTGTTCACCAATAGAACATGTCAGAGGACATGTGGACATCCCTTAAGACTTGAAGAAAAAAGGTTTAGGCTTCAAGTTCGGAAAGGTTTTTCACTGTGAGAAGCTATGGAACTGTCTGCCAGTGGACATTGTTATGGCAGGTTCATCGGTCAGTTTAAAAAAAAAAGCTGGATGAGTTTCTGCAAACAAGGAATGTTGCGAGTTACTGGTATTGATACATAAAGTAGAGTTGATCCAGGGAAATTACCGATTGCCACTTGGAGTCAGGAAGGATTTTTTTCCCCCTCCATCAATTTGGTGGGTTTTTTTTGCCTTCCTCTGGATCAACAGTTATGCAGGAAATGAGGATATTGCTAGATGGGTGTAATGTATTTATACACAGTAATCATATCATATCATATCATATCCCCACGCAAGCGTCTTTTCTCCAGCGTACATAATTGTAATTTTTGCAGTCTCTCTTCATATTCAAGCTCATATTAATTTAGTTGCCCTTCTCTGAACCCTTTCCATTTCAAAGATGTCCTTTTTGTACACGGGATTCCAAAATTGCACTGCATATTCCAAATAAGGCCTTACCAATGCTTTGTAAAGAGGGAGAATAACATTTTCCTCCCTTGAATCCATACCTCTCTTTATACAAGACAATACCATGCTGGCTCTGGCTGTTGCCGCCTGGCACTGCTTGCTACCTTTAAGTTTGTTATCCACCAAAACTCCACGATCCCTTTCCAACAAGGATTCACTTAACACAGAGCCATTTATAGTATAAGCAGCAATCACCTTACATTTATCAACATTGAATCTCATCTGCCACTTAGCAGCCCAATGTGACAATCTAATCTAATCAATGTGAATGTCTTGGTAACGTTCCTGAATATATAACCGGCATATAAATGTCAGGGCACCATTAAAAGGTATTTAAAATAAACCACTATGGTCACCCCAATTACTTTCAGGGAAGGCACAAAAACAGGGTTATAAAAAGAGACCCAATAAAACATTCAGAAGATAAAATTGTGGAATAAAATCTAAAATACATGGTGTATTTTTGTGTGTATTGCCATTTCCACTTGTATCCCATTGTAGAACAAAAAGGGATTTTTATTTCACCATATTTGTGTGGAAAGGGAAAATCTGTGCATGACATAGATTAGAAGGAAAGAGGGAAACTGAGATAGCTGAACTTGGTATGTCATGGCTTTTATAATTTAAAGGGGAACTGTGGTCCAAAAATGACTTTATGTAAATTGAGGTAAATTGATAGGAATTGCTCCCCTGAGAATTTTTTCAATTTATTTCCATTGTTTATTTTGCATAGTTTTGAAGATATTAACATTTTTGTGTGTGATATGGCAGCAGCATCACCAGGTCTCCTGCACTTCCTGCTTCCTGCTCGGAAACCATGTCAGTCAATCTGTCCTGTGTCTCCTCCTCCCCTTTGCAGCCCCCCTGGTCCCTCCCACTCATGGACCCCATGGTCCCTCCAGTTGCTGGCCCCCCATGTCCCATTATCTTACAGCCCCTTGTGGCCCTGCCCACCCGTGGGTGCCTAAGCCCCGTCCACTCGCGGGTGCCGTGGGTTACTCTGACACCCCCACCCCCCTACAGAAAACTCTGTGGAATAAGCCTTTTCAGGCAGTGAGAAAAGGCTGTTTTCACACAGTGAAAGAGAAGGGCTGTAGATTCCCTTACCTTCTCTGTCAGGACTTCACACAGCAGAGAGGAGGAGGGACTTCCTTTCTCCCTCACACACTGAGGGAGTTTAAGGCTGTGCTCGCCGGCGGCACTGTGCAGAAGAAGCCTCAGGAATGTCACAAGTCAGCCTCCCACCTATTAACTTTCTGGTCAGTCATTTATGTATATCTTGGGCTGTGGAGCACATAGAGAGGTGGTTGATGGCTCGTTTTAAAAGCAGGAAACTGGCATTTCCTTTAAACTAAACTTGTTTGGAGACCACAGTTCCCCTTAAAATGTATGTGCTGGACATTACATTTTGTTCTGGAAAGCGATTTTGGTCAACTCCACTGCATTTTATAGGCTCATGTCAAAGTAGCAGTGATTATAGCCCTTAATCATAGGTCCTATGACCCATACTTTCTAATCCTATGCTATGATCAAAGGCTATGCCCCAAAATGCATCAGGGTATCACATGATTTTTACAGACCTATTTTGAGGTGCACAAAAATTGAGCTATTAAGGTGCTGAAACCAATTACGTTACATTTGTACTTGTCTAGAAAACACTTAAAGGAGCTCCTCAACGAAACAATATTGGGGAGGTAGGAATAATCAATCCTACCTCCCTGCCCCAGGTACTTTCATTTTTAAAAATGTATTTTTACAGTAAAGTTATCCTTTAATAACATCTGATTAGTTGTTGCAAATGAAAAACTCATATTGAATAAATTCCATAATTATAAAACGTGTTTTTTTCAGCACTTTATTGATAATGACTGTTATTGTGTTTAGTTTTGCACAATCCTACTAGGTAGAGTGTCTACTGCCTTGAGCAGGATTTTTCTAATGGAGCTTGGTGGCACATTAGTATGCCTTGCAAAAGCCTGTTAATAACACTGTATATGGGTGACAAGGACCAACCATTAATTAAAGGCGTGTCCTCTGCCGCAATATATTTTTATTAAAAAAAACAGGTTATACTGATTTATTGTATGTATAAAGCTGGGTGCACACAGTAACTTTTTTCCCACATATGGTAGAAAAACAAACTACCACCATAACTTAAAATGACTATTGGCCTCTATACTTTAGTATAGGGATCCAATAGCAACCAATGGCCACCCAAAAACACTAGGCTGGGAGGGGGGGGGGGGATCATTGGCTATGTTGGCCTGCTCATTGGGACTGTCACTGGTCACTGACCCTTTACTTATTTCTCAGTACAGTGTGATGGTAAACCATACCTGTAATAGGCCGATAGCAGATTCTTCTGCATTGTAATTCGCTGTAAACCCTTTGCATGACTAAAAAGCCACCCATTAGCTGGCATTAAAAAGTTCAGATATTGTGTCTTTTGAGATACTTGTGCAGCCGCCGCAAACCCCATCTTAAAGTGACGCCAAACATTATCTTATTACTATAAGTATTTGACGTTGGAGCCAGCAGTGCATTTACCTAAGTACCTTAGGCTTTTGTATAGTGCAGTTAATATGGGATTGGGACCTTATGTCTAAAAGGTCAGGCTTGTCATACTGTGCATTAAAGGGCATGTCCACCCCCAAATTGACTTTTTCCTGTTAGGTAGTTCTCCCTATCCCATCCCCAAACTCTAAGCTTATATGTAAAAATATTGCACCTAACATTAGTTACTTTGCTTTGTTCCCCCCGGTGCTGTAAACTCGGCCCTCTGCTTTCTGGGGCCGGGCCTGCAGCCACGTCCATGATTGGCTGAGAGGCAGCCAATCACAGATGTGGCTTCAGGCATTACAGGACACCGGGGGAATGAAGGCAAGTAAGTAATGTTTTACAAATTAACATAGCGGTTTGGGGTGGGATAGTGAGCCCTACACTACAGAAAAGGGTTTTGGCGTTCGGGGAAGGGAGAGAAAAACAGGAGGGAGAGGGAGGGATTCACTGCGCATGACAAACTTCTCCAGAGAGACAGGAGGCAGAAACTTTTTGGAAACATCCAGGCGCCTGCTCTTAACTTTTTTGGACTTTACAGAGACATTGCAGGGCAGCCATTTGGAGCAGGGATGTAAGGTAAGGATTTATCAAGACTACACATTGGGGTTAGTAGTGGGTTCAATTATAGTTTTGGGGGTGGACATGTCCTTTAAATGGCATAGTGCAAAATCTTGTCCAGCACCATCCAGCATTACTCTGCTGGTGGTTTCTTTAGTGTAGCCTCCCCCCTCCCAGCCCCAACCACATTGTTTGTTTTTTTGTTTTCAAAATATAGCAGATTACTTACAAGCTTTCAATTTGATATTTTCTTTTACAAATGGACAGTGCAGTTGGGACTTGGAGGGGGGAAGCTACACTACAGCACACTAGGCATTTTAGGGTGGACATACCATTTAAATAGTGAGCACTGCATCCCCAGAACAATGAAAGGGGGTAATATTTATACAAAATGGATTTTAATAGTCCAGACCAAATTAAATAATCTACTATATGGGATTAAAATCAATCAATCAAATGGTACTAAAATCAATTATCCATGTCCAAATGCAATAAATAAGTCCCCGTTATAATGTGCGTTGACAGTGAGCAGGTCCATTCACTGCTTTCCTTCTCCCTACATTAGGAGGTGACAGTGTAACCAGTTGGAAGATTAGTTACTATCAGTGAGATACAAGGCAGGTCCATTCACTGCTTTCCTTCTCCCTACATTAGGAGGTGACCGTGTAACCAGTTGGAAGATTAGTTACTATCAGTGAGATACAAGGCAGGCCCATTCACTGCTTTCCTTCTCCCTACATTAGGAGGTGACCATGTAACCAGTTGGAAGATTAGTTACTATCAGTGAGATACAAGGCAGGTCCATTCACTGCTTTCCTTCTCCCTACATTAGGAGGTGACAGTGTAACCAGTTGGAAGATTAGTTACTATCAGTGAGATACAAGGCAGGTCCATTCACTGCTTTCCTTCTCCCTATATTAGGAGGTGACAGTGTAACCAGTTGGAAGATAAGTTACTATCAGTGAGTTACAAAGCAGGTCCATTCACTGCTTTCCTTCTCCCTATATTAGGAGGTGACAGTGTAACCAGTTGGAAGATAAGTAACTATCAGTGAGTTACAAAGCAGGTCGATTCACCATTTCCGTCTCCTTACATTAGTGCTGGGGGCCTAACTGGCGACACCACATGCTGTGAGCGGGCCGTGAAGTGTAGCTCCACCCCTGGGTCCTACCAGTTATGCCCACAACACACCCCTTACCACACCCACCCACGGATCCGTGCGGGCCACAATAATTAAGTGGCTGGACATCACTGCGTACCCTGCTTTACACAAACAAGATCACATAGAAAGGGGGGGTAGGATTTTTCAAACATCTGGTGTGCATAATGTAGGTTTATTAAAGATTAACTTAAAAAGTGATAAATAAATAGGATACACACGTAAACAGCGGGACCTGCAAAGTTTTCTTAACAGCGCAAGACACCTGATGCAGAAAAGAGACATTTGTAATATTTGCGCTATTAATGATACCGGTATGTGAGGAGAGGCGGTAACTGGTTGCACCTTGCCTTCCTGGTTCAGGAGAGTATTGAAAAAAAATTATAGGCACATAATTATCAACCATTATGCTTTTGTAAGCTTAGAAGGTTTTGTTAATATTTGTACTTTATTTAGAAAACCACTACATAAAGCGGTGTTGTTTTAAGTCTTGAAACAATATATTTAATACACAGAGACTGTATAATTCTAACAATAAAGGAATACCCAGAAACTAAGGTTTGAGGTTGGTTTGAACTTTAAAGGCTAAAAAAAAAAAAAAAGTTATACCAAGGCTTCTAAAGATGGTTAAGAGCAAAGAAGCTATTGTTTAAAAACGTCAAATGGTAATTTATAGTATTAATAAAAGGTAAGTGTAAGATCAGAGTACAACACCTACGGGTTCTAAATCACACTCTTTGATGAATGGAGTCATTTTGGATTGGAGTGTAGGAGGAATTGTATGCTCTGTCCATACTTCGAGAGCAGTAACTGAGCAGACAGGTTTGTGTGGGCACATTAAACAGAGTTAAACCTCTGAAACATTTTTAAGAAAACGTTGGAAATTTTATTCCCATTAACTTTGAGGATACAAAAATGTGGTATATCAGCCTGAAATGAAGCATCTCCTTTCACCAGCTTTTCCCCACTGACGGTCTTACCAGATCAGACGTGTGGTACTGCTCTGGTAAGGGGGCTGTGTGATTTCATTTGGACATTTTGGGGTGGAATGGTCTCTCAGAATATCAAACTTTTAAATAAAACCCAGGCTGAATTATTTCTCCAATGGTAAATGGCTGAAACAGAAAATTGAACATTGTGGCTCTCTGTGGAAGGAAACCAGAGGAAACCCACACAAGCACAATCATAAAGATATAGTGATTGATTTTGTGTGAGCCTGGGTACTTAGATTGTAAGCTCTTCAGGACATGGCAAAATAAGAATGAATAAACTCATTTTCAGCACCGGAGAAAGTGTAAATCTGTGAAAATCTGTCCTGAAACACTGATGAAAGATTTAGGATGCAACAAATGTACTAAATCCTGAAACACTTGTAAATCATGTAAATGAAGCCAGAGGCAGCTTAGTGGGAATGTGCCCTGTGCCGACTATTCTCAGTGGGTCAAAAAGGACATGGAAAGGCGGATTACCAACCAGCCATGATCTTACAGCCATGATAGTTTTTTTTTTACCCCATTACCTAAAACTGTTTTGGCAATGCTATTCAGTCTGCTGACAGATACGAGTTTATAAGACTCTAAAGGTTCGTACACACGTGCGATTGCGGGTGCCGACCCGTGACGCACGATATGTATAAACGCCAATTTTGGCTGATAATCGTGCCATGAATGGGCAGTTTATCGGCCGAAACGGCTGCTCGTTCAAAGATCCGGTCGTGCAACAGCCTGAACGAATGGCCGTTTCGGCCGATAAAGTGCCCATACACGGCACGATTATCAGCCAAAATGGCCATTCATACACATTTTGCGCGATACAAACCTTTAGTTTCACATCATTTTAAATACAAGGTTAATTCTGCTATCTTCTGGAGAGAGAAAAAAATAAACACTTTGAGGCTGGGCCTCCTGACATCCCTTGACATGGTAAAAAAAGGGGTTTTCCTATGGCTAATAAAACCATTGAGTATGTGTTTTGTGAAGGTTCTCATTCATCCAGGTCATGGTTTATCTGTTGTATTCAATTAGATCAACTGGACTTGAAGTTTAGATCTTGAAAACCATTGGTATTCTTTTTAAACTTAACTAGGAAATTTAAATGAAAAGTAATATCTCCACTGTGTATTAGAGATGTAATGTGGGTTCGAATAGAACCCAGTTTCGAATCGAATCTGAGGGTTTCAAGTACCGACGAAACTTTCGGAACTCCCGAATTTCACGGAATCCAGATTTTTCGAATTTTCGACTTTTAACGAAAATCGGAAGTAGACTATTATCGAAAATCAAACATAGACGATTATCGAAAATCAAAAGTAGACGATCATCGAAAATCGAAAGTAGCGGTTGATTTCGGTAACCCTCGAAAACAGAATGCGGAAGCTCGAAAACAGCCCAATCATTAGGAAAGATAGTTTTAAAATAAGTTTTGGTTCTATTTACGGGTTCCCCAGACCATTCCCCAGATCTCTGTGTCATTTACAGTAACCTACTATTACTATTTGTCCATCAAAATAGACAGAAACCTTCAAATTTCGAAAACAGAATGAAACTCAACAGTTTCGAACATCTTTACTGTGTATGTATGGTCCACATGGTAAGATCTCTGCTTGATGTTACCCCATACAATACAGTGGGCTGGTCAGGGCCAAACAATATCATACACAATAAGAGTTTTGGCCTTAAAGGGCAACTATACTGTTGTTGCTGTCCCACCCCCTTTGTGTCCCAGGGCCAATAGAAAGACGCGTTCTGTAAGAAACCGCTTTTCCCATTGGATAGTCAATCTGCCATATTTCCCGACAGACAATGTTAGTTCCAGCTCCACCCTGAAGAACATTCTGCTCACATCTCTAAGAACCTACACCTTTTAATGATTCCCATGTGATTTGCCAATTCACATAATATTGCAGCTATTATTGAATCAGCCCCTTAGCTTTTAATTCAGGTGTCATTCGCAGTTCCCTTTCCATTCTGGCAAAAGTATCCACCCCTTCCTCTTGCTCAATGCACTTTTTATAAGCTTGTGTGCAGAAGCAGGTGAAACAGCAGTGAATCATTTGTTGTCATGTTAGCAGTTACAGCCTTGACTGACTGCATGGAGGGAGGAGCCAGTTTACTCTATTCTAAAAAGTGCTGAATACATTTGTTGGGGTGGTGGGTAGGTAACTGACAAGTGCAGTGGCATAATTAAGAATTACTGGGCCCCCCAGCAAAACTATGATGAACTTCATGCAAAGTGTTTTTCTGGAGGGAGGCGATATCTGCCATAGTAAAAAAAAAAGAAGATGGGCCCCCTTGACTCCCAGGCCCTCTAACGGTAAAGAAAATAGGTAACCTATTCCTTAATTCAGTGTTATGCATATATTGTTAAAAGCCGAGTGGTGTTTAGCATCATTTTATTTTTCAGAAAAAAGGGTCCTCTTTCTCTGCTGTACCGGATGAAGAAATGCATAATAAAACAATTAAATGTAAAGTATAGCTATTTCTATAAAGCAATGTCCATGCCACCATTTTCTCCATGTGTAATATTGATTGAATAGAACTTCAACAGGAAAACAGAAACATAATTACTATGTTTTCAAGGGACTGTCCACCCCTCTTGCCAAAAACTGATATAATGTAGATAACCCCCCCAAAACCTTAACTTCGTTTTAGTCACAATTTACAAATCAGCTCCCACACAGAGATATTATACTCACAAGCTCCTCGCTCCACCGCCGCTTCCGGGTTCTTCTCCCAGTCTCCACTGTGGCTGCTCTGTTCTTTTTGTGTTCTTGAGCAGCCGCAGTGGAGACTGCTACGGGAATGGCAGTCAGTGATTGGCCGTGATGTCACAGTCACGGCGGACACTGACTGCCTTACCAGGAAGTGCAGAGCCGTGGCGGTGGAGCTAGGAGGAGCATGTAAGTATAATATCTCACTTACATGGACAGTCCCTTTAAATAGTGTCAGTAACCAAGGACGATAAAATCTGCATAGAGTATAATGGTTCCTCCAACATCTTTCGGTTTTATTTTTTCATAGCAATCCAATTCCAAGCAAGTACATTGCAGTACCATTCACTTTTACAATAAAGGTTGGTACACACGTGCCATCGCAGGGCCTACCCGCAATGCACAATGTGTAATGAACAGATGATTCATTCTGGCCAACCCCAGGAGACCACAGCTGCAAACTGTGTACATGTATAGGAAAATGAAAGAACATAGTAATCTTATCTGAAAGACTTAGCAAAACAGTCACTTGCAAATCTTATCTCCCAGTTTCATAGAGCATTCTTTTCCAAGGTTAAACCTTGCAGACTGAATATAAGAACAAAAGTTAGACTTCATTCACTGCAAATGTAAAATTATATCTCGTATGTTTATTTGCTGGAGAAATGCTACTTTGAAAGAGTTAAAACAAAGCATAACAATATGGGACTAGATATACATTTGGAAACTTCCATATATACAGTCCAAATACACCATCAACAACGGTTACTGGTAGATAGTGAAATCTTTCTGTGTATCGGCATGCTGGGACGAAAAATCTGGGGTGATTTCAGCGGTGGACAATGTCGGTAACCCAGATTGGACGAACGGGAGTTAGGACATGTTGTAAATTACTGCAGATCGTGTGGTCTCCTATGGACCAAATGATTGGTCATGACAAACTGTAGGCCGTGTGAATTTCGCCATGACCACAGTCAATATAATGGTTGGTAGTGTTAATTTTCCTTACTTTTAGTAGAGAGAGCAGATACGAACAGCCTGAGTATGGCCTCAAATATATAAATATCCCTTATATATTATATACATATATTTATATCTCCATTGGAGATTGAATTGAGCTTTTAGGAGCTACCAATGTGGTGGGGGTATAGGATATTACATATATGTATATGTATCTCACTATTACCATTTAAATGACCATCAGTAAATGTATATAAAGAATAGCACTGACTTATATTTGGTACAGCACAAAATATACAAAATACATAAACTTACTTACAGAGCCGAGATTCCTATTTCAACATGGAATGGTCAAATGGCAGCTTAAACCACACCCGTGTCTGCTCCATGTGAAAGGAAGTGTAATCCAAAAAAAGTTTCTGTCTGCTACACAGGATGTGATGGGTATTGTAATGGACATATACACCAATGTTCCTTATATACCACTTCCAGCCTGCAGGTGGTGTCAGTGAGTTATAAAAGACAAGACATCCCTGCTCTCTATGGCTAAGAGAAGAGAAAGTGAAAGTAGATTGTGGTGTGTGCTTTGGAGAGATATTGACTGCTACACAAGACCCTGTGTATAAGATCCTGTGT